>OU015526.1:10071176-11271176 GCA_907165065.1 Caprimulgus europaeus
AGGATCACAATAAAAGTTGTAATTCAACTTTAACAGCCCAGCACGCTGTAGCCACATTTATCTGCCATGTATAATGCATGCTTTTTCAAACACTGTAGAGAGCCCTGTTACCTCTTTGTCAAAAGGATACTTCATCTAATTTTACTGGAAAACCTTTTTTTGCCTCAGCTATATTGTAAAGTTGACACAAATCCACTAGAATATTTTTTTTAAATCTTGAAAAATATTTATTTCAAGTTGCTTATTAAAAAAATCTCCCCGTATGACAGCCATGTGCCCTAGATGTGAGCCCATTGCTCCACAGTGATGCAGGGTTGTATTAGATTAGACAGGAACTCTTGAGAGGTGGCTGTTCATGTTGGCAAAATTAGCATTTAACAAGTGCACCATTAGCATAGATATTGCAGGAATATATGCTTTGAAAAATTGGATCTTTTAACCCTCACATAATCTCTTTTTTCTCCCTTCTAATGCAATTTCCAGAATGTAGGGGGTAACTAAGTTAAAGATACCTGCTTTCTGAGAAGAGGTTGCTGCTCTCTGGGATAAAAATGCAGGATGCTTGCCCAAAGAAGATTCCTTGGCAAGAGAAAAGTATTTATGCAACTTAGAGCTCTGCCTTGTTCTTTCCTTCTTTGAGATGTGGAGATGAGAAGTAGCTTGTGCATTATCACAGATTCATACACAGCACTTAAAATATTGCAGGATCATGCTGTAGGTTGCCCACATTCCCAGGGACAGGGCAGTCCTCCCTGTTCTGCACAGACTCCTCATCCAGGAGGAATGAAGAGGAGTAACCAAGTGGTTACTGCCTTGTCTTTCCCATATCCCTAAAAATAAGTAGAAAGTCCTAGAAAAGGCAAAATGGGCCTCTGTGTGGAAAAGGTGAGGGAGGGCATTTTCAGCACCTTAGGGCCTCCTACTAATGGCAGAGGGTTTGACTTGTAGCCAGCTGTTATTTTCTGGATGGTTTGGGTGGATTTTTCTGCCAGCACCCCTCTTCCACCCCTCCATAACATTCCTTTTTTAAAAAGTGTATGTTTGTGTCTTACTGTCCCCAGATAGCTAACATACATTGATTCAGCAGTTTCAGTACCCTTATTGATTTATTGACTGATCTCAGCGAACCTATGCTGCTGTCTCTGCAGTATTTTGAGATACTTCAATGCATGTTTGAAGTTCTCAGGGTAGTTACATGACTTTTAAAAACAGGAGTCTCTCTTTGTTATACATTCATCTACATCCTTGTTTACAGCCTGCACTGCTTGGACCTAGCTGTGTTAGCAGTGGAAAGCCAGCTGAGCTGGTGCTAATTCTGATAGATGGGACAAGCATGAAGTCATTCAGTGACATTCCACGTTGCCCTTTACAAAGCACTCTGTGATCTGCTCTGGCATTATATGCGGGACTACCAACTACAAGGGGATGAGAGGCCGGTGTGTTTGCTCCAGCCATCTTTCTAGAGAATAGCATTTGGCAGAGGGATAAAGCAGTACAGAGGTGCACAAGCAACTGTTTCTTTGGAGGGTCACTAAACTGCACTCAGACAGCTGGGGGTCCAAGCCAGGGGTCAGCGTTCACATGTTGCAGCTGAGCATTGGATTGCAGGAGAATATCAGGGACTGAGAGAACAAAGGATGTGAAATGGGGGAAAAGAACTAAGAGACAGAGATGGAGAGAATGAATAATTACAGTAGAAGTTGTATAAGAGAAAAGAGGAGTATATGAAAGGAGCAGAGGCAAAGTAAGAAAGGGAAGAGCTTAGTTGACAGACATCTATTTCCTTTTTTCTCAGCTGCCATACTGTCCTGGGCACATCTCTGAACACCCAGTCAGATATCTTCTGTGATTTCTCTTCTTCCTCACCTTGAAAATTTGTCTGTACTGTAAGTAACCTGCTCCTGCTTTTAAACATGAGCACTATTTCAAGCTATTAAAATTGTATAAGCACCTGTCCAACTCCCACTCAGGCAGTGCTGAGTTGTGGAAGAATGTTCAGCTGTTTTGTCAGGCAGATTCATTCACCTATCAGACAGACACACTTATGGCTTTCTGACAGTTCTGGGTTCCAACATAACACTGAAAATCTTGTTTTTCTTGACTTGTTGAGGTTTAAGTTTATAAAAACCGTAGTCCACAGAAGTCATGGTAATAGGACATACCTAGAGAGTACTCCACGCAACAACATTCTTTATGATGTGTCACCTTGATGTCTACATCCCTTGAGCAACACTTTGTAGTTCATGCACCAGCTCTAGACCTTCAGAGTCAGGATATCTGTTTCTTCCTCAGAGTGATGTATAACACTGTTGACATTTTTAAAAGGGTCTAGAAAAAAATTATTTGTTGTTCACCTCCAAACATAAAGCATACTTGTCTATCACAATTATACCAATCTCATCTGAGAACTTGAAAGGTTTAAGAAAACTGATCTTTCATCCACTTTTCCAGCTAAACTAGCCCTTCTTTTTCTCTCCCCTACCCAACCTACTTTCTTATCTCATACCACTTTTGCTTTGCAGCTAAGTTAACTTCAGCTCCCCACTTTTGTCTGTATCCTGCATGACCATGCTTGCTCTTTTCTCTACAGAAGGAAATCTCCCTTCAATCTGAACTGTATGGGGGCTGCTCCCCACATGTCTTCAGCCTACTTTACAAAATTAAATTTATCATTATATCCTTGTGTCAGTAAATGAGTTATAGATAAATCTTTGACCTTCCAGGGAGAGGGATGGGAGTGCAAAGAGTTTTCTTTGTATGGATGGGCAGCTTATTATTTTTTGTTAACAAGAGGAAAATATTCCTTTTCCTGGCTTTTTAGTTTTCTAAGATTTTCTGCCATCTATTAATCATAGAATCATAGGATGGTTTGCATTGGAAGGGACCTTTAAAGATCATCTAGTCTAGCCCCCCTGCCATGGACAGAGACATCTCTCCCTAGATCAGGTTACTAAAAGCCCCATCCAGCATGACCTTGAAATAATTTGTGTCCGTCTGTTTTAGAGGTTTTTAATAAACCTATCATCATGGCATATTTCTTTCCCTTCTACATCCTCATCCCCTTTGAATACACATTTTTGCCCATGGTAGGGATTTTTGTTGCTTTTTAAGTGAATAGATGTGAAGATTAGAAAGAGTTCAGGAGAAGAAGCAGCATTTCAGTGGAGCATTTCAGCCTTCTGGGAGGTTACTGATTATTGAAATGCTTTTGTGGAGAGGAAGATTTTGCAGTGTTTTCTAATTCTGGTCAGACTCTGGATTCCCCATATATCCTCTGAAGCTACTTGTGCAGCAAAATGCCCTCAAGAAGATTGATTTGTTCTCAGCTCTCTTAAAGTACATTCTGCATAGTCTCAGAGCTGCAGAACTGCCATTGTGTTTCATAAGATGAGTTTGTTATTGCTGGGGCATGAGATACTTACTGCTATGCATATTCTAACGGGTGTTGGGAGTGGACAGTGAATGAATAGCCTTAAAGCAGAGCTGCCATGGATTTGGCTGCCTAAAACTAGATGGGGATCTTGTACTAGCTGGAGCCTAGATGCTGTCTTTCTGCACACATTCATGTGAGTTACAACAGTGTGCAGTGAACACCAATAACATAACTGGGAGGACAAGTGTGGAAGAAGCAAAGATACTTCCCAGCGTGCTAGAAGCTAAAGATACTTCCCAGGGTGCTAGAACTGAAAGAACACATTGCTTAGGAACCAAGAGCATAGGAAGGCAGTTGGCTCCAGTGTGGGAAGTGCCCTACAGTGCATTTGGACAGCACGTTTGGTATTGGGGGTGCTAACACAGGTTGACAGTAGCTGCTAGTACTAACTGTAACTTAGTAAAGGAGAAGACTAACATAGGATTCTTCATGCTTTTTTCTTTCAGAAGAAGAACCCAATCTATTTTTTTGAGGGTTATAGACCCACATATTTTTGGCAACAGTTAGAAAAAGCTCTCCAAGGAACAAATAACCCATTCTGCCCTGGTGGGCACTGTGTCTTCCTTCTAGAATGATAACCAGGTGAGCTTGAGGACTCAGGGAGTGTAATCTGTTAATAAGTGTGTGTTAGAACCTGATCCTTGTGTAGATTGAGGTCTAGACCTCCTGAGGATGGGAGTCTGTCCCAGCTCTGATCACTGGTTCTTGACTCAGTCACTTATGCTGTAACTAGCCATGCTTTTAACTGGGATGGTTCTGTCTGTTTTCTAGCATCTCAGCCAAGATTGTGACCAGTATGATGATACTTAAGGGACATTAATTGCTCATTTTTCACTGGCTACTGTTTAAAAACATCCTTGGATCACAAATTAGGAATTTATTCACAGGGCATTTTGAAGACAGACATGAGTAAGCTCTTAGCTGGAAACTGTGCAGTTATAGTTAGTGTAACATCAGGATAGTACTGTACTAACCAGCTCGCAGTTTGTAGCACTGTCATTGTAGAAAGGAGAAAAAAATTGTAAAAAGGAGAAGCCACAGCTGTCAGCTTGCAGACATTTTGTAAACATGAACTCAGGTAAAAGATGCTGTTTTCAAGCATAGCTATATGAAGGTACATCCATCTTTAAGCCATTAAATCACAGAGATATTAATCTCAGACAATGAGATCCAAGTATTGCTGCTGTAAAAGTCATTCTGGATCAGTCTCAGGTTACTGACTGCAAAACAGTTGATTCCTAGAGCAGGGAATGGCTCTGGAGCCCCCTGACTATGGATCTTCTGGATTCTGAAGTTTGAGAGTCCTTATGCAGACCTTGGATAATAAACATCTTTTGGGGAAAAAAGGGTCATTGATAAGCTTCCAGTTTTAGCAGTCTCATTTCCTTCAGTTTCCTCAGTTGATAGTTTTCAAGGCAGCCTTTGCAAGGCAACTAGCTAATGATGCACTGCTGCTCAGCTAAGAGAGCTTTTTTCTAGGCCACCTATGTTAGAAGAAGCCCCAGGACTCTGAAGTCTGTTTCTAGAATGGGAAGCTTGTAAAGGCAGCAGTTTATTTCCCTCTGTTTCAAAGCCCATTCATACACATGCATATTTGACATCCCCGTGGACTTAGCAAACTAAAGTTTTAACTGTTATGTACCTAGAAATAGTGCAAGCACAGCTTGGAACACAGCTTATTTCCCCAAAGATGTGTGTGCAGGAGGGTGGGTAGGGACAGTGCAAACCAAGGATAGCTCAACTAATGCTAACGCTTCCTGAATATTGCCATGGGATTTCTAAATGCTTCTTAACTCCCAGAGGCATGCTGAAGGATTTGACCTTGCTTTAGCATCTCATCCAAAAAGCAGTAAGGAGTTCTGACAGAGCAGGTCTCTCTGAGTGCTGTGTGGAAACTTCAGACTTGGCCATTAGCCCAGCCATAGCATTGCATAGAAATTCAAGAGTTTTGGGACATAGAATGATTTCAGATGAGCCATCCTCTGACAGATAAGGACTTCAGGAATCAGTGTTACTGACATGGAAGTTTATTCCTAAATATGGAAAACGGAAGGAGGAACAATTTCAATTATTTGCTGCTACCAGGATATGCGAGATCTGTTCAGGGAAGAAAGGAAGGCTTCACTTCTTAATCTGGTCACTCTGACACTTCCCAAGAGCTTTAAATTGGAAGGGAAAGAATAAGAGGCTTGACCTATGAATAGCTCATATATCAGAGTGTGGGACAATGCGATCAGCTTTAGGTAGTTTGACGTTATTATTCATCACATCTGCCTGAAGGCCTCAATCAACACTCCAGCCTTGTGGTGCTGTGCCAACAAGTGCAAACACAGCCCCTGCCCTCGAGCTATCGCAGCCCAGGATTATGGGGGAATGACAAGGGGGGGACTCAGTGAGAGGTGTGAGGAAGTGAGATATTGGTATAACGAGCTCATTTGCATACCGCCAGCAGACACAGCCAGCTTCCTTCCCAGGTTCTGCCAGGCAGCAGTGCTTTGTAGGATTTGTGGCAGAGCTAAAGCTTAAAAGAGGATTTGATGGAAGACAAGATGGTACCTTGTGGGGAGATTTTTACCGTGATTTAGAGGGCAGGCTGTGAGAAAGCATAAAAGTGTCTGCAGGAGAAGTGACAGAATCTGTTATCTTTAGTGAGGAAAGAAAGTTTTCTGCTGTGACAGAGTGTTAGATTTAAGAGCCAAGGAGAGACCAAGTAGTGATGAGGCTTAGAGGTAAAGGCTTGAGCTTTTCTCCCAATCCCACAGAAATATTTATAGTATCAAAACATGTGCTATCAAGATGAAAAATGGAAATCTCAGAAACAGTGCTTTGATACTTTTTAGTTGGTGGGGATCTTGAAAAAAAATCCATTGTGTTTGACTTTGTTATAAAAAGAAACCATAAATTCTCTCTGCTTACCTCATGAATGACCACACCAGGCAGCTGGGGAGTCAGGGTGTTCCAGCTTTCACTTAAATGTCACTTTTCTGGCTCAGCCTGAGGTGCCGTGTGACCACCGCTGCAACTTTGGGCACACCAGTGAAACTGCCACTAAGGGCTGTTGTGCAAGTGCTGTGTAGTCCCAGTTCTGGTCTGTACTTCTAATTTTGGGGTGCCCTAGGGCTAGCATCTGTACCACCCATACTTTGTGCGTGAGGGAAATAAGAGTAGGAAAGATTTTACTGGGGTTGTAGTGTTCTGGTGGGGATGCACCCCACTACCCTCAAAATAAGAGCTGTTCCTGCTCTGCAATTCCCTGAACTGAACATGAAGTCTATTTTTACTCTGTTAAGCTTAGGTTTAAAAAGGAAATCACTTTGAAGCAGAAAGCCAGAAGTTATCATTTTGAAAATTGTCAAAATATTTTTTTCAAAATATTTTTCAAATAAAAATATCCTAAAATGGGGTCTCTGCCTCCTCTGTAGAAGGTCTCCTGCTTTGTGAACTGATATTTTCCAGCTAAGAAAATATTAGCTTCAGTGAAGAGAAGAGCTGGTGCTTAACACAGTACAGAGTGGGGAGAAGTGAATATGTTTAAATGTGTTTAAAACACTAAAAAGGAAGTTGTTCCTTGCAGGACAAGTAGATTTAGGACCAGGCTAAAGAAGGGAGGTCACAGTAGCTGGTATGAGGTGCTTAGAGTAAGGAATTTGTCAGCTGAGAATGGGCAGAAACAGATTTTTAAAACTGTATTTAATGGAGTGAGAAGCCCATTGCATGGTCTAGAAGAATGAATCAGCAATAACACCCAAGCTACCAGAGCTGGTTTCTTGGCGTTACTGTTGTGAAAAGACAGGATTTAGGAGGACAGGGTAAGATTTACTGGGAATGATCAGGAGTACAGTTCAAGAAAAGGCAGATATATATATATAGATAGATATGTGTGTGTATATATAATGTGTGTGAATATCTATGCTATTTATCAGGAGGAGAGCCCAAGGTGTGAGATTAGATGGCTGAGAATGATAATGAATAAAGTTCTGCATTTGTAATTTGTGTATAGGCAGATACTTAGTCAGACCCAATCTTGCATGGTTATCTCTGCAAGAAATGCTAAATCTTGTTTGCCCAAAAGAACAGTCTCTAAAAATTATTTTCCCCTTCTTTCTGTTTTTTTGATATATAAGGATGGCAGTACTATAACTAATCCCTTCTTGACTCTGCTTATGGATGCTGTAAATTTACATGGCATCATAGTTAAGCACTGAACAACCTGAAATTTTAGCATCTTACTTTAAAAGTGGAATTAATGGGAGAAAACCATTCCCCTAGGGCTGTAAAGGAGAAAGGGGTTATAGAGCATGTTGAAAAGAAAAATGTTAGCCAGCAATTTAGTCATAATTCTAAGAAGGAGTTTCTGCTCATGAAAAAAACAAACCTAACAAACAAAAAGGTTGTGTGCCTGACCTTCCTGGACACTGAGTGCCCCCAGCTTTCACTGTGAAAGCATTTGAGTCGCCATTGAATCTGCTAAAAGCAAACACAGCACATGGTCCTGTTGAAGTTCTGTGCATGCTTCTCAGTGCTGCGCTCATTCTCTCTAGAACAGCAACTACTAGTGTCTAATTTGTGATGGGAAATGTGTTTGGGGTGGGGAGATGCAACCCCTAAACTTATCTTTGCTTTGACAAAAGCACTTTTATCGTCTCTGCACCATTGCTGTATTCATTCAGCACAAGTGCTGTCAGTGTTGTTGTGGAGTACAGCTCATGGGGCACTGAAAGGGGAACAGAGGTGCAAGGTGGAAAAGGGAGGTGAAGTTTCCTCTGAGTTTGGACTCGAGTTCCCACTCAGAGTTTACGTGTCTGCACTCCTGCAGCTGTTCCTGGCAGCCCTGAGACTGGGATCACAGAAACACCCCGGAAAGCAGGTGTGGGTGGTTACGACTCCCATAACTCCATTCAAATGGCATACTGTGGGATCAGCAATTCCTGGCCTCCATCACAGTCTCAGCTGCATTGTGTCCTGCAGTTCCTGAGTGCAATCCCATGGTTTTTCCTGGTTTCCCATAAAGCAGGTGTAATTTGTCAGGGATATTTTCAGGCACTAGGGAAGTCAGTTGCTTGAATCAGGCACCACATCCAGCTGAGCAGACTTCAGGAAAAACATTCAGCAGAATTCAAGAGAGATAAATCAAATGGCCCAGCTTTAAAGCCTTTCCTAGAGCAGGTAGGCCACTGATGGAACTCACGTGTCAAAGCAGAAACATCCTTCCCCAGACCCGGGAGACACAGCCTGTGCCTCTTTAAATCTGTGCTGTGTGCTGCAGTGCTCTGCAGTGTTGCCATGGCAGAAATCTCCCCATAGTAATAACCTCTTTTAGAGAAGGTTAAAAAGAGACAGTGCACATGCTCAGAAATGCTGCACTTGTTCTGTTAGCAGCTTGCAGCGGCCATTTCAAAGAGACCAGCACAAAGACAAGAGGGAGATCAGGTACTGATATTTTTTTCCTTTGTTAGAGGGGTGACTTTTCTCTTTCGCAGAAGTCCATGCACAGATCTGTCTCTATTCCCAATTGCACTGCAGAGGGAGACCACCCTCAAAGCCTGTCGTGATTATTCCTCACAGGTGGCAAACCCCCCAGAATAACTAAGAGGCAGTAGTGCCATGTGGCCTGAGGTGACCGCTGCACTCCGGGAGCGGATATTTTGCAGCAGGGCTCACATGGGAAGCTGGTGCTGGGGTGGGTGACGCGTAAGGTACCCTGGAAAAGTTTAACAGTGTGTGTGCCTTGTTTTGTTGAACCCTTGTAGCACTTGTAGTCAAGTGTGAGAATACACTCTGCTCCTATTGAGCAGGAGGCTTCTGCATTAGGTGCTTTCAAAGGTGGCTGGTATTTTAATTTACTTGGAGACACACTGCTGCATCCTGTTGCAAAGCCTTGTGTCTTTAATTGTACTTGGTTTGATTGCACATCACCATTAATTAAAATGGAAAACACAAGCCACTTGTTATGATTTTAATATCTTTATTTTAAGGACTGTAGAAAGAAGAAAAAGGATCACATCAGATCACCTCTAAATAATGGGAGGGATAGAAAGCCCAGTGCTGAGGTTATAGGAATTACATTGCCACATCTATTTTTTGGTGTGAGCCCACATATATCTGTGACTCTACGTGTGCATTTGTGTTTCTTGCTTCTGAACCATCCCCTACTCTTATATTTAGGTTGAGGTGCACAGGAAGGGGATGTGTGTAATGCTGCTCCTTTCCTGGATGAACTGCTGCTTTACACGTGCTGCAAGTGTTTGTGTGGAGTTTGCAGCTTCAGATTCCTTGGGTCTGAAACTGTGGTTTGCATATATTGAAGAGCAAGCTTGTTCCATTCTGTGTTTGTGGCAAGATGGGGGGAACCCTTTCCTGCCTCCTTCTATCGCCCTTCCAAATGTGAAACACAAGGTGGTTTAGGGAGTGCTGTGCTCTCGCATTCAGCACATGCAGATTTGATGTTCTTATGCAACATCTTTTGCTTCATAGGCACTGACTTAAAAATCAGGAAGAGACAGAACATTGTCCTGCTTTCCTAGGTTCAGCTGAGGAGAATTTTCATGTGGATTTTATTGTGTTGCTACAAATTAACCTTATTTGAATCTTTCTTTCATCCATTTGAACATACAGGAAGGGAAAGTAAAATTGGCTGAATTAAGGACCACCCTAGCAGTTTGCCAGGATCCTTGAGGCTTGGATTGAAATCTGTAATAGACAGTTTCAGCTTGACCCAGTCCAAGTTTCATATGTTTCTTAATCTGAACAGTTTTCCTGTTGGATTAAGAAAATACTTTGCTTGAAACCTGTGTACTTATAAAAAATTTTACCTCTGTGAAGGGGAGGTGTTGCTGGACCTATCTTCAGGGTAGGTGTGGCCTGGCTGTGATATTCAGGAACAAATGAATGACTGCAAATTAGAGATCTGAAGCCCAGATTAGGAGGGGAAACAGAAGGTCAAAGAGTTTTGATGCATTTACTGTCAGAAATTCTACCTATGAATTTGTGGAGGTTGAACAAAAGTCTTTTCCTTCAGCTATTTTCATAAAGGAGCTTATGACCAATGGTGCATAGCTAATGGTAACAGTTAGCTTTAGTTATTTTATTTGTCAAAAGATGGTGCATGAGTAGAGCAAGCGAGCGTGTAAAAACTTAATGTCCAGGTCTGTTTCAGCCAGCTCAATAGTCCCTGCAGTTTTGATCTCAAAGCCTAACAGTGAAGCAGCTGTCCAGATTCATGTGCTGCTCTGGGACTATGTATTTAGAAAAAAGATTGGAGTCACAGAGCAGGCAAAGTTGGTGTCATCCTGGCTTGCAAGTGAAACCAAAAACTGTTTATGGACTTTGGATCTTCTCCTTCGTGTCCAGGGACATTCACTCCTAGATGTGTCTTATGTGTGCTGCTGGAAAAGTACAGAGAAGTTCTGTCCATGCTCTAGATCTTCTGATTTTATTTTATTTTTTCTTTCAAAGGAAGACTGCCAAGGAACGTTAAGTTCTTTGTAACAAAACCCTTGTATCTTTAATGTTCCTCACTGACTTGTTTGTGTCTCTTGATAAACAGAGAAGCACACATTCCGAAGATGCTGGCACCCTGCCTTCTGAGAAGAGTGGTCCTTACAGTTCCCTTAGTTTTTGTGGTTGCACTGCTTGTCATGGAGCCTGTTAGATCTGATCAAGAAGCAGGAACAGCCATACCAGCTGAAAGTACGTACCACTCTACAGTCCCCTCATATAGTTTGTACTGTAGATTAATGTTGCAAAACTTCATATCACTGAAGCTTGTCCAAATAATTCAAACTATTTTGGACATGTCTTGCTTATATTGTTTTAAAATCACAACTTGATAGCATACCAAGTTTCTCTCCTGCATTCAAGGATCCCCACTCTTCTACCGTTATTTTTTGTCTATTGCCATGTTGCTTGTACCTGAAATCTGCCATTGTTCTGTACCTTTTATTCTGTACAGCCCTTTCATTATGTTAGCCCTTTCCATTACAGGAATCACTCTCTTCGCTTTTCAGAGACATTATTGAGACTTGCTTTTTTTAACTGACATTGGCTGTTGATTACATTTTGGCAATGTCTACTATATTAAAGTCAGTAGTTTTTATTTAAAAAAAAAAAAAATCACCATGAAGATGCCGAGAAACACTTAGTCCTGCAGCCTTCAACCACGTAATTCTCCTTTACTGATTTGTGTTGTGTTTAATTTACATCATAAACATAATGGCAGGTCCTCATCTCAAGTTGTTGATGTGAAAAATGCTGTCCTTTGTTTAATACTGTTTAATGTTTAATTTTTATCTCTTTACTTTTTTTCCTAGCCAGTTAAAGAATTTGGCAGACTCCTTTTGTCCAGCAGGCGGGATTCCTGTCTGCTGGTTAGCACACAGGTCATGAGCTAGAAGCTCATACTCCAGCTTATCAGAGGCATATAGTAATCAGTTAAATAAAATGTGTTTGCAAAATAGGCTGACACTGCAGGATTTTCCAACATCACTCTAGGTTTCATCTTTTCTTCCTTACCAGACTTCAAAGAGCAAACTAAACCTGTGCTCAGAATTCCTCACTTGCCTGATATTTCATGTGAAGTTGCCAGAGAGGCACAGGAACTGTCAAGCAAATAAAAGCATATGCAGAGCCTGATGATTTGAATACATTTCATCATCTCTATATTTGTTCTGTCTCAGTACTGCTATCTGTTAGGGCACAGCTTTGGGTTACATGATAATCAATGCAAAGCAAACCTTGTGACCTTCAGGGTGCATATCTAGATATGGGAATACTATCTTAAACACTGCAATTAGTCGAGAATGCAGCAGTTCTGCTTATCAGCAATGCCCACTAATGGCAGGGCATTGTGTTTATCTGCTGTTTGCCTCAGTAGCTTTGAACAAAGCTGTATCATATTAAAAGTTAGAGTCCAAGTGATCTTTGTGATAATGCAGTCAATTTTATTCCATTAGCTTTCTATTTAGGGCTCAATTTTGTGAGATTAGGAGGCAAGGTTTTTCAGGGAACAGGTTCATGGTTTCAGAGGTAATTTCTGAAAAATCTGAAGATGAGGTTGAAAATGTACCCAGGGTTGGTGAAGCAAAATTAAAGACTCAAGTTATGGGTTTGGTGTTTCCGCACTATTAACTGTGACAAGAGAAGATAAACAGGGGAAACGGGGAGGAGAAGAGATGCAGAAAGATGAGGGGAACAGGAATAAAGGAGGAGGAACAATTTCAATGTAAATTTGTTCAAGTCATTCTTTTGTCATTGAGTCACTTGGTGGACCATCATGATGGACTGATTACAATAACCTGGACTGTTCAGGAGTACATACCTCAGTACTCACTCTATCGACTCTTTTCTGTAGCTCTTCCTTATACTCAAAATCACTGTTTATTCCTTTTATGTAATACTTCATGCCCTATAGTCACAATTCTCTACTAAATGCTCTCCTAGGCCGTCCCTGTGTTGATTGCCATGCATTCGAGTTCATGCAGAGGGCTCTGCAGGATTTAAAGAAAACAGCGTATAATCTAGACACACGGGTAAGGAAACATTCAATTTCTTGGTGTTTTGTTTTTTGATATGGATAACAGTAGATAAGGTGAATGGATTTTGCACAAGACAGTCAACTGTACTGTCCTATCTTCTAAGATGATGCTGGGTAATTACATTTCACCTCTCTAGGCAATAATCTGTGCAATTCTTCTGCCTTGGGATATCAGGGACTCTAGGAAGCTTAGGAAAGAGTAAAATGACAGTCCTCAGCCCTCTGTCTCTTGCCCAAGTGAGAGCCATTAGTGTTGCTATTCTTATTCCAAATCCTGAGTGCAAACCTTTGTTTTTATGTTAGGGGGAGTAAGGTGAGAGCATAATTTATATTTATTACTGAAAAGGAGAGAGCCAGCTCAGACAAAAAGCCTACTAAAATAAAATACTCCCCTGCACATGCTTTTACCCCTGGGGAGTGGCTAAGGGAAGAAACATAATCTCATAGATACTTTTCATCATTATGGAATCAGAGCAATGTAAAAAGTGCCACAAAGTAGAGCAGCATAGGGAATGAAACTTGTTTGGCTTGCAGTCAGTGTGGAGGATTTGCCAAGGTTGATATCTTCCTTCTGTGAGGGAAGTTCGGTCTGTCTCTTGCTACGGCAACCTGCAATCTGTGACTAGCTGTATCCCAGCTGCTGTCAGATAGCGGTGTCTCAGGAGGGTAGCTTTTTGCCCACCTCCTGTGTACCCTGTAGCTGAAGTTCTGTGTCTACACTTTTGCACAGATTTTTCAGCAGAAGGCACTCAAACTTTTTCCTATTCTCATCTAAGGTCAAGATTGTTCACAGTTCAAAGCTCATGAACTGGCATCTTTGAGGAATGGTTTGAGGTAACTCCAACAGGGTCCGTCATGTTTAGGTGAAAATACAGGTGCAGAAATGAAGATGCCTTGAATTTTGACATACTACAAAAAACTAAACAAACATTCCAGGAGAACCAGATTGGTATGTAGCACATTTACAGTTAAACACAATCTGTTCAATAATTACAGGTCAAATGTATTTTGGGCTCCTTCACGAAGAAGTATGGTTAGCGAATACATCTGCTGAGCACTGTACACAGCCCAAATAAGATGTTCAGGTTGTGCTGTTAAGCGGTTCTAGCACAACTTTTCCTTCTTTTACAAACTTTTGAACTTTCCCCCAGAACTTCTAAGTCTTGATTTAAAAATATCTCTACTACTAAAATCTTCTCTGGTTGTCTGGCTATGGCAATGACCTTTATGACACCTACAGCTTGCAGACCAAGAGAGAAACTTTATGAAGTACAGATATCCAAAGCAGGAAGGTAGCAATGAGACCCTTAAGATAGCAAGTGTACTTTATTTTATTTTTTAAAGAAATAAAATGCAACCAAGGAGAGGAAATGAGGATACAAAAAAGTTCAGTATTGATGAATGTCCTATTATTGACTTTTACAGTTGTAGTTTTGACAGCAAGCCTGAAAATGTGGCTTCATGATATATTGTCACAAAACCAAACCTATCGCTTTCTTATTACTTTAAAATCTAAATAATTGAATCCATATTGAGATCCACAGTGCCTCTGGACTAGGACAGGCCTATTCCAGTCATTAAGCTAGGAATCCTGCCTACATCTTCAAAAGACATGGAAATATTTAATAGTTGAAAACTTCTTGGAACTGCCTTCTTCAGTGTTTCAATTCTTACTTTTATTACTCAGCTGTGGCCCAATTTGATGGAAACTGGGAGTTTTAAGACAATTGCTTTCAGCCACATATATATTTTACATTTGACTATTTTAGTCTGCTTTGCTACTTAGTGGGGCAAATGTCTCTGTCCCCAAACAGACAATTCCCTTTGTTAATATTCCCACTGGAGACACTAATATCCTTGAAAAACTCCCTTTTGTTTGCAGGCAAGATTTTTAGATGATGACTAAGCAGCTACTAACTGTGTTGGAGGGGGAGGGATTCCCAAAAGCTTGGAGAGGAAATTCCCATTTAATTCCTCCTGCAAATCTCACCTTGCAGTTCTGTACAGGGGAAACCATATAATTTTATTGCACAACTCAGAGTTTTCACACTTAATTTGGCCCTGTGTTGATCTGTATGGTGTCTCACAGCGCAAACCGAGTCTAGCATAGATCACATAACCTTTCCTGGGGGCCGTAGGCTATATCTCCTTCCTTTTACAAGACTAGACATGCTTGTAACCTACACTGATGTGGTGATCACTTACTGATTAACAGGCTGACCGCATTTTACTCATGTCACAGACCACCTCTGGGAGGCTGGCTACTACTCATGCACATACCAGATCTGTTTGCCCCCCTGCATACTGCTTTCCACGCTGTTGTGGCTGCTGGCCCCTTGGAGCAGGCTGCAGGCTGGATTAGTTGTTTTAACAGCAGTAACCAACTCTGGGCAATCTTTTCTGGGGATATCTGTGATTCACCACTCGGCCAAAGCACAGTATGTGGCAGGTGCAGCTCTGATCATGAACCAGGGAGATGGTTCTTGTACCGCTGGGAGGGAGCTGCTACCATCAAAACCATACAGCCAGCTCCCTGCTGCATCTAAAAGCTTCTCAAGAGGCCAGCAGGGAGCAGGCCATAAAACAGATCCTGTAAAACAAATCCAGTCCTTGGGCTGTACAGTTCGCTGTGGGTCTGCACTATAGATACTTCTTTCCAAAATTCCAACTCATTTTTCAAAGTTAACTAGTGAACAATTGCATTACAACTTTAAAGAGCCCATGAACTGCATTTTTAGCTGAAATTTATCAGCATTTGTGTAGGTTCAGGATCTGCCTTTTTTTTCCCTCCAAATATGCTTTAACCCACCAGGGGAAAATAACAAATGTCTGTGCAAATGGTTTCGTGATCATGCTCACAAAACAGTCAGAAAAGCTGTATTTAGTGCCATTCATTTTGTTCTTTATTCCTTTCTAAACTGTCAGTAGTTATTTGGAATGTTCAAAGCACATTGTTAGATGTGCCCATGAAAGTAAAAACAAAAGCTTGGACTTTTTATTAAAGATATATAAGATGGTAAGCAGCCTTGGGACTTAACTCCAAAGCTGTTGGCATGCTGTCAACCTCCTTTATTCAAACTATTGCAAACAATGTCAAGGAGATGGTTAGAAGGTGGTGACTGAGTGTCTTTTAGGTAATTAGCAAAGTCTGATCAGATCTTCCGTGGATAGCTTTTCCTGTACAAAGAAGGCAGGTGGTAAGCAGGATGCTTCAGCCCAGCTCTGCTCCAAGTGCTTTTGGCTGATGTGGGTCAGCTTTTCAAACAGCCTTTAATCACCTGGCAATTCCATCTCATACAAAAATCACAAGACAGGCAGATTAAGGATGGATTTCATTGGCTTTTAGAGCTGGTAGTCTTCATAATGCCTTTTTTTAATGTAGCTGGCTACACCAGTGAAGATTAATTTGGTGAGTGGACTTCCTACTGCTAGTATGTCCCGTGACAATAAGGTAGTAGTCCTCTCTTGGATCAGACTGATGCTCAGATACTGCTTCAGCTCGTGATAGGCAAACTGAGGTGAAGATATAATGTTGACGTCAAGCAGCTCTGTGCTTCATCATGCACCTACTGAAGCGCTCCAGACAGCTGGGAAAACCAAAGTGTGTATGTGTATACCTAGAGAGGAAGGAGTCCCACATTTCCCTTATGCAGCCCTGCTGCCCCTTCCCTGGGTCTCAGCCCCTTCTGTCTCAGGGAGGCTGAGAGGGCACTGGCCTTTCTGATCATACCCAGCTCCAGCTCTGAGCAGTTCCCAGTTCACTCTTCTGGCTCAAAGAAATCTCTGGGGGCAGCAATGATCTCCTGATATTAATGAACACCAGTTCAGCTGGGGGAGCTCTGCTCTCACTAGTTTGGGACCCCTTTCCTTAAGGAAGCCAGCAATCCCAACACATGTTTGAACTGTGATGTTTACATGCCAGCTCAGCACCTATTGTCTATTTTAGGCCCCAAAAGCACATTAATAACAACAGTGAAGCAAAAGAAGTTAAAACAGAGGTAAATTATGCTTCCTTTCTCTGTGTAACTTTAAAAAGTGAGTCTAGGCTGTAATACTCTAAATTTAATTATTTGAGTCTGTTTTTACGCCAGAAGAGAATTTCTGATAGGTTTTGGGCTTTTTTTTTAAGCCTGTCATAAACTTCAGAGCTTATCCTCCAGTTTGTGCAGCTGAAGTAAAATTGTAAGAAAGAGAAGGAACGTTAAACAAAAATAACAGCACATAGACACATATTAAATGCATGAATATGAAAAATGTGAATGTGTGCTGGACTGGATTTCTCCATGTCACAGAAAGTATTACTATGTTGGTACACCTATTAATCATGCAAAAGCTAAATTATTTTGCAGGGCTTACTGCTCTGCAAGTAACTCTGAATGTTACCTTAAGCCTCATCTCATGCAACCAACCACAAATCTTAGAACAAAAGTAAAGCAGACTTTTATTTTGGAAGATAATTAGTTTTACAGCACTGATGCTTATTTTTTGATGTTGCTTTTGTTTTCTCCTCTTATAGACAGAAACTCTGCTTCTTCAGGTGGAAAAGAGAAATCTGTGTGACTGTGTAACTGCAAATCTGCTGAACTGAATCCTGGAGGCCAGCTAAGGACTATCACCTGTTCAGCGTTTTCTAAACCGCAGCTGTTTAAAATACAGCTTTCTGGAGTTCATGTTGCAAGCATGTATGCCTCAATGTACTGAGGGAATCGGGGAGGTTGTGTCTTATGTATTTGTCTGTTCTGATTTGGTTTTGTTTTCTTTTGATTTTTTTAATAGTACCTTCTTTCCATATCCACTGGGTTGCCAGTAAGGGCTCGGTTCAGTAAATCTGTTACTTGATATTAGAGGGGGAGGGAAATTTGCCTGCTTTGATTTTCAAATCACAGTTGGCCAAGTGTAACCCACAAGACAAATATGGCCACCAGTGGTCTAGAGACACTTGCAGCTGTTTTTTGTCTCTGATATGAACATATCTCTGTGGCAACTTACCCAGTTATATTGAGACAAGGAATTGTGGTCTCTGTAGGATTTGCCTATGTATTAAAGATGATGGAAGTCCTTTCTGCTTGTTGTGTGTGCTGTGACCATATGCAGGCATGTTGTAGTTCTGTCAGCTGTCATGAGGTATGTGTCATGAGGAGGTATATGTGTGCTGTACTTGGACCAAAACAATTTATATCTTAGTGCTGAGTTTTCTGGTATCCTGCATAAGAGTATTTTCTTCATTAATTAAAACCTTTAGTTTCTTCCCCTCCTTCCCTGGACATTCCATTCTTAACCCATTGTATCTCTAAATAGGTTTCTCTTAGCAGGTCAAATGAGTAGATTAAAAAAAAAAAAGGAGAATAAGGGCATGACTAGGCAAGCCTTGCCAGTTCCAGCTGTACCAAATGCTACCACCAGCGACTCCTCAGCATCACCTTGAAGGAAAGCTCCATGCAGTGAAAGAAGCTTCTTCATGAGAAGGTTCCTTATTTTACTTGAGGTGAAGCACAGTGGTTAGGTTGTGTGTATTTGGTCCATTCTGTGATGGACTGAACTCTGAACATTTTGGTCTTTCCTTGTAGTTGCCTTTGAAAGCTGCTGTTTATGTTTTGGGCATGAAGACAAACTTGTGCACCTGAAGGCTGCGATTATTTTTATCCTCTACTCTACCACTTCATTCTAAGATACATGTCCACCCACAAGTCTGAATTAGGCTGAGCAGTTTGAGTAGATGCTCTGAGTTTGTTTGACATGAATTAGAGCCATCTCAAACTATTCTAGCAGTGGGGCTGTGGGGTGCTAACCTGGCTTGGGGAGTAGATGGGAGGTGGACATCTGAAGGCCAAAACCTCTTCAGCACAAAACTAGTGGGACTTTTCTGGAAGTGGATGAGAGATGAAACACAATGACTGGTCTGCCAGTGCAGCTGTAGGTATGGTAACGAACAGCTGGAGGAGTAGAGGAATGTGATGGATAACCTCAGTGGTTTACCAAATGTTCCCAGGGCTTAGAAAGCCAATTCCTGCACACTGATAAGTGCAGCATGCCCTTCTGCATGTGACTAGGACATTGGCCAGCACAGAAGTTCTGTGTGAACTGAAGAGATGGTTCTGCTGTTATTTTTTCAAATTGCCTGAAGGAGCACCTGTGCTGTGTATTTTTTACTAAGCCTGTTCTTTTCAGTCTGCAGAAAATGTACTAGAACCAGGATTTTCATAGTGGAAATTGCTGTATGCTCCTTTAAAGGCCCTCTTACCTATTTTCCTTTAGTTGAATGACTGTTCTGTATTACCTCTTGCTCAAAACCACCAAAATAGCAGGAGACATGGCTAATATGCCACCAGTTCTTAACAAGGATTGGCAGGGAGGTGTGGGAGTTGCACCAAGGAACCAGAATATCCATTCTGGGCAAGAGAACAGAAACTTTTGAAGGATTTGAATATGTAAACTCAGGTTTAATATGACACAGTGACAAGAGTCAAGACCATTTTTGTAGATCAAAAAATTACAACAGAACCAGATAAACTGCTGATAAAAGCAGCTGGGATAATCTCAAGTAGTGTGTAGACTAGGAGTCTTCAGTCTAGACAAGAGATGACTGAAGAAGGAGATGATAGAAGTGTATAGAATGATGAGTGACCAGAGAATAACTGTTTGCTGTCCCTTCCCAAAGAAGTGGGTTGTGCTGAATGAAACCAGCTGCAGGCAGGGTCAGAGTAAACAGGAGGGTGATGCTTTTGATATACTATGTGTTTCAGTTGTGGAAGCCCTCATTGCAGGATGGTGCTGATGCTAAAAATGTACATGGGTTTAAAAAGCAGCTGATTCTGGAGGTCCCTGAACCACAAGTTGTCACAGGTTAACAGTGTTGTAGGAAGCCATTGTAGTTGACCTGGTTTTCTATTTTTCCCTACACATTTCTTCTTAGCCAGTGCCAAGGACAAGATAATGATCTCAGAAAGATCTTTGGTGTTATCTGCTGCAGTTGTTCTTGCATATAGAAATGAGCCTCTTCCCAAATTCAAAAAGCAAACCTTCTTGTGCTCCCGAGAGCCATTCCTTTTTATCTCTTAAAAACAAACACTTTTAGAAAAGCCTTGAAGTTTGAGTAGATACTCTGAGTTTGTTTGATGTGATTTAGAGCCATCTCAAACTAGTCTAGCAGTGGGGCTGTGGGGTGCTAGAAAGTTCTGGATTTCCCTGTTGCCCAAGGACAGGGCACCATTAAGTAGGCCAGTGGCCCTGCTTCTGCAGCCCAGTACATTGCAGAGACCACTCCAAAGGGAGGAGTAAAGTCTCCATTTTGAAGGGAAGGAAGTGGTACTGCAAAACATTTGCCTACTGCCAGGAAGAAGTGATATAATTACTCAGATACTAAGATCTTCTACATACAGTCCTGTCAAGCTTTCACTCCTTGCCTTGTGGCCTTTCCTCTGCTTCCATCTTGGATTTTGCTCAAGCCACTGTCCTAGCTGCCCATCGTGCTGACCATTGGATATGCAGATCACCTCTCCTGTGCCATAAAGAAATCTTGCAGCGATACACTTGTGGGTAGCAAACACTTGTGCATCTGAAAAATGTCTCAAAGTGATTGTATGTTGCTGTGGTCATGCTGCTGAGCTGGGAAATCTCTTCCAGACTTATGGCCCTATGTCTTTGATGACTCTGACACTGTTTTGCCTCTTGTCCCTCTTCATCTACACATACAATATTTTCTCTGCCCTCTGAAAGCCTGACATTTTTAACATGAATAATGGAAAGCTTTAGTACAAACAGGCTTTCTCTTCTGATCCTACTTAAAACTGCTGCTGTGCTTCCTACAAGAAGTGCATTTTTTTCCCTCAAAATCCAAAGGTCCCCATTAAATCCAAACTGTTGTTTCATATGTCTTTAACAGGGCCATCAGAACGTGCATGCATTCTTCTCTCTGTACACCTTGTCCTGCTTTATTGCTGGCACTACATGATGTGGTTGTCTCTTGCTTTGTGATTGCACTGAAAGCTGGGGCAAATAAGTTGTCATGTCAATAGCACTGGAAGGTAGCCATCACACCTTCAGTTGTTGTGAACTTACTGAATAAAAATCACAATGTAAAATATGCTGGCCTGTTGCTCTAGTTTCAAGCATAGCATTTGTTTTTAGGCATAGGTTTGCAGTTTAATCTCCATGTAGATATTTCTTAACCTTCTAACTCCAGCTTGCTGTTCCAACTGTAACTTGTAGAGATGGGGTGTGACAGAGATGGTATTTTCAAGGCCTCTAAACTCCTGAATTTTAAAAAGTGGCTTAAAAAACAAGAGAAAGACTTCCAGGCATGGACACCATGAGAAAGGAAATGCAAATATCTGCATATATTCTATTTCTTACATTGGTCTGCCTACACTTTTCTTTCCTGATAGTCAAGGCTGTCATCATTTTATTTCTGCCCTGAACCATGCACTTGCTGCAAACCTACTAGCATATCAGCTTGTCTTCATTAGCCTTGAGCGCCTTTTGCTGTTTAAATCAAAGTAAGCGATACTACACTTTTCTGGTAATTTAAGTGACAAAATTGTAGCTTGTTCACTTTGTCAATAGAGTCTGAAAATGGAACAGGACTGGCAACTCTCTCATTATTCTTTATATAGCTTCACTCTTCTTTGAGAGTCCAAATCAACTGGAAAGCTTGCTGACTGGTGATGCAAGTTAGACTGTTCCATAGGGTAAGCAGGACACAGGTTTCAAGGGAGACTGGTATTTAAGTTCATGTTTTGGGGTGAGAGGATCTGAATTTCCTGTGTGTGTGCATTGATAGCTGCACTTAACACTTAATGTTCATGCTCAGGCAAACAGAGTGGCAGCCTCAGCCCTGAGATACATAAAATTGTTAGATGCTTTCTAAGCATTGATGCTATTTTAATTTAGATTTTTGAAGATTAGAACTTTATTTTTACCCTAATCCTTTATTGTGTTCACAGAACCACAGAATATTAGGGATTGGAAGGGACCTTGAAAGATTATCTACTCAAACCCCGCTGCCAGAGCAGGATCACCTACAGCAGGTCACACGGGGACACGTCCAGGCGGGTTTTGAATATCTCCAGAGAAGGAGACTCCACAACATCTCTGGGCAGCCTGTCCCAGTGTCCTGTCACTCTCACAGTGAAAAAGTTTTTCCTTTTGTTTACATGGAACCTCCTATGCTCCAGCTTGCATCCATTGCCCCTTGTCCTACCCCTGGACATCACTGAGAAGAGCCTGGCTCCATCTTCCTGACATTTGCCCTTTACATATTTATAGGCATTAATGAGGTCAGCCCTCAGTCTCCTCTTCTCCAAGCTAAAGAGCCCCAGCTCCCTCAGCCTTTCCTCATAAGGGAGATGCTCCACTCCCTTCATCATCTTGGTGGCTCTGTGCTGGACTCTCTCAAGCAGTTCCCTGTCCTTCTTGAACTGTGGGGCCCAGAACTGGACTCAATATTCCAGATGTGGCCTCACCAGGGCAGAGTAGAAGGGGAGGAGCACCTCTCTTGACCTACTAACCAGACCCCTTCTAATGCACTCCAGGATGCCACTGGCCTCCCTGGCCATGAGGGCACACTCCATAAAATATTTGGCTATGCAAAAGCCGGTGGGTACCACTGACAGAGAGCTGAAGGATTCATATCACTGAGACTGTAAATACAGCAGATTTTTTTGCTCTGTGAAGTGTCAGGTGTTGCATTACAGCAGTTGGGGTCTTGTGTTAATTGTTAGAGAATGTAGAAACAAAGCAGCCTCTATTTAGCTCTAAGTGCAAAGAGCGTTTAATGCATGACAGTTTGATATGCGTAAAGATGTTTATCTAAGGGGTTTTTCTACAAAATAAGCAGAAAGTGTAGGAGCTTGTCTGAATAACAGAATTGAGTCTAGTCCAAATTAAGGGAAATATCTGCTAACGTAAACTACATTTTAATGTAAAATCTAGACTATCTTTGAGCAAACTAATGCTCATTTAGGCAAACAATATTTACAAAATCTGTCATTTTGTGTGGCTTCTGCACTGAGCTTGGTGAAACTTGGCATTTTCCTTTGCATAAATCCCAACAGACTTTAAAGTTGCCAGTGATAATGAGGTTTAATGAGGTCACATCTGTCCAGCTCTCGACCACAACCCAAAAAGATGACTGCAGTTTCACTCTGAAACTGTTAAGTTTAATATAGGGGCTGGGCAGTGACACAAACCTGGGGACTGAAATCAAAGTTTCCAGCATTTGTGAATGCTTATAGCCAAGGGTTTCATTGGAAGCCAGGTTTAGTGCTACAAGATGACTTGCAAAGCTCTGCGTGTTGTGAGTTGTTTCTCTTCCCCAGTTAAAAGCGAGAGGTTCATCCATGCAGTAAATTTGATACTCGTGGTTTATTGCCTAAGCAGCTCTTGCATTCATTCTGGACTATAGCTACACTGTAATAAAGCATCCAGCTTGTGAAAATTAATCTGATTTCAGCCAACAGCACTGAATATAACTAATGCACAATCCAGTCTCACATTGCAGTGGGAACTGAACAATGTTTAAATGCCTTTTGACAGGTGGTACAATGCACATTCATAGTATGGTTTGGTTTATATACAACGTAGAATCAAATGGTATTTTACCATGGAAGGTTGAACTGTGTCCTAGAAGTCAATAGCATTTCTGAAATATAATGAGATCTCCCCACCTCCTCCTTTTTCTGTGTGTGTATGCACATACAGGCTGTGCAGAAGAGAACTTGCATACAAGGGCAGGGAGTGACAGAACAAGGAGTGATGGCTTTAAACTGGAAGAGAGTAGGTTTATATTAGACATTAGGAAGAAATTCTTTCCTGTGAGGGTGGTGAGACACTGGCCCAGGTTGCCCAGAGAAGCTGTGGATACCCCCTCCCTGGAAATGTTCAAGGCCAGATTGGATGAGGCTTTGAGCAACCTGGTCTAGTGGAAGGTGTTCCTGCTGATGGCAGGGGGGTTGAAACTGGATGATCTTTAAGGTCCCTTCCAACCCAAACCATTCTGTGATTCCATGACAGCAGCCCCGGCTGTGTAGCAGAAAGCGTTCTAAGCTTCAGAAGTTGTTTAAAGATGCTTGTCACACTTGGCTTCAGTTCATTTTTGGAGAACTGATCAAGCCTGGATGCTTTCCCACATCTTACACTGTGGTGAAAGAGGCCTCTTGGAGTAGACTAGTTCCTGCATTAGAGGGTATCTTGGCACTGAGTTTCTATCATGCTCCCTATTTACAGCCGTATCCCTGTTTTGTGGTGTTGCATGGACTTTGCTGGGACAGCTGCAGTGTCTCTAGTAGTCTGAGCAAAGTTCAGCTTATGATTGGATTCTTGAAGAGTTTTCCAGGAAGCTCTAAGATGAGGAACGTGTCAAGCAATGCTGCCAAGAGCAAATCTGACATTTCACGAGGGAGACTTTTTCTCCACAAAGCCTCTGACTTAGGGTTTAAAGAAGATACTGAGCCATCATAGCATGAGGGACAAGATGAGTATAGTGTGCTTTAATTTTCGGTCCTTCTCAGGGCCTGAGATGGCTGTCAGAAAAATAAAAGACAGTAAAATTTATTCTATTTATGTGCTGAAACACCTACAGTGCACCAGCCTCTCACATCTCAACTCATCTGCTAGACTGTGAAATAATTATTTAAAGGACGATTAAGAAGCTGTGGGCCCTGGCAGCTGCCCTGCAGCCAAATGTCTCAGAATTCCTTTATCAGTGACCCATCCCAAAATAAGAATGTTCTTTAGCCACCTTACTTGTATAGATCAGAAAAACAATGCCTTTGCCCTGGTAACCAAGGGAGGAGAAATAGTTAGTCTGAATTTCAGATGCTGCACAAGGGCAGTGCATTTCTCCCAGGGGTGTCTGTGTTTATGCTGGAATTACAACACAGATTGCTGGCAAGTGGCTGCCTGGGAAGCAAAATCATTCTTGTAATCAGAGAATCACAAAAAAACAGGAAGGGAAAGGTATTAATAAGTAATCACCCAGTCCATCCCTTGTTTTTATACAGAGGAAACTATGACAATGCCATTCTGAAATGATGGCTAATTTATACCTACAGGCTTTTATACTCCTGTGTCTTTCATAGGCAATCCACCCTCGTGCCATCCCTATTATTAGGCAGTTTTCCAGGGGCTTCGGTGGTGCTTCCTTGATGCAGCTTAAACCTCTGGTGATTTCTGCTGCTATTGGTGTATCTTCTAGCTCCTAGGATTGCAGTGACCAAACCAGATGCAGTACTACAGCTCAGACCTTCTGCTGAAGGCAGGCTAAGCTCTTGCACTTTCTTTGGTATATCCCAGTAATCGTAATTTTTTTTTTGGCAATGACAGAAAATTGTAGACTGATCTTAGCTCACGACTCCCTGGCTCCACGCAGAAGTGCCACTTAACCTGCTGTTCCTCATTCTAAATATGAGCCACTGATTATTCCTGAGGAAGTGTAGAACCTTGTTCTCAGCCTTATAAAATTTTCTTCTCTTTATAGACCCTTTTTTCAACTTGTCTGTATGATTTAGAATGCTAGTCCTCTCCCCCAGCAGTGCTTATAACCTCCCAGGCTGATATTACATCTTAAATAACCACTTTGCTTATTAATTATCCGGCTGACTAATGAAATGCTGAATAAGCCTTGACCTAAGTGAGTCTCTGCAGACCCCATGTGATGTATCTTTCTATGGAGACAGTGACCCAGAGCAGTTTCCTCAGCTTGCTTCTGACAATGCTGTGTGGCACAGCATCAGAAATCTTCCTGTAGTTGATTAAATTGGGCTTTTCCTACCTGTAAGGCCTGTTACCATGTCACAGAAGGAAACTAAACTGTTTTGACTTGCTTCTTGACAAATACATTCTTACTTGGAACTCCACTTCTTGTTTTCTGAGTGCTTACAAACTGTCCGTGGGATTATTGCTTCTAAAACATTCCCAGGGACTGATGGGAAACTGGTTGGTGTGTCTTTCCAGTTTCTCTTCCCCTTTTTGAAGATAGTCACTGCATTTACCCTTTTCCGTGGCTGGTGTAACTCACATCTTCCCTGAGCCCTCAGCAATAATTGCTGATGGAGATTGCTTTAGCTTCTTCTTTAGATATCCTGAAGTAGGTCTAGTGATAGCCCTGAGTAAAAAGAGAGCTCTAGGCAGATTGAAACCCCAAAAAGTGACCTGGCAGAAACCTGCAAGCATATATAACCAAAGCAAAATTCTGCTAAATGTTCTTGCCTAAAATGTGTTCACTGGTATCAGCTGTGTTAGGCTTGTGCTCAGTAGTTCCCTTTATTTTAGTTGGTAGATAAAATAGATGCTAAGCCCTGTATCACTTTCTAGGCATCAATTTGATTAACTTCCCCTTCTGCTGAATAGAGAACAAATTCTTCACTTAGTTTTTGTCTTCCTTACTCTCCATGTGTCTAAAGAATGCTTTCTTGCTATTCTTAATGTTTCTCACTCTTTGCATCTGGTTTTGCATCTTGACCTTTCTGGAGTTGTCCCTGTATTCTCTTGCCACTCTATTATTCAAGTAATAGTAACCAGATACAGATTCTTCTGTTTCTGTGGTTTCTTCTTCTTTTTGAGTTCAACAAAGTGCTTATGGCCATGTTAGCCGGCAATGATTTAGCACATTATATTAGACTGACATTAACCACCCCTATCTTTGCCATGTGTACACATGACTATAATAACAACGGAGTTTGAAAATTAGAATATATAGTATGAATATTTCCAAGAGCCCTCTGGGATTCACTATGTCATTCTTCAGACAGCAAATGTACTCCTCTGAAGCTCTTGGAATTTTCTCCCCCTTCAAAGTAACTTTAGTGCTTGTATCCCTTAGTCATAGTGGTAGGCAATAGTGAATGTAATAGCAAAGCAAGTAATGCCAGTGCTTTCATGCTTCTCTCTTCTTCAGCTTTGATGGAGGTGATAGAACAACACAGATTTCTGTAACTTTTCCATGCAGACTGGCTCCTGTTCCCTGTCAATTGAGAACTACATCTTGGGCCACACAGTTCTATTAGCAAGAGGAGTTGGGAGCTTTTTCATGCTTCTTAAAGACCATGTGGTATTTGATGCAAAAACCAGCCTGACTCTGCGAGTGCAATGTCTGATTGTTTTACATTTGCACCAAGCAATTAAAAAAAGACATTATTTTAAGTTTAGCAGTGTGCTGTAACACAGAAATAACACCTTCACCCCATTAGATGGTGGATAGAGAGGGCCTTACTACAGATCCCCCTCACTGTCACAAGTGGGAGTGTTGTATTGTCTGGATGGCAGTAGTGCGGTTCAGCAAGGACTCCTTCTGTGGTGCTATCACAATGTTAAGTCTGGATAGTGGGTGGTTGGGCAGTCAGAAACCAAGACAAAGACAGTCCATCCTCTCACAGAGACACCTTATTGGATGCATATACAACTATACAAAACTTTGCTGCCATGTGTAGATCCTAATAACAAGATGTCACCAAACCATGTATAGGCATTCTTGGAGTCCTGGAATCCTGGGAATGATGTATTTCAGGATGTTCAGCTTCTTTTTATTCCAAATTTTTACAAGTTCTCTGCTCTGATCCCCTTTTATACTTTCTGTCATTGTTTGAGAAGGGTAACACCTCAGCTTACTTCTGTGGTTGTCCTTCCTCCCCGAGATGTCACATTCCTTTCCTTGCCTCATTGTAGGTTGTACTGCTTGTTCTACCTACCTACTGAAAAGTCCAAGCTATTATGAAAAAGATTTTACAAAATAGTTACAATCTGGGAAAAGTCTATATTGATACCTTGAAAAAATATTAGAACAAAGCATGCTTTGCACCTTATCAAAGGTTCTTGCATCTGTAGGCAATTTCTTTCTGTCCTCATCTTGAAGCTCATGTATGAAAAATATGATATGGTCGTGGGACCATAATGAGGGTATGTGCAAAGAAACACATATGCCAGGGTGAATGGAAGTGTAAGAAGGTTTGGATTTTTGTGCCAGAATTTCCATTTGGTGTTATTTAAAACTGCAGATCAGGGCTAGAATATGTGACTAGCCCTAGATGAGTGTATAGTCAAACTGTACAATGTTGTTTCGTTACATCCTGGCTCTTACAGAGCTGCTCCTTTAACAGGCATCTGAGGCCTGTGGAGAGACAAACAATGTTAAACTGGGCCATCTCACACAACCCCTCTTCGGGCATCTGACTTCAGAGCTTGAATTAGGAATCTCGGCTTCTCATAAGGTCAGTGGAGCCATTTCGGTGCACTCATGAACACCTCGTTGACTGAAACCTTCATTTGGACCTTCCACACAAGGAAAATTGAGTTTCAGTTGCACATTGGGTTAAAAGTTTTGCTCAATGTGTCATTCTTGTGGGAACTGCTTCCACAAATCTGGGCTGCCCCTTGCAAAGTCCTCTCTTGCATTCACAAGGCAATTCCACTTTGCCAGAGAGTGGTCAGGAACCTGGAGTCCTTTGAGATGACTTTTAAACTAAACTGGTAGAAAAACATAAGCATTAAAATGAGGTATGTGACAGGTAATTATGAGGAAGCCACAGGAACAAGCGAAACAGAAGCAGAATACATTGCTAGTGACAGTCCCCAGGGCTGAAGAAAGCCAGGGAGCCAGGGATAAATTGTATCTCAGCCCAGGTAGGCTGATGCCTCCACAATCTGGCAGGTTAGTTATCTGGGACAGACCAGGAAGGCTGGAGCATCCTCCCCTGAGAGAAGGACGAAGCTGTGCATTGAACAGATATAATGCAAGATGGGTCTCTTACCACACCTGGGGTAAATAGGCATAGAGAGCCTCTCTCTTTTCCAAAATCTGGTCCTTATGGAGATCCCTATCCAGGAGGGCTCATGCTTGTCAGGACACAGCCTATTAGCAAAATCCCAGATCAAGAGCTGAGCTTGAAGCGAGCATCCGCACAATTTTGCAGTGCGTAGGTTTAGGCTGGGCTGTTATCACGGTTACCTGGTGTGATGCTATGCAGGATCCATATTCCTGGTTGGTTCATGTGCCAATGCTGCTGTTGTTCACAAAGCTTCATTTTCAATGAAGTTAAACAGAATCCATAATGGAGTTTTCCCTGTTGGAGTGCAGGGCACCATCAACAGGCCCTAGATCTTTATTTATTCAACCAAACTTCTGAGTTTTAATCTCATTTAGTCTCCCAGAACAAAACCTCACTTTGATTTACAACTAAAGCAAGGGATGGGAGCTGCATGTTTCAGCACAGTTCCTTTGGGAATCAAAGCAACAAACAGAAAAATTGCCTAAGAACCTCTCAGGTGGGTGGAAGCAGCCAGTGGTCACCAAGGGAGAGGACATGGCCTTCGAGGAGCAGAGAAGGAGTACAGCAGCGACCATCCACTACATTGTGGTCCCTTTAAATCTTCTTCTCCACTTGGCAGCTCAAATTTTTCAGTGTTGCTATAGCAAATCTCCATGGCAATGACCCTAATCAGGGAAGGGGGGATGCAGGGGGGACGCATGCTCAGAGTGGCTGTTGGAGCCTCGCCTGCTCGCTACAGCTGCTCCAAGGGTCTGACACACAGGTGAAGAGAAAGATCAGGTACTTGGCAAACAGGTCCTTGGGGTGCACTGCAAGCCCGTGGCATGTCACTGCAGGGATGTCTGCATGTGGGTTTGTCTGTACATGTGGGTCTGTGCTGATCACGTCTCCTCCACTCCTTTCTCAGGAGTGTGCTGGGAGCAAATTGCTGATTTTTGTTATTTCTCCTCGTTTCAAGCAGGGAAGAAAGCTTGAATTATTGATGAGAGCCATGGCGTTGCCGTCTGCCTGGAGTGTGATGCGTGTGGCGATCCCGTTCATCTCGGTGCTTGGCCTGCTAAGCGTGAGGCTTGTGGGGGCCAGCCAGGACTCTGGGAGTGTCATTCCTGCAGAAAGTAGGTACCTGCACCCCACCCTGCTTTGTTTCTGCTCCTTAACCCGCAGCAGCCACACAGACCTTGAGCTCCGGGGGAAACGTTGCATTGCCTAATGAGTAAGGGAGTAGCGATGAATTCATGGTGTGTCAGCAAAGCACATAAAAACAGCGAGCAAGCAGAGGATTAGTGGCTATTTAGGAAAAAGTACTTAACTGAATACTGTCATTTTAATGGGATCTTGTTTTAAAGCTCCTCGGTTGTAGGTCTTTTGGATCTGCTGCTTGAGAGTTTCATTTCCAGATTTGCCACAATACATATTAATGCTTGCTAGTCTGGATATTGTTAGAAGGAAATTTGTGTTTATTTCTGCTAGGACATTACATTTTGCTTATTTTAGCGTTTAGTTGGAACAATAGCTCAAGTTCAACTTTCTTGTAACTGCTATAGATTGACACAGGGGAAGTGGACTCAGTGTATTTGTGAAGCATATATAGATTTCTGAAATCCTGCTGCTATTCTGCAAACCTGATAAATAAATAAATATACCAGACTGGCATGAGCACACCATGGAGCTGGGAGCTCTTGAATTTGGATCACAGCTCTGTATCAGCTTCCTCTGTCATTTTGAGCAAGTCTCTAGTTAAACTTTCTCAACTCCAAAATAAGGCAATAGTTCAAAGATATTAGGGGATGGAGTCAATGTTCTCAGGCTGTTTTGGTGACAGGAAGTGGGAAGTAGCCGCTCATTAGAAACTTAAAATATCCTCTGGGAGAAATAAAAAAAGGAAAGTAGTTGCATACAAACCAATATCTAGTTCTTTGTCATGCTTACTTTGTATCACAGCTGTCTTTTTACATGACTACCAAAATATTTAACACAAGATCTGTTTTAGTCACTGCATTTTATTCTCCTCCATTATTAGTTTTCAAATACACCAATGTGTAATTGTCTCTACAGAACTTAAATGCTGAATTCCCTTCTTTTTCTATTTGCTTCTTTTTTTTATTAGTGCTAGGTTTTGCTCTGTTCTAAAATAGACCTAATCTTTGTTTTATGTGTCTGTTTTCTAGGCATGTATTACTTAAGTTTTGTTGCTAGAAGTCCATTTTATGTCCTCAAGGAGAAAATCATGCTTGAAAATGAAATTACATGTGTCCTCTGTGTGTCTGTGTTAGCAGAGGCAAGTAAACATATTTATGGAAAAAATATATGGTGATTCCTTGTTCTGCTTGTGTAGTGGAAACTCCAGCTTTATCTGTAGAAGAAAACTCTTGGCCAGGGTCTCTGACTCAAATGTCAAGGAGTTATCTCATGGTTTTAATATCCTGTGGCCAGGCTACTGAATCCCCCGAAGAGCCCTTGAGAAAGATTCCTTGTCTTGTCTGACTCTCACATGTGACAGTGAGGAATGAAGGGCAGGTCCAAGTGTTTCTGTGGCCAGTGTTTCTGCAGAGACATTCTGCTCTGGCCTGAGTAATGAGGGCTGGTAGCATTGCTACAAATGCATAACGGTATTGATGTCTGAGGCCAGGCCAGGAGGAAGACTCTCAGCTGGTCATGAATTGTAAATTGTTTTGTGCTGCTGCAGAGACAGAGTTTTAATGCAACAAGGAACATGGGATGGTGCTAATCAGTCACTTGCTGAGAGTGCTGCATAGCTGCTAAGTGCTCCAGGTACTTTTCCTTTGCCCATCATGGCTCTTCCTGATAGCTAACCAGTGGAACTCCTCCCTTAGGACACTGTGGAAACTAAAAGTTTGCATGGGATTGCAGAATGGATTAGGTAAATTAAACAAAATAAATCTTAGAAAGGGCTAAGGCTGGATACAGCAGCAGCTCTTCTGGCTCAGGAGCTGCCTCAGCATATTCCTGAGGCCTGGGAGGGTCTTCGGGGACACACCCCTCCATACATGTCCTGTTCTTGTGCTCTTTTATGGGCACCTATTGTTGGCCCTGGAACTCACATCTATAACCAGTGCCCATGGACATTCTCTGTCATGGGGACATGACTGGACCAGTATCACAGAATCATAGGATAGTTTGGTTGGGAAAGGCCATTACGATCATCTAGTCCAACCGTAAACCCAGCATGGCCAAGTTCACCACTAAAGCATGTCCCCAGGTACCACATCTACACGTCCTTTAAACTGCTAGGATGGTCCCTGTCCATGCTTTTGTCCATGGCAGGAGGCCGTTTGCCTATCTGGATGACAGAGTTTTCTGTTCTACAGATGAGCTGTCCCATTCCAGCTGCTCTCAAAGCTTGGGAATGCTCCTAGTCACATTTAATGTACTACAACAGACGTAGCTTATGGGAGATAGAACACTGAGCCAGGCAGACCTTTGATGTGCTCTAGTACAGACATTCCTAGATCTTTTCCTGCTTGATGTCAGCTCCACTGACTATTTCTCATAAAGGACTTGATTCCCCTGGGCACTGACCCACTTTGGGGGCAGTGCTACTACAGCAGTTGCACACACCTTCCCTGTTGCTGGTGCTTAAGTCTATACTGTCAGCCCAGGTAAAATGGTGGCTGTGTGATCTTGGATGACACAGGGAGAAAAAGGGGGCTCCAGGACATGTTCTTGACAGGGATATATGATGTACATGCACCATACTAAGTATCCTTCTGTGGAGCAGAGCACTGTGGTGCTCAATGCTTTTCTCTGTTCCCAGGTCTGTGACATGGGACTGGGAACATGCCTTTAGTTGGAGCAACCCCTCATGGACCACATGGCACTACAGCCTCTATCTCTGACTTGGTGGGAGAAATGTGTCCCTCCTGCAGCACCAGGAGCAGAAGAGAGGCAGCAGTGCTCTTGTGTGAGTGTGGGAGGTGAAGGAGTCACAGGAGAGTTCTTCTTGGTGTTGCAGGGAGACCCTGCCCTGTGTGTGGCATCGATATCTGGCTTGGGGCACCATCACCTGCTCTCCTCTTGGCAGACTTTCTGCCAACCAGCCAGCCAGTCCCAGCTTTTTATGAATAACACTAATTAGCAGTGATTAATCATGTCCTTATACTTTATACACAGCACTTTGCCTATGTGAGAGACTGTTCCAGTATGAAGTGATGTTACTAATGTTTGTGGAGTATTTTCTTTAAAATTCAATGCAATTCACTGAAAAATAATTAAGTAATTTCCCTAACCTCTCATTATGGCCCAGGTCACCCACTGTGAAAGCTGCCATGTGGAATTTGAAGAACAGAAGCTGGTCAGTCTGTTAGCCAAGGTCCATGAAATAAAAAGAGTAAACACCATGTGCATGCAAGGGAAAGTAAATCAGAGTTCCACAGTGCTTTCAGTTCCAGTTTTTCACCAAGAAGATGCCAAGAAGCATATTTTAAGCTCTCCTCCCCCACTTCTCCCCAAACACACAAAGACACATACAGTCTTTGTGCTGACAGGACCCATTTAAAGAATTATAGCTGAGTCTTGATAATTCTCATTATGTTAATCCACAAACCTGGTAAGTCTCCGTGTGACTGATAGTGTGTTCCCAGCTGTCAGCAAGGAATTAATAGCACTCTGCTGTACTTTGCTGTGGTGTGACTTAAGGTTTGGTTTCACGATTGCTTTAAGCTGATGTAAGCCTATGCTGCCTCTGCCCTTCTCCTCCCCATAACCTGGCCTCCTCTCCTTGCCCTATTTCTTGTTCTGGCCTCAGGACTTGGGCATTCAGGATCTGACCTGGAGAAAAAATATACAGCTGACCAAGCAACTGCGTGGCCACTCCTGCTGTGAGCAAGAGAAGGTGTGGGCACACGTAGCCGAGGACAGAAAGCAGGGTGGGAATTGTTCCTATTTGCAACAGCACATATTTAGATTTGTTTAAAACCTTTGTGAAAACAGACCCTTGGACATCATTACTTCAGAGAAATGTCCATGGGCATCCTGCTGAAATGTGAGCATGAAGAGAGATTAAGTCCAGCTAGATAGGCCAGGTTACCAGCCCAGCTCTTTGGTTTGGAAAGGAGACACCAAGGCAGAGGATGATGGAGAGCAGCAAAGTCATAAGTGAAACAAAGATGGTGAATATTTAATAACTGTCTCTTCCAGTGCAAAAATTAGAGGCAGAAAATGAAAGCAGCAGATGTTAACTTCACAGCAGACAGGAATGGCATTTTGTTCACACAGTGGATAGCTGAGCTGTGGAACTCATTGCCACAGGATGGTGTAGATACCAAAGTTTACATGGATTCAGGAAGTAATGGAGCAAATTAGCACGAGAAAAAATCATAGAGGTCTTATCACGTGTAGAAGCATCAGCCAGACTCAGGATATCCTCCAGCCTCTTGATAAGCTAGAACATTGCTAGAGGCTTGTTCTTATAACTTCCTTAAGTATCTGCTATTGGCTACTGTGAGAGTCTGGCTAGTACAGCAGGTTAAAACCTCAGCTAGAGTCAGAACTTGGGCAGCTCTGCCAGTGTTCAACTGTAGCTGTAGGCTTTCCAGGTAGTGGGGTATTGCCCCTATTTTATTTGGGGAGCTGCATTCAAGTTGCTCTGTGCTAGTGCAAGATGCTAGACAGAGAGGTCAGCACTGCCCTAGTTCAGTCCCCAAAGCACTGAACAGATCTGTCCTCTGCAGGGCTGCATGGGTGGAAGAGTTTATAGCCAGCCACCTCCCCAGCTGCTCATCACCTCCTCCCAGGTACAGCTGTCCTCTTGTCTGCTAGTGGTGCTGCTTCAGGGAGTCCTCTCTGCACCACTGAGAGTCATAGAATCTTAGAATGGTTTGGGTTGGAAAGAACCTTAAAGATCATCCAGTTCCAACCGCCCTGCCATCAGCAGGGACATCTTCCACTAGACCAGGTTGCTCAAAGCCTCATCCAACCTGGCCTTGAACACTTCCAGGGAGGGGGCATCCACAACTTCTCTGGGCAACCTGTTCCAGTGTCTCACCACCCTCACAGGAAATAATTTCTTCCTAATATCTATTCTAAACCTACCCTCTGCCAGTTTGAAGCCATCACCCCTTGTTCTGTCACTACCTGCCCCTGTTAAAAGTTCCTCCCCAGCCTTCCTGTAGCCCCTTCAGGTACTGGAAGGCTGCTAGAAGGTCTCCCCAGAGCCTTCGCTTCTTCAGGCTGAACATCCCAAACTCTCTCAGCCTGTTCTCATAGGAGAGGTGCTCCAGCCCTTTGATCATCCTCATGGCTTCCTCTGGACTTGCTCTAGTCGGTTCATGTCCTTCTTATGTTGGGAGCCCCAGGACTGGATGTAGTGCTCCAGGTGGGGTCTCAGGAGAGCAGAGTAGAGGGGCAGAATCACCTCCCTTGACCTGCTGCCCACGCTTCTCTTGATGCAGCCCAGGATACATTTGGTCTATCAAAAGTCAAAATGATGTGTCCCATGATGGGATATAGCTGTTTGGAGGAATCACATGAGCTCTCCCACTGCCAGTGCTGCAGGGCTGCTAGCTCGCAGCAGGCAGGGGTGCTAACCTGACCCAAAGGCAGCTGTGCCTGGTGAAGGACCCTCCACCAAGGAGGATAGCCCAGGAAACTATATTAGGAGTGAATATCCCATTAAGTGGTGAAACTGGCTTTATCTGCACTGTGGCTTTGGAAAGCGATGCCCTGCTGGGAGCTTTGCATTGTGCTGATCCAGGACACACAAAGCTGCACAGGCAGATGTTCTCAGTGCCACCACCATTTTCCTGCAGAAGCTGCTTTGATGCCAAAGCAGCTGTTTTCACAGGGGTAGCAGAAGTGAAATAACCACTTGGCATGGTTGTACCATTCCACTAGTACCTCTCTATCCACACAGAACCACTTGGCTTCCATAAATACTGGTGAATAATTCCACACAGCTATGGCCTTCAAGAGGGCCTGGGAACACTTCTTGGGCAGCAGGCAGTGATTGACTACAGATTTCATCGCTCTCTTCAAAGAAGCTTTCTTCACACTGCCAGAGAAGGAGGCATTCATTTATGACCCAAAGTTGGTATTTTCTCTTTCAAGTTCTGATTTTGTGAACACTTTAGTGACAAGCACTTCAGGGCATGCAGTGTTTCACTGAGGTAGAGCCAGGTCACAGTGCTTCTCAGAAGACCACAGCAAGGGGAGGGAGCAGGCCATGGCACCAAGTGAGTGATGGGTTTGCCAACAGCAGACTAAGGATGCAGATTCTTTCTAAGGGCTCTGCTCCATAATCTGAAGTGAAAACAATTACATTACTGAAATACTGAAAAGAGGAGAGAGTTGAATGCCTTTAAAATGTGCTCAAAGCCATCTTGTCACTAATCCTCTCAGGCCTGGAGAGGCAATCTTAGTGAATGATGCTGTCTTTATAGAGGTGGGGACTTTGCATCTCCCCACATCCCCAGAATTAAAACCCTGGCTTGATACCTGGGTCTCCCTGAGATGTCACACACAATCACAAAGAATTGCCTAGATTGGAAAAGACCTTCAAGATCATCGAGTCCAGTCATTAACCCAACATTGACATGTCCTCGAGTAACCCATGTCTCTCAGCACTACATCTACACAACTCTTCAATCCCTCCAGGGATGGGGACTCCACCACTGCCCTGGGCAACCCCTTCCAGTGCCTGAGAGCCCTTTCAGGAAATAAATTCTTCCTCACATCCAATCTCAACTGCCCTTGGTGCAACTTGAGGCCATTTCCTCTTGTCCTGTCACTTGTTCTTTGGTTGAATAGACCCATCCCCACCTCTCTCCACCCTCCTTTCAGGGAGTTGTAGAGAGCCATATGTCAGCTGCATGGAGGGCAGATGGAGGAGAATAAGAAACACCTGAAAAGGTCAAAGCCCCTAAAAGGGGACCGAGAAGCCCTCTGGCTGCTCCCTTCCATCAGGCCCAAGTCAGAAGTGTGTGTTGGCCGCAGGGAGCCAGGTGTGGAGTACAGCAGTGCTGTATGGTGGCTCTCTGGCTCTGGGCAGCTCCCAGCCATCTCAGCAGCAGCTTTGCACCTTCTTTGCTTTGTCACAGTAGCACAAGTGGCTGCCCATGGACAAGGATTTCAGCACCCTGCCCAATGTGGGGGCTCTGTGATCAATGTAAAATGTCCTCTCTCCCCATTCCCCCTCCATCTCCTCCATTTTTTCTTCTGAAAACCCACACTTCATCCACTCCATGACTGAATGAAAGGGCTTGAGATTAAGTGCAGGGTGAATCCTTGCAAAGCAGGAATGCCCGGGTCTCAGAAGTGAGTCATTTTAGTTGTTGTCAAGTCCCTTCCTGCACCACTTCTCTGCCTTTTCCCTGCCCTGCCCTGTGCACACACACACTGGCAGCAGCTGCAGGGCCAGTGGGATGCTTTGCATTCCTGGCAGAGAAAAAATACAGCAGCAGGTGAAAGGAAGCAAATACAGATCGGGCACTGTCCCTTGCCAAGCTGCTCTGTAAGCGCTCCCGTAAAAGCAGACCTGCCTGTCTGGTTTCTGAACCCCTGCAAACTCCTATTTTCAGTGTTATCAGTTGAGAATTAACCCATGTCTGAGAGGTTTTGAGGTTTTTCCATTTTAAGAAAAGAGGCTGAGGGCTAAAGACACATAGCACCAAGCAGAATCAAGCCTGGGCTTTCAGAAAAGCACGTGCAGCAAAATGCTCTGGGTTTTGCTGGTCCTTACACATTTGCACAAGGATAGGCACAGCCCTAACTTTGTACACACGGAGGTCTGGGTGCCTGCTAAAATGGGTTTTCTCCTGGCATTGCAAGCTCTCTGAGTAGTCCCTCTCTGCACTGCCACACTCCAAATTTCATGCTGTGACAGTGATGTCTTCTTCTGTACCTCTTTTGCAGGTCGTCCCTGTGTTGACTGCCATGCGTTTGAGTTCATGCAGAGGGCGTTGCAGGATTTAAAGAAGACAGCGTATAACCTAGACACGCGGGTATGTGTTTCTATAGAAATGCTTTCACTTAGCCTTTATCTCCAAGTGGCCAGGTCTGCCTGTCTGTGTACAGCAGACATGACATCTCTGCTGACTCACTTCCATTTCAGCAAATAGGATTGTACCAAGTACAGATTATTTTTCACAGGCTGGAGAGGTCCATTAAAGATCATCTAGTCAGACTGCTTGCATAACAGGATAAAGGATTACCCACAGACAGTCCCTGCATCACACAGAGAAAGAAAGAGGATGTATAAAGGGAGAGAAGAACAAGAAATATGATTTACTCTTTATCTCACAACAGTGCAGGAGCAGAAAGCGAACCAGAGAGCAAGAAGGTGGCAGGCAGGGTTGGCAGAGAGGGAAGGGAAGCACGTATATTCCTTGCTCATGGATTAGTACTCCATGAAAAAGAGGGAAGCACATTTGCTCGAATAGTTCTCACAGCACACAGGGCATTTTGCACCTTCACATGCCAGTCTTGTGCTACAGAGGTGCCAATGAACAAGGAATGAGGGTGTGTTAAATGCCTTGATTTTAGCAATAGATACATATGTGGGTTCATAAATATGCACAAACACTGACTGGGGTAGGACTTACCACGGTGGTTCCCACGCTGTTGGAAGTTTGCAAGGGGCATGAGGTCTCTCACCTCTAATATACACGCCTCCCATGTACGTCTTGTCCTACCTCTCCTTCCCTAACAGGCCCATTAACACTGGCAACATGGCAGTAAAGCAATTTGTGGGGAGTGAAACCCATTCACAGCCCCATCTCCCAGTTCCTTTAGGTGCCTGCTCAGTGGCTGTGGCCAGTTCCATCTCTGTTGGTAGGTGAGAAGGGCTCCTCGTTCCTCTAAAGTCACGCTCCACTCAAATTGTCATTCACAGCAGAGTCAACTGAAGAGATGTAAATCAATTATGTGTGTCAAACTATAACACAGAAGGGCAATTACATTGCTTTGCCTTTGGTTTCTTGTGACCTTGGGCAATCATGTAGGGCCCCACACAATACAGTTGGAGTGACTTTAGGTTTCTTGAGCTATCAATAGCAAACTGATTAGGGCAGAACTCTGAGTGCAGTACGGGTTACGTTGCAAAAGTTTCCCATGCACTAGTGTAATGCTAAATAACTGCTCAGTGTCAGACTGAGAATAGAGGGGCTTCACCTCCAGCAGCTGTGCTGGGCTGTTCTGGTGCATGGTGAGGTTTCACCTGGTTGGATTAAATTCAGCTGAAATGTTTGGTACCTACACATGACACAGCGAGACCACATCTGTGTTGGTTCTTATTCTGTTCCCAGGCTTTACATGGGAAGTTAAAAGAGGTACTAAATTTCTGTCTAAGTTGCACTGGGAAGATTTTTTTTTTAATGCAATAGAGGCAGCACAGTTCCTTAACCCCACTTACAGAGAGATTCAGATATATCTGTGTTGGCTATTCTGTTTGGAGGGTGGAGTGAGAATGCAACCCATCAGACAGCAATGCTGTGCTGTAAGAAGTGAACCAGAATATAAAAGGAGAAGCTGGTCCTAGAGCACCACAAGATAAGCTGATTCTGTAAGGACCTGGACAGGCTTGAGCTGCCACGGCGCTGATTCAGAGAGCTCTCAGTATTACAGAACAAGGGGAACATCACCAAAACAAATGTAATGAGTTATGTGGAACATCACCCACCCTTTGACAAGTGCCAGAGCTTGATATTACTAGTAAAGAAAGGGTATATTGCTGTCCATCTTTTCCAGCCTTTGGGTTGAGACTCCAAAGGCCTTTCTGAAAGAGATGCTTTAGTTAAATACAAATTATTGAATGATGCAGAGATCCTAAAGCCAAATACAGTCGCCTGGGCCCTACAAACAGCACACTGTGGCCTTCTATTCTCTGAAAGGTACAGCTTCCATATCCTTACTTAACCACTGGTGCTTGGCTCATGCTCACCAGCTATAATTTCTCAAGTTTTACAAACAAATAACTTCATTCAACAAATCCTGACTCTTGAAAGTTGTTGTTACAAGAGCAAGCCCCATGCACGACTGCTCCTATGAGGAACTTCCTACATGAGTGCCAACAGCTCCACAATTAATTTTTGTAATTGATGCTTGTCTTTCATAGTCTTTCTGTTTACAACTGAGTGGTCCCAGAGCTGCTCTTCCTGCCTGCCAATAGTAATGAGTGACATGTAGGCAGGGTTTGTGGTAACTGTGACAGCTTGTTGGCATTACGGTGAAATCCAATAAGCCTGTTTGATGTTAAGATGGTTCTATGATTTCTACTGGGCTCCCAACAATGAGAGCATACACTCATCCAGGATTACATTGTACAAGGGAGGAGCAGTGTTTAATAACGCCTGCCATTGCACTAAGCTGATAAGTGAAAGCAGACAAGGAAAGTGAACAAGTCTTCTTTAATGCAAAGGTAGACGTCAAAAGTTTGAGTTGGAAAGGATAGAGGGCTATAGAGGGGAGGGAAAAGCCATTCTGAAGCAGGCTCTCCCTGCAAAAGCTTGCAGTCTGAGAACAAGAAATGAGTAGTAGAGATTGGGAACTGTGGGGCAACAGAGGTACTGCTGGCCAAGCAAGGCAGAGCTTGACGGAGCAGGTCCCCAGGTAGAAGTGCCCAGCCACAACTTTGCAAACTGTGTGTCTTTGTTAATTAGCTCTTTGCTGTTTCCAATTTGTCAGGAGGCATCATGTCAGAGGAACACCAGCAGGCTGAAGACCTTGTTGTTTCACAGAGCTTTTAGATAATTTGTTAACAAGTGGTTTTCAACCTTTTATGGTTTTTTTCCAGTGCAGATGGGAAACCCATTCATGATGAATGTAAGCCTCATAACTCTTTTTTCCCCTCAAAAAACTCTTCAAAGTCATTCTACAAGCTACTTAAGGGACCACAGACCACAGAGTGAAAACCACAAGATAAGCTCAGGAAGAAGTTTCTCTTCCGTCACAGTTGCACTGGCTAATGTTAGTTGTTTGCACCAACCATTTCAAGTCTTGCAAGAAACTCAGCTTCAGAAATGGTGTTGAGAAATTAATCCTTTTTTTCTCAAAGAGTGAGACTAGGACACACAAAAGATTTAAGTTGTTTGGTTGCAATTAAATAAATGATATTTCAATATCTCCGAGGATCTGAGGTTAATTTTTTTCCTGAATACACAGAAAAAAGCTTTGCAACCATTAAGATGCTCCGAAAACAAGAGCAAATAATTTTAAATTATGTATATAGAGAATGGGTTTTAAGCTTTTGATGGAGTTTTGGGGCCATGGCTCCAAATGGAGTTGATAATAGTGCAACTGTCAGTAAATTAACTCAGGTTAAAATAGGAGCCACAGACTCATGTCTAGATCTGCCCTGAAAGATTATGAGTTTCAGACAATGAAGTTAGACTGACAGCTGGATTGAACTCAGAGTTATTCCAGAGAAACAGCAGTGTAACTGAGAGCACAACTGGCTCCTCAGCACATGCTATCTGGAGCAACTAAATTATACAGTACTGAAGACATCGTCAACAGGAAGCCATCAATCACTGCAAAGGAATTAAGAGCACTGCAGTTGAAAGTGGATTTTTTTTCTCAGCATTTATAAAGGGCACTTTAATAATTTTGACAACCTACTCCCTAGAAGTTAACTGTGAAAATGAAAACATTCAAACTATAAAAATACTCTCAATGCGTCTTGGTTCTGAATATACTTATTTCATCACTTTTTCTGGATGAAAACCAGCACTAATAACTATGATTTTTGATCCAGCAAAGCACCTTGACTACAGCTGTGTGGAGGGATTAGGTCTAATCAATTTTATACTCCTTTAGAATTATACATTCAGTTCTTTGATTTTATGTTTTTTTGCAGACAGAAACCCTCCTCCTGAGAGCAGAAAAGAGAGGCCTGTGTGATTGCTTTCATTCAATACACTGAAATGAGCACTGGGATTTGGCCAATGGACATTTAATCATTTTTAAAATGCTGTTCAAAAAATTACAGGAAGATACAGAGTGCAAGTTGTGCCACACTGCAAGGAAAACAATTTTTGTCCAAACAGGTACAGCTCAGTTAGATCATTTTTGCTTTGATGTGTTTTATCATTGCTGTATGCGATATTGCATCTGCTGAAATGTCAACAGAAGAAAAAGTGCCAAAGTCTTGCTCATGGTTTTTATGCAAGGATAGCATCTTGCTCTTTCTGGTGTTTCAAGCCAAAAATTGTCCTTGGACTCTCAGCAAATGTGAATTGCCATAGAGCTGTGAAAGTCAGTGGAGTCAAATTCTGTAATGTATTTATGGTAGAATGTATCCCTAACATGAAAAGGAAGCTAATTTGCAACAATGCGCAGCTAAACATTTGCAAACAAGCAGTCATGGCTTTATATAGAAATTAATAGTTGTCAGTGAGTGCTTGGCAGTCCAGGGAAGGTATTTGTTCCCAGTTGTATCAATAGTCCAGTGCACAGCAAACACAGTAATCTGTATCACAATTTTAATTTCTTCAGAGCCACACAGTAGCTGTGATCTTTTTGGAGAGATTTATTAAGTACCATCTAATGTGATCACTAACATTTGTAATCACATGAATACTGCCTGGCAATTCAACTGATTGCCTCTGCCAAAATCTTCTGGAGAAGTGTCTTTCATTAAGCAAATCACGTACTGGATTGAACCACTCAAACTGGCCTCTACAGGGTTTTGGCAGAGAGCCTACAAAATGCCTGCGTGCTCAGGAATCTCCTGCAAACTGTATTTTGGGAAATATTTAAGTTCTACCAAAATGGTCAATAGCTCTTGCATGGACTTTACACTCCTTAGCGGTGGTTTACAGCGCTGATACTATTAATATTCCTGCTGCAGTCAGTGTGAGACAAGACACAACAAAACAATTTAGGCAGTGTAGTAGTAGTTGACAGGACTGTGCCCCATTACTCTTTGAAGAAGAATAGCAAATTGTTTCTCGTTGTTTTCCTTTTTGCCTTTGTTTTGGGAGGGAGAGCAGAAAATGGCCCCAGTGGATAGTTATTGTAGTTAATAACAGATTTTTCATAGGGCTTAAAATATCGTCCCCAAAGTATAATTAATAGACATTTGTATATCAGCTAGAGCACCTATGTACAGGCTAGAAACTTTTATACAAACAAGAGTATAGGAGCAGTATCAATAGCAGTGGTTTTCAAAGTAATTTCACCAATTCTTATTAATACGTCTATCTTCCCATAAATGGCTGATATTTTGCTGTCAGGCTGCTCAGTAAGTTATAACAGTATCTATCTATATATTTCCAAATGTATTCTCTCCCATTTTATCTGCCACAGTAGGCACAGGGAAATAGGGAACAGTGACCCACTGCCAACTTATTATTTTATGTGCAGTCACACTCAGTAACACGAAGGAGTGTATTACCATATACTCTGCCAATGTTGTTTGAAAGGCATGTGGTTCTCAGCAAGGAAAGCTTCCTTGCACCTGCATTTCAAGTAGGAAATTTGCTTTGTCCTTTGTAGTATTCTAGAAAAACCCTTTATAGGTCATCAGGACCCGGGCTGTATAAAAGAGAAGCAGCATGACAAAGGAACACAGTGCTTCTGGTGGCATTACACACCACTGTACCAGCGGTAACGGACTGATGGGAAGCAGTAGAGATTCTAATCATAGATTGTATTTTATATTACAGATGAAACAGTTGGTTTAACACAACTCCTTTACAAAATACCAGCCTTAGTTTACTTTACTCCCACCTAGATTTGAACCAAAGTAATACAAAGATTTTTCTGAGTTAACTTTTTGCAGGAGGTGGCCTTCCAGCACTGAACCTGTGAATTTTCCAGCACAGCTCACCTTTTCCAGGGGCAGCATGTCTGTGGTTTTGCATTGCTATTGTGCATGCTTATTCTGCTGGTACCTTAAAGAATCTTGCAAAGTCCTGTTAGCAAGCACTGGGGTTTTTTGCTGTGTTTTTCTTTAGAAAAATGGTTGCTCACTGTTGATTTTTGATATATGCAGCTTGTTATGAGAAAAAGGTGGAATGAATGACAAGTGAATGTCCTCTGACTCCCCAAGGGATCAGAGTGACACTGCAACTTTATGGCTGTGATTATTCTGTATGTACTCCTCTTTGTCTATAACAAGATTCAATAAAAAGGCCAGATGCATTGTAGTGTTTGGTGTGCTTTGTTACTGATTTGAAAAATGACAGTGCTTATGCATTAATAAATATCTGGTCTTTAGTTGGGTGGAAATTCTGGGGGAAAAAAGTACTATTTTTAATATAAAAATAAAGAAATCCTGTATTTGGGCTAAATTTATGAATGCATTCTTATTTGCTGAAGTATAAAATATATGAATTACTCTTATTAGAAATTAAATGTACTGTAATGATTTTTGTGAGCTTTTTTAAGTACCCCATACTGTACTTGGTGGTTGTGATAAAGCTCCTTAAACTGCTATGATAGCACAAGGAAAAAAATTGAGCTACATAGTTTTAATTTGCTATTGCTCATGAAGTTAATTGAAATTCGGAGCCCCTTTGAGTCTCCACTTACTAGAAGAAATTCTGTATTTTACATGAGTATTAACTACAGGAGGCCTTAGAGCAGAAAGTCTGTTTTCCCACACAATAATTCCAGCACTGTTTTGCTGTGGAGCCAAGGCAGTTCTCATGACTTTTTGAAGCCAAGCTGTGTCTTCTTTTCTTTTGGTGCAGTGCTGCTGCAGGTAGTCCTGGGCACATGGCCTTTGTACACAAAGTGGAGTGCAAGTGGTAGGCTGTAATGATGCACAGCCAAGTCTTCCATATAAGAAAAATGGTATAATCATGTTAGCGTGGTGCTGTCTCTGGGTAGGCAAGGTGATGGATAAATCCTGGTAATGATCTCCACATCTCCAGAACTTCTCATGCCTGAGCTAATGCCTTCTCTGAATGTAATTCTGTGTATGTTCTAAGTTATTATTTTTAAGCTCAGTCTCAGGACAACTGTCTGAAAACATGTCTCTGGATTTCATTCTGAAAAATGGGAACACAATTTTTCTTGCTTGTAAGGAAAATTAGCTGAACCTTGCTAGTGTATGGGCTGGTGTTCTTTGCCCATATTTTTGTGTGGAATACTCTGAAAGCTCCATGGAATACCCTCTCCAGATGGAAATGTCATATTTAGAAATCAGTTATATCTTTGCACCCAGAACTAGTCTGTAGTTAACTCCTGGGTGATCTGAGCATCCGATATACATTCCCTGTTTTCTAAGCAGCAGTTATAAAGTGTGTACATAGTTCTCTTAAGAGTAGTGGTGTGGTTTCTGTGTCCCCTGGCTGGTACCCAGGGATGAGACCTCCTCCTGTAGTGGTGGGACATGTGGAGGGGGCTGCTGCTGGCTCTTTGTTTGCTACCAGAAGACAGATCTCACTCTGCTGAGAGAAAGCACCTGCTGTGCTGAAGGAGGATAACAGGAATTCCAGTTGAGTTCAAAGGTAATTTGAAAGACAGGCTCTGAGGCTGTTCTGCCTTTCCCAAGGCAGAGAAGCACAAAGGATGTTTTTTTCTTCGGAACTGGCACGAGGCAGAAAGTTTGCCTTTGCCTCTCTTGACAGACAGGAAAGAAGATGCCCTTGCCTAAAACAATGTTCTGCTTAGTCCTTCCCTGGCCAAGACTCAGTGAGTGAGAGGAAAGTGGAGCAAGTGTGGAGAGAAAAAGAGATAACCGCCTTCTACAGCCTGGCTTTGTTCCTGGCAAATCGGTGCTTCTGACTGAGCAACCAGAGCTGCAGCCTCCTAAGGGTTTGTGTGCTGTGCATGGCAAGCAGAGGCTGAATCATTGTGAATGAAGAGAGTGCTGCAGACAAAGCCAGCACAGTGGTGTCAGGGACAGGGTTGGAAATGGGGAGCACAGAGATGTTGTGCACACTGATGCAAAAAAGCGATTATTTTCCCCACTCTCATCAAGCACAGCATGTGAATTTTCAGCTTTCCAGAACCTGCTTTTGAGAGCTGTGCAATGAAATGCAGATGGAAGAGGTGGTTGTGAACATCCTATAACCCTCAGCTAGAGCTGTGCAGAACATGGAAAGTCTCAGGGAGGCTTTGGTCTGTGCTTGTTCCCAAAGAAAATACAGAGGAGCTGGAAGCATCTTTTCAAACTGGTACCTGCTGATTTGAAAATAAAAGAGAAACACTCACTTGAAGAGTGTTCTTGGCACCAAAAGTTAAATAGAGGTGGAAAACTAATATAAATTGCAAATATATATATATGTATGTATAATACATATATATGCATAAAATATTTCGCCTCATTTTTATCCCAGTAAACATGTTGAATAAGTAATTTCTGACAGCAATAGATTAAGCAGGATGGGTCTGTCTGCTAAACTTCTGGAAAGACTATGATTTTATAATTTCTGATTTGGGCTCTACCTTGAACAGGCCTTGGGGCTCTGCTCAGAACATGCACTCAGCATCTCTGCATCTCCACACAGGAAAAAGAGAGAAGTAATTTTTCCCCCCATACACTCATGATAATTTTCTGACTGCTGGAGAAGGATCCAACACTTAGAAGGGCCTTTGGTCAAACCTGTGGACAAGCTAATATCCTTGTGTCTTGTTCTCTATGTATATGGCTAGAAAAGAAGTTGACATTATTCCTTCCCTGAACTCCAGAAAGGAGGAACGAGAAACACAAGGAAGCTGTTAGAAAATCACTTCACCATTTTCATCATTCCTGGGGAGACTGAAGCACATGGTAAAATTCACCAGAGCACACTTACCTCAAGCCTGTCTCACCTGCTCCATCCCTGAGCTGAGTGGCGAAGGGGAGACAACTGGATCCATGAAATGTGTAGTTCCAGTTGGCCATTGAGCTCAAAGATGATGGAGAGGGCAAAAGTGAAAGGACCAGTGTCAACACAAAACAGCCATCCATGATGGATCTTTATAGTGAGGAACCCCCAGTATCCGCTTGCTCTGTCTGTGTGTAAACACAGCCCTGTTCCTAGCAGATAAAAAAAGAATTAACATTAATGATGTTCATAAAGTTCATTATTAAAGCTTCAGTTCACTACATCCATCATTATGTTTTCCATGCAATAGTGCTTTGCAGAAAAGTTTTAGTAAGTGACGGGCCTTTTGTTCATCCTGGCTTGTGTGAAAGCCTTCTTTGAACTCTGTATGTTTCTGTTCATGATGAAATCATTATTAGAGCTGTTGTCTCAACACTGTGGCCCAAATTCTACCCTTATATGCCCACGTGGGAGTCTTCATGAACTCATTGGAAACCACAAGAGGTGACTCAGGACTGTTTCACACTAACAGTGCTTTGTTTACTCTATGTGTGTCAAAAATAACTGCCTTTTGGATTTCCTACAGTTCCCTTGCTGTATTGCAAAAGGTTTTGCTGTAGAGAGAAAGTCCTTGTGCCTATCCCTAGAAATACAGAACAGGAGATTATGTGCTAAAGAAATTAGATCCTACAAATAGTGTTTCCCAAGCTGATCACACATTGACTTCAAGATTAAGTGTCACCATAATTTAAGTACTGACCGTGTGAATGAAAAACAGAAGCTTAAAGATTTTGTAGTGTGCAGAAAGAATTTCATCATCTAAAAACATTAAGATACTAAAGATAGACAGTGTCTGCAGCACCGCTTACCTAATATATCTGTTTTTTCTACCTGTTGATACACCAACCTGCTTTTACTAGTCTATATATCACAGGTGGGGACAGAATGACACTTCTCAAGAGGACAGATTCTCTTTACATCAGATTTCATCCCATATAAATAAATGAAAAAGGTGAGGTAAAACTATGAATGTATACTTTTTTTTTTTTTGCAAAGACACAATAATGATATTATAACAAGTCTATCTTCTGTAGTGTTTAATTCAATTTCTTTTTAATTGCTTAAGGAACTGTGCCTGTATCATACTACTCAGGTGTACGTGGAATTGAATGCACAGCAAACCGTAAAGCATGTAAAACTCACCATTAGCAGTTAAGTATAGTATAAGCCTGAAGAACAATTTGACAACTAGGAACTCTTGGGCTGTGATTCAGTTTTGCCACTCAGGTGCTTTGAGGTACAGGCCATGTTTCCTTTGCCATTTCTAGCCTCTAAATTATTTGATGGATCAATACTATTTTCATAAGAATGCTGACTACTGTCTTTCACTTGTGGATCTATTAAAAGCAAACATGTAATTTATATATGAATCCTTGCAGTACCTAGAACCACAGAATGGTTTGGGTTGGAAGTGACCTTAAAGATTATCCAGTTCCAACCCCCCTGCCATCAGCAGGGACACCTTCCACTAGACCAGGTTGCTCAAAGCCTCATCCAGCCTGCCCTTGGATTACAATTGCGGCATTGAGTTACAATTGTTTTAAGGTGAACTTTGTAGGCATCATAGCCCTGTATAACTTCTAGTATCAAATATACAAATATTTAGTGTCTGACTATTGCCTATTTAGCTAATATTTGGATAATTTTTACAGGAAATATAGGTGAGTGTTATACACTTAGGTAATTTTCTAAAATCACTGATTTTCCTACTTGGAAACTAATAAAAAAAACTTTACTTCAAATTCTGCTCCACATTTCTAATGCACCTTCCTGAATTATGCTACTTATATTTCCTTTCCCCAAATAACTACATAAGTAAGTTTCAATCCCAAGGTGGGCAACAGCAAGGAAATGCCAAGGTTATTCTATGACCATTCACAAAGGAAGATGAAGGAGAAGGTTATAAATATCTGTTCAGAGACTGGATTTAGTTTGTGACTTGCAACACCCATTGGAATATGACCTGTATCTAAATAAACTACTGTATATTGCCTGCAATACAAAAGTACTCCACGCCCAATAATGCACTGAATAATTGTTATTTTGAATTTGTGAAATAATTCTGAAGAATGGATTGTAAGGACTCCAGAATGGTTCATTGTTGTGCAAAAAAAACCAACCCCCAAAAACCAAGGAGAAGCTGCAAAATTAAAACCTTCTTCATTGCAAATAATTAGCTGTTTCCCATACATGCAGTTACATAACAGAAACAAATAATTTTATTGTGATGGAGTTTGAGTTAGTCTCGTTTAAACATTTGTTGAGAGCATCTGGACCTGGAAGTAAATGAAGGCCCTCAATGGATTTAATGTGTATTGGACCTTGGCCAGCTCCCGAAGAACAAGTGCAAACACGCAGTGCTTGAGAAAAAAATCAAACTAGTAGCTAAAGGCTGGGAAGTCAAATGGGATGAACTTGGGAAAAATGCATTTATCTGCTTTCTATTTGACATGAGTTGTGACTTATACTATGCCTATTTAAAATTTACATTGTACATGGCACGTGAACTAGTTTTTTGTATTGCCTTCTCAAGATTAGTTGCCATTTAGACCTGGAGTTTATTCATGGAAGGCCTCCAGATATATAAATATAAAAGGGATACCCAGTGAAGAGAACCAGCCTTCCAAGGACAGCCCTGCTGTCACCACACTGAGGACCTGAACTTCTACCCCAGAAAATGAAGTTGCTGGCACCGGTGAGAGCCTCTATTTCTTCCTCTGGGCATGAAAACACTCACTGTGAAGCACTGACCCATGAGGGATATCTTGGAGCAGGGGGGCAAAATGGCAGATGTTTGTCACCAGACATTTTCCTGGCCATGTAATTTCCACAAGTGTGCAGGAGGTTGTGTCTGGGGAGTAGGACTGCCCTTGGGCCCATCCTTCCTACAGTAGATGCAAAGCCCAAGCAGAAGGGCAAGGATTTGTACATACCTTTAAGATATAAAAAGAAACCCACAACCCTGCCTGTCTCTGTTGGCTCTGTGAGTCAACACCAATGTGTTAATGGGAGGAAAGCATATGCAGGCTTCATCCTTTGTGAGAATGGAGACCCCCAATTGCCTTTTGCCTGAGACACTTGGGTTTGACCCCTTAGGAAGGGCAATCCCCTGGCCTGAGCTGGCTTCCAGCAGCCTTTGATAAAACCTCAGCCTTGTAGTATTTGACAGTCATTGCTCAAAGCCACCTCTTCATCTTGAGATGGCCATATTGCAGAATTTGGGATGATTCCAGCATAATACTGGTGTATTGTTTGTTTGCAAGGAAGGAACAGACATAAAATGCCATTTGCTACTACATTATCTTGATAGCATGACTGTGATTAAATTACATGGGAACCACCATGTTAAAACCTTGCTGTCAGTCACAGAATCTGCCAGGTTATTTGCACTGCCAAATCTGGGACTCCAGAATCACAAGCACAGCAGGATAAATTAACAAATTTTTATTAAGAGTACCAGATGAGACTAATACATCCATTTTGGTTTTCTTAATTTTGTGCCATTTTTCAAACTTTAAGTCACACTAGCTGAAAATTACAGCAGGAAATAGTGCAGAAATTGTATTAAATCTGAAAAGCTGATCACTCCAGAGAACTGAGGTTTTTAATACATTGCCTTTGGTTGTTATAGTAGACAGAGCACGAAGAGTCCTATGCTACTGCAAAGACCCCTGCAGCATGTAGTCAAAGAACTCTATTGACTTTCTCAGAGTTCAGCTACTGATGAATTTAGTCCAGTGAAGCAGACAAAGGTTGCTTCCACATCACATCATTCCTTACATTGTGATGTGGACCTGGATGCAGTTTCTTGAATTGGCTTTTGTTGTGCCTCATAAAGGAAAAGCAGATACTGAGTTTGCACACATGGATGGCTTCTCAAATGTTTCCTGAGGAAGTGATTGTGGAGCTGAAGGGACCTAGGTGTGATCTTAGAATCAATTCAGTTTTGAGATAAGATTTAAGAAGTTTTGTTTGAAAAACAAGGCAGGATAGCTGTGCATGGGATACTGATGAGCAAAGGTAGAGATTGGATAGATGAACTGGATGGAACAGTGAGCCAAGACACAATGCTCCAAATCCAATACTCTAGATATACTTTCTGTAAGAACTGTTTCAGTTCTGCACATCCCAGGAATCAATATGTGCCTTCACAGTATGAACAATAAATCTTGCAAGGTGCTAGAATAGCAGCTTGCATAAAACAACAAACATCCATGCTTAACAGCTTTACAAAATTAGACCTTGAGGGCTCAGAACTCTTTGGGATTCATTGCTTAGTGAGTTCTGTTCTCTGTTCGATGGTGCCATTATTCAAGCCATGGCAATTTTTTCAATTATGTATCCATGTGTTTGAAACTGCTGAAGAAAAGCCTGGCTCCAGATGGAAATGTAGTGTGCAAACTATCCAAATGCTATTTTTGCAAATAGCATTTCAAGAACAATTGTTTGGGACTTTACAATATGGGCACTAACAAGAACAGGGAAGGAGATTTGAATGTGGCTTCCAGCAGCTTTTTCCCACTTAAAGACAGTGTCATGGGACACTTCATTTTACACTGTCACTGCGCTGCAGAGTTAGGCCAGCTAAAGTCACAGAACAGCTCCAGTAGGTCCTCTTTTATGAGGTGTCCCACAGGACAAGGGACAGAATAACATACAGGGTAGCCCAGCCCTCCTGTGTGCTGAGCTGGGAACCCCAGGAGGACTGTTTTAGGAAACCCCACTTGTGAGTCAGGGGGATTTGTATTGGCAGGCCCCTGTAGCTACTATCCTTCAGACCCCACTGAAAAGGTAATGCTTTGGCTAGGAAAGTATAAAGGAAACAGCTTCAGGCCACTCCACAGGGACAATTCTTTCAAAAAATATTTAGAAAAGTAGGGTTAGGGCTCTAACTTGGAGAAATTTTGGGGGGAAAGCATTTAAAGATGAATTTTAATAAGTTAAGAGATAAGCAGACACTACTAAGCAGCTCAGACTTATCAATCAGGACTGTCTGAGGAGCTATGGAGGGACAGGACAGGGTTTCAGGCTGACTCCAGTCAAACTCAGCATGTGGTGCTGGAAACTGAGGTTGGGAAAGTTGCGGTGAGGAGCTGAACATGCCAACAGCTGTCTCAGCCTGCAGATTTCATAGATGGAAGGGGCATTCTTTAGGGTCTTCTTAAAAGGGTCTGCCTCTAGGACACTGATAAGATCATGGATGGGGAGAAAGGGTCCAAGCAGATCACAGTGGGATTTAAGCTGTGTTAAACTGATGCATTTTCTTGGAAAAAAAAGTGCTCCTTATATTATTGCAAGTTAAAATGCTGGCATTTGTAGCTTTGTTAGAATTGAAACAATTTATTTTCTGTATTGTCTGGAAAAGCATGACTATGGCTATCGTCATTTTAGGCTCAGTTTTGAGATGCTGGGAGTGGTCTTCTGGAATGGATTAAACTGTACTGTGAATCAATACCTTTACCTTGCTTTTAAGAGAAGTGTAAGGGAGTCAGCTCCTCAGTGGAACTCAGTACCTGAAATATTAGGAGTTTCTAGCCAAAGAATAGATATATGCTACTGCCCTAAACTAAAGCACATGTAAGATCACTCAGGAATTTGAACCATGTGAGAAGGGCTTGGAGCTGTGAATATATAAATTACATTATCAGTCATAGACTGGTTTATTTTTGGTTTGCAATGATGTGTTTTGTCAATGTCTTGAGTACATTTGGACCTCCAGGTCTTTCCGGTACCTCCTGGCTCTTTGCCTACCACATATGTGCAGATATCCAGGCTGAAATTTCACATTTGCTGACAGTTGTTTTGTATCTGTTCATCTCTTCCCTTTATGCAGTTCCACATTTCCCTGTGAGTTTTTATGACAAGAAAGTTATAATTCGCCTCTCTCTTAGGGAGTTTAAAAACCCAGTTCTTACTAATTTCTAACAGAAATTAAGCAACCAAATCTTTCACCTGTCTTTCCTTTCCCATCCATCTAACTGCTTTACAGAGGCTCATGGCTGTATGAAACCTGTGAATTGTTGTCATTCATTGATGTCAGCTTCTTGATCAGTTCTCCTCAGCAGATTTCAACAGAAATATAAGTGCTGAGGCTGTAAGTCTGTCGCAGTTGTTCAAGGTTAGCTAGTTTTTCCCTTTGGGTATTTTCTAGAATATGTTCTTACACACAATCTATCTCTCTCTCCATAGGCTTCTCCATAGCCCTCCAAAGCCTTGATGCTTCCTTGTCAATAAAGCTTGGCACATTTTCAATCATAGTGCTTTGGAGCTTTATTCTTTTGTGACTGAAAGAGTCACTGCTAGGAAATGCCTGAGGAAAGCACAGCTATATGTGATAATGAAGGTTTGTGTCATTGAAAGGGGAGCTTATCTTAAATACTTTTTTTCCTCAATTCCAGTAATGATTTTTTATTAGGTTTTGATGTTTCCTCCTAAGAAGAGTCTAACAGTGGTGGTAAGGACTGAGCTGGAAAGCACAAATGAAAGTGCAGCAAGGAAGTGGCATAGGTCTGCTCAGCTTACAGACAGGTGCATCAAGAACTTGAAAACTTGGTCAATGTTTTCAGCTTTAGCAGCAGTTTGTGTTTTCATCTAGGAACATGATTTTTCAGTCTGACAATATTCTATTGAGTTTCTGCATACATAATAGTTAGTGATTTAAGTACTCATAGTGATCCAATGTGGTTGAGGGGGAATAGAAATGTCAGTGGAGGAATGTGCTGCAAGCAATTGCATCCAAGTGACCCAGGTGACAATCTGTTCCTGGGACAGATGGGGAGAACCCAGTGTTCAGAGGACAAGATATCAGAATGTAGTGAAAGTACTAGAAATTGCTAAGAACATGTGCTGTTGCTGGGGAACAGAACAGCAGCAACGAGGCTAGTGAAGTCCAGTCCTTCAAGACACAAAACAGGAATGATGTATCAAACCCATCTTTTATGTAAGTAACCATGGTATATTAGAGACCTCAGCTAAAGTAGGAGACCCACTGCACAGGAGACAGTACCAGCCTCAGGAAGGTAAAAATCCAGGTGCAGGGAGGTGGAAAAGAAAGGATACAGAGACCACCAGTGCACAGTCTCCATGCTTCCAGTGCTGCCATCATTGGGAGGCTGGGGATGCAGAGGGCCACTCCAAGAACTGTGGGGCTGCCACCAGTGTACAGCAGCCAGCCAGTGCTGCTCTGGACTCTCCATCCTGCCCCCTCCATGGCCAACACTGTCCCTACAAAAACAGAAGAAAGGAAAAGGCAGAGCTTAGCAATCTGGAGCATCTCTACCCTAAGCTGTTCATTTGCAACAACCTGAGAAAGAGACAGGACCAGTTTCTACAGTTCTAGGAGAGGGAGTTGTCCTGACTGATGGTGGGGAGGGACTGCATCTCTTGTGCTGGTACATCCTGGCTATTGGGAAATACAATGCAGAAAGGTTGAGTTGTTAGAGTGGTTCCCTACTGTTTACTACCATTGCAGAAAATACACATCAGTTAAGAACTGCTCCATCTGTTGCTGTCTGAAAATTAAACTACTTTTATGACATTGGCATCCAAAAATATGAGACCTTACAGACCCGTAATGCACAACTGCAGGGCTCGGTTCAGGTTTTGGCATCTTGGCTCCTCTGAGGCAAGAGTTGCAAACAAACAGGCTCAGCCTCTCAAGGCAAGGGATGGGAAGAGCAAAAAGTGGATCCCTTTCATAAACAGTGACCTCTGTGGACTTCTGAGAAGCCAAGTACATTGGATTGCCTCTGTGCTCAGCCTCAGAGAGCCAGCAAGACCAAAGTGGTGGATGGGAGGAGGTGACAGTAAGTACTCCTCCGGGTGCTTTTGGATCTGGCGAGCATCCTCATATAAATATCACTCAGCTGGTGGAGATTTGCAGGGCATTATTTTTAAACCTGTTATCTCCCTTGCTTTTAGTATCTGTTTAGGTTTTCCTGCAGAAGACATGGGTGCTTTCCCATGCACTTAGTCGCTGCTTCAGGGCCATTAGCACGCTTGATACAATTATAAATGCGCTGAGCCACAGTTCAGACTTTATGATGAGCTGTTTATTTCTTTCACACTGGGGACCTTTCAGGCATGGAAGTGCAATATTCAGCCCCACACTTGAACTCCTGAAGTAATCATTTTTTTTTCTAGCTGGAATGACACTTTCAGCAGGCTCTCTCTCCCCATGAGCAAAGCAAACAAATTAATGGCGATTAATTTACATACCTCTTAAATTTACAATCTTACACCTCTGTGTTTGTTTTAAGGAAGAGAACTGCACAAACATGTATCTCAGCCAATTATTCACACCCCGCTGTACCTGGATAGTGTGCTATCTCTAAGTCAGCAATCGGAGGTAATTAGATTTTAGCTTATAGGAAAATGTCTGATTTGATCTTTGAATTTCTACCTCTGACTTGCCAGTATCTGAAGCCTTTGGGTTTTTCCCCCCTTGAAGTGGAAAAATGTATGGTCGAGGTCAGGCTTTTCTTGAATGCAGTCCTGTTTACTTACAAAATCTGTATTTAATGTCCTTCCTCACCAAGCACTGCAGCAGTTATAATTCAAGGCCTTTTCTCTACTGCTGTCTTTGAGCACCAGCTCCACAGCTGCCTGTTCCCTGGAACAGGAGATCCACTCGTCTGTGCAGTCATTGAGTAGTCAGAGCAATGTGGTGGGCTGCTGAACCCATAGAAAAATGTGCTTCAAATCTGCTGTTTGCATAACTTGAATTCTGGGAGGGTTACGGGAAGGCTGCAGCAGAAGGCAGGAATGGGAAAGATAACACTATTGTCAATTCAGAAGCAAAATTCAACACTACAAATGTATTATTTATAGGGCAGGCTGGCACTACTGCTTTGAAATCACTCTGCTCATGTTTTCGCTGCTCCTCTGTGAGTCTGCAGAGCAGGGGGAGACACGATGATGCAGCAGAGGGAATGTGTGAGGGCTTAGGCAGAAGGCCAGTTAGATGGGTTATATGAATCAAAAGAAATAAACCTTGAATGTTGCTTGTGCACTTCACTGAGAAGTGTTTCTCAAGGTTTAGATAAGGCTAGTTAGAAACCTTCTGGTCCCTGCAAATGGGAATACAGCAGAGCTGGAAACCTGCTTTCCTCTTTTGAGCTGTGAGGAGCTATGCCTGGCCTCACAGGCTTAGGGATGTCTCATAAATTCTTTACACAAGAAAGTGAATGCTTCTTACTTCCTAACCTAACTACATAACATTCCTTCTCCATGCCATGAGTTAATTACATGTTGAACTCCCTGCCCATCAGTGTTTTCACTGAGCTCAGTACATTTGCATGCTGGAGATTACGGGCATGTGTTAGGGACTTGCTTTATAGTTCACTTGCTGGGAGATGCATAGCCTTTGGCTCCCTTGCTAGAAGCTGTACCTGCCACGTACAGTTGTTTAATTTGCCCCCCTGTTTGATTTCTGTGTTGTACTCTTGGTGTTGTTGACTTGTAGCAATTACAGAGTTCTCTGCCAATTAGACAGAGATGGAGATGAGCAGCATTGGGCTCCCAAACTGGCACTGAGCTGCTGCAGGCTGTCACAGGGCTGTTGGCACTAGCATTTTTCTTCTGCTTGCTGAGGGCCTTTGGGTCAGCCTGCAGCCTCACAAAATCTATTCAAGGAAGAATTAGAGTTGAAGTGAAGTCCTTGCATAAGAGTAACAGAAAGAAAAAGGAAAAAAACATTATTTCTGTAGCAATTGTGAAGAAACAAAAATTTCCTCTCTGCATTAAAATAACCATTGTCATTCACTGGGGAATACACGTAATGTTCTTCACTAAGGTAAGGCCCACAGATACAGCTTCAAGGTTCATTCAAGGCAAACTCAGCTTCCAGAGCAGCTCTGGGAACTCATGTAATCCCTTTGTGTCCCACTTTCCAGTCAGTTTAATGAAACTCACATTCTCTTTTTCTAATGCCTGCTCTGTTTCACTTGGAAGTACTTCAGGTAAATAGCTGTCCTGATTTCATCTGGTGATCAAGATTTATGTTTGTCAGTAATAATACAAAAATCACTCTGGTGTAAACCCCAGTATAGACCAATTGCTCCCTGTCTAAACACCTGCAGCAGCATTCAACATGTAGTCAGGAACAGAGTATCATAGAATCATAGAATGGTTTGGATTGGAAGGAACCTTTAAAGGTCATCTAGTCCAACCCCCCTGCAGTGACCAGGGATGTCTTCAACTAGATGAGGTTACTGACCTTGAATGTTTCCAAAGATGAGGCTTGTACCAGTTCTCTGGGCAACGTGTACCAGTGTTTCACCACCCTCATTGTAAAAATTTTCCTTCTATCTAGTCTAAATCTCCCCTCTTTTGGTTTAAAACCATCAACCCTTGTCCCATCTCTACATGCCCTGCTAAAAAGTCTGTCCCCATCTTTCTTATAGGCCCCCTTTAAGTATTGAAAGGCTGCAATAAGGTCTGTCTGAAGCCTTCTCTTCTCTAGGCTGAACGACCCCAACTCTCTCAGCCTCTCTTCATAGCAGAGGTGTTCCAGCCCCATGATCATTTTTGTGGCCTCCTCTGGACCTGCTCCAACAGGTCCATGTCTTTCCTGTGCTGAGGACCCAGAGCTGGAGGCAGTACTGCAGGTGGGGTCTCAGGAGAGCAGAGCAGAGGGGCAGAATCAACTCCCTCAACCCACTGGCCATACTTTTGATGCAGTCCAGGATACAGTTGGCTTTCTGGGCTGTGAGCACACATTGCCAGCTCACGTCCAGCTTTTAATCCACCAGTACCCCCAAGTCCTTCTTCACAGGGCTGCTCTCAACACCTTCATCCCCCAGCCTGTTATGCCCTTGATGTCTTTTATCAACACATGCCTAACAAACAGATGTGTCAGTCACCACATATCAAAACTGCTAACTTTGCAACAATGCAGATAAACCAGAAATTCTCCCCAGTATCAGGATGTGGGGAGAGGAGTAGAGGCTATAGAGCAAAAGAAGGTATGATGAGCATTGGAAACCTTGTGATGCATAACCAAAGCTGACAAACGTTACTGAACAAGCTGGCAGATAAACTCTTTCTGGAGAGGCTCTGCATAGACTAGATAGCCCTGCGGTGTCCAACCTCACCATTGCACATCCGTCACTTAGCGCAGGAGCTCAGACTTCCTGCTGACATCCTCTGGGCTGCTGAACTGTGCCCTCAATTGGCAAACTCCATCAACAAAAGGCTGAGCTGAAAAATCTTCCCAAATGCCTCTGCTGGATGCTTTCCCCATCTAGTCAGCATCACTCCAGTCTTACAGGTGACATCTCAGCCACCTTGCCCTCACTGATCCGGCTCTGCAGTCCTGAGTAACCCAACAAGCTAAGCCAGGGAGGCCAGAGAAAACAGAGTGATAGAACTGTTTGTTGGGGCACTGTGACAATGGCCTCCTCACAAATGAGTTTGCCTGAGGTGTGTGCTTAGCATGGTGAGAACCTGTTAGAACTACTAATGTGAGGGCTTAAGGGAAAAAGAACATGTAACTGGCATAATCCTCCAGGAGGTGAGTGATATAAAAACTAGAGGAAATAAAAATAATGCCTCTGTCACTTCGTGGCCTCCTCTAGTTTGATTCCTTTGAGACTGGGAAGGAGAAAGTCCCTCCTAAAATTTCCCTTCATCCTATGGGTCATTTGCTGGTTGATCCTGAATAAGAAGTAAATGGAAATACCTTGTTTTGGTGCTCCCTTGTGGATTTTTATCACTGACATGAATTTTGGTGGTATTGCATCTTCTAAGGACATATGCTCCATGATACAGGATGTATCTGCTAGATCTTCTCCTGAAGAAGACCTGCTCTGATCAAGGCTGGTCCTTCATTTCATTTATCTCCATACAAACTCACACTACCTTTGATCAGTTAAGGCCAAAGTCAGGAAAGTTGGTCCAGATGTTCCATGTCTAATGACTCTTCTAGGATTTTTATTTTCTAGTTCAGTTGGTATGTTTCTAATCTGTGCCAAATCCTGCCAAAAGATGAATACACTCTACAGACAAGCCTTTCTCATGTGGATCCACTTCAATTCAGCACAAGTTTCTTTGCTAGAAGCACCTGTACCTTGTTCCATGCTTAATGATGTCTGAGCTCTCCTGGACCCAATAGGGTCAATTATCAAGGACAAAGCACATCATTAGATATAAACACTCCATGCAAATAGATGTTCCTAGCTCTCTCTCTCCTATGTTGATAGTTTAATTTCACTCCTTAAGAGATAACAGTGAAACATGATACAGTGTTTTTAAGCTTTTATTCATTTTAATTTTCTACAAATGGTTTTCACTGTAACAATCTCAACAGGAACCAATAACACACATAGTCACAAGGCCCTTGATAATGATGAAAGTAGATTTGCTGCCAGCAAGTATTATGCTCATCCTGGGACTATGAAAAACATTACACACACTTTTGTTTGGGTGAGATAAAGGGCAGTTTTACCCTGAAAAAGGGCTGTCAGGATGGCATTTTCTTATTCAGCGGCTTTGCTCACTGCTCATGTCAGATCTGCTGATGTTAGAGGAGACAAGTAAAATTGTTCTACCTCAGGGCTTTAACTGCTTGCTACCTAACAGTGTCAGATATGCTCAGTGGTTCATTATCATCCAAATTGATTCATTACCACTCTCTGCACGGCTCTTCTGACCAGCATCTCAGCCCCCCAGGAGAAGTGCAATGGATCAGAGGAACTGTGAAACTACTTGAAGCAAGTTGGTGCCCAGTCAGGCAGCTTTCCTGTGCAGCCAGCAGCCTGCAGGACTAGTGCAGCTCACAAGGGTTAACTGGGTTGTTCTCTGCATTGTCACCAGAATGAGTGATTGTCCCTATGCAAGTAAGAGGTGAAGAGGTGACAGCCAGGACAAGGAAGGGCAGCATTGCTCTCCTGAGAAGCAGTAAACATGCCTCCCTCCACTCTTGCATGCTGTTTGGAAAAAGTGACTTCTCAGAGGCAGATTAAGTTGATCCATTGATGGTTCTCACTATTTATCTAAGTACCAACATGGCCCTTGTCATCCCCACCGTTAAGCAGCTCTCCGAGCATAAAACTTGCAGCATCCCAGAGTGACAGGGGAGAATAGCTATGCCCTCATACAGGTGCTATCTGGCTCAGGGAACTGCGGGATGACATGTGGAGGGCACTGTGACTTCCAGCTCCAGGTGAGAGTTATGTGGGATGAGTCAGATGTACAAGACTTCAGAAGAGCTGGGTGCCAAGGCTGGGATTTACTGTGACTCCTAAACCAGCCAGTGTGCTAGTGCCAGGCGTGTGTCAACTCCCTTGGCACTCAATTGGATTTGGAGACTTTTCCCATGGCTGCCATTAACCACCCTGGTGAAACTGGGATTCAGTCTGAAACCTTTCCCTAAGCTGGGTTTCAGAGCCGCCTGTTGTTTTTCCTCCTCAAAGCACGGACAGTGGTGGAAATGCTGGTACTTATATGAGGAGATTCATTAAAGGTGTTTGACAGAAGAACTGAAAAGTGATCATAGTCCAAATTTTCTGTCTTCATCATGAAGTCCATCCCTGTAGGCATATAAAACTCATCTGGAATGTAAATATAACTATGCCATATTTACTTCTCTGTAGTGCTCATGGGGCAAAGACATGTTAGGAATAAGATGTAAATGGAATGTCAAACATTAGAAATCTAGAGAAACGTCTTTTCAAGTAAGTTTTTCATATTTTCATGAATACATCCAAACAACATCAATTTTATCATCAGCCACAAGCAAATGTATTTATTAGCCACAAATTCATCCCTTGCCATTCATGATCTGATTTTTTACGCTTTCAATTTCCATTGAATTTACTGATAATTTAGAAAACTCAGAACTTTAGAAAACTCAGAATATCAGAAGCTAAACATCTTCATGTGTTTTTATTTTCTTCTAACTTTCATTATATAAGAAGCTGGGACTACTCATTCAAAATCCTTTCAAGACTGGAACATCAGATGTACAGTAATGACAAAGTTACATCTAAACCCATGCCATTCAAAAACTGTTCATTTGAAAATTAGGAATTAAATGAATACACAGTTCTTAACATTGTATAATTTCAATATTGGCAGTGAGAGCTTTATCAGGGCTCTGACAGGCAACTACAAAATAAAGGCACCAGAATCATCAGTCCAGACGCAGTGGGCCCATGCATTTGAGACATCTCAGCTTTGTGCTTTTCTTTCAGCTAACAGGAGCAGGTTGTTGTGTGCTGGAGGCACAGACAGCTCAAGGCAGGATCACCAGGACCTCTCTGAGCTATTGTGCCCATGCAGTATCTAGTAGCTCTTTCTGCTGATGGCTGAAAATTGCCATGAATGCCAAGCTAGTACACTCATGCACGGGGCTCAGTGCAGCATGGAACCTCTGTCTTCCTTTGATAATCCAAAGCAACAACAAAAAGCAGCTGCTTTGCTTCAGAGGTGCCTCCAAGTATCCAGCTCCAGACAGCTCCAGAAATGTAAGATGATTTGGGATCAGATTCCTAGTGTGAACATCGCTCACTCAGTGATGCCAAGTGTCAAACCAGCACGTCTGCAATAAAACAGATCTAACAAAGACTGCTCCTGGCAATGCTCTGCTGTCACACCAACACCAAATTTCTCTTTCATTATGTTCAAATCAGTCTAATTAGTTCAGTCAGACTTTATTTTTTCAATGCTTGGAGCCTTCTTGAAGTGAGACACATTAACTTCTTGATTTATAGCCCATGGGTTGGTTTCACTGGTTTGTAAACTGAACTCCTACACATTTTTCCTTCCTTATGGCTGTATTTTCTGTCCTCTTCCCTCCCAAAGCTGCCTATCTGATCAGCCCATGTGCTGTGTAGGCTAGTTAAAGATTAACACAGCCAAAGTGTGGCAGTGTAAATCTTCAACATGCACGGAAACACAGAAAACAATTTTGCAAAACAAGTTACACAGTGCCCACACTGCTGCCCTTGATGGCCTCTTCCTCTTGTGCCTGGTCCAACAGCATTCTCAGGGCTGTCCAAACTCCAGAAGACTACCTACCCCCTAATCCCTTGCTGCAGCTGACTTGGGGTTTGGAAGGAGGCTGTGGCCTCGGGCTGTAGCGGGAATGATGCTTCAGTGTAAGGTTAGAGACAGAGTGTGTACATAGGGGTGTTTACAAATGGATTCAGGCTGAAGAAATAAAAACAAAATAGAGTTTAATAATTCAGAGCCTCATGGAGTGGTCAGACAGCTGCCTGGTCCAGCTTTCTCCAATCACACCCTATGCAAGGAGGGGAATAGCTGAATATCCGTAAGAACTTGCTTTCCCTGTTTACCTTCCTAGAGCCAAGCCCAAGCACTCATCATTTAATAGCCCAAATTCTCAGCACAGTTTTTGCATTCCATAGGAGAAGGGTCAGCATTTGTTCCTCTGGGCATTACAGAATCAATCCCAAGTGTTTAGAGCAAAATTCCTTTGGGAAAAGCCAGTGCTAAGGCACTTCACAAGGCTTCTACATTTTCTGGGGGTGATACAAGCCTGTAATTATTGTTAACCACAGCACTTGGGCAGCACTTTTGCACAGCCTGGGAAAAATCCATGCCTTCTCTGTGTTAAAGCTGTACAGAAGGAGATACTTGCAATTGCCTCAGCAGGAATCCCTGTCTTATACAAGTACAGACATTAGAAAGCTTGCCTGAAAATGTCAAAGATGTTTAAAATCCTGAGTTTTTTAAGTATTCTATATTTTGTCATCCAGCCTTAATAACTTGCCTCAGTTTCTGCCTCTGTGATTTTCTTTTCCAATTATAAATATTTTTTCATAGGCATTCCTAGACTAAAATGATATAATTGGGATAATGTCTTTGTGCTACTAACCTCAGAGCAAACATGGCCTGATAAGATGTCATGTTGAGTCATAGGAGTCTTTTTCAAGACAGCCTCACAAGTATTCAGCCTGTATTTGTTTTACATCTGTCTGCCTGCTTGAATATCTGTGTCAAGAATTCCCACTGATACCAACATCCAAGTCCACACTTTTTCTCCACAAGGGTGATTTGTCTGAAGAGTTCCTGCTCCTCTGTGTGGCTGGACTTTCTGCTCATAACCACTATGCTAAAATCCTTTCTTCCTTCCCCACAGAGAGACTGGAGTACCTGGAGACGAGTCCTACAGCTTTATGTCCTACTATGGCACTGTCAAAGCTGAGAGGAGCACCCTTGGGGGGTGTTGGTATCCTATTGCCTTTCACACTTAGGGCTGGGAGGATGTGGGAAACTAATGGTACAACACACTGGGAAGTGAGGGGAAAATGTCCAATGTGAAGGGCAGATGCTCCAGTGATGGGCATGGTGCGGACCATTTGGACAGGGTTTGCACTGTGATGTTAGTTAGGTTCAACTACTCCAATAAACATAGGCAAGTTGCATAATGGCAGATCCAACATAAGAGTCACTGCAGTTTCTACCTTTCACCCAGAGATGTCCTATGCTGGACAGGACATTGAACCATAGCATCTCCAGTAGTGCTTCAGCTTCCTTGGCAGAGATTGTGGTGGGCACAAAACAAAAGAGAAGGCAGGAGAAAAGATCAAAGCAAGCTCTTCCCTGTCCCAGATGTAGGGGCTACTTACCCTGATCATGCCCTTCTGGTCATCTTGCCCACCATGGGATCTTCACCATAGTCTCTCTGGGACCCCACTTGGATATCTGCTGCAAAGCTGGGCAGTCTTATTGGTGACATTATGTTTAATATAGGAATCTTTTGCAAATTCCTAGTCTATTATACCAGACAAGAGGATGCCAGAAGATCTCATCTTCATTGCGGTAGGGATGGGCAGTGTGCTACCATACGCTGCGGAAAAGGAGGGAGGGACCAGGCAGAGATTTCAAATCCTGAGGGCATGGACTGACATGAGGCAAGGGTAAATATCAATGTACAGAGATGCTAACTCTCCTCAGTACCCAGTTGTGGACCAAGTGAATTGATTTTTCATCATTTTGAGCACTGTTAGCTACAAACAAAAAGGCACAAATGTCAAAATGCTAATAGAGACTGGCAGCTTCCAAAAAAAAAACTGAAAAAAAAAAAGCCCACAGTCATTTCTCTGACAGTGGCAGCACAAATACGAGTAGTTTTACTGCATGCCAATTTCTTCTTAAATCTCTTTCCTCAGGGAGCCGAGTGCTTAGAAAATATTTAGGGGGACTGGAAGCTTGCCGGCTGCTCAGCTAATGTAGGTCTCGAAATCTCTTGATGATACTCCAAAGAATGTCGGGCTGCATTGATGGGCCAAGTTTCTTTAGATCAGGCAGAAGATGATGTTTTGGCAAGAAAAATCGAAATCCAACCAGGTGCCTCTAGAGAAAGAGGGTTTTATATTTATACTGTGTGTCACACAAATCCGGATAGGGCCATCTCCCGGGCTGTGTAAATATTAAATTCAGCCTAAAAGCTGAGACAAGCAGTAAGTGCCTGCAGAGTGGGCGGCTCTCCAGGAGGAGACAATGGCTGGCTTTTAGCACATCCCGCTTTTTTATTTCCTTAAACAACTCGACTTGTGTAACCCTGCAGTGTGCTGCCAATTGCTCATACTCAGCTCCCTGCTTACATCTATGCATCCACTGAGACTTTCCTTTCCCATGGGTGGGATGTAGCCGAGGTAGTTTTCCCATCTCTCCTGCTCTGCTGCATGTGTAGGTAAATGGAGAGAGTAAACGATGCTGAATCTTCTCAGCTGATGCTGAGGGCCTTTCCCTCACAAAATGAGTGTTGCTCTTCAGTGCAAAATTTAAGTGGGGTTGGTTTGATTTTTATTTTGCAGCTTGCTGAGAATAGGAAGGAGTGGAATTCAGTAAGGGTGTGTCACCCTAGTGTGGGGGAGAATTTATTTCCAATGTTGCATACTTGATAAGTCTTGCTGTCCCCATCATATGGCAGAGGTTGGTACCCTTTGACCCTACATGGATTTTACATAGGAAGTTTGCTCCTGGCTTGTAAACATGTGAGATTGTTTCCATGGTTATTCCTGTCAGATCCACACAAAATATTCTCTGGTTGTTTTGCAGAAGCAACAGAGATGTGGTGGTGAGAGATGGTCCAACTGCCACTGTCCTGAGACAAAGAGCTGCTCTGTTTATGGAAACAAATAGATACGCAGGTTTGGTTACGTTTCCATTTTTGTACCAGGGCATTTATAATTTTCACTTCTGAGAGTGCTGTGATGGACAAGCCTGGTAGTAGGTGACAAGCAGCTTTTAGAGAGTGAAATTTGGTCTTTTCAGTAAGGAAAATATGAGATTTTGGTGCCATCCAAGAAAATGAAAGAGCTGCCTTCTGTTAGCACTCACCCTCTGCACAAGGTGGATTTTGTCAGAGCTTATCTGACTGGTGACAGATAAATTAACCCCCGGTTATAAACATACTTTATGGACTGTCCTTTGCAGCTATCTGTATGGCCTTTGTCCCTGTGTTATCTGTCAACATTTTCCTGTTTCCATCAGGCAAGGTGTATTGTTTTTCTCTTTTTGCAGTTAGAAAAAACAAAGCACAAAGACCTCAGAGTCTAAATCTACAAAGTCACTGAGATGTCTGACTTTTTTGTGTGTGTGGCTGGAGCTCTGAGTGCCTTACCTGTAGCTACAAAAGCAATATGCTGTACATGAAGCAACGGCAAGTGCAGTGCTTTCTCCCGTGAGCATCTTCTCTCTTCCCTAGCCATGACGAGGGTTCTCATTCCCTGCCTGCCCCAGAGGAAGTATCACAGTATTTCTCTAGCTCCCAGCACAATACCAGTACAAAATTAAATCCAAGGATTTTCTGAGTGAGGTTTTGCACTTTCCACTGCCTCCTATAGCTCTGAAATTCAAGGACACCTTGTAGTTTATGCATCAATATTAATTTTAAGCTATCTACTCTTTTGACACACTTTGCACTTTACCCACTTAGTGCTGTCAGCCTGCAATCACTGCACATGGCTTCCCCCCCCTCGTTGCCACCTTCAATAAGGGAAACCATATTCAGTGTTTCAGCACTGCTGCTTAGCTCTAAAAGAACAGTGTCACCTTAGATCTAAAGAGATTGCATGACCACAAATGATTTCCACAGTTAACAGTAAAAAGGGAAATACCCCTGTTCAAATAAACACCCTGCTGCTGTGGTGTGGTGCTGAGGATCTGAAAGTGAGATGAGCTGGAATCAAAAATAAACCCGACTCATTGATTTTTATTTCTAAACAAAGAAAAAATCAAAACTCAGTCTCGAATGTAAACGTCTGCTGTCACTACTGTATTTGGAAATTTAAACGGGATTGTTGGAAATCTGCCCTGGGGAGTGCTTCCAGTGGGGACAGTGGCCCACACCCGGGGTTTAGGGACAGGGGTGGTTTTGCCCGGGTCCTTTCAATGGCTGGGTGGCTCTCTACCTCACCTAACACAATCTGGTAAGTTATCGCTGAGGATAGTCACACAAAAGTAACCAGCCGAGGACCGCTTTGAAGCACCGCCACCTGGTGGCACCGCCCTGCCAGTGTCACACGGCCACCTGCCAGCCGCGGGGTCCAAACCCCCACGGCACGGGGGCCAGTGCCAGCCATGGGCCGGACAGGTCTGGGCCTCAGCTCTGCTGTGGGGACCGAGCAGCACCCGCTCAGATCAAGGAGTGTTTATTCCCCCTCCATTCACTGCTTCTGAGGGGACTTTCTGTCCCTCCTACGTGGGATTTTGCCTTCAATGTGGCCCTCGATTCTGTCCCTTTGCAAGGACGTCCCTTCCACAAAGACTTGCTGGGCTTCAATTATCAGCCTCACAGCAAATTTTTAATCTCATGGCCATTTTACAGTGAGTCAGCTTAATTAGTCCCAACAGTCTGTCTCGTCTCTAGACTGTGGTTGTTGTATTAGTGAGAGTCCTGAGGACTGGATCACTTAGTCAGCGCTTCCTGATGTCATCCAAAGTCTTTGCTTCATGTATTTCTGATGAAGCTTGAAGCCTGCTGGCTCCTCTCTGTTCTAATCTATTTTTAATTAACAGTTTGGGGCTCTGCTGTTCCAGCCATGGAAGGTGATCTCCGTGGCACGGTCTCATTTGTCTATATGCATGGGTGTTGATGCCTGTGCAGAGAGCTGTGTCATGTTGTCCAGGCAACAGCATGCTTGAGAGCAAGGAGGGGGAAAGCATACGGACAGCTCTTGGGAAGAAGATTGCTGGATGCAGGAGGACAGGATGCCAGGATACCTAACTAGAATGGCAGCACGCCTAGAGAAAGAGGACAGGGAGCCAGTGATGGAAAACTTGATGAATTAGCTCCAGATCATGCCAGAAGGACAGTTGTTTCAACTGTCCGCAAAATCTGTGCAAAGAGGTGAGAAGAACTGCAAACTATCAGAATAATCCCTCTCAAAATCAACTGCTTCATGGCATGGTTTGTATAATTTCACATTTTTCTTTCATCATACTACAGGGACAATTCAGTATCCATGATTTGGTAATAAATTTATCCTTCCTGATCATGACACAGTTGCAATGCATCAGGGCCAAATCCTGCAAGGGACTGGGTATCTTTTGAAACCTGCTGAGTGCCTTTGGCTATATTCATGTCATTAAGAGGAGACAGGCAGGCTCAGCACTTCCTGCCAGCGTTTTAGCAAGGACTGGGAAAAAGTCGTGGAGTCCTTTGGCACTGTGCAGCCCAGAAGGGCACAGAAAAGGACTACAAGGACTGTTCAACTCAGCCAAAATCTGTGCAAATTCTGACACTTTTGCATACTGTGTTTACAAGGGATATTGTCATTATTTATTGATTGGTTATTTATGTGGCAGTAGCATTTTGGCCAGAAACCCTTAGGCCACGTGCGTCAGGGGCCATACAAAAACAGAAGAGAAAGTCAACCTTTGCTCCAAAGGAGCTCACAGTCAGAAAGTGAGACAAGAGACCACAAATGAGTACTACAAATAGTGGCATGTGAAGGTAGCAAGGGGCCAATATTATTAAGTATGGAAAATAAAGAATACACAGTTAGCTGTGGTTGCTAAAAAAATCACAAAATTTGTTGACCCTTCTGCCTGTTTTCCCTTCCTAGCCAGATTTTCTGACAAGCCAGAAATGTGTCTGTTGCTTTCAATGTGTTAGATTTGTTACACATCTTCCCCAGAAAGTTCCTGACCTAAAACACATGGAAAAAGATGGAAGTGTTTTTGCTGGCTTCAGTGGACTTTGGATGAGCCAAAAGTCTTAAATGCAGAATACTTCAGTGGAAATGAGATAGTATGTTTTCAGTAAAACTTTTATCAGCCTAAAGCCCTGTGCCTCAAAAGATTTATTCAGGGACTTCCTTGTTTACTGGTGTTACTAGTTTACTAGTTCCTCTCATTTTTTCCCCCTTTAATTAAATGTGTTCAAAAAGCAAACCCTGCATTGTTTTCTGCAAGATTGGCATTGTTTTCTGCTTGAATCAAAATATTTTGGTCTCAGATCCAGCTTGTGCATTTTCACAAATCTCAGTTAAAATGCAAATTATTTCCTCTTAATGATGCCACCAGTCTGACAGATATTTCACATGACGAGCTTTTAAGCATCTTTTTGTCCAGCAATTGTACAATCTCAGCAAGTATCTGGATATTTCCTTAGATGACATGGGTTTGCACAACAGCTGTAGCTGAGGATGCAGTAGGTATTTGGACACCTGTACCTTATTTTTGTGTACAGTCATAAGGGTAGAAATTGAAAAATTTGTGGATCTTACATCTTTTTTTTTTTTTTCAAAATCTAACCCCATATATTTTGCTACAGAACTCTCTGTGCTCTGAGCTTAAAAACAGTCACAGCTGCTTCCCCTTCTTTGCTCTTGGTAACCCAGAAGTTTGAAAGAATGGTGATGTGAATTGAAAAAGCAGGTATCCCACCAGTAACTGTCTTTGCCTGTCACCTGCACTGGTTACTCAAGTTCAGGCCCATCACAGTTAGAAAAGCAGCTTTGATGGTGATAAGAAGTAGCAGTAATCCTGCTTGCTATTGCCACTGCTCATGCAGGGAGTCTGAACAGAGCAGGCACCTAGGAGCAAAGCTGTCATTGTGCCATCAAAAGAAAGAAAGAAAGAAAAAAAGGAAAAGAAAAAAAAAGCAGTGGCACAAAATCCCACTTATTTAGAGAAAAAAGCTCATCTTCAAATATCTTATACAAGTGGAATAACCTATAAGAGAAAGAGATGAGTCTAACAGGTGCCTTCAATGAGCATCAGAGCAGTTGAGGGCAAGAAGATAAATAAGCAAAGTGAAAAAAGTGAAACTCGGAGCAGTTTAAGCCTTTAGCAAGTACTGCATCTCCTTGGAAGCAGAAAAAATCTCTCTCTGGTTACAACAAAGAGGCAGAAAGTCACTCTGACAGCACTTTGGTACTGATAAGCCCAGCAGACAATTGTAATCACTGAACATATCTTAAGTAACAGGGCAAATCAACTGTGAGCTTTTATTTAATACTTTACAACTAAAGGTCCGATTTACTTTGCTCGTGGAGTCATCATTAGAGAAAGCATCTTCCCAGGCACTCAGAATTCAGTTAGCTCTGGAAAGAAGAGAAAAAAATACTTCCAAAGCCAGAAGATTGTGACACTTGGCAGGAGAGGCTGCTTAAGTAATTGATATGAATATCTGGAAAAGGAGAACAGGATGGGGGGTGGAATCTCATGGTCTAGAGAGAGGGACAACAACTTTCCGTACATGTAGGAGTTGTGTCCACGTCTTTTGAAGGTGAGGCACTAGCCACGGGCAGTGGGCACAGATCTGTCCCAGCAGGTTTGGTTTTATATTCTTCACACTACAGATCAGACCCTCAGCTGCGGGGAGGTTTGTCTGTGAAGTTAGATAACTCGATTCAGGCATGCAGGGGTACCTTAGTGGAGCTCTGCTCCATATGGTGAGTGGAGTTCAAAGCACCGTTCAGCTATCCGTCGGCGTTGATTACATCTCCACGGACTGAAATGGAAACTTCAATGCACACCTGTAGATGCCTAAATGTGGATGTCTCATTCTGTGAGCTGCATGTCAACTGCACAGCTGAAGCAAAGCCATCAGAGCTACACCGCTTAGCAGCAGCTATAAATCTGATCCTATTATTTTCCTGGCTTCAGGCATATATATGTCCTTATTTACATTAACCAGACTTAATGGACACAATTTGCTAGCAAATTCACTACTGGCAGCCGGACAGAAGTGAAGGTGTTTTATAGGTCTTTGTAAAATAGGTTGCTAACTATTTGTGAAATATTAAATTCAGGAGCTTACGCCTGGAATATTTGATGTAGTTAATGATGCGTCTTTGACCTCCTTTGTGCTTTTGTGGTTTGGCCAAAGCATTAGTACATCTGGAATTTGGCTTTTTCATGAGATGTTAAATAAAGGCAAAGTTGTCATCACATATATGAAAAAATGCTAAGCTATGTAAGTTGCCTTTTCAAAATTCACCTTCACCGAGTCTGTTCTTTTGGATGCAAACAGAATTTTGGCCTGTTTCAAAGAATGTAATGCATTGCTCACTGCAAGTTGGGGCAAGGATTTTCCTCTCGCTGTGTGGTGCAATGCACATGTACACACCACCTTAAATGAGCTCGCTTTGCAGTCAAAGACTTCCTGCAGGGCTGTGCAATAGCATGGCAAGTCATAGCTTAAATCTGCTTATAGCAGCATTTTAAAAAAATAAATAAAATAAAATTCAGCCAGTGTCACATTTAGTCAGTGCAGGAGATGCTGTCAGTGCTCTAGCTGAGACTGCCAGATTTTAGCCTTAAAAGATGGTAACTCAGTCTTCCTCTTGTGTCCTGCTCTCCCCACATTTTGAGGTGAACAAGCAGGCTGTGGATTCACACACAACCTACGTGTGCCATGGCACACTGTGACATGGTGACCTGCAAACAGTGCTTGGAGGAAGAGGAGCTCTGGAGAGGAAGCACATGCTAAAAAATGTGCTAAATCCTGCCTTTTGAAGAAGATACCGCAAAGTCTGAAGAAATAAAGAAAAATGGCAATTATCTCTCACAACTTTTTCTCTCTTTCCACAACAAAACAAACAAACAGTTTTAAGTGATGTCCTGAGGTAATGAATTGATCTGGTTTTCTAAAAGGGCTTTTATAGTCCTTTCCCTGTGTTTTCTGGAGCATGGTTATATGACTTGAAAATGTATTCACCTGAGCTTTTATACAAGTCATTTTAGGCTTCATCTCCATTATTTCTGTCCTTGCATGTATCATGGGTTTTTCTCCTTCTCTGATTCCTTGTGTAGTATGGTTTTGATGTACTTACTTACACAAAAGATTTGCTAGTGGCCATTTTCTCTTTCCACCTCTTCTTTTTATCACAGATTTTGCTCAGTGACTCAGGATTTATATCAGCTATAACAGTCCATTTCACTTCTTGGAGGAATTTGGGGGGAATTGTGCTTGGTACTTTGTAAGTTAGTTGCTTAGCTACCTAGCTTCATCTAGGAATATCTCATCTTTTCTTCCCTCTATATTTAGCATGTCCACTGTAGTTTGAACTTTCTTCTGTGTCTTCTTTTATCCAATACGTTAGCAGGCTTTTACAAGGTTTTTCTAGCTAGCTCTATGGGAGACTGTGACAGCACATTTTCTTAGTTAGCTTTATTGTTCCAGTTGCTGCTTTTCAGTGGTTGTCCCTTTTGAATGGACTTCTGTGATTTCATAGTACCATTGTGTGGTTATATTTCCTTAAGGAGCTGTCAAGATTTCTAGTTATACTGGCCAATTTAGACTTGGTAGGTCAATCCAAATCTGGCCTGAGTATAAACAACTCCATTGACTTCACACATAAACACACAGAGTGAGTTTTAACAGTTTCTGAAATAGCTGATCTTCTGTATTTGTTACTAAATGCTACTTTGTTTTAGGAAACAAATACCATCATTAAAAGGGCACAAGCTTGGAAATACATTCAACAGGTCACAGCATCCTGGGTCCACCAAGTAATCTCCCACTGAATTAGGAGGTAAACAACAGGGAAGGTCCCTTTGAAAGTGACAAAAGAGATCCAAAATACTTGGGCTGCCTTCAGCCTGCACATTCCCCAGTCCTGCTCCCAGGCTGCCTTCACACAGACAAAGTTTTAGAAATAGGAGTTGTGGCTTCAGAGATGTCCTCAGTGTGGAAGTGTGACCCTCCCCGAGGCTGCAGCTGGCTGGCTCCCTCCTGTAGGTGCCCCATGCTCAACCCCATGTAGACCCGGCCACATCCCTGCTGGGAAGGTGAGCGGGACAGGGAACGAGCCAGCTCGTCTTCCTTCCTCACAACGGAACAAACAGGCCTGCCAAAATGCTGTTTTATTGGTGAGGGGGTGGCAGAGCGGAGGTAGGAGAGAGAAGGAGAAAGAGCTACTACAGCTAGTCCCTCTTTGTGAGCAGCTCCAAGGCAGCAGCCCCTCGCTGGGGTTGATGAGCCGTGAATTGACTTTGTTGAGTCGAGAAAACTGAGACTTTCCAGAGATGCTCTACCCATCCCACTGGCCTTTCCCAGAGCCACTCCTTCCCTAGCCAAGCCTGCTGGACATTTTCTTCTTGCTGCTCCCTCTGGCTTTCCCTTTTCACTGCTGGCTGCTCCTACTTGTCATCATTTAGTGATTTCAACTCCATCCTCCACAGAGGGCCTGCATCTCCTCGGCCACGCTCGCCTGTGCTGGCAGCTCCAGCAGTGCTCCTTCCAGTCCTCCCCATTCCAGATCTCCCTCATGGTCTCTGCTATTTATTCCAAGCATATTCAGACCTGCTCTTCTGGTCTGCTCTGGTTTCATGCAGCCCAGCTCTCTGAAAGGTCACCAGAGGAAAACTCATTTTTCTCATTACAAACAATCAGAAATACACCTGAAGTCCAGTTAATTAAAAAGACTGTTTCTTGCCTCATTCTTTCAGATGATGAGGTTTTACAGCAAAACAATGTTGGCCAATGTGGACACTGCAAATTCTCAAAAAGCAAAAGGGAAGGGGAAAGAATTGATCCAAACTGATGAAGCTTATGACTGTCAGTGGCAAAAAATGCCACAACCCCAGCAGCTGCAGTTGACCAACTTCACACGCAGCAGCAGAGGGTCAGGCTCTCAGCTGGGCTTATTCCATCCAGATCTGTGTCTGTTGTAGTGCTTGGATCCAAATCTGGGTGCAGGAGTGATGGCTATGCTGGGAAAACTGGAGTGGGTGGAGGAACACTGTGATGTGCCTTGAGGCTGTACCCAACATTAGATTTTGCTGAGAGGCAGTTTCTGGTGTTTGCTCATGAATAAAAAAAATGCCATGCACAGTCAACTGTCAGCCACTGGGAGCTGTGGGGGCAAGGCAAACCAATTTTAATGAAAAAAAGATTCCTCTCATATAATTCCTAGCTGATCCATAACATGAAATGCTTCTGTTTCTCAGGTCCCCATGCACAGCACAGTTCTGAAGCTGCTGAGATTCTTCTCTGGGACTCAGACTTTCATTAAACAAAGGAAAAAAAAAAAAAAAAAGATAAAATGTCTGGCCTTTATAGCTGTCAATAAAACCTTCCAAGCATGAAAAGAATGTCAAATCTTGCCTATGCACAGAAGTCTATTGCTTTAACTACTTTAAAAGGCAGAATGGAAGAAATTAGCCTGGTATAAAGCTGTTTTATACCAGCTTAGCTAATCCCATATGGCAGGGAAACATATGGGCACGGCTCTTGGGCACTTTTATCCTAACAGAGGGGCTCAGTACAAAAGGGGGATCGTTTGGGCCCAGGTTGGCAGTGTGGGACAACCTAGTTTAGGACAAATGATGCAGTTCCTGCGCCTGATGCGCGGATGTTGCAGCCGCTCAGCCCTTGGCTCATACAGAGACGCCTCTTGCACAGCAATTGCACCAACCCCAAACCCGGCCGTAACCTTGCTCACAGCAAGGCTGCCACGTCTGCTTCAGAACAGATCAACTCCAGAAATGTCTGGCAGTATGACAGCATTGGTAGGGCTTTGTTTTTCCTTTTTAATAACAGAAGCCTTCATGCAGACATACCTAAGGTGGCACACAAGTCATCTTGCTGGCAGAGCTTACTGTGCTTGGGAACTGTTCTAACCTTTCAGCAAAAAAAAGGATCATTATGTCCATAGAAACTGAGTTTCCCCTAAAATGGATGGTTGATAGAGCAGGAGCAAAGTACATCTTTACAAGACAGCCCAAGTCTGAATCTGCTGCTGCCCTGAAATGTTTGTTCTAAGGCAACTGTGTGCTGTGGGCCTTTTTCTAGGGGGCACTGACCCTAATGAAGACATCATTCCCTTGATGAGCTGTTTCTCAGGAGTATAACTCCAACAGGCTTGTTCCAGTGCTTTCTCCTGCTCCTCCTCTGACCCTCAAAGACACTGTGTCTCCTTTTCAGACATCCCAGAAACAAAATGAACTTCAGATGTTTTCTGCAGCTTACGTGAGCTCCCCAGGGCCTGCAGAAGAAAGTCCGTCAGGTCTTTTCCTCCCTCCAGCTCAGCTCTGCAGCTCTCTGTGGCAGATGGCAGAGTCCAATTTGTTCCAGGTAACCACTCTGTGCCAGCACCTGGAGTTCTGCTCAGAGGCCCTGGGCCCCCAGGACTCTGCCCTTGGATCTGTGCTTCCTATGCATACTCATCTTCTCAAGTGGTCTCAAGCCACAAGCACAGACAGTTTGTGTTAGTGCTCTAACAGCCAACCAGTGCACATGGGTTATGGTGTAGGTTGTATATACTGTTTCTATATTTAATTCAGCAAGGAGGTATCATTACAGAACAAGTAGGTTTGCTTCCAAGTTTCTTGCTTGAGCTTTGAGGTTCTGCGTTTGCCTTTTGTCTGCCACCAATTTGACGCTAAGATTATTAAGAGAGCTGGAAGGCAGAAGTACGTTTGCAAGGACACTCAAAAAGTTCCTACCACTTGCTTGTGAATAACTTTCCAAAACGGAGCTGTTCATCTTGCAATGAGCCTTTTCAAGTGAAATAGCTCTGGAATGTCTCATTCCAGCAAAGCAGCTCCTCTTGTAGATCCTGCAAGGACTCTGAAAGAGAGAAAACCTCCAGGCTGCCTGATGGGGAACTCCCAACAGCTTTTCGTTGCCTGAGAGGGAAATTCCAAAAACACATGCTCAACTACTTAGAAGTGTTTCCCTTCCATCTTAATTCCTGTGGGTGTTCTGTGTGTTAATTTGCACATATATAGCTCATGTTTGCATGTGCCAATCTCTGGAGATCCAATTTTTCTACTCTATTCTAGAGGTAAACACGCAGCAAGAGTCCTGCTCTCTAACAAGGTGCTAGTGTGCTGCTGATTGTACAGATGCAGCCAGAGACAATCCTCAACCCTCTCAAATTTACTTAATAAAAAGACAACTGGAAAAGCTGGAACAACAAAGTAATAAGATCAAGATCATAGACTGTATCAGTGGCAGAGCCAGGAGGGAACTCACATCACCCATCACATCACCCAGATCTTGGTCCTGTTCCTCCCTTGCTGTGTCTTACAGGCTTCGTGCAGCTCTACGCTATGTCCCAGGGTGGCAGCTCTGAAAAAGATGTTGAGACCTGCTGCTGCCTAGAGCTGCACTGTCCTCAAGGGTTGGAGGGGACTTGCACAGAGCTGGCAGATAACTCTGGCTTTGCCCCTGATAAGAACACATCTAAAGATAAGTGTGAAAAGTCACTTTTTGAGGGTAGGAGGCATTTATACCCCTAAACAGCATCCAACAGGCTTCTCAGCCCCCAGGAAGCAGGCAGAGGCAGTCAGTAGGGGAGTGAAAGTCAAGAAAGCAGGGAATAAATGCTTTCCTCGGCAATTTTTTTTGACCATTTGTCATTTGACCTGAACGCAAACACACCCGTGTTTCCTGGCTCCTGAGAGGTTCACCATTAACTTCTGCTTTTTCTGCTCATATACTGCCAAGGAGAGTCTGTAGGCTTTGCCATGAGGCTGTTTGCACATCACTTGGGAGATCAAGCTGCCACACTTGGCACTGCTGGGGCAGATGGGCCTTTTGCAATTAGTCACCCCATCCTGGGCCAACCAGGACACGTCTCTTCTCCTCCAGGCCCTCCATCCCCTGCAAAACCATCAGTGGTCCCAGTCCTGTGGCTGTGGCAAACCCTAAGGAGGTTGTAGCATGGTGTGGGGTTGGTCTCTTCTTCCAGGTAACCGTTTATAGGACTAGAGAAAATGGCCTCAAGTTGCACCAGGGGAAGTTCAGGTTGGATATTAGGAAAAATTTCTTCCCCAAAAGAGTGGTCAGACTTTGGAACAGGCTGCCCAGGGAAGTGGTGGAGTCACCATACCTGGTGGCGTTCAAGAAATGTGTAGATGTAGCACCCAGGGATATGGTTTGGTGGGCATGCTGGTGATGAGTTGATGGTTGGACTGGATGATCTTAGAGGTCTTTTCTAACCTTGATTTTATGTGAAGAGTATCAGCAGTGAGAGATTTCCCTTGCCACAGCAAACCTCAGCAGTCTGAGCAGCCAATTTCCCACTTCCCTCTAATATTACCACCTGGAGCCCAGGGCATTCAGCAGCACAGCTGGGGACACAGACAGCCCTTCCTTTCTCAGGGCTTTGCTGCTCTTCAACCTGCAGCATGTGTCCGCTCAGCAGTGGGTGAGAAACACAGAGGCGAGTGCCAACAAAAACATGCCTGGAGGGACCTATTTCTATAGGAAATGCCAAAAGACTGAAATGTATGTACTGCAGTTCATGAACTTTGGTGGGGAGGACTAGCAGTACACTGCCAGGCAGAGGAACTGGAGAGGTTTGGCAGTCAGAGTGGACTGTGGAAATATGCAGAGCAGCATCAGAAGAAGAATTAGAGGTAGGCGTAGGCTGTGAAATATGGAGATGGGCTTTGAGCACTGCACTAGGGCAGCTGGAGGATCAGCCTCTCCAGGGAAAGTGGAGGTGTTGAGAGGGCTTGAGGCATCCACAGCCAGCCTGGCAGTGATCTGGAAAGAGACCTGGTAATTTGGCAGCCACTCTGCTCTGCTTTGAGCTCCGGGAGAAGTGAGGGGTTTAGTTCAGAGCTGGTGTTTGCTCTGGGGTGCTGCCCCTAAAAGCACTTTTTCCCTTTCCTGTTTCATTTGGCTGATTTGTTGTTTTTTTTCCCCTGTTTACTTTCTCAGCCCTGCAGTGGTGGCTCTGCTTCCTTCTCACTTCCAGGACTGTGCACTAGGCAGGAGAGCTGCCAGGTACATACAGGTGGGATGTACAGCCCTGAACAGGGCCTGACTTTGGGAAAGCCACTTTCCAGTTCATTCTACATAGAGAGGCCTTTCTGTGTGGGACCCCTGGAATCACAGAATCCCAGAATGGTAGGGGTTGGAAGGGACCTCAGGAGATCATCTAGTCCAACCTCCCTGCTAGAGCAGGTTCACCTGGAGCAGGTTGTACAGGAAAGTGTCCAGGTGGGTTTTGAACATCTCCAGAGAAGGTGACTCCACAACCTTTCTGGGCAGCCTGTCCCAGTGCTCTGGCACCCTCACAGTAAAGAAGTTTTTCCTCATGTTTAAGCAGAACCTCCTGTGTTCAATATCTGTCTGTGGGCACTTTCAAATTAATCCAGGTATCATGCTGTACAACGGAAAATGACATTGAACACAAAGAAGGAAAACCCCACAGACCCACATGTTTGCCTTTGAATAAAGGAGGACTCCAAAAAGATGGAAATCTAAAAGTAACGTGTTGATGTAGGCAGTGAAAAGCATTAAAAACCATGCGGGAAAGCTGCACAGCACCGGTATTACTTTGCAAATCCTTTTTCAAAGCAGAAGCGGTAGGACACGGCCACATCAGACACTTATCATTTTTCTGTTCGCAAAGGCTTTTAGACAATTAATCATAGCCTGTGGCATGTTCACAGGAGGATGTGCATCGGAGCGCACACTTGGTCCATATGCTCTGGAGCAAACCCCAATTCTTCCTCAGTTGCAGCCAAAAGTGGCATGAATTTGCAGAAAAGCATCTGTCATTATCATTAAGAAGGTGAATATATTCTCTCCCATATATTATAACCAATGTTTTCTTCATTATTAATCTCTTAAATGAGCCAGTTACTCCCAAATGCACCATCTTCTTTTAATATCAGATCTTCAGAGCTTCTGATTTCTGCACACAGGCAGCTTTTTTTTTTTTCAGTCTGTCCTTATCTGCAGCATGAGATTTGTTTTCTATTTCTCTTGCTTGGTAAATCACAATTTTCCACATGCAGCCACAGATGCGCTGCGTGGCCAGACTTCATTCTATTAATGTTCACCTTCAGCCAAACACTGCCTGCTTGAGGGTTTTGGCTTTTATTTTTTATGGGGACTTAGCAGGGAGAAACATATGCCTCCCAACAGCTCATGCCACTTCTTTTGGGGCTTCAATTTTTCCTCTGTGCATTTTTTGTAAAGCACCAATGAGTAAGAGCCTGGCAAGACAGCAATGTGCTCGAGGGTGTCTGGGAGCACAGACACAATTTCTCTCGCAAAAGTGATCCCACCAGAATCAAGCCCTGATACCCTGTGATAGGGGGTCGCAGGAAAAGAGTAATTTATTTCTATCCAAGAGATAGATCACTGAACAAGAAACTTTTAAGTCCAGCAATGCAGTGAGTAAATACAAACTATGTCAGAGAGCAAGCTGCAAAAGGGAGGAGAAAAAGCCAGTCTCAGGACAGGATAATGCAGGTCTGACATCCTAACCTGGCTTTACAACAGAAGTCTAGGGGAATATTGCAGCAAGTTACCTGGGCAGGCTGACATCTCCCCAGCACTGGATTTTTTGAGCAAAAGCCATCTATTAGGACCAGTTGAAGGCAGTCCTGCAGCACAGGTATGACTGCAGGACCATTCGAGGACCTACTTGTCTTATCCTGTTGCCCTCTAGATCTCTCCCACAGAGGGCACTGGCAAAAAAATCACTCTCCCTAAGGGCAGGTAGCCAGTTTCAGGGATGAATGCTTTTTCAAAAAGTTATTGCCCTCCTCTGGGTTACCAGCACTGGCTCTTCTAGACAGGGTTTTACATCGTGTCTTGTAATGCAAACACCACCTCCCTCAGCCAGCTGACTTGAAGCCAAGAGAAACGAATTGTTCTCCGCTCATTTTCAACACTGGAAATAAACAAATGGCATACGTGCTTAAAACTGCTTGGATTTACCATTTTTACATCCCAGGTCATGCTGGTTCAGTGGAGGATTCCTAAGGGCATTTTCAGCCTTGGCACCCTGAAAGGGAAAGGATCATGGTGCCCAACACCATTCAGGGGAAAGGAAAACTTAAAAGCTGGCCATGATCAACAGCTCAGCTTCACAAACAGCACTATGTCTTCTTCAGCAGACTGTGGCCTTTGGGAAGTTCAGATCCAAACTCTAACTGCTGAGCCCAGGTGTAGGTAAAACTATCTTTACCCACTTTGTATGCTGCAGCTGTATTGCAAGCAGGCAGTGGGGAGCACAGCCTGCACTTGGGGGAAAGTTCTTGCTGGCTTTAAATAATTTTACATTTTTGCTAGCATGTCAAACTATTTACATCTTTATGATGCTGCACACCACTCAAGCAAGAAAATGCTTTAAAATAATAAATCTTCTTGTAAAGAAAATCATAACGTTCCTGTGCTCATCAGAGTATGGCTCTCAGATGGAGATTCCCTCGTGTATTAGGGGGAACAAATAAAATAACATATTAAAGAGAAACTGCAAGCCAAGATGATCTTGCTGCAGTCTAGGAGGAAGGAGTCCTATTAACTGAGGCAAGAACTTAGATATCCTTGTTGTGTGGACTTGTCTGTCAAGTCAAATGTGAGAAGGAGAGCTCTGTCCCTGAAGCACACGTGAGCACTGCTTAGGTTTGGTGCACCATGATGGGTATAACTGGGAATCAGAATTCAGTGCAGTGCAATCTAATGCAGTGTGGAGCTGAAATCGCCACTGTCAGGCAGGTGGTTCCTAAAGTGCCCTTCCAGGATCAGTCACCGCCACAGCTTTACCCAGGTAGGAGCAGCAGCCATCTCCTGTGCACGGTGCAGAACAGGACTGGTGAGGAAACGCAAGAGGGAGCAGAGGACAGTGTTTAATAATGAACATCTGGCTCTCAAAGCACAGGCTGCGAGAGGCTGATTTATAGGCACCAAAACAATAGACTATTGTGCTGTATCACAGGGACCATTTGATGGGGTTTATTCATTCTTACAGATACATGAACCGGACATCTCTTATAAATGATGTCCTCCTTTCTTAGGTTGTCGCCCTCTCACTTCTTCTCTCTCCTGCTCTTCTTGGAGGGTATTTTTGAGCTGAAATATATAAATATCTGACACTGGTGCATTATTTTTTTTCCTTGACTGTGGTCAATGGCAGCATGTAAAAGTGTTGTCTAAGGGGGATTTTCCTACTTGTAGCAAAACCAGATCTCCTCACTATGACTTGTTCTACTCTTTCATATGCTGGCATGTGAGTGTGAGGCTGCATGCACTGCGGGTAATGTGACCAGTCAGTCAATGGTAATTATGATTAAGTGAGGACTAAGAAATCAGGTGTTCAGCTGCAAAATGCAAAGCTGCTCTTCCCAGGTTCTTAATGAATGGTGTCACTAAAAATTAGTGTGGCCTTGAAAATCCCTTGAGAAAACTGATTCTGCATTGTTATTCTGTAAATAGGAAAACAAAGTCAAGTCCCAATCCAAATTATAAACTGTGAATCTGGGAGACCTCAGTTCCTGGCTTCACAGTCTTGATGCCAAGGGCCCCATTCTCATGTATTTGATGCTGCATTTCCCACCACTGTAAAGTGGAGGAGAATTGCCCTTTGAGAATAGAAGGAAGCATTTGCTATCTCTGTTCTGTTTCCATTTCCTTTGGTACAAATACTGCTGCAGAGTACGAGACTAGAAGAGAGAAACTGCTGTCTGACAAAGTATGTTAGAGAAGTAGTTGGAAACTTAGCATTCAACATTCAGGAATTGTCAGCATCAATATTGTTTGTGCAATATTAATTCGGGCCCCTCCATGCATATGCATTTGAAGACAGAATATAATTGCACACATTGTTTCCTCTCATCCCCTGCCTCATTTAGTACCCAGAAAGGATGATGCTCAATTAGTGAGCAGCTAGTCAATAATCTCTTCTATCCTTATTGGTCAGTAGAAGGGTCCTGTGTCTAATGCCAGTCTTTAAACCATGCTCTGAATACAGAATTACTCACTTTCTCCTGGGCATGTCTCTGGAACTCTTTGGTTTTCAGGTACCTTACAAATATTAGTGTTTTTTGTCACAGCCTCTGATTTTATTAGTGAGACCAACCCCTTTGTACCAATGAGGGAACTGAGACACAGATCAAGGTTGGAAATCATCTTTACATTTGAATATCCAGTTTATGATACCAAGGACTGTTTGTTTCATTTGATATGATTAAAGCCAGCAGCAGAATTAACTCAGTTTAGGATTACCACTGTTCAGGTCATAGAATCATAGACTGGCATGGGTTGGAAAGGACCTTAAAGATCACCTAGTTCCAACCCCCCTACCATGAGCAGGGACACCTTCCACTAGACCAGGTTGCTCAAAGCCTTGTCCAAGTTTGTATGTCCTCCCCTACAGACTAGCCATGTTGGACCCTTTGCTGTTGCATGTGTATGAGGTGAGGAGATACCGTGCTGGATCTCTGAGCCTTGGCACTCAGCAGTGTCAGATGGATCAGGCTAGTTAAACATGGAGTAAAACCAATAATCTGTTTTGACAGGTCCAGCCGGACAGAGCAGGAGCGTGTCTGAACCCTCCTGGCAGAGCTCCTGGGCAGGCTGTCAGCGAGCAGCCCGGACTCGGCCACGTGGATCACGGTGGGCAGGAGGCTGGGCACGCTGTGCCCAAGCCCGCTCTGGAGACTGATCTTTCAGAGCAGTACAGGCAAAGCTAATGCAGCCTTGGCCTCAGGTTTTCAAGAGTAAAGGCAGCATTGGTGCCTCTGGAGCCAAGAGGAAGTGTCAAGCTTCAGAATGTGTCATTGAAAAATATGCTGCAAGCAATTTGTTTATAGTCATACGGGAAACCTCTAGCAGGCTGGAAATACAATGCAGACATCCATCTCCCAGCCCTGTGTTTTAATAACAAGGCTGCACTTCCCGATACTCATCCACTTACCTATTTTTTCCTCTATCAATCAGAAACATTCCTTATACATGTCTTCTTTTTTTCCCACAACAGCTTTACAAGAGTGGATCTCTGTTATAGGCCTCTTCTTTACACAAAATACTGAGGGTGTTTTAATGAATATTGTTTGTAGAGCCCTGTGAAAATATTTTTTATTATTAACTTTCAAGCACTCAATACGTTTGCTAGCCTGCAGGAGCATAATATGGTGAGAATTTAATTCACTAATATGATGCAATGTAAAGGGACATGCAGCTTATGCAGTTAAGGTATTTTGAAAGGAATTAGCATTTTAGGAAACAAATTAAAAGAGGCAAAATGCTACAGTATGTTGCATTCAAAAATACCAGTGAGTTAGCGTAAACAGAAATGCTGCTCTATGAAGTCATGCTTGGGGAATAGCTAGTCAAACCTTTTTCCTTTGTGCAATTTATATTCAATACTTCCAGGCACAAGATGGACCTCTTGAAAATTTTCTAAGAAATAAAATCTTTTAACTCTCCTTGTTAGTCTTCTGTGCAAGTTTAAGCAGGGCTAAACAGCTACTTTCAACCAGTACTTAATTTATACAGAAACTCTGAATACCTCGTGACTCAGGAGCTGAGCTCAATGAAGGCATCAGTCCAGGCCATTGGCCAGGAGATGATAAGGCCAGACCATCATGGTTGTTCTTAACCAAGTTAGTCAAAGCTTGATATATATCAGAGGAACACACTTATCTCCACACCACAAAGCCTGAAAAAAAAAATGTAGAGTAACCTGAAAAAGTTATTGTGAGAACTCCTATTTAGACCCTTGTTACTGTATTTCTTTACCTGCATGCCATGGAAATAGTTTAAAAGCAAAGTCATCTTCTCTGCAGGGTGCAGAGTTCTACTGGCTATTTTAAGACATAGAGGCAGCAGGAGAGGAAGGACTACTGATGATTTGAGAAATGATAATCACCGTGCAAGGGCAAGAATCACAAGTACCAGTGACTCAGAAAATTGTGTGCCAGCCAAAGGACTGTGAGGTGAAGGGGTGTCGGAGCAACAACCTCTGCACAGCGCAGGCTCAGGAGGCTGCTGTTCATTTCAGGCACGAGAACGCAGTCATGGCTGATTTTCAAAGCTACATCATCCAAGTCTGAGGTATTTCTGAGCAGTGAATTGTGAACAACCTCTTCCAAAGCCTGCATCTACTTCTTCAAAATCACATTGCAGAGATTTCTGTATTTGCAGAGTAACGATTTAAGGACGGGTTCTGGTTTTGTGGCAGGGGATGCGCCAGGTGCTCTCTGGAGAGCTGTTTGTATAAGCTGCAGCGCTGACTTAATAATTAGATGGGGGAAAGCAAAATAAAACACCAAGTAGTAAAACTTGTGGATGTATTTTGGACCAGATTCTTCCCAGATTAACTTTTGCTAACAAGCATCTAAACTAGCAGGAGGCAAATCAGGTGAAGTAATTACCCACGTGGAGTCTCCGATGACCATAGAGGGAACATAGTCAGGGTAAGTATCTAACTAGGATGTCTGAGGTTTGGTGGGATGTCTCTAACCCATGCCATGAGATGGAGAATGTGAGGTCAAGAGGACTCACTGTCATTCCCTGCTGAGGTGAAGGTGGGTCTCTGTGTTGTATAGAAGACAGAAGCCTCTGCTAAAAATGGTTAAGAACATATCTATAGGAATTTGGATGAATCACTGCAGAGATGTTTGGGAAGTGCAGTAGTGCTTATGATAACTCATTAAAAAGTTATTGCTGAAATATAGAGGCAGAGACAAAGATGGTGAGAAAAAACCCCACAGACTGAAAGATGTTTTCCAGCAATTACAGCTATATTAACTTTTGATAGACTATGAAACACATGTTGTCCTTATAGCATCAGAGCATGGACCACTCCTCTACTACCCAAAAAAGTAAATTGTCCTGTGCAGTCACTTCTCATCCAAATGGTTGCCTTGCTCTAGGTTTTTCACATCTCCCAAGTCCTGTCATTATTAGCAGTGTTTGTGGCTTCTGGATCTCATGATGAATTAATGGGCTGGGGAGACCCCATTGCTTTTTCATCAATCTTTCAGCAAGGCAAGGACCAACTGGCCTTGGTATAAGCCTATATTATTGCATACAGAGCAAAATGCAATGGTAAAAATATGAAGGGCTTTCAAAAAGAGTACTTTTTTTTTTGTCCAGAGGGAAGTGGGAGAGAGAGATTTGGAAAAAATGTTAGGAAAGCGTTAAGAAGCTGTCGGTGTAATGCTGTCATGTGTTAATTAATGCAGAGGAGAAGATTATTATACTGAAATTATACCAATAGCCCTATCTCAGGTTAGCAGCAATTGACTGGAGTCTAAATCACTCACCAGAATTAATTAAACATTTCATCCAAATGTCTTGGAAATTATCGCAGTGCAAATCATCCCAGAACAATAGCAGGCCTCATCATCAGTTGGTATGAATTGGTTTACTCCACTGACTTCAATATACCTTATCAAACCAGTGCTGTCAAACAATAGGAAACAATAATCAAAGGACTTACTTCAACCACTGAACAATTCCAGCAGCAGCTCAGAAGAGGAGAGGATATTGTTATCAATTTTTCCAGCACAAAGTCTCAGTGATAACTTATATTACCACACCAAAAGCCATTACAGAAATAAAAGATAGCAGCCTTGGGGACTTCCTCTCTGCTCCTGAGGAGATACCCAGAAATGGGTGAAATTTATCACTTTGCACTAAGGCAAACTTAGCCACCACCTCCTCATCCACAGTAGGCCTAGGGATATTTCTCCATGGATACCGTCCACTCTTGTGGTTATACTGGCCAGAGAAAATCAACATCACTCACTCCAGAGACAGGTGGGTGTACTTAGTTTGAGATGGGACTGCCCTCAGATCACTAAGAAAGCGTGAGGTACAAAGCCTTGGAGGCATCTAGGCTTCAGTGAGCTTTGGGGATTCCCCCAGCTTTAGAGGTGACATAAAAGCTCCTCCAACGTTAGCAAGATTGCTCAAGATTGAAAGCTGTATGTGTGGGAATGAGGAGGACAATCCAGGAAAGAAGGGCCTTTTTCACACCTCCCTTCTTACACACCTTAAGCAGAAAGTCCTTAATCTTCCAAGTTGCAGGTAACACTAATCAGAAAAGCCTTCTGTATCTGTAAAAGTAACTAAAAACTTCAGATGTTCACAGCTTCTAAATCTCCTTATGACTGCGTGCAAACCCAAGGGAACACAGGAAACCCATGTACCCATCACCAGTGAACAAACTAAATCAGCAGCCAGCCTGTTACTGGTGTCCTTGTGTTACAAACTTGTCAAACACTCATCCCAGTTAGACACGGCAGTGCCTTTTGTAGTGCACTTCTACTTGGCCTGCAGAGCCACCAGCCAAGCTTGTCACCCCAAATAAGCAAAGCTTTCAATCTTCTGGCCAGCACATCCCAAGCATGCCCTTCTCAGCTCATTTTTTGCTCTTGCTGGGCTTTTTGACACAGACTGCCTCTCTCCAGCTGTATTTTCTTCAGCGGTGCCTGGGGACTCTCCCATGACAACTGATGATAAGGTGAATTTGTTTTACATGACTTACAGTTACTGCTTCTCCCTTCGTTCAGAGAGATGAGTGATTATTTCCCCTTCAGGAGCTACGCCAGGTTTCTGGCACTGACACTGCCTGGCATGTCACTAGGAGCTGGTGCCAACTCTCGTGGCTTCCAGTGCCTCTCTTGGCTAATGCACTCCCAGGCACTGGCCCCCAGTCCTTGTGGGTCTGGTCGTTGGGATATTGCAGGGTAACCAGCAACCATCAATCAACTGCAGAGAATTTCACTGTGTCCTCTCCATCTCTCCCAACTGACTTCTCCATGTTGTTCATTCCCCCTGTTCCTATTTTGGATGCACTCTTTTCCCCCTCCAGAAAATGCTACAAAACACTTTTCCCTTTCCAGCACTCATTTTTGCTATTATTTATTAGCTATATTTATTAGCTTCCACTAGATCATGTCTTGGGGTATAATGAGGTGGGAGGTTAACAAAATGTTTGAAGTGGCCTCCTCCAAGGTGTCCTGGCAAGCCTGCGGCCACCATGCACAGATCCCCATTCCCACTCCAACCATTCTCCCCTGCAATTCCTCCATTTCCCTCCTGCCTCAGTTCAGAGTATCCTGCACACAGGGTGGAGAAGTGCAAACTGACCACCAGCTCAAAAGACACTCTCTGCTTCTCTTCTCCTCCCACAGCACTAGGGACAACCTGTGTGGCTGGTGACCAAACTGGGAACGAGAAGCTTGCATGCAGCCTGGGAAGACAGGGCAGGGCAGTTGGAGGGCAACCCACTGAGGTGTGGGAGGCTCAGGAAGCAGCCTCAGGAGGTTTGTGGGTCAGTGGACAGATTTTGCCATCCCTGTTCAGATCCTAAAGCAAGGACCAGGGCGAGGCATGCTGTTTCCCTTTCATCCTCATGATGGCCCCAGCCATGATGCTGGACTTTGTTCAGTACTGACTAGCTCAGAGGTTCTTAAATTATTTCTTTCATCATTACTCTGTAAACAGTGTATTGAAGACAATTTGACTCAAGAGGGACAGTCAGGATGACTCTGACTTATTTTTTGATACAGGGCATATCTGTGGTTGTCATCTGGCCAAGAATGTTTCTTGCTGAAGGTTCCTTGTACTTTCCCTCTGTTACTGCAAAATGCTTGTGCTGGGCAGCATTTCAGCATCCTGGCTTATACCCTGTGTAGGGCCCATGGTTTGTTTGCAACCCAAGAGGCTTTCCACCACCTGCAGTGGGGTCCCCCAGAGACACCTCTCTCCCACTCCAAACGACCCCATTGGGGACTGCCTGGGGAGGCCAGGCCACTTTGTAGTTCTACAGATGTCTACAATGCAAGAGGGGACGATAAAAGGCCAGAGACTGTCACATTCTACCACTCATGGTAGAATGGCTCTCAGTTGCCTGTACTCATAGAATCATAGAATAGAAACATGGAATCATTAAGGTTGGAAAAGACCTCCAAGATCATCAAATCCAACCATCAACCCAACACCAGCATGCCCACTAAACCATGTCCTGAAGTGCCATGTCTACACGTTTTTGGAAGACCTCCAGGGATGGTGACTCCGTTTCCCTGGGCAGCCTGTTCCAATGCTTGACCACTCTTTCAGTAAATACATTTTTCCTAAAATTCAATCTAAACCTCTCCTGGCATAACCTGAGGCCACTTCCTCTCGTTCTATCACTAGTGACTTGAGAGAAGAGACCAACACCCACCTTACTACACCCTCCTTCAGGCAGTTGTAGAGTGATAAGACCTCCTCTCAGCATCCTTTTCTCCAGACTAATCAACCCCAGTTCCTTCAGCCGCTCATAAGACTTGTGCTCCAGATCCTTCACCAGCTTCATTGCCCTTCTCTGGACACACTCTAGCACCCCCATGTCCTTGTAGTGAGGGGCCCAAAACTGAACACAGCACTCAAGGAGCAGCTTCACCAGTGCTGAGTAGAGGGGCACAATCACTTCCCTGGTCTTGCTGGCCACGCTGTTTCTGATACAGGCCAGGATGCTGTTGGCCTTCTTGGCCACCTGGGCACTCTGCTGCCTCATGTTTAGCCACTGTCAACCAGCACCCCCAGGTCCTTTTCTGCTGGGCAGCTCTCCAGCCACTCGTCCCCCAGCCTGTAGCGTTGCATGGGGTTGCTGTGACCCAAGTGCAGGACCCAGCACTTGGCCTTGTTCATCTTCATACAGTTGACCTCATCCCATTGATCCAGCCTGTCCAAATATTATATACTGCCTGTACTTATATTATGGCCACGTGTAGAAGCCTTCAGTGCCTGCAGAACCAGAGTCACAGCCCCAGGATCTGTGCCTTGGGCAGTCAGGCAGAGCAGCAGGGCAGCGTGCTGCCACATCGCCGCATTTCAGAGAGGCATAGTCATCACATGTGTGCACGTGAAAGTCAACACAGGAAGGCAGCCCTATGAGAAAAACAACCTTCCTCTTCACCACTCACCTTTGTCACCTCTTCTGTGAGTGATCAAACTCCCAGCTTTACTCTGGAAACCTTCCAGGGCTCTGCTAATCTCTGCAAGTTTTCTGGCTGCCTTTTCCTATCTTTGTAGTACTTGGCAATTTTCTCTTGTCATCCAGTTATTAAAAAATGATCCTAATATGCAAGGGGCACTTACAGAAATAACAACAAAAAAAGGATATTTTGTCCAAGAAAGAAATGAGTACCATCATGTGGCTGGAGGAAAACTGCAAAATTTTAATTACAATGTGAGTGGCACACACAGAAGGACACGATTTCCATACGTATTCAAGGAACCAGCACATTTCTGAGGTAGTTACTATGCAGCTGACAGCATTAGGCATAAACAGGAGCAGAAAGCAGTGTCAGGAGGTTTCGAAAAAGGAAAGGTGATGTCTAGAAGGCCACAGTTCAGAATCATGCACCCGACGACAGATTATTTTAAAAAAATAAGCAAACATATCCAAAAAAAGTAGAGAAAAAGGAGTAGAGAAAGCCACAATATTGTCAGAAATAGAACCAGGTAGGAAAACTGGTAGGGCCAAATCACTCTGAAAATGCTTTTATTTTGGTGCACATGATTACCTATCAGGTGGGTGGGATTTGTGCAGCAGCCACTGCCCAGGCTGGTGTGGAATGCCCGGGAGCCTCTCTGAACACCTGCAACACAAGCCCTCATCCCTACGGCACAGCTATGGTGCAAGTTTGGTGCAAGCCTGGTCTGTCATTTCTGTATCAGCGAGGTGAGCAATGCCTCTTGTTCTGCTCACACCATGGACTACTGTAATTCCTTCCATTGGTTGCCAGCCCTTCATATCTCTCGTTTTGGGTTTGGGTTTTTTTCTGTAGCTGAAAAACTGGAAGGAAATTGGATTTTGTGTTTGCTCTGAAAGCTCTCCAACTGTTAATGTAAATGAAAAATCTTTATCCTCTACACTCCTTCTGTGGCAAATAAAATTTGTCATTTTAAAATCTATGATAGGACAAAGAAATAAAGCTACAGGAAATCTTGTTTCCAATGGTTTTGGTTAAAAAGAGATGCTGTGATGCCTATTGCATTGTTTGTGCCCTGCAAGGTCTGCTGGTTTGCACCAGTAGGAGGGGGGCTGAATGATGTAGAGAGCAGCAGATGGGGCTTGAATACCTGAGTTTCATTTACACCTCAGTTACAAGTAAGTTACTAGCCTGTAGGACTCCACTGCCATCCCATACAAAGGTAGTGACCTCTTTAGTAAACCAGTCAGGGACCATCAGATGAAGAGCTGGAGTGTCTAGCTCCAGGGGTTGCTTTTGGCTTGGCAAATGGCAATTAATGCACACAGGGGCAGGGACTGCTGCTGCTGTGAGCCTCACACGTGGGATGTGAAGGAGAGCTAGCACAGACAGTCCTGCAGCAGGGTAATTGAGTGTATGGCAATTAACAAGTTAGAGGCCCTCTTCTCTCTAATTGATCCTTTGCAATCCAAGGCAAGGCACTACGCTTCCCGCTGACTTATGCAGCAATTCCAGCAAAGAAAAGCTGCAAAGGGGATGTTGCAGCTCAGTTCAGCTCCTGGAAACATTCAAGTTTGTTTTCCTGTGTTTCTGCCATGCTTTTAAACTGAGAATCAGACCAGCAAGCAAGACTTTTAACTGCAGCTACCCTAACTTGTTACTCAATCCTGGTGTAAAATCTTACAAATATCTACAGAATTAGCAAAAAACATCAGGCCCTGACCCAAGCTACTCAAAGGGCAAAAGCCAGGTCTGTTTTCAGTTTTGGTCTTTCTCCCAACCTAGGCATGTCTCAAAGGGAGATTTGGTAGTGGGCTCAAGCATTTCTCCTTGCTAGGAGAATGCTGCAGTGAATTTTGCCAGCAGTCAGTGGTGAGCTGTGGTCGTGCAACTTTCCATGTTAAAATCCACGGTCTTCAAGGCTCTCTCTGTAGGATGGATGTTGAATCTGTAAATGAAAGACAATAATATTAAAAGTCACCTCTTTGCTGTTGACTCATTCTTCTGTCCCTCAAGAAACACTTCACTTACCATGCTGCCTTCGCTCATTTATGCAGATATTATTAATTAGCAGGAAATATTGACTTTTCAAACTCTGAGGGAGAGTGCAGAAGAGAGACTCTGGGCTCAAAGTTTCCAAGGTTTGTTGCCTGTCTGCTCAAAAACCACAGGGAGCTGTACAAAGTTCTCATCAGCTTGGCTGAGGGCAGACTCCTTGGACTGGGCTTTGCCAAACCATCTCCTGGAAGTAACCCCAGAAGGTGTAGTTATGTATGTGTACAGCAAAGGTGGGTTTAGTTCCCATCTGCCTCTGAATATTTGTTTCGTGCCCTCAGAGGTGGAATCAGAATAAGCTCATATCAGTTTATCTTCAGCAAATGTAGAAGCAGCTATGTGAATGCAGAGTGTAAATATCCCTCTTTACGTGACTCCTGCTACGGAAAAAAAAAGCAGCACTCATGACTTCTTGTCAGGTTTCATAATTTTGCTTGACCTTTTACTACAAGTTCCTTTTTGAGATTTTTAAGATCATATGAGAAGCCTTTTACTCATCAGAGTACTTGCAAATTGTTGAATTAAGTCTTGAAATCACCAGAAGTCTTTTTGCTGACTTAAGAGAACCTGTGGTCCTGCATGTGGGAGAGCTCTCTTGTCAAGCCTTGTAGGCTGAGCCCAGACCTGCTTAGCTGCTATCAAAAGAATTGTATGGTTTTCAGTAGCAATCAGCAAGTGAGCAAGCAGCTGCCCTTTCATTTTAATGTACAAACAGCTGGGTAACTTTACATCTCTGAGAAGCTTTGGCCAACAGCTTTGTTTCAGTTACATGGTGTGCACCAGACAGGCGGAGGCACAGGTAATGGATTTGGGCACCCTCTAATACAGCTCAGTCTGTTGATAAACGGAGGAGTTCCTGCTTTCGAAAATACAGGGGAGCAACTGAAAAGCACACAGAGCCTTGTCTGTAGCTCCAGCTTTCTCTGTCACATCTGAAAAGAGACTGAAAGGTGACTTCTCTGAGATTTATTTCCAACAATCATTAACAGCATCTTGATTTCAGCCTTCCCTGGTTTGTCTTCCTCACACCTTTCCAATGCACTGACCAACATATCTTTAATTTTCCACAATTTTATGCAAAGGCAAGCCTTGGTGGAAGGTCTTTAAGGACAGCTTCACTGTTGTTTCTATGCATCGTAATAAATCCTGTTCACAGGATAATATGGTGCCCAGTAAGTACAGCCCATTCTGGAACAGCAGTTTGCTGCAGCCTGTGAATAAGATGGATTGCTTTAGTCATTTAAAGGTATTTCCAGTCGCAGTCACTCCTGGACAACATGGATGGATATTTTTCAAAACTAGGACGCAGCTGGTTTATATTATAGCTCAGAGCACCCGAGGAGTCGGTGTGTATTCGGATGAGTCATCCCAAGAACCTTTCAGGTGTGGGATGAAAAATCTATTCATATGTTATCAAAAGCTGATCCAATATCCAACGGCCTGTTACACAGAGCAGATAAGCAGTGCATCTGATGTGGAAGTCTCTGCCTCTGATACCCTTTCTCTCTCTTTCAGGAGAGAGAAAAAAAAATAAAATAGAGCCAAGCTTGACTGCTCACAGAGCCGTTTGGTGTGTTGCAGGGAGGAACATGTACCACTACAAAGTTAAAGCAAACTCAGCAAAACCAACAGCAGGCTTTATAATCACGTTTGTGGGGGGTTGGAGGGCTAGTGTGAAGGTTGGTGGTGTGGGATGCTATAGAGATGTCTGTCTCACACCCTGGGGGGTCCTGCCAATTCGCCTGCATGGAGTCAGCACTGGGAATCTGCTGGGCAGAAAGAGGCGTGAGGCCACTGGGACCAGCACTCTTGTGGGACTCAGCCTCTGGGGAAGAGAGAGATGCATTGGCAGCTGGAGACCTGGCTGAGGACTTTGGCTCACTGTTTAAGGCCATTGGGGAATGTCACTGTCATGATAATTCCTGCATTAAGCCTGTAACTAAGAAATCCCCCGTGGCTGCCCTCATCCTTCAGCACTCAAACACAGGGAAGTGATGATTGCAGTCGTGGGCCTGCCACTGACTGTCTGCAAAACCTTGGGGAAGAGCTGCTGAGAGCTTGTTAGTGGGCAATGCCTCCTGCAGAAGCTGAAGGTTTTGAAAACACCTGCCTGGGTATTTGATTTTTAAATGCATAATTGCCCATAGCCCCGCTGTGCCTTGTTTCTGCAGACATACAGTTGATGTGGGAGACTGACAGAGCCCTTCACCCCGCTGTCAAACTAAAAGTGGGTAATGGAGAGGAGAATTTGGTTTAGACACCTTCTGTGCAATGCTATAACATGGGGAGCAAAAGGGAAGCAAAAGCTGTATTTCAAATAAATAACTTTAATAGCCACCCCTGTTTTGGCAAGTTTAGACTCTGTGTCAGTGCTCAAAAGCATTTCATGAGAGGCTGAGCAGGATATATACGCTGCAAAGGCAGCCATGCAGAGGAACGTCTCAATGCTGCTGATGTCTTACTGCTATTGTCCCCTGCCTGTGTTAATGTGGTTGGCAAAGGGCTTGGCAGACTAGCACATAAAATGCCATGCTGTAAAAACACAGTGAATCAAGACCTCAGCTTGTCTGTGTTCAAAGGAGAACAAGTCTCTTTTGTAAAGGATGTAAATGGCAAGCCCCCATCCCTCGGGGGTCCAAGCATGTTTCTCTGCGGGGAAATCAGTTGTTCTCTGCTGGCCCAGGTGAAAAACAGCAGGAGGAGTTCAGCAGGCACCAAAGCAAAAGAAACCTCCACAGTTCACATGTGCAGCAGGGCCAGAGGACGGAAAATAGAAGCACAAGGAACTACTGAAGACAATCCAGCGCAGGGCCACTAAGATGATGAGGGGAATGGAGCATCTACCATATGAAGAAAGGCTGAGGGAGCTGGGTCTGTTTAGCCTGGAGAAGGGGAGGCTGAGGGTGGACCTCATAAATGCTTATAAATATCTAAATGGCAGGTGTCAGGAGGATGGGGCCAAACTCTTCTCAGTGCTGTCCAGTGACAAGGGGCAGTGGTCACAAACTGGAAAACAGGAGGTTCAGCCTAAACAGAAAGAAATACTTCTTTACTGTGAAGGTAACATAGCACTGGAACAGGCTGCTCAGAGGGACTGTGGAGTCTCCTTCTCTGGAGACATTCAAAACCCACCTGGATGTGTTCCTGCATGACCTACTGTAGGTCATTCTGCTCTAGCAGTGGGGTTGGACTAGGTGATCTTCAGAGGTCCCTTCCAGACCCTACCATTTTGTGATTCTGTGAAAATCTCCTAAGCATTGCAGCATGATGGGAGTGAAGGTAGTCTGGCATTTCCATAACTGTTTCACTGGCAGCAGCATAGTTCCCTCTGGAAATATGATATTTTATAAATTTGTGCTCCCTGCACCCTCCTTTTGGAGGCTGCAATCCATCTTTCCTGCCCCACGAGGCATTTGGTCGGCTCTGCACACAGCACCTGGTTCTTCTCCTCCTGAGAGGGAAGAGGGACTGGAGGAATCACCTTCCTGCCGTTGTCTACTTCTGCATCATGAGATCTCTATCTTCTGGTCCAGTAGAAGAAGGTTTTTGTTCTTGGCATATTTTTAAAAGCTCTTTGTTTTCCCTGTTACTTTTATCATACATAGCAAATTTTCTACACTTCAGAACTTTCCATTTTTTATCAGCTCTGATCTGCTTCCTGTCTCCCTCTGTCATATGGTGCTTTTGTATTTCTAATTGGAGCCTTCACTTAGCCATGGAATTTGGAAGGGATTTTAGCTAATGTTATCTTCTTTATTTATTGTGGAACTGTGATTATTTTGGCTTGAAAGATCATTGATTTCCATTAGCCTTCTGTCTTTGCCTTTCCTCCTCTTTGCTCATGATTTGATTATCATTTTCTTAGTCTGGAGGAATTAGCCCTTCTGAATCACCATACTTGTGTGCATGCGTATGTGTGTCATTTATTAAGTGGGATTGTCCTGTGTTTCCCCTTTTAAGCAGAATGTCACTCAGTACCTGAGCATGTGTACTGCGAGATGTACACAAAAAAACCCAGAGCATAAATCCCTCCCCAAATGGCAGCAGTGCCTTGCTGTTCCCCTCTTAATTATGGTCAGACCTACTGTAACTCAAGTCCCATGGTTATCATGTCTCAGGGTGTGTCTATGCTAAGGTGAAGGTCTGCACAAATACTTCTTAGTTTGAAACAACATAAGAAGGGTCATGACCATGGGGAAAATGTGGATTTACTAATTCCAGCCCCAGGGAGCACTTCAGCCCACAGTGCCAGCTTCCAGGCTCACTGGATGCTGCAGCTTCCTGGGGTGAGGAAGAGGATGCCCTTTGGGCTCTGTGCTGGTGCTGTGTAAGCAGAGGTTGCCTGCTCCCCTGTTTCACAAGCACTGGTTTTCAAACCTCCTGTACCACCAGCAGTAGAGTTTCTCAGCATTCAGAGTCTGTTATATGGTGTGTGGGCAGAGCAATCGCCTCAAGACAGAAATGTGTAACTGGAGAAAGGAAGCTTCAACAGGACTCTGCAGAGCTTCTTCCTTGACCTTGCACCTGGCCACACAGTGCTACCCCCATCCTCCTCATCCAGGACAACCTGTGGGCATACAAAAGCTCTAAATACATCTACAGTTTACATATAAGAAAACTCTCAATGTATCTGCAGACAACATCACTGAAGGTCAAGCACAAGAACAAGGGGAGCCTTGTTCAGAGCTGATCTTGTTTGGCCCTGGGAGAGACTCTCCAGCACTTTGTTTGCCCAACTGCAAGCACCAAAGGGTCTTTCTGCTCCAGAGGCACTGGAAGGTTGGGTGAAATTTTACTGCCTGCCCCTTGTGCGTTGCTGAGCTCCAGCATGCTCAGTACAGGTGTGGAGCCTGTCCAGGCAGGATGTATGGGTTTGATTTATTGCTCCCTGACCCACAGCACCTGATCCAGCCCTTGCTTGTGTAACTGCGGGAGACAACAGCTGAAACCACTGCACCTTGTATTTTTAACATGTACCTGTGGGCACTGAGGGGACATTGGCAAAGCAGGAGGCCCTCTACAAGACAAAATAGGTGGGGCAAACAGACTGAAACTGCCTGTAGCACCCCAGTCTGAGCCTGACCCAAGGCTGATGGAAGTGGGAAAGGTTCCCCAGCATCTGTTCATGCCACACTGACAGCGTGCTGGGGCTGGCAGAGATATGGCAATCCTCCCATTGACTGTAAACAAGGCAGGCAGGGAGGTCACACAGAACAGGCACTGGAACAACCAAGGTGTAGTGGGTCTGGCTGGGATGGAGTTGATTTTCCCCGTGGCAGCCCTCAGAGTGCTGTGTTTTGTATTTGGTGGCTCGAGGGGTGTTGATAACACAGCAGTGTTTTGGTTACTGGTGAGCAGTGCTAGCACAGCACCAAGGCTGTCTCTCCAACATTTCCCCCAGTAGGCTGGGAGGGGGGAAGGTCTTGGGAGGGGACACAGCCAGGACAGGTGACCCAAACGGACCAAAGGGATATTCCATACCATATGACGTATGCTCAGAAATAAAGCAAGGAGAACAGAGGGGGAAGGGGGGGCATTCGTTACTTCCGTTTGTCCTCCGGGAACCGCAACGCGTATGAAGCCCTGCTTCCCGGGAAGTGGCCAGACATCGCCTGCTGATGGGAAGTAGAGAGTAAATATTTTGTTCTTTTGCTTCTGCGCGCGCAGCTTTGCTTTGCTTCTATCAAACTGCTTTTGTCTCGATCCACGAGTTTGGTTTTTTTGTGTTCCATCTTATTTTCTCCCCTCCCCATCTTGCTGAGGAGGGGGGTGATAGAGTGGGCTTTGGTGGGCACCCAGCATCTAGCCAGGGTCAACCCACCACACAAGGTCTCACCCAGCTCTCACTATTCTTCCCAAACATTGTGTGAAACTACGTCTGTGCAGCCGAGGCCAGCTTTGGCTGTTGGGCCATGGTACTGGTGGCATGCAGGTGAAGGGGGTTTGTGCATCCAGGAGTTCAGGCAAGACAGGGGTGAAGGCCAGTCGTACCCTGGCTGTGAGCACTCAGACTTTCAGACAAGCTGAAAATATTTAGATCAGGCTGAAATAGTTAGGAAATTAACTGCAGAGTAAAATCCTGCCATATTATGAATGTCTTGCTATATAATGTCTGCAGGCTCTTGATATAATCATAGAATGAATCACAGAATGGTTTGGGTTGGAAGGGACCTTAAAGATTATCTAGTTCCAACCCCGCTGCCATGAGCAGGGACACCTTCCACTAGACCAGGTTGCTCAAAGCCTCATCCAACCTGGCCTGGAACACTTCCAGGGAGGGGGCATTCACAGCTTCTCTGGGCAACCTGTGCCAATGTCTCACCACCCTCACAATAAATAATTTTTGCCCCATATCTAATATCAATCTACCCTCTGCCAGTTTAAGCCATTACCCCCTGTTCTATCACTCCCTGCCCTTGTCAGAAGCCCTTCCCCAGCCTTCCTGGAACCCCTTCAGGTACTGGAAGGCTGCTATAAGGTCTCCCTGGAGCCTTCTCTTCTCCAGGCTGAACAACCCCAACTCTCTCAGCCTGTCTTCATGGGAGAGGAGCTCCAGCCATTGCTGAAGCCCTTGCTTGCTCCTTATAGGAGAGGTGCTTCAATCCTTGCTAATGAGATGATGAGGAGTGGAGAGGGAGTGAGCTTTGCTGTTTAGCTCATTACTTAAACACATTAATGCCTGGTGCTGTCATTGACTATGTTTATACAGCCTCATTTTTGAAGTAATTAGTTGTTGGATTAAACACAAATCAACTGTGATCCCTCTCAATAGGAGAAGATCTTTGCATTGACCACAGAGAAAGAGAGACTAAGCAGGAACACAGGAGACACAGTGTAAGCAGAGCAGACCTGCCGGAAAAAAAATAATATTTCCGAGACAAGACTAAAATTTCATATTTATCTTCCTTTTGGGAAGATATGAAGCATATCAAGCTTTGCAACAGCCTTGAACTATTTCTGTGGAAAAAATTAACAAAAAAATTACCGCAAAGTCTGATTTACTAGATGCTTAACTTGTCGATAGACAAATTTGTGGCTGAATAAACATATTTTTCTTCAAATTTTTAAAAATATAATGTCAGTAACACTTCATTTGTGTTACAAATTTTTTCTTTTTCCGAGAAAAATAATGAAATTTCCCAAATGCTGGCCAGTTCCACCTGGCAGGACTGTGGGAGGCTGAGACTGGAAGCTGCAAAAATAAGTCACCTGCTAAATATCAATGATAGGCAGGCATCACTCCAAGGAGAGGGTGTCAGGGGGCACATGAATAAATCCCATTATGTACGGAATAGCAAAGCATTCAACAGCAGACACTGGAAGGAGAACGGGACCTGTTTGTTTTGGAAAGGACTTGAGCTTTCTCTTACAGGAGCAAAGGACCTAGAAAATGCAGTTAAATGCTTTGTATCTGCATCACAGTTGCTTTTGTAAGTACTTTTTTTCATAGGCTCTGGAGTGGAGGGAAACTGAGCTAGATAGAAGGATGGTAAAAATAATATGTAAGGTCTTGTGCCAGCAGCCAGCTCTCCATCTTCCACATGCATCAATAGCTCTTTCTTTAGCAACAAGTACACGCAGCGAGATAAGGAAGCACCTCTATTACAATAACCAGGCTGATATCATGGGTCCATTCAGACTCCTGCAGTGCCATCGCATTTCTGCCACCCATGTAGGAGAAGCAAAGGGACACTGGAATAGTTGTGCCCCATCCCACTTGGGAGCTGGCAGCAAATGGGTCCATGGCAGCCAGCTGGCAGCAGATGACGGGACATGCATTACCCATAAGGGTTGCTGTTGGCTTGTCTTTGTCCTCAGCTGCCATAAGGTCTCTCCTCAGTAGCATCACTCCATTTCTCCTCTTCCCAGAAGACAACCTCTCTCTGGGATATCACTTGCCACTAAATGCAAAGTTATGTTTTCAGGGTGGGCTCCTTCCCAAGGGCCCAGAGTGCCCAGCCACAGCATTTTTAAGTGTTGACACTGTGAGATTGCTTCAGAAAAAAGGGCTTGATAGTGTTCAGAGCTTATCTCTGCTGGTGACTCCGTTACAGTCAATTTGCTATCGCTGCCATAAAGCTATTTGTGCATGTCAGGTGGAAGACACCACTGTGTCCTCTCACCCCACAGATTAGCATCAGGTCAGGGAGTTTGGTGAGTAAAGAAATAATTTTTTTGTAAATGTTTATTTTGTGTTATTATTCTTAAACTCATGATCTGGGCAATGGAGGTTGAATTTTGTATATATTTGAAGGTCAGTTCTGAGGATCAAGCTGCTAATTACATCAAAATACTTTATCATTATTGCAGCAACCAAGAGGACTGTACACTGTTACATTCAGCAGAGAGGGGCCTCAGCTTCAACTTTTCCTCCATGAAGCTACCTTGCAGATGTAAAAAGTGACATTACTAGTCTGGGAGTTGACTGGGGGTTATGTGAGGGTGGCAGCTCTGTGGTTGCAATCTGGGTCTTCTTCCAAAATGTAATTTAATCAGGTTTTGTAAGCTCCACTGTGCTGCACAAAACCATGGCAGGCAAAGGGAAAGTTTAATAGGCTGAGTTACTAGAGAAATAATGAGATTTTAAAGCTCAATTTGAATAGAACAATGAATCAGAAAGGTGCCTCAAAATGTAAAGAGTGTTAGCTTTCTTGGTTCTCTTAAAGTAAAAAAATGTCTTCCCCAGAAAGATTATTTAAATCCAGTATAATGCCACATGACATTAGCAACGTGCTGTTTCATTTAATTTCATTCTGGTGCTGTGAATTATATACAGGAAGGTGCCCTCTTCACGGCATGTGTCTCTGCAATGCTCCAGTCTGATATAATGGGCTCAAAACCCATCTGCACTGTGACCGAGGGTGTTGGTGTGCCTAGATTATTTCCAAGGATGCTGCATGGTACAAGATGACAACAAACCTTACCTACTAGTCGTTACTTTGCTCATAATCTGAAACAAGATGCCAAAACAAAAAGAAGAATTTTGAGATAGTGCGGCATTGCCTGGATGAGCTCAAAGAGACTGATGGAAGATGTGGTTCAGCTGGTTTTCTGGTCTTCCAGGTTTTCTCACAGGTCAATACAAGCTGGAGGGATGAGATCAGTAAAGGCATTTAAGACACATGAAGAGAAAATAGAAAAACAGAAAATCACCTGAACCCCATTTTCAGTCAATCACATTTTAGGACAGGATGTAAGCCAGGAAAACAATTACAAGGGCACAACCAGGGAAGGACTATGGTGTGTACTAGGCATTTGAATGTCATCCCTCAAACAGGCATAGAAGCTTACAGTCTGCACTGTCTACAAATGACAAGACCTAAGGGTGGGATCAATACGAGACTGACATGCTAAATCACTGTAAAAGATTATATCTAAACCAAGTGGCACAAATCACATCTAACTACAGGCACTGACAAATCGAAAAGCAAGTCTTAGTGGTTGAACAATTACATTTCAATCTGATCTGTTTTGCTTATAAAAACATTGGTGCACTTTCCTACCTGCTATCTCAAGTGACATATGTGAAAACAAGGGACTTGAAGGCACAGAAAATGAAGTGGAGCAATATAAGGCTGGCATGGGGCTGACCCAGTAGATCTGCCCTCTGTGTGACTAGCATGGTAATTGCAGCCATCTCATGTCCCCTGGCTCCTGGAGATTGGATGGGGGCAGAAAGTGACTGAAAAGAGTAAGCCAAGAGCAGGTTTTTCCTGAGAAAAATCCAGAGGTAATGGAGAATTGCACAGCCCTGGGCACTAAGAACTGGGCTGTGGGATCTCAGTACCGTGGATAACTAGACTGTGAAAAAGCTTTGGTCAGAAAAGGCTAAGATCTGCCAATTTATCTCTCTGAGGAGGGTTTTTGAAGCAAGGATATGGCAACCGTTGCCTTGGTATTGGGACAGCCTAATGCCTGCGCCAACGCCAAGCCAGTGCTCTTCAGCCCACCACAGACAGCGTATGAACATAAACAACTCTTGACATCAGCCTGATGTTACTGTCACCCATGATGGGTTCCTGCCCCATCCAAGCAAGGATGAAGCTCTTCATTAGCAATTCCTGTCCAGTAGCTAACAACATCCCGAAGGATGTTAATCTTAATGACATATTGGTCCAATGATACAAACATAAATAATTTTAATAATTAGAAAAGGACAGCTGGGTCAAGACAATACCTTTGGCCCAGACTGTACCCAGAGACATTTTCTTCACATCTCTCACTGTCTTCTGTTTCCAACTCTGTGCAATTTTGGCCTTGTAAATCATATCATTCAATGTTATTTAATCTGCATGGTTCATGGGTCTGAGCTTCTTCTGAAGTTGTGATAGCTCAGGGAGAGCCACACCATGGAGAGATGCTCTGAAGACATTTGTAGGGCAGATAAATTCCTACCTAAGAGACAGATCAAGGAGTACAAGACACCTATTGTCTTACCCAGCGAGGGAGGCCAGGCCAGCTGCTCTGCACAAAACCTTCAGCATCCTAGGGGGATAAGCACTGGCTATTCGAACAAACACCCACACTTTGAATCTTCTCTGTTTTGTATAACATCTGCTGAAAGCAGTGTTCACTGGTTCAGGCAGGGAACTTGGTGGGCAAATACACCTTCTCATTCTGGAGAAATAACAGGTTGTAGGCGCTTCAGATCTCCTTCAGAGCTTAGCTGTACCATCAAGTTTGCTTAGTCTAGTGGTGCTCTGTTTTCTTTGGATGTGTTTCACTGTTGGCTGTAACTGATATGAGCCTGTGGAAGAATGCACCATTCTGAAAGGAATTGTTGGCTCAGTGTTATTGGCTGGAAGGAAACATCTTCTCCAGAGAATGTACTTCCTCAAACCGGGCATCTTGGCAAGTGACCATCAAGAGAGTGACGTTTCATTTTGTGGTAACTAAACACTCAAAAGAAGCCACGACTGAGGATCTGAATTATTTCTGTATTTGTTTTAGAACAGAACCTGGCTATGTGCAGGCTTTCAAGGAGCCACAGTTTCACATGTGCCCTGTGCATTTTAGGAGTATCTATTTCAGCTGCATGCTGTGAACAGGGAGAGCAGTGTGCCTCAATGCCAAAGGCCAGAAAATGGAAACTGTCCTACAGGGACACATGTACAAAGGCATGTACAATGTGAAACGGTGTTTTCAGAGGAGCAAACAGCCAACAACATTGAGCTTCACCACATCAGAAACAGGAGGCCTCCAACAGACCCCCTAGAGCACCAAGGTGACAACGAAGTGCTTAGGAGCATAAAGACCTTTACAGTGGAGCTAAAGATTTATTAATATCAATCTGCACCACAGAGAATGCTGGGAAATATTGTCCCCAGATGTATTTTTTCAGGCTAAAATCGTAGACAGTGAGATGTTAAAACATAAGGTGTTGAACAAGCTAAAGAGCCACAAGCTGCTAGGAATGAAAGGTATATACCCCAAGAGAAGTGGAGGAATTTAAGAAAAAGGGAGCTGAGTTGCTAACAAAAGTACACTGCCTCTCATCATGTCATATCTGTATTTTAGAAAGAGCTGATCCTAGGATGGGAGACCAGCAAGTCCTTCTCCAGTGCCAGCTGCATTGGGTGAAACTAATCAAAACCAGAAGTTTAGTTGGATGAACGTGACAGAATGGGGACGACTTGGTCTGGATTCACTGAAGGGAAATTGTCTCTAATCTACCAGAGTTTTTTTAATACGCTGCCAGAAGAGTGGATGTGACTTTCTTGGACTTTCAAGAGGCATAGGACAAAGTCCTTCACAGGAGGCAATCTGGGAAACAAATAACCTAATATACGAGACCAAATATTGTCACGGACTAGAAATTGGCTAAGAGAAAACAAAATAAAGGATCATTTGTAACAGGGCAAAGAATAAATATGAATCTTCCCCTACTGTATCCTCCAGAATAAAATTTTCTTACCAGGACAGATGCTCCATATTTTTAATAAGGAATTAAAGAATTGACAGAACTGTGAGATGTGTTGGAAGTGCTGAAGGCTGTGAGGAAGCTCCAACAGCTGGGGTGTGCTCTGCCTCCTGCTTAGTGGGGTTTTGAAATGCTCCACACAGAATAGTGCTGCTAAGCAGTTCCTTGCAGGTTTATATCCTCCATGTGCTGCAGAGACAAGATGCCAGCACAGCAGTTTTTGAATCTCTGTTTTCACTTGCTTTGTAACCAAAGCTGGTTTAAATTAGTTTTGTCACTTTTCTAGGAATATGTACATTTTGCAGCCCTTTCTCAGAATCACTGCTCTGTTAAAATCTCTGTGCCAAATTCACCTTTCTTGCAATCCCACTGGCATATATGCAATTACTCCATAAAGGATTGCAGCCCAGTGGGACGGCAGGATCAAGCTGCGATTCATCTCTTACCTCTTCTGAACTGCTATGCAGCATATCTAGAATTACATTTTCTCAAGCTCAGCATAGTGGTCCTTCATCTAAAGGCTTTTATATTTCTTCCATCTGAAAGATCTTCAGAATCAAGTATAAATGGAGCTGTTGTTTAGGAAAAGGTATCACAAGTTAAAAGGACTGGAAAACCTCCAAGAAGTGTATGGTCTTACTTAAGATTTCTTATTTTCCCATCAAGTCATCTTGAGTTGTGTATCAGATTCAATTTTTGATAAGGATTTTGCAGAATTCTTATTTCCTGTTTCAGAGACATTCCTCTACAATGCATTATATGTTTAAAGGCCTCTTTCCAGAGAGTATCTTCCTTATAACACAGAAACAGCCACCGTAAATGGTTTTCAGGTACTGCTTCTGTTATCAGCTAAGTTTGCCAGGACTTACAGTCTCCTGCTCTTCAGACATAGTTTATTATTCCTTTTGTGTTATCTGGTCCTCATCCAGAGATATTGGCCAATTCAAAAATGACAGAGAAGTGCCAGTAATGAAACAGATGACTACTTCTGCTATGATTATAGATACAGTATTTTAGCAGCTAAACTGCTTTGGAAACTTCCTGAGAAGGCAATCTCAGTTTCCTGGTCCATTAAGCAACCACATGAGAAGATTGTGTTTTTGTGAAAAAGTAGCCAGTTTCCAATAAGTTCTTTGTGAGCTTTAAAAGGTCAATTTGTATTCTCACTGAAAAAAAAAATAAAAAATAAAAAATGCTGGAACCACCCAAGTTCTTTAGGCCAAAAGACCAGTTTCATGTCTAATATACAACTTGATGAACAGTATATTCAGAGAGATTATGGGATCATATAATAGTTTGAGATGGAAGGGACCTGCAATGATCATCTAGTCCAAATCCCCTGCAGTGAGCAAGGACATCTTCAACTAGATCAGGTTGCTTAGAGCCCCATCCAGCCTGACCTTGAATGTTTCCAGGGATGGGGCTTCTACCACCTCTCTGGGCAACCCATGCTAGTGTTACTCCACTCTCATAACAAAAAACTTCCTTATATCTAGCCTAAATCTACCGTCTTTTAGTTTAAAACCGTTTCCCCTTGTACTATCACAACAGGCTCTGTTAAAAAGTCTGTCCCCATCTTTCTTACAAGCCCACTTTAAGTATTGAAAGGCCACAATAAGGTCTCCCCAGCGCCTTCTCTCCATGCTGAGCAACCCTCACTCTCTCAGCCTTTCCTCCTAGCAGAGGAGTTTCATCCCTCTGATTATTTCTGTGGCCTCCTCTGGACCTGCTCCAACAGGTCCATGTCTTTCCTGTGCTGAGGACCCCAGAGCTGGACACAGCACTGCAGGTGGGGTCTCAGCGGAGCAGGGTAGAGGGGCAGAATCTTCATGAGGTCCACACGGGTCCACGTCTCAAGTTTGTCCAGGCCTCTCTGGATGACCATAGCAGCACTGGAACTAAAATAACTTTCGGCAAAGATGTAGCAGTGATTGCTAGAAGTACTAAATTCTTTGTAGAGCAGTAACAGCACTTGAAATGTTCAAACAGTTCTTCAGTCAGTGGATGTCCGTGTGCTGGGAAACCATTTTAGCTTGAAAGGTTGATACAATATCAGAAGGATGGAGGAATGAAGATGAGGCAAAGAGGGGATTGTTCATTATAAAATGCTTCTGATATGTGTTTTTAATGGACCTGTGGGGAGCATTCTCAGCAATTCATCAGCACCAGCATTGAAACTAGCCAGAAACAGAACTTAATATTTGTGAGATACTTTTATTTTCCCTGAAAATCTTCAGTGAGCTCTGCTAATCACCACTCACCAGCTGACTTCTCACAAATGTATAAATTAAGTAGGTTCAAAAAGAGATTTGATTTTATTTTGCCTAATGTGCAAACACACATGCACTAGCATATCTACAAGTTTTAGTCATATAAATGTTTAAATTGAGTAAAGCTGGGTCAATTCCTGTTGTAGTCCTTCCCTATTCATTCCTCACTCTTTGTCTACAATTTACAAGGTACCTTTCTTCTTCTTTTTTGAGACTGAGTCATTGGAAAAATCCTAAACTTACCAAAGTCAAGAGAAGTATTGTTATCAGCATCCATAGGTTTAGGGATTTTTTTCCTATTTTTCTAAGCCTCCTGCAAAAAGCTAGACAATTTTGGGCAATGAAAATAATAGGAAATACAGAGGATTAGAAGAGAGCATCTGCTTTAATTTGGATTTGAGAAAATTTAACATGACAGAACCCTACACAGTTTGCTTTTTAGTCCTCTTTTGCAATAGCAGTATTGTACAAGAGCACTGAGCTCTGTTCCTGTAGCAGGGGTGGAGGTAAATGATAGGGCTATAATTTTTAAACGTGTTTATCTCATTACAAAGAGTCATCTCCAGGGCAGAAGAACAAAACTTTGCACAACAAACATCACTCCTGAGTTAACCAAAAGCTCATGTTCTTGCTTATGCTGTCAAACACAACTCATCATGAGGGGGCACTAAAGAGCTGTCAATAGCAAAGTTATTTTGAAGCAAGTTTTGTGGGGAGAGGTAATTATCTTTTTTTAGATCACCAAATAATTTGACTGAGATCTGAGATAGTCTGATTACAAAATCTCTTCAAACTATGAGGAAGGTGAAGTTCTCCATGAGCCTTTCAAGATCCTTTTCTAAAAATTTGGCCTGTAATATATTTGGGTTGTAAAATCAAAAAGGGGTTTGTGGGAGATAAAAGCCTTTTTAATAATGAATTTCAACTACTTCCTGTTTTTCAAAAATATTCTGTGTGGAAGACAAAGAGATATCACCAGGCCTTACAACACCTGGTTAGCACAAATGGAAAGTGAATGAATGCAATGCAAATTGGACATCTTGACTAGTAAAGATGGACTATTTCCTTCTAAAGACTGCGTTATAGATCGAGTCCCAAAGCTGGTGCAGTTGAATTCAGCAGAGTCAACCCTGACAAATCGTAAAGAAAATCCCCTATCTCGTAGACAAAGCAGAGGATTTTCAGAATTAAAACGGGTTGTTTCACAAGCGACTTGTGAGCATTCCTGTGGGACTGTACCAGTAACAGATGTCCTCAAAATTGTTCTCCCAGGCCCCCTTGAAATGGAATGCACATATGGCACAAACTGCAACCAGACACTCTCAGCACAGTGCAGGCTGATCACTAATTTTGCACTCCTGGTTTGCATCTGAGCAAATGATTCAATGGAGCAAAGACACTTGCCATGTCTCAGACTCCAGGAAAGGCAGTGAGAACAGAACTGGGATTCAGATTAATCACAACAAAAATAATTAATATCTACTTACTTGCAATTAATTTTCCTTCTTAGACATTTCTTTACATAGAACATTTGAGGGAATAATAACAAGGTGTTTCCAAGCCAGAGGCATACAAAGCTGTGTTAGATTACAATCCAGACTCCAGATTTGTGGCTGATCCAGCCAGATATTTATGATTCTAGTCTTCTAGTCCAACACCTCCCCTAAGCTGGGATATGAACTTTCCCAGAGTCCTGCTCCAACAAGACTCTCTTCTTGAAAAAAATTTTAGTCTTAATTTAATTACTTTAAAGACAGGAAGCAAAGAAAAATCCAGTGTCATCCTTGGCAAATTGTGCCATTGCCAATTTCTGTCACTGCTAGAAAGTTCACACCCAACTCCTAGTCTGAAGTTGTCTGACCTCATCACACTGTGGTTGCAGTCTTGTGCCTTTGTCCACCACACTGAGCTCAATGAGCTCTTTCACTCTCAGATTTCTGCTAGAAAGTGATCAAACAACTCAGTCACCTTCCTTTTTTTTTCATATGCCACATAGGTGTTCTTTCTTGTGGCTGTTTTACCAAGGCATCTTTACCAATCCTTCAGGCACATGCTAGAGTCAACTATTCATGCCATAATTTATCAATTTTGGACTCCAAACTGGAAGACTCCCCAAAGCAATTGACATCCAACATGGATATTCAGTCCCATTTAGCCTTCCTGACCACTGCATCATCATGGTATGCCATGTCCAGCTAAATATCCACTTCTACTTGCTAGTATTTTTCCAAGGCAGTTTTCCAGAGGATTGTGCTCTGGCCTGTGAGACCATCTTACAGCCTTTGGCTCTCAATATAGTATTTGTATTCAGTCTAACCTGCCCTTCATTCTTTGTATCACTTAAATTTGTGATGATTTGGTTTGTTTTTTTCTGTTGACAGAATCATAGAATGATTTGGGTTGGAAAGGACCTTTAAAGATCATCTCCTTCCAATCCCACTGCCATGGGCCAGGACATCTTTCAATAGGACAGGTTGGTCAAAGAGCCATTGAACATAACCTTGAACACCTTGAGGGATGTGGCATCCATAACTTCTCTGGGCAACCCGTTCCAGTGTCTCACCACCCAATGCATAATAGAAATGTGTAACAGCATTAGCCAAACCAGATATAGCCCTGGAGATCCAATTCTGATTTCTTCAGGTTTTCAAGCTTCTTCCACACAGCCATGGTCCATGCTTACTTCACTCATCTAAGACTTGTCTGCTGCCATGTTCTATGTTAATAATTATCATGATCTCACTTTTCCTTATTCAGTCTTCCTGTTATTTCATAGGGATATAACTTATAGCAATCTCTCCCAAGGACATCCTGATTTTTTTCTAACTCATTACAAGATTATATTCGTCCTATTTTTTCTTCTTTTTCATGCTTAATATAGAAACTAGTAGAAAAACCTTACAATTAGCAAGGTGAGATGGGTTGGTTGATTAAGGCTACAGTAACCCATTTTTTGATGATGGCTGAATGAAGTGTTATTGTAAATGAGAGATCTAATATTTGTTCAAGACAAGTGGAAGAAGTGGTTAAGCTTTTTTTGTAATGAGCAAAGAAATACAGCCTTTGGGCAGTCATCCCCTAAACTAAAGTCATCTGTCATTTAATTATGTTGAGTTATATGGTCATGGGACTTTGACTTCAGACTGAAGGTAAATGCAGAGAGTTTTACATTGTTCTGGCATGTAAGTGAATGAGAAAGAGAACTAGATATATATGACACTTTTTTCTTTTTTTTTTTTCTTTTTTTTTTTAAAAAAAGAGTCAGGGAGGCTTTAGGAGGAAATCTAAGAGACGTTGATGGCAGATGCAAAATCACAGCTTGGGATATTGGCAGCTGGTACCACATGCCCAGAGTTTTTTGTGTGTTCATGTGTATTAGCAAGATTATGTCAAAGGTGGTCTAGGTTACCCCATGGAAAACAACACTTGGGAACCCAGTTATAAGGTAACTGCTCATGTCAATGGTGTCATACTAAAGGAAGAATCTACTTTAAAATATTACCTGTCATTTCATCTGGATAACTATTCTTTGTCTCTTGTCTTACATTGTTCCAGTTGTTGTTGTTAGTTGCTGTTTTTCAACCCAAATTACTCTAGTATCGTGGTGAGTAATTCCCATGAGTAATACATAAAGTGTGTTGGAAGCTTTCCAGACAGTTCTGCCCAACTCTTCCCAGGCATACATGGCTCCCAAGTTTCAGGGTAAGGTGCAGAAGTGACTGAATGCATGCATACTGCTCTCAGAGAGAAGTAGCCCACATACAAAGTGTGTGTTCATCTGGATGTTTATGTGATTCATATTTCAACTTGTGTTTTCAGTACACACTTCAAATTGTTTCATGAACCCCATGCAGGTCATGGACCCTGGGTGGTTCTCACCTGCTCTGGATTAAAAAAAAATCCTAGTATAAACCAGAAGATTACTATTATTAGCAACAAGACTAATTAGAAACATATGTCACTTCCTTAGTGAGCCCTTCCAAGCAGGTTATAAATGTCCATAGAAGATGGCACACTATCAACCTACATGGCTTCACATATTTTGTATATACATACATGATTATCACCATGTCTTCAACATGATGATGGTTCTAAAAATATCCAGGCATTAAGGGGTATAAGGCATGGTAAGATGCAATCAGAGAGAACAGAGCAGGGGTGGTGGGAGAAGGGGCAGGCGAGGAGAGTAGAGAGCATATTTCACATATCAGCATTTGCTTGATCCAATTTAGGAACAAGCATCACCCTGCCGTGGCCACGGTCATGCAGTATTTATAGAATGCCATCCTCTGTCTCACAGACATCTAATGGCAACTAAGCATTTACTCCAAGAGTAAATTGAGACCAGCTGGCCTTTGGGACCAATGAAATAATTTATAGAAAATCAAAATAATTTGTTTACTTATTTGATTCCCCCCAAAACCAAGTGTTTAATCTTTCAATGTGATTAATAGAAAACTCATCAAAATCAATACTGTTTCCTGGCCCAGGTCCAAAAAGGTACTTAAAAAAATGCCTAACTTCATGCATGGAAATAATCCCACTGATGAGTGCTCCTGATGAATCGGGACTTTCATTTTAAAATACTTACCACTTTTTCACTCTACGATGCTTGTCATAGCATTATTTAAGTCTCAATTTAAACTGGTGCATACATTAAAAATATTCTTATCTACTCTGTGTGATCTTTACTAAAAAGAAATTGTGATTTCACACATGTACTACTGGAAAAGGACCTGGTGTGAATGTTAAAAATTAATCTTCATCAGCATTTGGAAACATAAGCCGGTCAGATCCACTAGGCAGCCTCAGGGTCCAAGGAGTACATTTTATTTTCAAGCATCACATCACATTGCTTCTGAGGTGCCATTTTCTTAGAATTTTCATTTTGTGAGAATCTTCAGACAGTTATGGGTTCAGTACACTTCAAAACACAATCAGATTTCAAACAAGAATGAGGACATTTCCCATATGCCAGAAATTCTGCTTTCACATCTGGTCTATTGTTCCAGGAGCAGCTCAAGGTCTCTGTTAGGGTAGAGACACCCAGAATGGGACTAGGCATTTTTTGCACCTTCTAGAGCAAAGTTTAGTTTTTGGGATCATATTCAGGGGACAGCTTAGATGGAATTTACTGGGCAATCTCCACCAGCACTGCTCTGCTTCCTTAGGAGATCAATACTCAGCTCTGTACTATTTGATGAGGTGACCCAAGGTACCTTGGCAGGACAGCCACTCACTTCTGTGCGCTGTAGAATCATTGAATCATCACAGAATCTTGGAATGGGTTGGAAGGGACCTTAAAGATCATCTAGTTATGGACACCTTCCACTAGACCAGGTTGCTCAAAGCCTCTTCCAACCTGGCCTTGAACACTTCCAGGGAGAACACCCACAACTTCTCTGGACAACCTGCTCCAGTCTCTCACCACCCTCACAAGAAATAATTTATTCATAATGTCTAATATAAACCTACCCTCTTCCAGTTTAAAGCCACCACCCCTTGTTCTGTCATTACCTGCCCTTGTAAAACAAGTTCCTCACCAGCCTTCCTGTAGCCCCTTCGGGTACTTGCTAGAAGGCCTCTCCAAGCCTTCTTTTCTCCAGGCTGAACAGCTCCAACTCTCTCAGCTTGTTCTCATAGGAGAGCTGCTCCAGCCCTTGGATCATCCTTGTGGTCTCCTCTGAACTCACTCCAGTAGGTCCATGGACTTCTTACGTTGGGGAGCCCCAGAACTGGATGCGGTGGAGTCTCAACAGAGCAGAGTAGAGGGGGAGAATCACCTCCCTTGACCTGCTGGCCACGCTTGTCTTGATGCAGCCCAGCATATGGTTGGCCTTTTGGGCTGCAACTGCATGTTGACAGCTCATGTTGAGCTTTTTGCACACCAGTACCCCAAACCCTTCTCCTCAGGGCTGCTTTTGATCCATTCTCAGCCCAGCCTGTATTTGTGCTTGAGGTTGCACCAACCCAGGTGCAGGACTGAACACCACCCTGTGAAGATGCTGAGGATGCAGCTCTCATATTTTTGTATTCCTGTTTTGCAGGTACACATCTTGTCCAACCCATCCATTCCCCTCCTGCCTTTCACCTGCCCCACTGACGAGCCACTTCTGGTCTCCATTCCCCTCATGTGAGGCATGAAGGCTTGCTGAAACACAGCCCCCATCCTGGGTCTCCTTTGCATTGGAGCTTTGTCTGGCTTTGAGCCCACCTCGGGCCACTGTATGAATCAAGACCAGCACAGAACTGAAAATTGGCTTTGTTCTGCCAGAGCTCTGCATTTTCCAGCCATGACACTTCCCTGGAAAAACTTTGGGACTTGCAGCATAGCTCAACACAGGCAACAAAGAGTGCATTTAGACAAATGACTTTGGAAGGACTGTGGTTTTGGTCTGCAAAGGAAAACAGGAACTGAGGTCTCATGGTCCATGCACTTCACAGAGTTATCTCTGTCTTCTATTAATATCTGTTCTGTAGTTGTTGGATAAAAATATATTGCATTCTAAATATGGTGTGACACCTTCCACCAAAGCCACAAATTTAGAGAAAAGTCATGATGGGTATGGATGTGATAATGGACTTGGGCTCCACAGATTAAAAAACAACAAAACTACAAAACATAAAACAGCAGAAATGCCTGTGAACCAGTGCAGGACACCCAGGACAAATCAAGATGCCCAGTAATGCCTTTGAGTAAAAGAGGGAATCAATGTGATTTTTTTTTTTTTTTTTTTTTTTAAATCTGGTGGAACTACATTGTCTATGCAATATCCATGTGTAATATTTAGGAAGTTGGCTGGGAAGAGCATAAAAATAAACACAGACTAAAGATTTCATATTGTCACGTAAAACATACAAAATCTGAATAGGGAGACCCAAGCATTGAAATGTTCATGGTCACAGAATTCAAGATACAGCAGTGCCAATTTCAGTTATTCAGAAATCATGAATCAGGCTCCTCTAAAGCTTGTCTCAGTGTGACACTGAACAATCTCTATGGAGGAAATCACCCATAATTGCCATTTTACAAGATTTAGAAGAGTCTACCATTTTAAGATTGACTTGAAAATAATGAGATATAGAAAGAAACACTCTTTCAATTTATCTTCTGGTTTGCAAGCCACTAGGATATTTCAGATCTGTGTTTTAAATTTGCTCTGTAACCCAGAGGACTAGAAACTTATTCTTTTAAATAAAATATGACATTCTTATGTAATGAGTTGCCCTGAGAGCAAGATCTTTAAGATAAGCACCAAATTCTATGAAATTTCTGATAAGCTTCTAAGAATTGAAATCACTAAATCAAAGAACAAAAATGTAATGACAGGGTCATACTACAGGGCCTGTGAAAAAGAAGTCAATGACGTTAGGAAATCAAACAAGCAACTTCGTCTTGTAAAATGACAATTATGGGTGCTTTCATCCTCATAGATTGTTCAAACATCACGTTGAGACAAACTTTAGAGATATTAAAGGAGTATTTTGAAATGTCTTTAAAAATATTCTTGAGGAGCAATTCCCTTTAAAAAGAAGAGGTTTGAGTGACTAGCTACAGAAAGTCACAGACATTCTGAACCATTTGTGTGGTTAAATTTAAGACAATCATAATCCATATATTCATACTGAGGCTGTTGTTCAGTACGAGCGTAAGAGTCCTTCTGTGCCATGGTCCACACCTTTATTGAGAACTGCATCAGTGTTGGCCGATGTCAGCTTTGTGTTGCAGGTCTGGTGAGTGTGTCATTCTCTGTTATTCTGACCAAGAATGGGAAATCAAGATGGTGCAATACTTGGAGAGGTTTTCAGAAACCATTTCTGAAGTCTGAGGGACTGGTGGCATGAACGATGACTGCGTGAGCTACTACGTGTTTCAGTGCCAGTCACAAAGGAGCGTTGACTATTTCAGTTTGCACTGCACAGCTTTATTCTTCCTCCTAATGTATTTTCCAGGCTTCTTGAGGTTTGGCATGACTGGAGAGGCTAGATTCAGGCAGGCATAATTGAGCGGAAAATGCATTCTGCTCAGGTACCACTTTCTTTCCCAGTTAGTTCCACACATACTTAGCTGGTTTCATCATTGTAGTGTGCTGACAGCTCCTCACAGGATCGAAACCATTTGTCTAATCTGGTGCCTGGCCTGATTAATTGGTTTGCTATGCAAAATGGCCCTACCAAGATCTAACTTCATTGTGTTGATTGAGAAAGAATAGGAGACTCATTTTGTCCCCGTTTCTGCAGCGACAGATTTCTGCAAACGCTATTTGTGGTGTTGGTAGAAAGATTCAGAATGTTTTTTGCATTATTTTTGTTGGAACTCTTTCCTTGGATGTTTCATGCACCAAAGCGAATCTGTGCAGCATACTGCTAGGGTCATCAACTCGGTATTTGTCTACTTCACTGTCTCTCACATTATCCTCTCCCCTAGAACGGCAATAATTGATCGCTGCTTAATGCAGGCACTGCCTCAATGAGGTTTTAGACACTTGGCCTGGGAGGGCAAATCCAATCCATCTAATACTGAATTTCTATTTGCAATCAGTTGAGTTTGGCACTTCAGAAGACCTATGAGGGCAGGCCAGTTGTCCCTAAAGCATTCTTTTTCCTTTTTGTATTTATTAAATAGGAAATTAGGCACCTTCAGAACATAATCCAGTCCACGTACATTAGACATACAGATCTTTTTAGATCAGAACTGTCATGAAGATTAGTAGCTCTGAGAGCGCTCTCCCATGGTGGATCAGAGCTGCAGATTCCCAGCAACATGCTGGGGAGACTTTTTGGTTCTGGGACTAAGGTCTTCTGGCTGTCATTTGCCAAGGAGGTTTTGGAGAGCTTGGAGAAGCCCAGCTGGTCTCCATAGGGTTAGCCATCACACAGAGCTGGTGGAGGAGGTATTGTCTCTGTGAGATGAATTGAATGCACTCAGGATCGAGGATAACTGGGGCTGAAAAGGACCTCAGGAGTCCAGTCCAGCACTTCTAGTCCAGCACCTTGATCAAAGCAGGGCCAGCTTTGAGATCAACCTGTTCCTGTGCTGTCTTCAGAATGAGAGAGTTTTCCCTTTTATCTTGTCTGAACCTCTTTTATCTCAACTTGTAGCTGCTGCCTCTTGTCCTCCTCATATACATGGCAAAAAACATGGATGTAATTGTTTAGCTGATAGCTGGCTTTGAAATGTATGCAGAGCATAAGGAGAACAAGTAACTGTAATGCCTAAAGAAGACATTGAGTATTCCTACCACTGTTTGCATGTTACTAGTAATTGTTTTGTAGGCTAAGGAACAATAAGGTGGTCTCTGCCAGAGACTCATACCAGGCCAAGGTGCAAATACTGAGCAAAAGAGTCATTTTTAAGAAAACTGAAACTATGCCAAACACAGAAATGTGCAAAAATCAAAACTGACATTTTAGAAACTGTTATGAGTATTGTTTGGCAGCAAAATGTGACTTTTAGAATTGTAAACAAGTAAGTGCTTTTCCTAAACATATAATTTTATTCCCTACTTGAATGGAGCCTAATAACTATAATAATAATTATCCCTGGGAGTACCTCAGACCTAGCTTATTACCTGGCCATGTCCGATGGTCACTGAGCTGTCAATGGGACCTCTCTCTCACCAACCTTGTCTTGATGAGTGATCTCCCTTCCTGGGCTCCCTCATGTGGCAGCCCTGCTCTTGCTGCTCCCTAAAAGGATCTGAAATGGAAAATTTTGATTTTTATATGTAAACATCATATTTTTTTTAAAAATCACCCATTTGCACCTAGTGAACCCAACCTGACTGGTCCCGTGCTGAGCAAATGACATGGCAGGCTTGGACAGCCCTGCCACAGGCTGGAGGAGAAGGACCACGTGTTTTGCAGTGTTTCCAGGCCTGCTCATGCTGTGCCACTTCAGCTGCTCTGGCCAGACCCCACCATCCATCACTGCTGGCATCCAGTTCTGGGTGATTCCACATCACATGGAGACCTCCCAGAGTCTCCACATTGCCCATAGCAAGTGAGTTCTGGGAATCCTTGGGATGGCCAAAGGTGTTGCCTTCAGCCGCTGCCTGCCCTGGCTCAAGCACCAGCTGGAGCAAGGTGCTCTATCACCAGCTACAAGGAAGGTCAGGATGCAAACTCCATCACTGGAAGGTTTTAGGAGTGGGTTTGATAGCCAGCTGACACAATTGGATTAGGTGGTGTTCGTCCCTTCACCCAAAGTCCTGGCTTTGGGTGAAGGGACGTGCCCTTCTGGCATGTTTCCTTTTCATTATTCAGTTACCATGAGGCAGTGCCTACCTCTCCTTTGGCTACAAAGGGAGCAAAGGAGTGAGACTCCTAACTTGGGATCACAGTTCAGTGCTTGGAATTAGGTGGGATGAGCCCAGGCTTTAGCTGCTCATCCTGAGCTCATTAGTTAGCATGTTACTAAATCTGTCATTTGAATTATTTCTGATAGGAATGAGACAGCTGGTGTCTGGTGATGCCCATTCATATTCAGCTCATGTTTGAACTTTTCTGGCTGCACCTTCAGATGATCCAGTTCACCAGCCTGTTTTATGCATGCTGATCCTGCTCATCAGGATGCCCACATCATCCCCAGGCTGTAATTATTCAACTCTATTACATGAGCATGCTGTAAAGTAGGTGAAGGCAGGAGAGGAAGAGGACATGATCAGCAGCCTTAGGTTCTGGCTTAACTTCAGTCTCCTTTAATTCCATAGTTTTCCAATTGACCTCAGAGAGAGCAGAGAGAGACCATGATAAAGAAAAACTCCTCCTGCTGAGATTGATGATAAATCAGAATCATAGTATCATAGAATGGTTTGGGTTGGAAGGGACCTTAAAGATCATCCAGTTCCAACCCCCCTGCCACGAGCAGGGACACCTTCCACTAGATCAGGTTGCCCAAAGCCTCATCCAACCTGGTAGAAAGTAGAACCTCTGGTGGTTAGTTGTACTCAACCTATGTAATTCTTCTCTCCACTTCAGGGAAAGTCTCAGCCATTTGCAGAGGACATTTTCATCGTTCCCTTGTGATAGAGGAATGACAGGAAGTTTCCTGATGTGTGTGTCAGAAAGCAAGCCCAGTTCCTCTGACAATATCTGATTAATCTTCAGAATGCCATATTGATGCTACCTTAATAGGTATCATTGCTATTTATCAAATTTCTGCAGCTTGCATAATACAAACTGCTGGACGACTTTAATACTTGAGGAAATTCATATGATCTGGTAGGCAATCAATTTCTCTGAGATTTCTTACAACAGGGAAGCTCTCAATTTTTGTCTCTTTGCATTCACCTAATTACCTGACTTTGTGCACCTAATTAACTTGCAATGCTGTCATCAAGGGAATCCATGATCTTTCCAAACAATTTTGTGGCAGCCAGAGATAAGCCCTCTATAGGAAAGACACAATCTGGTTTTTGATTGCTGTGTCTATTATGTTCTATTCCCTCACTGTCTACCCTTTCAAAGGAATCACAAGTGAGGAGAAACAAAATTGAAGGAAGGGCAGAAGAAATACCGTGTACTCCTGAGACAGCATTGTGTAACACAGAATCCTAAAGAGATCATATGTAGATGAAATGTAGGTTGAAATTCCCTTCACCTTTCATCACAAAAAACAACTCCTGACTATTTAGTTTCCCTTTACATCTGCTGGATTGAACCAGGGCATATTAATTTCCACATCCTTTTCCATCTTGCCAAGGGTGGTTCTGTGCTTGAGATGATGTTTTCACACCTGGACAAGACATTTCAATAATTTGTCCAAAGAACAATGTCCACTTGGCATCTTCAAGGACATTTGTGGACTCTTGTCCTTGAATATAACAGTGGGAGTCAGGAGTTTTGGGGACTATTTCTGTCTCTGGCACTAATTGCTAGAGGAACGACTCAACAAAAGGCTCTGATCTTTTAAAAGATAAAGTTAGACTCAAGCATTCACCAAGACCTCTTCTACTGAGAGATGGAAGAGAGAAACACTTGTGGATGTATCATTCCACCTAAAGATATCTAAGTAAGTAAAGTAGCTCACCAGCAAGGTTAATACTCTGTACTGCAATGATGCTTCATGTTGAATGGAGACAATAAGGTTTATTAGGTATGATATGAGGGCAGCCATGAAATTGTAGCTGTTAATATATGTCAAGTGTCTTTAAATCCCTGTGTAGGAAGTAAAATTGAATTTGTTGTAACTTTTATCCAATATCAGAAAAAGCAACCATCTCTACAAAACTTTCCGGCAGTGAGAGAGATTTCCAGAAGAAAACTGTAACTGCTTTAGCACCTCTTCTGAGTCTAGGCAGTGATTATTCTTGTAGCCAGGAGCAGGAGGATGGAGAGCTCTTGTAATTTATGTACAACCGTGTAGGCAGTTCATATTCACTTAAAGGTCTCGGTCTTGCCAGGCCATTGGTGTGCATCACGTTATGTGGGGGGTGGTGTAGTTAATCAAAGTGCAGTGCCACGTAGTGCCCTCAGGACTTTCCTTTCTTGTTTTCACTTATTTACCTTTTTAATTCTGGTGCATTAATTATGCTGCACATGACAATAGGCTAATATGTGTTCTGCCTTCTCAGTCTCTGTCAAGTCTTTGCCTCCCATGCCAACTCACCTTTTTACTCTCTTCATGCCTCTTAAGATAGGCTGAATGATACTAATTCCTGGCAGAACTGGACTCTTAAGTTAGATTTTCCTTAGGTTTATATTAAACCTCCCTAGCCTTGGCTATCCCTAATATTTTGAGCCAACAGTGCATTTTACCTCCTGGCTGGCCAGCGGTAAGTAAACGCAACACCAATCCTGTCCTTGCAGCTACCCACAATCAATTTCTTTCCATGCTAAGAATTGGCCATTTGTTCCTACTCTTTGCTCCTTATCTCTTCTCCAGTTTTTAATCCATGACAGGACTTTACCTTTCACCCCTGGATTGCCAAGTTTCTCAATAGCCTCTTGTGCAGGACTTTATCAAAAGCCTTTTGAGAGCTGGTGGAGTCCTCCCTGCTCTGCGGTTTCATTAACCCTTTCAAGGGATTGAAACTGAAAAGCGAGAACCTGAAAGAGGAAGATTATCGCTCACAGGAAGTTTGCTGGTTGGCACATCTGTCATCATTTTTGTGTTTTCTTGGCCAAATGGCTTCCAGTTGCAGGAGTGATGTGTGGTTTACATTAACCTGCTTCTCTTGGGGGTGGTCTGGCTGTTTGCTCCTTCGCTGCACTTTGGGAGGGAGCAGGGGAAGTCTACTCAGGTCTGTGTTTTAAGACATGGACTTATTCTAGTCCCTAGGTCTTTATGTCAAACTCCAAAGTGACTGCTCCAGACCCCCGACCTTGGAGATAGAGTTACATGTGTCCTGTCCTGCCAATTATGCATCCTGGCTGACAGGCACAATTCAGTTGCTTGAATGTGGGCCTGGTGCCACTTGACATGGCCACAGGGATGTGATTATATGCTTTATGGTATGGCTATGTAGGTAGGTATCACACAGGTGCTACAGGAGATCTGGGCAATACTGGACAGACAGCTGGAAGTGGCCATGTGGGTTGTCTCAAATATCTAGATTTGGCAGTAGACAGCTTCCAGCATGAGGTTGGGCAAGAGGCCTCCAGAGGTCCTATTTCGTTGCATATGCTCTGACATAGTCTTAGCAACACGTGGGACTGACTGGCATTGTGCCTTCCTCCAGATCCCATTGCAGAGCTAGGGCAGCGAGCTGCCGGGCACTTATTGTGCAGCCTCAGCGGGTGACTGAGCAGGGCTGGCAAAACCCAGGCCCTTCCCTCTGCTTGGAAAATTCTGTTTGCAGTAACTAGCATTTGTAATTCTCTATAATCATATCAAGCCCCCTCCTGAGCCCTATTCCACCACTTTAGCGTGTCTCCTTTATTGTCACCATGTCAATTCTCCACTGATAATGTCCCATTTACCGCTGTTGTCATTTCTTTGCTTCCACAGAAGCAGGTCCCTGGTGAAATGTCCCAAACCTCACATGAGAAAAACCTGATCAAGTCAGTGTCTGTCCTCAGCAAGCCCTAAACAGGTTTCCCTTCCTACATGTTTGTCCTGCTGATTGTGTCCAAGTCTTTGAAGCTTCACCCTCCAAGGTGTCACTTAAAAAGTGCTGAAGACTCTCAAATCTACAATGCCCTCACTTCAAAGTAAGCTGGATGAATTGAGTGTCTCTCAGGGCATGCCTGACGGGTGTCTCTGGATTTTGCTCTCCTTTCTACCTGCCATTTTGCCTGTATTAACATCGTCATGGCTGGACTTCTCTTTTCACTTGATTTTTTCATCACCATAAAACTGGTGAAGAGAGGAGAGGGCAGGCAGTAAGTGAATCCTGGTACATCTCCCTTTGCTTGTGAGAACCGTGACAATTTCCTTTTTTTCCCTGCAGCCCTGACTCTTTGCTGCACCTGCATCCTGCATCTATGCTCCTGGGGGCTTGATCATACATGCTACAGCACTACTTCTTATGTAAAGAAAACACAGCAATTGCAAGTGCATCTGGACAGGAGCTCTCTGGGTCCTTGGGGAAGGCAATGGGAATTTCACATTGAAGCTTTTTTAAAATTTATTTTTATTTATTTACCTCTGAAAGATATATGTATATTAATTACATACAAGATACTGCAGGCATAAATAAATCATAGAATCACATAATTGCCTAGATTGGAAAAGACCTTTAAGATCATCAAGTCCAATCATTAACCTCACACTGATATACAGTTTTGTTTTATGTAGGACAGTCACCATACCATGAATAGAGCGGGAGCTGCAGAGTGTGGACTGAAATCTATGGCTCTCACAAGGAATCTCAGAATTCCCAGAAGCAGTAAAAAATTTAAGGAGAAAGATAATAGCATATTTCAGTCACTACCTGTAATCCTTAGGGACATCAAAAGGCTCTGGAGGGATCTGCTATACATAGTGAAGAGTCTGAAGGAATACTGCTGCCAAGAAATCAATTCCCAGCTCCTAAACAAGCGGTTAACAGTTTACAGAGACACGCCTTCAACCAGGATCTATGTCAGTTGTGCAAATACAGCTATCCCTCCCGGGGCAGCTGCGCTACAAAAGCTTTAGCACTTCAGGCAGCGATCAGAAAACCAGCCAGTTCCTGGAAATGTCTTGTTTAACCATTTTGTCTCCTTAGGAAGCAACCACCACAAACATGTTTCTTGGGCAAGAGCCAAGGGCTTGCTGAGGGCACTGGTTTTATCCCAAAGGTCTTGTTCAGGAGCAAAAGCAACAGTGATGTTGTGTAAATACCATTAAAAGTTGCCAAAACAACAAACCTGACCACAACAGGTAATATAATATAACAGTTTGTTTGAAAAAGAGGAGAGACAGACGTTCAGATTGACATCACTGTTCATGCCAGGTAGAGACCCTGGAGTAGAGCAAATTGTTACCACCAGAGCACAGGGAAGTGCCCTCTGCAATGTGACCTCCTCCTGTCTTCACCTTTTGCAGAGTTTTGTCAGCCTTTCATTAAGTTCTAGCATTTAGCTATATTAGTGTTCCAGCTGCCCTGCCTTTCTGAAATACTGCTGCTGACCAGGGGTTACCCTCAGGATATTGATTTTGCAAAATACCTGTATTTTTGTAGGACTTTTTCCAGGACATTTTCTGAAACAAACTGGACATCTTGTAAAAACAAGTTTTTCTGCTTATGTTCTGTTTGAACTTTCGTAACAGGATCAAAAGTGTTAATCTGAAGGAGAAAACTGTGAAGACCAGAAATTAAATTGCACTCCCCACCTTCTTGCAACTGAAGAGTATTGACCAACAAGGTATGAAACCTGGTGTAATGCCGTCCTACCCTGGTCAGTGGAGGATTAGGAAAAAAGTAGGTAACATCTGCTGGAAAGGGAAAGATTTTATACACAGTGGGGAAACTGAACATCATTTCCTTAAATGTCAGCAGAGTGAATAATCAACACGAAATAAAATCTAAAAAATTCTTTTCTGCACCTGAAAAAATAGAGTACTGCTGTGGGATTTCTGCAGGAAGCATATGACTTAGACTTAAATCTGAGTAAATCAGATTTTGCTCAGCTCAGCTTGAGATCATCCAAAGAAAAAATGAGCTGCTCTTCTGTTCCATAAAAACACAGCTTTTCCTCTATTTAATTTTGGGACTAACAAAAGGGGAAGATTGTTACGAGTCAGAAGTAAAGTGCTTTAGTATGAAATAATTTTTATTAAACTCACTGACCTCAACTGTTTTAATTTAGCTTTCTTAAGTGCATTACAGAGAAACTTTATCCAACCTTGATGCTCTGGTGTCTCAGGGATTATATATCAAGCTTATTTTAAATCACAGATTTAACACATCATGTGTTAGCTTTCAGCACCTGATAAATGTTATGGGTTTCCTAATGCTCTTGCAGAATTGGAACCACCAGTCATTTGGCTCTCCAACTGCTGTTTGACTATGTGGCATTAAAGGCTGAATATTTTATTAACAAAAGGAAAACAACACTTAAATTAAAATAAAATACTCCACCCAATAGCCCAACTGCATAATGCTCAATCTCAGATCCAATTTGTGCTCCTAGCTGTCTCCAGAATACACAAATTGGATAGTCTTGACAATTAGAAATGTTTTCTAGTAACATGGAAAAGGTGGATGAGAATCAATAACCTGCCAGAAGTCCCTCCTGCTACAATCTAAGGATGTCTTCTTAAGAGGAAAATAATCATAGCCAGAGAGTTTTGGGAGCTGAAATAATAAAATGCTGCAGTTTGCTAAGAGCAAGCAGCATCATTTTGGGCACTTTGCACAGCAAGACTGATCCAAACAAACTTTCAAGCATAAATGCTGAAATCGAGTGGAAATAGCCCCAGAATAATAGACATGGTGGTTGGAAGGGACCTCTGAAGGCCTCTTGCTCAACCTCCTGATGGAAGCCAGACTACCACCAACTCTAGATTAGGTCAGATGGGGCTTTGCTAGCCAAATTTTGAAAACCTTCAAAGACAGAGGCTGAGCAGCCTCCATACAACTTGTTCCAGTGTTCTACTGTGTTCCTTGTGAAATTGTCTTTTCGCTGTTGTCCCTCCCAAGCTGCAGACTTTGACCAATGCCCTCTTATGCTGCCCTGTGCTCCTGAAAAGAGTTTGACATTTATCATTATGACATCACATTTATCATTGCCTGTCAAGGCAAGATGTAGGCAACTGTTCAATTTATCCTTTAACTGCCTTTTGTCACACTAAACAAGCCCAGCTACCTCAGCCTGCCTTTTGAGAAGTGCAGGAGGTCGTCCCTGACCATGTTAGTAACAATGTGTTATGGAATTGGAGGTCCAAAGAAGCCTAGAGGTGGTGTTACCATACTGAATGTATCAGAAAAATGCTGTTTTTAATGCATGATCAGAAGCAGGTCCCACAGTCCTTTGGAGACCCACTCAGTCATGAAAACCTCCAACTGGCTGAAATAAAGGGCACAGCCTTTTTGGCAGAGCAGGGATGAAGTTGGTTCAGGGAGAAAGAGAAGCAGAGGGTTTGACAGGACCATCATCTCTGGAGAATTTGCCTCCTGACAAAACTTTCATTCCTCTGAAAGCATCTCAACCCAATTAGCTTGTAATTTAATCTCCTGTATTTCTTCTCAGGGTGACTGAGTCTGCTGTGGGTTTTATTTGCACATATGTGGTTTGTAGTTAGAGGGATGTCCGCTCACTGTCTATGAGGAGTAAGGGAAGCAGCTGAACATTAGACTGGAGTGGGCAAGAATCTGCTACACAATAAACATATCCACGGCTTTTCCAAATTTTCATCTCTCATTCCCTGATCTTTCCTCTTCCCTCATTAATTTATCTCCATTTCTTAATTTTCTTTTTCTGGCTTTCTACTCCTCTTTTAAAAACCAACACCTCTTCTTCCCCGTCCTTGGTTTCTTTACCCATCCTCCCTGCTCCCTGCCCTCCACAGCCACATGTAAACCTCAATGCCAACGTTTGAGCCAAACTTGTGAACCCATGCAGCTCACATCCCAACTGCATTTACAAAATAAAGGAAAACCTCCCACTTTCTGCAGTGGGTCTGTTAAGCTGGGGTGGATTTGTAAGGGATATATATTTAAGCCAATGGCAGAAAACACTTGCTACATGTCCACAAAATGTCACCAACAAGAGAAGGGCAGCCAGCTCTCTGGGTTTCTGGGGACATGCTCTCTGTCTCCACTGTGGTGGTATTTGTAGACTGTAGCACATTTGTCCATAATTTATGGATGTCAGGCAGCCCAACTGGGGCAGCCGCTCTGACTGGGTGAGCAGATGTCCAGAAATCCTGACATATCCTCTGCGCACGGGAACATCTGCGCTGTAGCGTCGGAGCAGTCGGATGGAGGCTCCCAGGAAGCCACCGGGGACCCTTGGTTGTGGCAGTAACATCAGCTGCTGCGTGACCCCAGCACGAAGGGTCTGCAGGGCACGTCCCTGCACTCCTGCAGGGTTTTGCAGCCTTAACGAACAGACAGTGTCAGGGCAAAATGGGGAACTGAAGAGATATTCATCTGTACCAGAGGCTTGCTGAGTTGCTGTGGATGTCACTGTATTTTTGATGCCTGGATTCACTAGCTTCAACATAGAGATAGTGTTCCCTTTCTGATTTTCCACTCAGATCATCAGCAGTGATGCTGAGGAGTTCTTGGTGTCCCTTAAGCCCATGGAGACCAAATCTTCAATTGCACGTCTCCTGAATCATAGAATCATAGAATCACATGGTTGGAAAAGACATTTGAGATCATCGAGTCCAACTGTACCTGTCCACTACTAAACCATATCTCTGAGCACCCCAGCCATCTTTTCAATACCTCCAGGGATGGTGAATCAACCACCTCCCCAGGCAGCCCATTCCAGTGTCTGAGAACCCTTTCAGTGAAGAAGTATTTCCTGACATCCGATCTGTACCTCCTCTGGAGCAACTTAAGGCCATTGCCTCTTGTTCTGTCACTAGTTAAGTGGGAGAAAAAGCAAGGGAATGGAGGCATCTCCTTGTAGCTTCCCCAGAGAGGCACAGCATTGATGGTGATATCCTCACCACCCGATATCACTTTCCCCAGAAAACAAGGCAGCCAGGAATAACACTTCACTGTACAGCTGACAACAGAGAGAGTAATCACTGCCCCAAGCTTCCTAAATAGCATCCAGCAGCCTTGATCATCACAATGACCGTCACTGGAGAAGGTGGGTGATAGACCATGACAAGGGCTAGAGGACACTGTCTCAGCATTGCCAAGAGTTGTCACCAGGCCACACGTATCTCATGTTGTCAACAGGCTGCAGATCCTGTGCATTACAAAGTACAGGCTCTGGGTTAGACACACGTCCAGGACAGAGGGACTGTGGTCTGGTCATCTGATGCTGCTCCCTCTTCCATGATCTCATTGCTGCATCTGTCAGCACCATCCTCCTGGGAAACCCCTCACTGCTAAAAGTTCTCTGCTCCCATCAGGTATAAAGTGCTGCTCTCACCACCCTGGCAAGACATGGGGAAATCCAGCCTCCCCAGATAGATGAGTTTCCTTGTTTGGCCTCTTCAGCAGTAGAAGAGACGTTGTCTCCACACAGGAGCATCAAAGTGGGCCTCGGTGATTTTCCTCATGTTGGGGAACTCCCTGGCAGCTCCTAAATCAGAGATCACTAAATAAAATGGCATCTCCATTTGGAGACAACCATGCTCCTGTTTTGTTACCTGGCCCTCACAGCCTGGCAGGGTGCTCTGCTCCTGACACGTTGGGTCCAAAGTCTGACCCAGCTAAAACTCTCTTTTAACTAGCTTAAAGAAAAGGTTGTATCTATTATAGATGTAGATATAGCTATTTTTATTGCAGATAAAAAGGTATATCCAACTTTGTCACTGTGGAGAAATCTTTTGTCCCTCTTACTGCATGGAAAATAAGCATGTCTTTACCCAAGATTTTCTCTCTGATTTTAATATCCTGCATTTTTTATCCTCTCAAACTCCTGGAAAGGGAATGGTCATCCTGTATTGCATCCCCTGGGTTTTGCAGTGGTATCCCCTGTACCACCCTCGGGGCTCCTTAGAGGAAAAGTGTCATATGAAGGCTACCACTTCAACTGGGTTTTCAGAAAGATGGACGTGTTGAAACCAAAGACCACTCTTGACAATGTTGTATTAATAAACAGTCCCTTCCCTTGCTAGTCCCAGGGAAGAGCTCTCTCCCAGATGGGAATGCAGCTTTCCGTGTCACAAGCAGAACATCCGAAATTAGCTGAGGGGTTTGAAGTCTTTGCCAGCAGTGCTGAAACAGCTTACCTCCTGGCTGGGTGCCCTGTCCCTCTCTGTCCCTGCTCAGGAGTCACAGCTTGCCATGGCTGTTAACCCTTGAGGACATCACCCAATTCACCAGCCAGCAAGGAAAATGATGGGGAGCTTTGCAGATGTCCTCAGTCAAAGCCGCCCCTGCCCACCAAGCCTTGGGGGGAAGCACACACAACCTGGAGGCTGTGCAGAAGAGCTGACAGCTGCTGACGTGTTGGAGAAGAGCCCAGAGAAATGCTGGGTCCCGTGAGGCCATGCCACAGTTACATGTTCCTGCTGCAGTTGGAGAAACCCCAGATGACAAGTGAGTCTCTGCCTTGTTACGTGCTTTACAGATGCAGCGCATGCAGATAGTCCAGGGAATTGTCATCCCCAAGGAGTTTAGCACCTGAGAGGAACTTAAAAGTACTGCTGGGATCCCAGCTCCACTTCTCTTTTTTTTTAAGGGTGATGACTCCCTGCAAGCAGCATAACTTGAGCCATTGAATATGCCCCCAATGGCCACTAGAGACTGAAGGAGCAGCCGGAATACTTTTGTTGCTCCTCTTGCAGGGATCTGGTTGTGATCACTGCTCTCCAGCTCAATCGCTGTGCCTGTCCACCCTAAGAGACTCCCTGTCTGGGACCCTCCCCATGACTCTGGGACTCAGCAGGACACAAAGCCTGACTGCCATGCGCAGCCTCCCTCCCTGCCTTCTCCCCTCATTCCCTGTTCAATAATGTTAGATATTACCTCATCCCAGGAACTGATTTCATCTCATGCTTGACTTCACATCTCAGGCTCAGGAGAAGCTCTGCACGTCTCAGAGCTCATCAGAAACCCATGATCCTTTCAGATGCCTAATAACAAAATGAGTACCTCTGTCTCATTCCCCGAACAGATATTTCCTCATGTACAGAGGTGAAAGCCTCCCTCTAAAATACGTCTTTATGAAATAAACTTTCAAGTGCCACTAGCTCCAAACTCCTGTGTGCCACCTTTTCCCACAGCCTTGGTGTCCTCCTCTGATTTCTCCTTTCACTGCCACAGTCAGAGCAGGCTGGCAGAGGTGTTATCCCAACGCTGCTGGCCAGGCAGGTGGGCTGACATGCACATTTCTTAGCTTTGCTCCCGACTCTCCATGTTCCACACTCATCACAGTGACAGGTTGATACGGCGTGGGTGGGCTGGGAGACAGCAGCACAGACAGGAGACCCAGACAGCTCATTCGGGAGCACAGCAGTAGGGCGAGAAGCAAGGAGATTCCTGGAGAGCATTGGAGCTGCAGGGGAACTGCAGCCACAACTGGGAAACACAAGTGAACTTGCATAAATCACTCCATATGCCACATTTATTCCTCCAGTGCTCAGAGAAATGGCAGAGCCCAGATACAGCTTGGAGTTTATTGGATTGCTTCTGGGCTAACGAGATTCATGGGAAAATTAAAAATTTATCAGATGAGCTAAAAACAATGTGTTCTGCTGGAAAAAGTTGGCTTCAAGTAATTTTGCAACTCAGAAAAGTATTTTTTTGAACCACACTTGACATCACTGAACACGTATTGTGTTGCAACTGGAGCAGCGTGACAGGCAATCGCGGCGTGCTTGAAATGGAAGCGAAACATTTTAGTTTTGCTCACTGGAATCTTTATTTCAGGTTTACAGCTTGAAAAATGCTTCTGTGATTGTGGCTTTTCATTGCAACTCATGACAGATTTATTATTCTTTTCTTTGATACCCTAACAAATTTCAGAGGGAAAGAAAACCGCGCTCTGCCCAGCTCTGGCTGCCTGCACTTTGGGGACAGACATTGTTCTGTGGGGAAAGCTGTAGTGTGTACACTTAAAACAAGGACCAAGTTGTGCAACTGGCTGTTTAACCCAAGCAATAGTATTAACAGTCAACAAGTCAAAGCCACTGTAGCTGCTCGAGTCCCCAGCAATGACATCTTGCAGGCTGGACACAGGTGTCCCCAGTGGATTGGGTCCCATTGCCTATCTGCACTGGGGTCTGGCTCTGCATCGGGTTTTGCAAAGCAGAACCAGCACAGGCTCCATTCAGCTGCCCATGCAGGGGCATGTAGCACAATTTGGGGTCCCCCGTGGTCACTGGACCATCTGTGCAGGGCTGGCAGCTGTGACATGGGGCCTGGGGCAGATTCCTGCCCGTGCAGAGCAGCTTGATTCCAGGTAGGCTGTGAAATGGCATCACCCACCACTTTTTAAGCAACGACACAACGCTGTTCTCATCTGCTTAAAGAGAAAACTCTTCTCTACCTGAGTATTACTGGAGGAGTGAGATTATGACTGTGTTCATACCCCTTACTACAGAGCTTCTCCCCACTACTTAGGCAGCTAGGTCTAGATCTCATTGTTTTCCTGACCTTAAGCACCATGATTAAACCAGACACTTAATGCAAGACCTCTAAATTGAGCCCAAAGTTCTTGCAGGCACCTATGACCCCAGTCCTGAAGCTCTGGCAGGAGGTTTCGGTGGCTGACGGCTTGCTCTGTCACACAGCAAGCCAAGGCTGGCTCAGGAGGAGAAGCGGGTGTCTGCAAAGTGCCTTGGGGTGAGAAGCACCAGCAGCCCTGGAGTGTCCCCTGCAATGGCCATCCACTCCCTGCAGTGGAAGGCAGGACCTGTAGCCAGCACTTTTTTACAAGGATTTGCAACAGGGATTGTGTCTGGTAGAAAAACCAAACAGTATTAGTGGTACAGTCAAAAATTCTGGGAGTTACTGAGCATCAAAAGTACAAAAGATACTCATAAAAAGAGTTCAAAAGAGCCAGGGTGCAGGGTCCTTTGAAGGGGTCCTTTCCTATGGGGCCAGATGCTATTTTAAAATGAAGACATTGGTTCTCCTTTGCCTCTCACCTTGGTGACTTGCTTGGGGTCATTTTTGGTTTGATCTGCTGGAAGGGAGAGGCATGTTGGGACTGCTCTGTTTAGTCTTACTCATCTGGCATCTTGCTATCGCACTTCTCTCCTGGCTGGACCAGCTGTTCCCCACAATCAGTCCCACTGAGATAGCAAAACCAGCTAAACGTGCTGTTCCCAGTGTGTCCCTCCAGCCTACAAACAACCTGATGCCTTCCACAACTCAATGAGAAAGGCCCCTGTGCAGGACATGGACCCTGCTTTGGGGCCTCTGAGATGAGCAGGGGTTTATAAAAAGCAGAAGAGAGGTTTGTAAAACTTGTCCTCAGCACTGGGAACCCAAGGAAGCTCCAGTGCAGACCCAGTCAAAGGGAAACCAAACCTCACCACGGTATGGATGTGCTCTCTGTGCGCCGTGTTCCCTCTCCTCCTTCTCTAGTCCTCTCTTTTCCAGAAGGTACTAGACATCTGGCCCAGGTGACCTGTGACAGCACACCAGTAAGCTCCCACCTAGAGAGAGAAAAGTATCTTGTGGGGAAAACCCAAGGAGAACAGATTTCCATCTTCTCCCTACACAACTTTTCTTCATGCAGAAGGAGGGTACCCAAGGAAAACTGTTAAAATCCCATGGCATCTCTCAGAGACCTGCTGTGACAGAACAAAAGGGTCCAGGAAAAGGGTGCCCAGAGCATGGGCTGGGTGTCCCCACAGTGAAATGGACAGCCAGCCTGGGCCATCTTGCTCCAGGAGCATTGCACGGGCTTTTGCACCAAGCAAAGACAAAGCAAGAGCCTTGCAGGACAGTCCTGCTCCACTTCCTATCCAGTCCACAGCACCGGAAACAGCCAAAAGCACAAGAAAGCTCAGAGCCAAAGGTGTGGGTTGTGACATCCACCAGGAATCCTCCTGAAGAAGTTGGGCAGTGGCAATGTCACTGGGAACAGAGGCAGAAACATGCTGCAATCCACCATCATTGCAACAGAGAGACAAACTTCTGAGTTTCAGCTGCCTCTCAGCTAGAAAACTCCTGCAGAAGGCCTGGCTTACCTTCCCTGTGGTGCAGCAACCACAAGCAGCACCAACAAAGGCCATATAATATATACAGCTTCATCTGCTTTGATTATTTTGCTGGCAAAACTGAAGTGATGAGAAGAGGGGGTTTTTTGCTCACAGTCTTAACCTAGGCACACCAGCCAAGCCTGATGCTCTAAATTAAGTCCAAATGGCTGGGGGAAAAAAAAAAAAAAAAAAAAAAGTTTGTGGCTGAAGTTGCAGGAAGTAGCCTTGTTTAGTCTACAAAAGGAGGCTAAAAAGCTAGAAGATAATAGTCTTCCAACACATAAAATTTTACTGTTAAGGAGGTGACCAGTTGTTGTCCCTGGGCTCATGGACCAGAGGTAAATGGAGTAATATCCAGCAAAGGTGACTCAGGTTAGACATGAAGAGTAACTAAGAGGAGATTTAAACACCAGGCAATAAAATTGGAGATTAAGTTACTGAAGAGAACTGCAGACTCCCCATTTCCAAAGGTTTATATGACAGAAGAGACTAACTTTCATAGAATCATGGAATGGTTTGGGCTGGAAGGGACCTTAAAGATCATCTAGCTCCAACCCCCCTGCCATCAGCAGGAACACCTTCCACTAGACCAGGTTGCTCAAAGCCTCATCCAACCTGGCCTTGAACACTTCCAGGGAGGGGGCATCCACAGCTTCTCTGGGCAACCTGTTCCAGTGTCTCACCACCCTCACAGTGAAGAATTTCTTCCTAATATCCAATCTAAACCCCCCTCTTCCAGCTTAAAGCCATTTCCCCTTGTCCTGTCATTAATTGCCCTTATGGAAAGTCCTTCCCCAGCTTTCCTGTAGCCCCTTCAAGTATTGGAAGGCCACTATAAGATCTCCCCGGAGCCTTCTCTCCTCAAGGCTGAACAGCCCCAACTCTCTCAGCCTGTCCTTGTAGGAGAGGAGCTCCAGCCCTCAGATCATCCTTGTGGCCTTCTCTGGACTCGTTCCAACTGGTCCATGTCTCTCTTGTGTTGGGGGCTCCAGAACTGGAAGCAAAAAAAAAAAACTTTGACTGGAAATAGTTTGGGAATACCTGTTCCTTTCTTGGTGAAGGAAATCTGGGTAAATTCTGGCCCCATCTCAACCAGAGATTCTGTTTTAGGGGCTGAACGTGGGCAAACAGATGGAAAAAACTAAAAGGTAAAGCTACTTTGAGAAAGCATTGCCCACAGGAACAAGCCAGTCTATGAAATATGGCATCCCAACATCTTATGCTCCGTTTACTTCCCATCAACTGTATTGCAGTTATGGGTTTTGGTCAGTCCCTCTCCTTGCCTTTCTGTCCCCTCCCTTTCCCAAGCCCTGGCCACGCTTTCCCCAGGAGCAGGGCTGCTACATGATATTTAGTAGGTATTTTTAGCACATGCATCACTATGGAATCTCCTCCCGCCTAACAAAGCTGAAGTCAGGAGCTGATACTGCTGAGGTATGAACCTGTGGTTCCCAAGAGCTGGGGTGCAAGCCACGGAGCTGGGCTTTCCAGATTACACAGCTTACTGAAACTTCAGGGCCAGACTGATTTATTGACTCTGCCCAAAGCCTGCAGACACAGCGGTGTCCTCATGTTGGTGGGCAAGGGCCAGCTGATCTTCCAAGGTGCTCCTGCTTGAAACAGGTGGATTAAATCCTCCCTCATCCCAGCAAGATAGATGTAAGCGTTAAGCCCGTGTCAAAGTTGCATCCAGTGACCTCCTGGTAGCGAGTGCTGAACCAGCTGAAAAGGTCAATAGCATATCAGCGAGAACAGCTGGATCTAATAGAAAATGAGTCAAGATGATACATAGCTGGCATTGCAGGAATAACAGATGTAGCCGGGGTTGGTTGTAGCAGCGTGTTGATGTACAGAAGCAACTGAAAAGAGACTTGCATGACCACAGCGTATCAATCTCTTCCCATCCACAGAAACTGAGATGCCCCACAGATGTTGTGCACAGATTTTCTGGTGACCAGGTTTCTGCACATGATAGATACAAGGCAGATCTCACAGCAAAATGTGATCTTGGGAAGGGCCTCTTGCAATGAGGGATGCGGAGATGGAGCAGATTGCAAGGAAATGGATAAAACCTGCAGTTGAATTTGTGTTAGGAGTCTGCACTCTTCAACATCAGCAACATCACTGCTGCCAACCTGGACCAGGCATGCCAAAAACCCAGATTTGCCAGTTCCCCTTCTCTGCTGTAGTTGAAGAGATGGTGATGTCTGCAGGTGGGAAAAACAAAATGAAACAAAACAAAAACCCCTCAAAACCAGCTGCTTAGCTTAGAGCATCTTTTATTGTCCAAATTAAAGGAGGCACATGGAGGCAAGGTGAGAAAAGCAGCTTGCAGGGAGCGGGGCTGTGAAGCCAGTAATTCTTCCTGTGGGCACTGCAATGCTGCAGCGGCAGCACCTCGCTCCCAGAGCTGTAAAAGGGATTAACTTAACAAATTTAAAAAGAAAAAGAAGGCTAAAATAGAAGTCTAAAATAAGAATCAGAATCCCTCTGGTAAATTGCTGAGTTCGCTCGCTGCTGTGGAGAGCCAGTTGCGTCGGGGGGAGTGAGCTATTTTCTGGAGATGTGCTGGAAATAGCACGGGGTAGTCAGGGAGCAGCAGCGGGTGAGCATCAGCGAGGGAGCCTGTGGTCCCCCAAAAGCTTTCCTGCTAGACTGGGCTCCCCAGCATATACTGGGGGATATAGCAGGAACCAGGTGGATGTGGGATGGGATGGGATGGGATGGGATGGGATGGGATGGGATGGGATGGGATGGGATGGGATGGGATGGGATGGGATGGGATGGGATGGAACAGAATAGGGAGAGTAGTGGGCTCAGTGCTGCTGATTCCAGCCAACTCTCTGCTCTCAGCAAAACCACCCTGTTTCTGGGCAAGGCGCTGAGCTGAGAGCCTTGGTGTGCTGCTCATGGAGGCACAGCTGAGCGCAGAGGGGTGCTGGCCCAAAAGTGTGGGTCTTCTTGCAGCCTCACAACTTACAGCACCATCCTAGCACCGCAGCCCAGCCACTCTGGCCCCACAGAGCTCTGGCAGTGAGGAGCAGCCGGTCATCTGGCAAAGCAATTACTGCCCGGCCCAACCTGCCACTGCTCCTGCAGAAATTGAATTTCAAAGCAGGCAGCAGCAATTCCCCAGGGGAGCACTGGCAGGTGGATGGGGGACAGCAAGAAGGAGGGGTTTTTTTACCAGGCATCAATCCTCACTCAGATGTGCTGAAATTAGACTCTAAGCCTTGAACTCAAACACTCTGATCTCCCCTTTTGAATTCATCAATGCTTTTGTTTTTTCCCTTATAAAACCTGTTTGTCAAAGCCACACAAGATACCTCCTTGAGAGGTGGGCTTTAAAATATTTGTCCTGAATGTTGAGATGACTCTGCCTCTTGCAGAGGGCATGAAGGGAAGTTGATTGACACTGGGGCAGTCAGAAGCCACACAATGCAGGAGACTGGGGCTATGAAATTATGCTAAAGAAATCAGCTTTCCCATGTGCTGGCAAGGGGTCACAAAAGAAAAAAAAAAATCAAACCTAATTCCCTGTCATTGTTAAATGTGGGAAATCATCACCAAAAACCAGGGGTTTATTTTGCTCCAGGTTTTTTTCCCCTCAGGAGCAGCAGACCGGCACGTAGAGCAGTACCTTGTAAATGAGTAACCATTTCTTATGCAGGTATTTACAATAGAGGCGCGTGAAGAAGTGCTGGTTGTTAGAAGGGTTTTGGTGAGATCACATGAGGGTGATGAATTCAAGCCTTGTGCCTGTCTGGAGGAGAACACCAGAAGGGAGGATGGTGTAGGAAAGCCTCTGTGTGTCTCAAAGAGGGAAGGAGGAGGGTGCAGAGTTTCTGTACTGCTCCGTTTCCTGCGGGCTGGAGGTTGTGTGGTGCTCGTCCTGACGATGCACTGTAACAGTCCTTAAGCCAGACCTTTTCTGGCCTTCCACTAGGTTTGTCTCCTAGGATTCCTGAGTCTTGGCCCTGCATTGTAAGAAAGTGCATGGTCAAGTTTGGGAAGTGAAATCCCTGCGTGTGTCACCTGCATGCCAGCTCCACCTTGCAATGCCTGGTGGGGGCTGTAGGCCACCGACCTGAGCCCATGCCAGGTCCCAGAGCCACGTTAGGACCGTGCAGGTGTATCTGTATTCCCAAGGACCTCTGGCTACCTGCACTCTCCTACAAAAACTGCAGGCTCTAGGCCCCAAAAGTCAGACTGAGCATGGGAAAGGCAGCTCAGCACTGTCATGGGACAGCCTCACTGCATGGGTGATGTGCCGATGGTCTTCCTCCCTGGGACCTTAAGCACAGCCTGAAGCCTCAGGCAACCTTATGGCATTGGCTGCTGAAGCAGGGAGAAGAGGATCTCTTCTATATCTCTCTGCTTTCCTAAGGGACCCCTCACTTTGTACATGAGCTCTTTTTCACCCAGGTGCAGTGGCAGGCAGAAGAGGAGCCCCAAGAGAGGTCCCCGTCCCTGGGGTGGCAGTGACATGCAGTGTAATACTGGGGAGGGCCACTGGAGGTCTGTGTGCATTTGCTTTCTCCTGTTCACTGTACAGTGCTGCACAGTGCAGGACAAACCCCGCTCGCCCTCCGCCAGCCCGGCCACGACAGCACAGCCAGCTCCCTGGGACAGCCTCACACCCCACGGGGCAGCTCCACTCCCATATGAGCATCTTAAGGCAGCTCTGGCTCCATGGCAGGGTGAAAATCCAACTTCAAAACAGGAAAATAAGGAGGATGGCTCCTCTGGCTCCTCTCCACCCAAGAGGCACCTCCTGCAGCTGAAACCCCTCGGTGGGAGATCCCTCCTCGTTGTTTCCCAAGCAGCTGCTTGCAGCACTCCCAAGTTTGGGAGAATTCATCCTCAGTCCAAACCAGCATGAGGCTGCTGACCTTCAGGACATGCAAACCTCCTTCCTTTCTATGGTTGGCTGGGCTCAGGGACAGGGTGATGCTTTTTTTTCCTCATTTTTCCAGGGTCACAAGTTCCTGCTTCCTAAAGGCACTTGCTGCCAACCAGCTCCTGCAACTCCTGTCCTGCACCTCTTGCCTGTATCTCTCATTGTTGCCTCCCTGGCCCCTGCTGTATCAGTTGCCCTCACTTTGTTTTTAAACAAGCTCAAATACACTTATGAGCCACAGGATAATGGTGTGAGTGTGTGTTTGCACAGCGGTTTTCATTCTGGGAGGGTGCTCAACAAACAGACGGGCACAACTCAGCAGCGGTGTGACACGGAGGCGGCAGTTCAGTGACAGCACTGAGGATGTGGGATCACAGCAGTGGCTCAAGGGTGGCTCGCACTGGCTGTGTCTCAGCCCAGTTTTATCCAGGCACGACTGCAGGATGGCTTCTTCCCTGCCCGGGTCTCTGCAGGGTGCCAGGCTGTGCTCATCTCTCTGGGCTGGGATGCCATGGGCTATGCATTTTGTGAAGTTGTCCAGTCCAATGAATATAGCAGCATCATGAAAATGCCACTGGATCTTATACATTTCACAAGCTGTTAGGACTTCAATTTTAAAGTGGAGATGGCACCCTGGGATCACAGCATCACCCACTACCACATGATGGCCCCGGTCAGAGGGGAAAGTCAAACCTCTCCTTTTGGTTTCTAGTGTCTTCTCTCTGTAGCTGGTAAATGTTCCTGGACCAGGACCTGTGTTGATCTGAATCCTGCAGAGCTATCAGATCAGCAGGATCCACTGGGTAACCCTGAGACTGTTGTCCTTCCAGCCATACACACTTTCTTATAAACACTTCTTTAAAAATACAAGATTTGCTTGTGTCTCCCTCCACCCAGTACCTCTGTTGCCAGTGCACTGCTTTACAGCTTTCACAATATTTGGTGTTTTCCTTAAATTCTAGTTTCTGGAACCAAGTGCCTCCCACAAAGTCTCACTTTAAAAAAAACAAGCAGAAACCACAAAAGGGAATTTTCCCCAGAATCCAGTGCAGTAAAAAGGGTTTAGAGAGTGAAATCGTTTCCTCAGCTCTAAACAGAGGAAAACTAAAAGGACTGATCACTTATGATCTGCTGCCAGGATTGTTGCTGCTGGGTGCTGCCACCACCCTTTCCTACCTGACCCACCCTCAGATCTCAAGCTTTTCCACTTGGATGTTTTAGAGATGAAAGTCCCACTTGGGACATACTTCTGTGGCTTTCCTTACCTATAACTACATCACCTACAGCACCTTGTTCTGGCCAGGAGCTCCCGATGATGGTGGTGGACCTCACCATGAAAGGAGAGCAAAAAGTAGAGCTGAAGTAAGCAGTGGCCATCGGAGCCTCCCTGTCTGCTTTGCAAGGGGTCAAGCAAAACCTTAAGATGGCTTTTTATTAACTAAGCTTCAGAAACCTGCTGCCACATTACATATCCACAAAACATCCTCCAAATAACTTTCAGTTCAGATTGGGCAAAAGACAAATGAAATTCAGCTGGGCTGTGATGGGCCATGTGCTCTGGATGGTGAGAAAAGTGGCAGCAAAGGCACGGTGGGAGCTGAGAAGAGTTGGAGATACAGGATGTCTTCTTGGTGCACAAGAATGCAGGACTGGGCTGGGGGAAGGACACACAAGGAAAATGGGAACTCCTTGCTCTCGGAGCAGGTCTTCATCTGACTCAAGAACACAGTGATGTGTGATCCTACCCTGATCCATCCACCCCAGCTGTGAGTTTCAGGAGGGGTGAAACCTTCCAGGAGCAGATGTCCATCATGCTCTTTGCAGGGAGCACATCTGAGCAGTGCTGCCTGTCCCCAGCTCCCCAAAAACCCCTTTGCAGACCCCAGCTGATGGTTCCCAACACCCCTCCCCATGCCCATGCTGGTCCCAAGGAGAATGCTGGGCTCAACAGCATCTGGATCTCTGCAGAGGATAAAAGCAAGTGTCAGCTGTGGAAAGTGGGATTTTAAGAGTTTGAATCCCCCCAGATAATGAAGCGGGGGGCATACTGATGCCTTACTCTGCCATCAGTTCTGCTTCTCCAGGAGGAGCCCAGGTCTCTGTAATGCCCAAATCGAGCATCTCCTCACCCCGTGTAGAGAAAAGGGGACCCAGGACCGACACCCTGCAGCACCCAGGCTGGAGGCATCACTGAGCAGGAAAACCGGAAATACCTGAAAAATTGCCTCAGCTCCTTGCTGAAAGGCATTATGCAAGGAAAGGAAAATCCCAGCCTGGATCAATTGCTGGAAAAACCAGTGTAAAATCAGCTCTGACATGGGCCCAGCCCATATAGGGAGTGATATGTGTTGCATCCCCCAAGGCAAAACATACATTGCTGCTGGAAGAGTTTGGGGCACTCACTGGCCTTTGCAAGCAATTACAGTGCAGCCTTGCAGGCCAAGCTGAAAATGCCACTTCTCTTTGCTCAGCAGCAGAAACAACTCCTAAATGTAGCCAAAAAAACCTCAAATAACCTTTTCATGTATTTTCCTGCCTTATCATCACAGAGCTCATCTTGGGCCAGGGCATTTGTTAGTTGTATTTTGATGTTTTTTCACCTGTGGTTAGTTTGACATCTAATTTCTCTCTCTTTGCTACAGAATATACTCCTCTCTTCTCTGCTGTGATTTTCTGCCTGTTTTCCTCCTTTGACCTCCCCTGGGTCATTTCAAACTCCTTTCCCCCTCAGCCCCCCCACCTGCTGTCAGGCTGCAGCGCCTGCCAGGTGGAGGGGTAAATAAGATGCTGCCCATCCAAGTCCTGTCAGCCTCCTTACATCATAAGGCTACAGCCATACTTTGGCGATCGTTAGTTAAAATAATTGCTGTTAAAAATGCCAGCAAAATAGCTGTTGGTTGAAAGTACAGTCATTAACCTTCTGTTCTTCTCTTCTGCCTTAGCAAAGATGCATACACATTGACAGAGTTGTTCATGAGACAGCAAATTTTGTAGTAGCGTTACCCTGCTGACCCAAGCAGGTAGCCAAAATTTGGGTGGCTGAAGGTTATTTACAGCAAGAGAAGGAACTGGCTGTGAAGGCAGGTATTTTGCAAAGTGGTGTTGCTAATTTACAATGCAGGTGCAAAGTTCTACACTGAAAACCCCCAGAAATGAGCATTTTCTGGCTCACACCACCTGTGTTACTCCCACGTGCATAAGAGCTCTCGTGCTTCCAGCTGTTCTGTGGCCATATGTAGTCCTGGTCATTCCTTCATGGCATCATGCTCCCAACACAACCCTGGCACAGCCTCTCCCATGGGTCTGCACACATAGCTCTGTCTCCTACAGCTAAATAAAATGAAAGTTTCTGGTAAAAGCTGACAATTTTTATTTTTTTTTTAATCCAAGCTTGCAACAATAATATTAATAGGAGGAAAGATGTGTTGACTCCCCAAGCCACCACACTTAGTGTCAGGAAATACTAACGGAAGACGTTTTAAATCTCTACAGAACCTCTCCTTGTTTGAAAGTATTCCTCATGGTTGCACCGAGATGCTCTAGATAAATCTCTGGATAATCACTGGATAGATCTGAAACCCAGCTCAGAGATGAATGTTGCCATCACTAGAGTGGAGTATCTGATGTAACATCTGCCATAGATGTTACCCTACGTTAAATGTACATGCAAGCTCCAAAAGCACTGTTTGGAAGAGGAGAAAACCAGCTGTGTGTATGTGCACTGTTTGGGAAACTTACAGATTTTATTCATAACCCACATAATTCTTTCAACCCAAAAAAAGTTGTAGGAAAAGATTCATCTTCAGATATCCCCAGGGAGACTTCCACAGCCAAGCTAGTCACCCTGCGCTCTCTTTATAGACAAACCCAACCACTTTTAGCACAGGATTCATCCAACGGATTTTAGAGGTCCACACGGGGACAGAAGGCTTCGTGCCTCCAAAAAGAATGGTTTTCCCCCTTTGCAGTGCCCAGAGCAGAGGCCAGCCAGCTCCAGTTCTGAGGTCCACCTGGCAGAGGTCTATGTTGGTCAGCAGATCCCACCCCTGGTTACCAATTCACTGAGTTATACAAGTTGGAAATAATTAGGTGCATTGGGTTTTATAGTGACTTATTATTCATGTTACCCAGACAGGTGCAAAGGAGGGATCCTGCCGCTGCGATGGGTCCCAGCGTATGGCAGGACTGGGGAAACTGGGATGTGTGTGCAGTCACTGCCAACCCCTCACACGGTATGGGTGCTTCTGCTGGTGACGGCTCCTGAGCAAGATTTGCAAATTCTCAGCTGGAAATAAGTGCCCTGAAGAGAAGCTGCTGCAGAGCTGCTGCAGTCAGAGGGAGCGAAGTGAGAGCAAATCTTGGGATGCTAATTAATCCCCCTTTAGGAAGATATTTATTAGGCAAATGCCTCACATTCATATGCACATCTGCAGTCAACAGAGAGGCTTTTACTTTTATTCCAGCCCAGTAAAGTGGGAGGGTGGGAGGCTGCTGCCACAGAACAGCCAGTGGTGCCGGGGGTACCCAGCCTGCTCCAGGCATCTTGGGTCAAGCATGGAAAAACCAGTGGATATGACCAAGGTGCAGAATGGAGGAGAACCTGGAGGTAGTTGAGAAGAGCTTTAAACTTGGCTGCCTTCCTTCCTTGTGCGCTGATGGAGATGTTGCAAAGGGCAGGGTGGGAGCCAGCCCTGCCAGACAGCTTCATCCTGCTGGGAAGAGCCAGTGCAGAGTTGCTGCATTAATATAACCTGGGGCAGGTTTTGCTGTCAACCTGTTAATTGCTGAGGTTGATTGATACAGCCCCTGATGAGCAAAGGATTGCAGCTGCTTGTAGCTTTTGCAGAAAAAAAATAGAGAACCAGTATCATGGTGCTCCACTGCCAGGTCCATGCCAGCAGCGTCTCTCTCCTCACCCTGCAGACACCGAGCAGCGGGTCAAGGAGGTTTGCAGGGGACCTGCCTTGGTGTTCCCTGCTCCTTAAGTACAGGTGCTCTGCAAGAGTAACTGTTCGCCCCAAAGTGTTTGCTTCGTTTGCAGTCACACAGATCTCACTGCTTCAAGAGTTACAGCAAAATCCAGTTGGAAGATGTTTTAAGTCATTCAAAGCCCAGGGTTGGACAGAAAACCTAAACTTTCGGACCAAGGTGGGATGTGAGCTTCCCAGCAAGGGAAATGGTAATTCTGTTGTACATCTGCTGGGTGCTTCCTATGACCCATAAAGGGGAGCAACTCTTTCCAATGCAAGATGAGAGCTGCAGTTATCGGAAGGATGAATTATGATATTTCCAAGGCTTACTGGTTTGATGTGCTAGCCCAAAGCAAAGTCAGACGAAAGCAGACCTGCTGAAGGCAAAACCTGTTTCTTACTGAAACACTCAAATACCCTCAGCCTCCCAGCGCCACACAGTCAGCCCTGGTTATGCCAGGATTTTTTCCCCAGACGCACCAATGGATCAAACATCTATACAAGCTCCTTCTTTACACTGAGCAGTGAGAGCTGCTGAGAGCACTGGCACAAAATTCAAACTCTAAACTGTCCATCTTAATTAAATTATTTCTATCCATGAGGTTCAGCGGTCGGTCATGGCATGTGGGAGATTTACCCTCAGGTCCTGGAGGAGCGGGAGTAAACCCAAGAGCAAAATCCTCAGTGACTTGGGATGACAACTGTGTTCTTCAGGACTGAAAGCTCCTGGCAGCGCAGTTGCCTTGCCAGCAAGCTGCTGTTAACAATATCCTTTTTATTCCAGGGGCCCAAATCTGCCGTCTGCGAACCTGACTGGCTTTTGCAATTGATTTCAGCGAGGCTCTTGATTTTCACTGACATTTGCTTCGGTCACTCACAGCCGCCTGCTCCTTCCCCATCCCTCACCCCCACCATGCAGCAGCACCCCCAGAACCTCCCCTTCCCCCATATTTACAACGAAAGCTGAAATCTTGGCTTTGCAATAAGAAAGGCAAAGTTTGGCATTCAGACAGCGGGGAAGGACTCAGGAATCTGGTCTGGTGCCTGTGTCTTCGTTGAGTTACTGCATGATGGTGCATAAATCCCTGCGTTCCTCTGTGCCTCAGTTCCCTTGCTGGGGCTGAGGATGATGGTACTGGCCCTCTCCCCACCCCCACCACCTCGGGAGAATGGGAGATATTAATTACCATAGGTAAGATGCTCAAATGTAGCAGCATAAATAGTAAACAAGTATTTAAGTGCTTTTCTAAAGATAACTCATCTGCAAACACTCAGGTCCATAGCCTGGGACTGAAATTGGGAGCCCCCCCTGGCTGTTATGTAACTGCAGTGGGGTATTTTTTTAATAAGGAACGGGTTGGTTTTATTACTGTAGTTATTTAATAAATAAGCAATGCATCTGACAAGAAAGGATCAAACAAAAATAAATGCCTGCTTAACCCAGGCATATGGAAACTAAGCGTTATTTTAATTATATTTTTGAAACAGCAACCTCCTATTTTGGCCCGAAGCTTTCAGAATTCAAAGGCAAATACTGTCCTGATTTTTTTCTTTTTTTTTTTTTTTCTCTCCAGCCACAGCCTCTTTGCCTTCACATTGGTGAATTTGGGGCTGCCAGGTATCTCACAAGTGCAGGAATCCAACTGATCCCTGCTGAGGCAAGACATGGCAGGGGGACGTAGGGATGCCATATGCCTTGCCTTTCCCCACCAAGGGGGTTTCCTACCTGTGTGAGGCTCCACTCTCTAGCAGAAGATGCTCTTTTGCCCAACCCACCCACCCAGCCAGCAGCAATGCCACCATCGTACCTGCGCCGTGCTGTCTTTGATAATTGCACATTTTGATCTCTGGTTCAGACAGTCGCAGGCTTTGGGAGCTGGGAGTTGCTCTGGCTGCAGTTGCAGCAGATGTTCATTAGAAACGGGAACTCTGTGGGTACTTGAGCTGGCAGCCAGTGAGGCTGTGCCTACCCCTCTGAGCAGGCTGCAGCGTCCCACCACCAGTAGATCCCACAGCCACCCAAGGAGCAGCTTCTCACCAGGGACGCTTGATGCAGCACGAGCTGTGGGGTGCTGGCACCACTCCTCTGGGTGGGAAGGTTTCCAAGCCCTTACCTAATCCTTCCCCCTCTTCCCTCTCTTACTCCTGAACAATGTTTAATACAAAAGTGAAGCAATGAAACTGCAATGAAATCACCACAGTGGAACCAAGCTTTAGCTTGAAGCAAAGATCCAGTCACCGTGCATCTTCCTGAGGGCCAAAACATGCCTCATGAGCTCCCGGATGGGGGCACCTCCCGGGGGGTTGCAGGGATGAAGCATCTAAGAGGGTGCATGGGTGCACCTTGCAGGGGGATGCAGGGATGTAACTCACAGGGGGTGGGTGTGAGGGTAACTCCTGGCAGGGGGATGCCAAGGGGTACTTTGCAGGAGAAGACACAGATGAAACTTTCAGGAGGGCCCATGGGTGCACCTTGCAGGAGGAGGCACAGATGAAACAAGAGGAGTCCATAGGTGCACCCCGCAGGGGTGGGCACAGATGAAACATTCAGGTGATGCACCTCACAGGGACAGGCACAGCTGGAGCTTGCAGGAGGTCACCTACCAGGGGATGAAGAGCTGCACCCCGCAGGGGTGGCTGCAGGGGTGTCACCTAGCAGGGAGGGGGCACAGATGAAGGTCCCGGGATGCACCTTGCAGGAGGGGGGGTCCGACGGTGGGAGGGGGGATCCGGAGCACCCCAGCTCCCCGCCCAGCATCCCCTGGCCCCCGCCCCGTCCCCGCACCGCCTGTGCACGGCGCATGCCTCGGGCAGATGCCGGCCGGTTCCAACCGGGAGAGGCTGAAGCTTTTCGGGTCCTGCGAGGAGGAGGAGCCCGTCCTCCTCCCTGCACATACCCCCCCCCGCTCCCGCCTCCTCTCTCCGCCCCGCGGAGGGACGCGGTGGCGGTGGGTTGCCGCACCGCTGACACGGGAGGAAAAGTTACCGGCCGTGGGGGCGGATTTATTTAGGGCTGGGGGCATCACGCCTGCACAGCCCCCTCCCCTCCCTCCGCCGCAGCGCGTTCCCGCGCAGTTTGGCTGGGCGGGGTGGCGGGGGAGTGGTGTGTACTCCCCTCCGCGCTCCGCGGAGGGCCGCGCTGGGGCTGCGCAGGGCCGCGCCGCCGCGGTGAATGACTCACCACGGAGCAGCCCACGCCGCAGCCTGCCGGGACACGGTGCGGTGCGAGGCCCCCCCCCAACCCGCCGCTCCGCTGCGATCCGATCCGCGCAGCGACTGTTCCAGAAAGGTGCCGGGCGTGCGGTACTGTCGCTGGGAATAAATAAATAAATACACACACACACCCCACCCCCCCGCCATGGACCAGTGTCTGCCGGCAAAGCTGTGCGAGCCCCCGGAGGAAGCCGGGCCGCCGCCCCCCACCCAGGGACCCGCCGTAGTAATTTGCAAGGGGCGGTGCGGGGATGGGGGGTCCCGCCCCCCCGATCACATGGCGACCCCGCGCAGCCAATGCGGGGGGCGATAGGACCCCGGGGACCCCCACCCCCCACTTCGCCACCCCCTCCGCCCTATAAATTTCTCTCCAAAATGCAGCGGAGCTCCTTTCTCCCGTCCCGCCCGGCCGCGCTGCTCCGCACCCCGCGCAGCCGCTGCCTGGCGGGTTTCCGTCCCTGCTCCGCGCCCCGCTCCTTCCCCTTCCCCTTTTCCTTTTTTTTTTTATTTTTTTAAATTTTTTTTTTTACTCCCCCCCCTCCCATTTTTCTCCTCCGCCCCCTCCCCGCGGCCGGTTTGCATGCATTGTCTGTCTCCCAAGATGGTTTGTGAGACCAAGATTGTGGCGGAAGATCATGAATCAATCCCGGGATCCAAAAAAGACACGATCATTGTTTCTTCCTCCCAGATGTGGCCCTCTTTGGCGGGCTCCCCTCCCTCCCCCCCGCCTCCCCTTAGCACCCCAAAAGAGGACCCCCGGCGCGATAATGTCTATATCCGCGAATTCCACCCCTCGGAGCAGGAGGTGGTCCGCCGCATATTTTACGAGGGTATCATGGAGCGGATCCCCAACACGGCGTTCAGGGGGCTGAAGCAGCAGCCCCTCACCCAGCTGCTCTACGGGCTGCTGGCGGGTGAGTATCCGCTCCCTTTGCGGGGAGGGGATCGTGGGTTTTGTTTTTTTTTCTTCCCCCCCGCTATGGGAGTTCACAAAATGGTCGGAAAGGCGGGAGGAGCCGGGGACCTGCCGGCCCGGGCGCGTTGCCGGGGTGCGGCCGTGGAAGCGCCGCAGCGCGGTGCGGAGGGATGCGGAGCGGCCGCGGAGCCGCAGCGTTGCGGAGAGGGGGAGCCTGGAGCGGCTGCGGGATGCGCGGCCCTGCGCGGGTTTTGAGGCGGGGGAGAGGGGGCGGCAGGGTCGTCCTTACAGTTATTTCGGGCCTGGGTATGGGGGGTGGATAGGAGGGTGCGGTGAAGGGGAGCGCTGCGCGCCCCACTCCGCGCACTGCACTGCCCCCGCGCAGCCCAGCGCGGGGGGCCGCCGCGTGCCGGCGTTGCTTGGAGACGGCTTGGCCCGCCAGCGGAGAGGACCCCCCCTTCACTCACCTTCTGGCGTGGGGAGGGGGGTAACCCCCCAAAATCGCACCTGCAAGGTGCCCCCGCGTCGCAAATGTGATGCGTGTGTGTCCGGTTCCCCCTACCCGCCCCGATCGAGCTCTGGGCCGGTTTCTGGTGCCCTTGGTGGCTGCAGGCGGGCTGCACCCCAGTGTCCCCAGCCAGGGGGGAGGACGGAGGGGACACCCCCCGCCGGCAGTTGGGGCGCAGGGGGGGGTGTCTCAGCCGGCGTCTCTGGGAGGCTGGGGCAATACTGGGAGAAACTGACATCTCGGGGGTGTCTGCAGAAGCCCCCCAAGGTCTTCAGCAACAGCCCGGGATGGAGGCGAGCAGGGTGTCCTCCCCGGGGATCGGCGCTGCCCGCGATGGGAACAGCGCTGCCGCAGTGACAAGCACATGGCTGCGGAGCGCCGTGCCTGCAGCGTGGCTGTTCTGGCTTCGCTGGGGAAAGCAGAGTGGGGCTGGGGTGTGCCTGGTCCCTGGGTCACCTCCAGCCCCTCTCCGGGGTGTTTGTTGGGACCTGCGGTGGCATGGCAGCATCCCCCCCGGCCCCCCCAGCTCCCTCCAGGCACCCCATAAACTTCTCCAGGGTTATCTCTGCGCGGTGTGCTGTCGCTTAACACCAGAATCTCGAGTGTCAATTGTGTGTGTACTGCAAATGTGTATTTTGTCTGTGCTTGTTGCTTTTTTTTTTTTAAATAATGAGTTTGTATTCCGAAATCAACACTAAATTCTCTTTTCTGACAGGTATCGTTTATTTCTCTTCCTTATCTCCATAGTAATATGCTTTGTTGTGACCAAGTCCTTCCTGCTGACCTGCTGTTTGCCCATCTTTCTGATGGGTATGAGGTACTACTTCAGTAGAAAAGTTATCCTCCACTATCTCGATTGTGCGCTGCACACGGACATGTCCGATATTGAGCAATATTACATGAAACCGCCAGGTGAGTATGAATTCCCTGGAGGGAGCCTTCCCCCGGCCCTGCTCCGGGAACATGGCTGCTCCCTGCTGCTGGCGCCTTTGCCTCCTGTCAGCAGCACTGAGCAAGCTCCAAAGTCACCAGAATGCAGCTCTTGAGCCATACCAGGCACAAAGCCTTGGGGTTTTGGGTTTGATTTTTTTTTGTTTTGTTTTTGTTCTCCCCCCCCAAAGATGTTTAGTCATCCAAGGCAGCCTCCATCCACCTCCCAAGCTCCTGGGTCCTGCTGCCAGTCCAGGGACATGGATGCTTGGGGCTGCTGAGGGTGGATGATGTGGTTATTTACTGCTGGCTAGGTCTACCCCAGCCCTTACTTCTTGAGCTCACTATTTCTTTGCTTCCTGTGCTTGGTAGTAGCTATGAGAGTAGGAGGAGATGAGAGCTCTTTTATCCCAAAAGTGTAAAGAAAAACATTTTAGTTCTTACACCCATTTTCCCATATTATTCAAGAACCTTCCTTAATGCAAGTGTTTTGGAAGAGGCACAGGTCAGGTATGTAAAAGGGATGCTGCCTGCATTTGACACAATATGCATTCATCCCTTTGTTACATATATGCATGTAATTAAAAATATACTATCTAGTGGTAATATTTGCTTGTTAAGCTTTAAAAAATCTCTTTATGTGATTTTAAAAAAAGTCCCTTCAGAACTTGTCAGGCAGGGAAGGTGCTGTTTCCCTTTCTTTAGGTGTGTATCCATGTTGAGGACCCGAGCAAGGGGACATCAGGGAGATTATTTGGGGTTGGGGTTTGCTTTTGGTGGTCACATGGTACCAGTGGTGAGATGGGAGAGGAAAGGTGGTGCCAGTAACCCACCTTAGCTATTTCCATCTTCTCGGAGCACCTGCTCTGTTATTTTTCCATGTGACCATGTTTTTTGCTGTATCATTGTTCCCCAGGTGTGACAAACCTCTTCCTGGGTACTTGTAGAGGATTCATAGGAAGTACCATAGCCACAAACCTCCCTTTCCTTCACTTTTAATGTGCAATATTACATTTTTCTAAAATTATGCTCTTCCTTTAATAAAAATCCCCAAATATCTTAAGTGCTTGCTTTAGATTTTATTTTCCCATCATAGTGTGTGTATCTCGTACAGATGTTGTCCCATCTCACACACAGGTTGTGTTTCATTTACAGTGCTTGTTTTTGTAAGAATGAAGTGACATGTGACTTTTATTTTAAAAAGCTCAATCTTCATTAAAGGTGGTGTCACAAAAAGAAAGGGCTCATGGCAAAACATTTCTGAACCTCAGTAGTAAGGTCCAACAACATATTATTCTGGAGAAAGTAGCAGGGGACTCCACCAAAATAAGAACATGTAGTATGGAGTTAATAATTGCTGGAGCTGCATTGCTCATTAACACTTGGGACTTGTATGGTTGCAATTCAGGGCATGGATCAAAGCGCCTGTATCTATAACACTGGCATATAGAGAAAATAAGGAAAGGGACTCAAAGGAAGAGCCCCCAATTTCTTTAGGGTCAGTAATGAAATCCAGTTCAGCTGTGTTTCCAATGTGTCTTTAAAACATTAGCATTGCTTTTGTTTGATACCTAGAAGAACTGATTTAAATTTTAGAGCAAGTGTGTGGGCTTTAATTTTTGACATTTTTAATTATGTGTAATTAGGCTTCAGCCATACCATAAAAAGCAGATTTATGGGATTGTTGGTGCTTGTTAAAGGTCCTTGATGATAGTGGCATAAAGCAAGTTGTCTGGAGTCATTATGAGGTAAAGACCAGAGAGGCTTTAGGGATTAAGGAGGAGAAGGATGTCCATGGGTCGGGACTGGCACCACCAGTGATACCGGTCTGCCTGGACCATGAAGCCACATGGTGCTATTTGGTGTACTTGTGTGTGAGGCATGAATCCAGTTGTTTGGTCCCATTTCCCCCAAAAATACAGTTGCTGGATTTCTTCCCAATAAGGTAGCAGTACAAGTACAGTCATCTGGGAAAAGCCCGGAGATCTGTGCGCTTCAGAGGCCGTCTGTCTGAACTGCCTTGTCTGTCTGAACGTACAGAGACAGGCAATGATGGGCCATGTTGGCACTGCCCATCCTGCCCAAAGGACAGAAAAATGACAATGAAACAACTTCCAGCCCCAAGTTTGTCTTTTATTCGGCTAGTTTACAAATTAACACACAGGCAGAAATGATTGCAGTGGGAGTGAGAAGGGCTCATTCTTCTGTGTATTGCTTAGACGTTAGTGAAAGCTTTCTCAGTGAGGTGTTAGGAGAGAGGTGGTCAGGAACAGAGAGGCTGGAGATGGTCAGAGCTCAACTAGATAGGTTAGAAAAAACCCAACCTGAGATAAGTGCACATTGGCCTGGCTTTAGCAGCAAGTATGACCAGGCAACTTCTTGCTCCTTCTTTGGAGAATCTTTGTCTACCTACTTGAATATATTTTCCAGCATGGAAAATAGGGGAAGGGAACATATCTGTGGTGGATTTATGAAGTCTTGTTTCTTAGGGTGACAAACACAAAGGTAGAACTTTAGATGTGGTCTTAAGGTCTTGCATCATGATGTGGGTTGTGGCTCTACTGAGGTTTTGCTCTTGGCATCCATGGTACCCAGGCATGAAAAACTGTTGTTTGCAGTGGGCTCCTTGTGGCACCTGGGGTTGGGGTGCTGTTGTGCTGATTGTCTACATCGAATAGCTTCTAGAAGGGCAAGTGTCTACAGTGAGGGAATAATCTAACTATTAAAGCGGGTCATGCCAAAGCATCTGCAAAAAATTTGGATCAGTTTTGAAACCAAACCAAACCAAATGGACCTGATCTGCAATGGGATGCTGTAAGCACCCAGCCTAATGATTAGCATTGAACAATCCCACGAGTTACATCGTGTTACAGTTTTCCTTCTGGAGTTTTTCTGAACTGCTCGCCTCTGAGTTAGTTATTGTCTTAAATTTCCTACGCTGGGTTTTGTATGAACTGCAAAATATGTGCTGACAGTGATTTTGCAGAAGTACACTAGCCAAAATTTAAATCTTTGTTTTCTCTTGCCCCCCTACACTTAAGGCAAGGATCTGGCAGAACATTTGGGCCAGCGTTTAACTTTGAGCTCGTACACAGTGGAGTGACTTGAAATTGCTGTTGATTTGAAAGGAATTGTTTGTGTTGGGTCTTGTGCTGGAGTCTTAAAACAAAAGGTTGAATGGTTCAAACACCTTCCTGAGCTCTTCGTAAACTTGCATTTTTAATTTTAAAACAGCACTTACTGGAATTTTCGGTTTTTTATTATTTTCTTCATAGGCTATGAAAAAAGGCACTGGGGTGGTAGAAAAGAAAGGAGTTGGTGGATGATGGGTTTAATTGTCAATCAGAGTAACTTAGGCTCTAGTAAACAACAAAAAAAAGGAAAGGAAAAGAAGGAATTAATTTTAAATAGAGCCCTGCCTCTTGCATTTCTCTATGAAAATAAGAGGAGCACAGCTGGAGCTTCTTTTATGGTCTGATGGTTTTGACGACTAATCAATTTTATAGTGTCTCTTCAAGCTTCTCTCCCGGTTGGTTGTGTAGCGTATTTCTTGTGGTGGCTGGTGTGTCAGAAAGATTCTTGCAAGGCTGGGGTATCAGCTGGAGAGCTGATGGAAACCAGGACTCCTTGCCTCTGATGCAAAACTGCTGCTCTCCAAAATGAGTGGAGCTGGGGCTTTGGCTGATGAGCTGTCACGTCTTTCTGTGGTGGTTTAAAGTGTTATCTCCTGCAGCTGGTTGTCCTGGCAGGGTCTGCTGAGGGGCATGCCCGTGTGTTGTGGTGGTGCAAAGACTTGGTGGTGGTGGGAGCTGACCTCTGCCAGTGGTTTTGGGCACTGGCGTTGAGCTGGGTGGCTGCATTGCAATGCCCGGTGCTGCAGGACAGGACAGACAGACAACACAGATGGGCAACCTGGAGAGCTGCGGCTGCAGGACCTGCTGGAGTCTTGAGGACGTCTGCCTTGCGTAACACAGCAGATGAAGCCGAAGTGGTTGCTGCAGGAGGTGTCAGGTCACATTAAACACGCCACGCTGAGAGCTGTGGTTTTCAGCGGTGGCTGCACATCTGTGGCTCTTGTGCTCTGGGTGGGCGGGTGCATTGTGCTGGGCGGGGATGTGTGTCTTTGCTCTCCAGCGTCCATCCAGGGGTGAGCAGAGCCTCCCTGTCCCACTGCTCTTTGTCCCCTGGTACATGATGGAGTTGATGAAGAGCCCGCACCGATATCTCAGCCTCCCTGGGGGACAGGGACTGTACCCTCATGAAGAGGCTCGTTAGGGTTCAATCCTGCTGCTCTTGGGTAGCACATTCCTGAGCTGAGCCCAAAGGAGGGATGTCCTGCCCTTTCTTGGCAAAGGTGTTGGGATTTCATCCTTCCGCCAGGACACCAGTTGAGGTGGGGCCAGAGCTGGGCTGTGAGGAGACGAGATCCTGATTGCTGCTCCTTCCTTTTGAGGTGTTTCCTCAAGGGGGGTGTCATTTATCTGGGCAACGAGCTGGTATTTTAGTTGTACTCTTGGAGAGAGCCTGTTGGCAGTGGGTTTGATGCCAGAGGGCCAGAAATGACACCAGAGGAGTTGAACCCAGGTGTTTGCAAGGTGGTGAGCAGCTGGATATGAAATTGTGATTCCTGCTAACCCTGCTCAGCTGGTGCTGAGCCCTGGGGGAGCTGAGGGATGAGCAGCACTGAGTTTTGGGGTACAGGGCAAATATGGGGGCCACCTTGGGAGAAGATCCTCAGTCTGGGAGATCTGTTGTCAGTTTGTTCAACCAAGTAACAAGTGACAGGACAAGAGGAAACAGCCTCAAGTTGCACCAAGGGCAGTTTAGATTGGATATGAGGAAGAATTTATTTGATGAAAGGATTCTAACAGGCATTGGAAGGGGTTGCCCAGGGCAGTGGTGGAGTCCCCATCCCTGGAGGTATTTAGATGTTGTATAGACATAGTGTTGAGGGACATCGGTTAGTCCGGGACTTACCAGTGTTGGGTTAGTGATTTGACTTGATGATCTTAAAGGTCTTTTCCAGTCTAGGCAATTCTGTGATTCTGTGGGAGCTGCAGTTGCTCTGCCATGCCCAGACCCTTTACAAGCCGGGGTGGGGGCTGTTCTCCCCACCACAGAGCCCTCAGGCAGCGGGGCTGTGGTGGAGCCCAGTTCTTCCACATTCTGGGTAATGCTCAAGCTGACAGATAAGCAGGAGCTGCCCACTGATAACATTGTTTGGAAAGAATAGAGCAGCCCTTGCTTTGCAAAGAAAAGGCTTAGTTACCTGATGCTGGGAGAGGGCTCAGGGCTGTTGCTTCCCGGTGGAGGAATGTGTTTTTGGAGAGCCCTGCCCTGCTCGGGTGCCAGAGGCAGCTGGAATCTGAAGCATCCCTATCTTCAGCATTTCTTGCTGGCTTATGCAGTGCCCTGACCTTGTGTATCTGCTGAACCCATGAGCTAGCTGTCCCCTGAGCTATTGTGTGTCGGGATTTTCACACATGGCTCTCCTCCCGCACCTCGTGGGACCTCGATGAGCCCAGTGTGGAGCTCGGAGCTGGAAAAGCCAGGGAGAGGCCGTGTCCTTATCTCTACCAGGGCATTCCCCAGCTGTGCTCCCCACCACTGCTGGGAACTGAGCTCAGGTGTCCTCTGTGGGTGGCAGAGAGTCTGTCCTGTGAGCCTTTCGCTGCTGGCATCTGTGATTCAACGAGGACACTTCAAGGGATGTGATCAGCACATCAAAGAGATCATACAAGATTACGATTAGAGACCTTTAATGTATTTTATAGTGGGAAGTATTATATCTGAAAGTGTTTCTGAGACTGGCCTCCTGTGAGAGGGATGGTGAGGGATGCGGCTGTGTAGTGATCCCCGTTGTTGCTTTTGGGTTTCTACAGCCTAGCGGTGCTGGGACTGCCTGGTTTGGCATTTCTTATCTCCAGTGCAGAGTCTGTTGGGAAGCAATAGCAAAAACAACTCCTGTTTCCAAGTACTTCATCCAGTATTAGTAAAGGACTGGTATATTTTATTTATTATTTGAGTCATGCAAAATGTCTTTAAAGTTAGGTTGCCTCTCCCAAAACCCACCTCTTCTGATAGTCCATTGCGCATGGGTGCCCTTTTTTTGCTGTGGAAGAGCGATGCTGTCAGCCAAGGGCTGGCACATGGGAAAACTGAAATTGTGTGATGAGCAGAGCAGCCTGCAGATTCAGGGCTGTGCCACACGTACAAATGGGATAAACACGTTCATAGGCAAACCACTGCAGCCTTCCCCTCATCCTGTTTGTTTATTCCTGGAGCAGGAACATACAATCCTGCTCCTCAATGTGCATATCCATAAGACAAAAATAGCTCTCACTTCAGATCCATGAGCTTTGGCACTGTCCCATGTCAAAATTAGATGAAAATAGATTTTCTAGTAAATTTTGCAGAGCAATATAATCTATTTTTTTCCTCTGTGCATTCAAGAATTCTCTGTAAAGGTAGTCCCTAATTGCCATGGCTGTCAGTTAATGCAGCGGTGTTTTAGTCGTGACTGGGTGGATACGATGCTTCTGAACATAAGCCCTGCCTGAAGATATTTAAAAACCCTGGTATGTGCGAGTGCTGTGCCTTAATCTTAAATACAAGAAGTAATAAGTTGTGTAAATTGAAGATTAGTCATTTTTTAGGCACAGTTAACTTCTCAAGACCGTTAAACTCAAGCCATGCCGGGATTTACAAACACGAAGAGGGCAGGAACAGCAAGTGTTCTGGGTTTTTGTCTGACTTTGAGTAATTTTTGTTAATGTTTTCTCTGGTGTTGGATGTTTTCTGGCATGGTTGTGTGCAATTTCTCACAACTGTCTTAGTAAATATACCTAGAAAGGACTGCAGAATTTTCTCCACAAGTTTAAATGCAAATTAATTACTCTTATAAAGGGTTTGCAGTGACTCTTCTTCCTTCTCTCACTTTCTTAGGAATGACCAATATTTAAAATAATTGTCACAAAATCTGTTTCAGGTAAAGATTTTTCATAACAGCCTAAAGTTTGTCTCTCTATCAGGTATCTAACTGGTGCCAAGCGTTTAAAAGTACAAAGCTTTGAGTCTCTCTTGAACACTGAATTTCGAATGTAGGAACATGAACCGAAACATCTTATTCCCAAGCACATTATGATGTTATATTTAGTATTACATTTAGCTTCTTAGGATTATTCAGTAGTGTCTGTGGTCAGGTTGGTTTCTCCCAGTGTGCGTGACCAGGGGCCCCAGTGCTTTAGAAATTATCAGTCTGTATTGCTGGCTGTCTTAAATCCTCTAAATATATCAAAAAAGCAGTTTTTAACATAAAAGCTTAAATATATGGCCTGATTTTCAAGAGACCATTCAAAATGTCTCCAAATTTCAGAGCAGATTTCTGAAAATCACATAGTCCTTCTGTAGGCTTACATCTCCATTCAGACAGGTTATATCTAGTTATTTGGGATGGGAACGGCTGGGGGGGTTCGGAGTGGCCGTGAGCCCCTCGTGGGCGCCGGGATCTCGCAGCAGTGTTTACCGGTGTGTTGCAGAACACAGGCTTTTATTTTGGTAATGCAGTGCTGGGGATCTGTTACAAATAATGGCATGTTTGATGCTGCTCCCTTCCAAACTAAAGCGAAGAGAGAGACTTTGCAGAGTGTTTTGCTGGTATGTGGCTCTGCAGGAGCCGAGGGATGTACAAGCCTTTGTTGTTGCTTTCTACATCAGCGAAACAGAGAGCCTCAAAGTGTATTTTTGAATTTTTTTTCCTTTTATATTTTTTTCCCCTTTGTAGGAAGCTGAGGAATCAGATTATTTTTTTCCTGACAGGTGGCTAATGAAACCAATCTTAAAGGGAATCCAAAGATAGTTTGTCTTACCTAGTTTCTATTCACAAATCTATTCTTTGTAACCAAATAATAAGGTTGGTTTTTGTTTTGTTTTCGTTTGCTAAGAGCCAAGTGGAATCACCCGGAGGTCTCAAGCCTTTTATTAAGGGTGCATCAGAAATTAGTCCATAGTGGTCTGGTTAGAGCCAGGTACAAGCTGTGGTATCTGTTACAGTTGGCTTTGAGCCATTATTTTGTCTATTGATCTACTGGACCCCAGCAATCAATTAACTATTTATGAAAGCATATGTGGTACCATTTATTGTCTTCTATATCTGTTTGATGAGTGGTTTGGGGTTTTTTTTAAGAACTGGAAATTTAATTTCTTACAGGATAATTCTAAAATGTAGACCTGGGGCTCTCACAGTTCAGTGCCAAGCTGGGTTTCTGCTTCAAAACGTGATTCTGTAAGTGAAAGGAGACTTTTTCAAAGTAGATAATGGGAAACATGTATTACAGGTGTATTTTTAAGTGGCTACACGAGCTATTGCTATTTAAAATTGGATTTGCAACAGTGTAAATGCTAATTGAAAAATACAATGTATTAGTCACGTGTCAGCATGTAGTGCTTGAAATGATAACTTGCAAGTAATATTTGTCACTTAAAATTCACACACTGCTTCTAGGATTTATCCAAGTGGCAAAACTGAAAACCAGAGGTTTTATGAAAAAAATGATTCTTCAGTTCAGGAACTGGAAAATAAAAGGGAGGGTAGTTTTGGTCCAAATGAAGCTGATTTACTACTCACTCTGGTTTTTTTCACTATGAAGAAGCAAAAAAAAAATCTGGTTTTAGTGGTGAATGTAATAGTTTTTTCAGCCCGAAACAAAATTGTTAGTTCTGTTACAGGCTTCCTTAAGAAGCAAAGGTCAGACCTAAGTATATGTTTAAAAAATGACGATTATGGTGGAGCCACGACACAGGTAATGTTTGTTACCTCCCAGGCAGGTCCCTCTGTTCTTCTTTGCACAGTGCTGTTAAATCTGTACTGAGCCAGCGCTGGGATCCCAGGCTCTGTTTAAATTACCTATTTTGGCATTTTATACCAGTGCAGTAGTTGTTGAGGTGGTGTTGAGGGGACCATCTCCCGAGCCCTGGCAGCCGGGACATCCCCTGCCATCCCGGGGAGGACCGAGCTGTGCGCGGGTATCTCTGCCAGCAGCCACGGGGGCTGAGCCGTGCGCAGGATTGGTGCCAGCCTGGCTTTCCTCTGTGCTCTCTCCATCTTTGGTGAATTCAGGACAAATGTGTAAATTGTTTTGAATTAACAAAACCTGCATTTTTAAGTAAGCTACTTGCCTAGATTTATCCTCGATCACTAATAATTGCAATACAGGCTGCTCCCACTCTCTCTTGCCAATGTGCTTCAATCCTGACTTGGAAACCGGCATCAGAGATGCACGTTTATTTGCTTTTTATAGTTGCAGCTCTTGGTCTCTGTGCTAACACTGCTAATTGAAATGGAGAGTGATGGACCAGCTGTCCAGCCATGAATGGCTCCACAGTGCACCTCGCATACAGCACTCATTTCAACAGCTCTCAGATAATAACATCTACTATTGGGAACCAATAGTGGTTCCTTGAATTATTTTTTTTCCATTTTTTCCCTTCTTCTTTCCCCTGCCACAGCAGTTCTGTATCCTGTTTCTCCACTCTTGTGTCAAACTGCAATAGATGCAATTTTTATCCTTTGAATTCTGCTTGGCTCTCTTGTCCAGCCCTGTGTTGAATTCTCTGTTGGGTTTGTCTGGTTCTTGCTTCATTCATCACTTCTGGCATCTCCCAAGAGTGGTGCATCCCTCTTTGTATCTCTGATCTTCCTCTTCCTCCCATTACGCTTTTAAATTGATGTCCCTTTGCTAAACTTCATTCTATAAGAACTTCTCTTTCTTCATTTGTTGTTCAGATATTTTGCATGGTGAGCACAAGTATTTATTCTTGTTGGTAGAATACTCAGAATAACAAAGATGAGAAGATAAATAGAAGTCAGCAGCACAAGGATATTGTGTCTGCTAAGCTGAAAACAGTGCGTCAGTGCACAAACCGGCATGTGGGTGATGGTGGGGAGAGAACATGTTGCCTAAAGGCAAATGAGCTGCCAACAACAGGATTTCTTACACCTTCTTTAGAGCATCTGACCTGCATCGCTCCCAGATGTATCTAGGCATGGCCTATTGATCTTCTCTGCTATGATTTTTCCTGTAAAACCCATTTTTCGTATTTTAATAAGATGTATAAAAATCATTATTGCAGTCAGAGTGCAGAAAAAAAATATTTTGCTGAGATCAGGGCTTTTTGTTCTTTTTTTGGAGGTGCCAAGTCTGTTCATCCTCCCTGGAACTAGATAACAGCCTCAGAAACACTGTGTAACACTTCTAGTGGGAATCCAGGGAAGACCTAAATCTGTAGCCTTTCGATTTAAAATAATGTTAAATAGTAGAACTGCAAAGAGAAGCTTTTGAAAATAGCCTGGTTTGGAGCACCTGTGATTTGTAAGCGCTAAGCAATTTTAGATGATGGTTAGTTAGAGACAGGGAAATAAAGTGTGGCAGGTACCTGGCTGCTGTCTGCTCAACAGCAGTGAGAATCTTGGTAAGGTCCTGGTTACTGGAATTAACGTCATTAGTGGTGGGATTTGTTAAAAGAGAAAGCAGAGGGGGGAAGTTACTGTACGAAAGGGATGCTAATGAGAGATTTTTTAAAAATCCAAAGTGTTTAAAAGGAATATTTGTAGAACACCTTTTCCAGCTTTTGCTGCTTCTTAAGTCAATTAGATTCACTTAATGGCTATGAAAATATATGTCTGGTGTGGTTTCAGAACCTGCAAGTGTTCAGAGGATAACATCAAGCTGTGCCTCTCGGGCAGTGATTTTCATTTGGGAATAAGCCATCATCGGGTTTTACGGGGCTTTTTTTGAGCCATGAGTAGACTGAAAAGCATCAAAGCATCTGCGAGGACTCTTGAGAAGTGGGAACATTTTTCATGGATAACTCAAGCAGCTAAAGAGGATTTCAGTGGAATGCTAAAAAAAAAAAAGCCCACAAAACCCCCCTACCTTCACTGAGACTGAACTCTGGGACAGTTTGGCTTAAAGATTCAATGGAGCATTTGCTTTAACTTCATCATGGGCTTAAATCCCTTGTCTCTTATTGGGAGTTTGCATTGGGGTGGCCTTCAGTAGGGGTCCAAGTGCTCTTTTGGTCTATACAGGAGACCTGTAACAAAAATGGGAAATGTGGTGATGGAGTAAACCTTGACTTTGCTGTGTGTGTGCTATCAGCTGCCTGCAAGATGAATTTATGATGTTTTAGGGAAAACTGGTGTGTTGGAAGGAGGAGTTGTTGTAGCTGTGAACCTGCACCCAGTTGTATTCATTCTGCTGTGTCTCAGCATTGGGTATGGGGGTTTAGTGGTATTTAGTGTTGCCTTTGTAGTTGGGAAAATCCACCTGATCCTCAAAATACTGCATTTCCTCACAGGTTAATGTGGACTTGCATCTCCCCTGGCTGCAGTTGCTGTAGGTGTCACGGTTAATAAGTCAGTCCTCTTTCTACAAGTACTCTGTGAATGAGTGTGCTGCTGGCTAATGATACACGACACAGAAGTATCTGCTTTCACGAGTCCTCAGCAGACTGCCCTTCATTTTCCACGTGTCTCCCCAGTGGAGGGAGATGTGGCCCATCACCTACTTGCTCCATTGATTTATTTTCTAAATCCCTTTAAAATCCCTGGCTCTCATGTCTGGTATCAAGGCTGGGGCTCAAAGGAACCCCACTGACAGGGATGGAGGATGCAAGATGTTGATAGAGGATGTCATCAGAGGAGATCTGTGAATAACAGGATTACACTTTTGTAGGGACTTTTTGGCCTGACTGGTCTGGCATGGTATTCTGAACATTTTTCTATTTTTTCTTTTTGAATTTTAGAGATGTAGATTTACACATGTAATTTTCATTTTCTGTTAATACATTGACCACGACAGGTCTATTGTACCTGACAGATGCTCATGTATTTATGGATGTAGAATTTTCTTTTGCTGCCACATAAAATAAAAGTGCCAGTTTCAGTCTGGAGTAGTGGAGTTCAGTAGAACTACACCCCAGGTACATTGACCTTGATGAACTGGAGGAGAGACATAGAAACATACAGTTTTTAACAGTGAGGTATGCTTCTGCACCTCTGGCTTTACGCAGGGCATTGCTGAGAGTTAAAAGTGGAAGCAATGTGTGGTGATGGAGGCTCATACTGCTTGGGAGGTCTTGGTGGGATCTGCAGTGTGGTGGCTGGAGGGAGACAACACTGAGGCTTTGTAGAGGACTTTTATTTTCATTACTTACATGACAGAAGGAAGTGAAGTCTTGCCTGAGTTGTTTCAGTGTTCACCCTCCTTGCTATCTGTAGGCTCCAACAGAGTGGGTGGGGGGAAGCCCTTTATGTTAGCAAACACTGGTGGGATACACTAGAGCGACATTACACCAGGGCTGAGTTGGTTGAGTTAGGTATAAATATAACAGCTCTCCAGGGATTTAATATTCACAGTAAACCTAGAAAAGTGAGAGGACTGCAGGCAAGAAAGATGTTCATTTCCAGTGGGAGCCTGTGGTGGGATGGCCATGGGGGCAGTAGGTTGCCTTCACAGGCTTCTCCTGCTGGAAAAATGCCTGTGTTTATTTTCAAGGAGAGAGCACCCATTGCAATAGTGTCCCTGGGAGTCCTGGCTGTCACAACAGCCTGGTTGCCTCAGAAGAGCTGAGGACCCCCCAGACACCATCTCAGGAGGGGTTCAGCATCTCCTGCAGCCAGGCTTTACAAGCACTGCAGGGTGGGAACGCAGCAATACCCTTGTCTCCTGTTTCTACCTGATCACCAGAGTTGCCACCCATCCTGTTGGTTGGATGAGGGTTGGAGGTACCTGCCTAACAGAATGGGTCAGGTTCAGCCCCACAACAAAATGCCTCAGGGTCCAGTCCTTTGTGGTGGGGCAGCTATTCCTGCTGCTATTTCGCTGCTCTTCCAGAAGAGGATGCACTGGTTGGTGTGTTGTAGAGAAAGAATCATTGCTGGAGGAAGGCCTCTGCTGTTTGAAGTGTGATGCTGTTAAAAGTAGTTAGGGAACACATGCAAGGTTGAGGTTTGCTAGTTATTTATTTGTTTACATTAATTCATATTTATTCATTTATATGGGTCAGGAGTTGCATTTGCTACAAACTGAAGTGTCAGCCCTATCACTACCTCTAGCCTTGGATGTCAGAAGCGCATGGCAGACACCCCTGCCAAGGGAAAGGCTTCATTTCTTCTTGTGCTGCAGGTGGAAACAGCAGAGGGGCTGTAGGCTTGATTGGTTGTCCAAAGCCTGTTTCTCCTTACCAACTTTATTATAATTTCAGTTCCCCTGTTATTTAGTCATCTACTCCTTACCCAGAGGTTAAGGGAATAGGTTTGACCTGTTGGTTGGGGAGTTAACAGGTCAGACAGGGTTGATCCTGATGGGAAGCACCCAAAGAAGTGTCCTTGGCAAGCAGCTGGGGAAGACAGAGGTGGTGAGCTGTTCTTCAATGTCACCCTGACTCCTTGCCTGTCATGCCCTTCCTGGTCCATTGCAGGGGATTTTGGGGGCTTATCTCAGTGTGATGGACGGTAACTGCTCACGTGCCAGGATATGATGGAGTGGGTTGGTCACAATTCATTACAGTTGTCATCTTTGTTGGGTGCCTGAGCCCTGGGAAGGGTATGTGTGCAGCACCATCTCAAGCTGCTGTGCTAGAAATAAGAAATGTATTGCTTGCAATAGACGCAAAGGGATCAAGCTGTTTACTGACTGACCTTGGTCTGTACCAAATCTTTGCCCTGAACCTTTTCTTTTTTTTTTCCTGTCTTCCTCTACATTGAATAATGAATTCTTCACTGTGGCTTCAGAGAAAATATAACTCCTTCTGACTTGTTATTTCATTCCTGTAGATTATTAATAGAATGGAAAGTTAGAGGTTGGGGAGGTTTGATTCATTGTGTTAGCAACCAGGTAGGATTCTTGTGGAACTCGAGTCATCTCCAGCAAGAAAGGCTGTGAGTGGAGCAGAGTTGTTTTTATCATTAGTTTTAAGAGGATATCGTTGTAGCTTCTCTTTGCTGTGCAGCACTTGGTGAAATGCAGTCCTGTCTGTCAGCTTCTGGTATGCCCCAGGAGAGAAAGTGGAGGAGCTGCCCTTGGGTCCGAGACTTTCCTGGTCATAAACATTGCTAACTGCTGCTTGTCATTATTGCTTGTTGGCTGCTGTGGTAGTGAAGTCCTCATTCAGGGGCTTTTGAGGGCAGCAGGAATGTGCTAAGGGGGGAAAAAATCACATGTTCACAACCACTGAAATAGACAGTATTGCATGTTTTCGCTGAATATATGCATCCTCTATATGACTTACAATTGAATGTTTCCAAACCATCCCGTTGCCCTTGTCTGTCACTTCTCTGCCTTACTGTCATAGTTTAACCCCAGCCAGCAACTAAGCACCACACAGCAGCTCCATGCAGGCTGCTATGAAGAAAATTAACTCCATCCCACCATTTACAGATGTAGGTTTATGTGTGTTTGCAGAACCAGCCAGCATCTGCACCAGCACTTGAGGAGCCCCATCCCGTGTGCTGGGATTATATGCTGTTAAACACTGTTGGTTACCTGCCAGGGGTGACTGTTCCCAGCTCTGCCATCCTTGATGCACCTGAAAGTAATGTAAGCAATGTAGTCCTCATTTGGGATGTGGTTTGGGTTGGTTATTTTGTCTGTTATGTTTTAAATAGGCAAAGATTTGTAGCCCCTCCCTTTTCACTATAGGTAGGTAATCTGGCTGTAAGGTAGGGGAGGCACTTCTCAGCCTTGTTTTTGACTTGATTTAAAGAGTTTCCACGCATAGATGGGTCATTCTGTCCGAATGCATCATTATGTCATACCTTAAGTTTGAACCTACATCTTGGGTGCAATTTGTCTTGCCTACATTATTGCTGGCTGAAAGTAGGTGTTTGCAGTGAGCTGTGTAAGGCTTTTGCTGTGCTCATTTGCAGAAGAGGGCTTGCCCAGAGGGTGACTCACCTTAAAGGTTGTTGACCTTGGTTACAGGAGCATAAAACTCGTTTGAAGTCCTTGTAGAGCTCAGAATTGCATTTATTATTTAACCTTAAGTAAATGTAGCATTAGTTTCTCTTTGTGAAGCACTCGGTGCAATACCTGTGTAGATGCAGGCACTTCTTTTGAACTAAAGGCAGTCTTGGCTAAATTTAGACCAGATGAGTAATGATGGATGGCAAAAATAAGATCGATTCTATCCATTTTCCCTGTATGATTTATGGCTAGGCCAACTGCTAAGCTAAAACAAAGTCATTTGATGATTACTGCTCAGTGCCTTTTTACACTAATGCATGTGAAATAAAAATCAGCCAGCAAATAATGAATTCTGGAACATCCAATATCTGTAGATTTTCCCGGTTTTTCCAGTATTTGGAAGTGGAGAGTGCTGTAATGTAAGTTCAATACCTTTCTGAGAGCAATAAAGCCATATAGTGAAAGATTGATGTGGAAGATGGAGACTGAGCTTTAACAATATCCTTCTAAGGATCTGGCTTAAAACACAACCAGCAATACATTTTATCTTCTAAACTAATTTAACTAATGAGAAGTTAATTGTCACATCAGTCTTTTGAGCATTTTTTGTGAGGATGTGGGCTAGAAAAGCTGGCAGAAGGGTTTGATTTCTTTTTTTCTTTAAACTTCTAAATAAAAACCAGCCTAAATTGTTGATGTACTTAAGGTCTGACTGTGCAATTGATGGGCTTAGTGTGGATTCTGAGTGCATAGGGAACATCTTCTCTGAAAGTACTTTAAATACTTTCCTTTGCCTTTGTTCATTTATGCAGACTGGTCCATTCTACTGATCCAGCTTCACTGAGCTGGGACTCACCATCCAGTTAGCCCTGAGGACAATGTTGGGCCAAAATCTCATATTCTGGTCTTTATCTGCTCCTTTAAACTATTTAATTCTTTGTTTATTGATAACAATTGCTCACATGCCAAAACCACAGACAATGCCTGGTTTCTCCAACTGTGCTTTTCTCTTGATGACCCAGCAGCTAGACCCCAATCGCTACACTGGTGGTTTTGTCTCTCCTTTCTCTGTAGCGTGTCCTTCTGATCAATAGCGGAGCAGAGAGCGATGGATTGGGCTAAATGTGCCCTGATAACCAGGGTACTTCTAATCCCCCATAACTGCTTCTGTACCTTTTTCCTGACACTTGTTATATGTTGGCTTTATTACAGTCTTTGCTTTTCAAGGTGCATCACGGCCAGCAAAAAGAGCCAGATACAAGATTTTGATGTCCTGCTGTTGCACTTCTTAATATAGCACCCTCTGAAATGTGCTGGAAGGGCTGTCTTTACCCTGTCTGCAGCTTTGCCTGGATTTCTAGCTGTCTCATCAAAAGCTTGTTCCTGAGATGTGAACAAGAACTTCCCAGGGCTTTGCTGAGCTCCCCCAGAGCTGTCACATGTGATGACACTGTGGGCCCCATGGGACTGAAGCCTGTTGGAAAAATCCACTTGTGAAGTGCTGATGTGGCATATGGCCCCTAACAGCTTGCATCGATCCAGACATCCAGGCTGGGTCCTCCTGAAGCTTTAGAGGAGTAAGGTGCATGGGTAGGACCTGTCACTGTTTCAGAAGCGTGGGGTAAGGTTTGAAGCAAAAGACCTAAGAAGATTAGTAATGCCTGCTGGGTTACATCCCCAGCAGTGACAGCAGATGATGCTATTTAGGACCAAACCTGGACACTTTGTGAAGCCTGTTTGCTGCAGAATGTGTTTTTTTCCAGTTGAAATACTAGTGTGAAAGTAAACTATAGCTATCTGTCAACATCTTGGGGGTTTTCCAGGGCCCTTGACACCCCAAAACAGAATACCTGTGCTAAAGTAGCTGGGTGCTCTCAAGGATGGACGAGCTCCATCAGGAAGCCTGGAGCAGGTGCTGATGAAAGTCAGTTCTTGTACTGTTACTCTAAATTGCCACCCCACCACCCTTTCCATCCCCAGGTGAAGGTAAAGCTGGGCTGCAGCAAAACCTCCCAGTGGGAGCAGCACCTACACACCTTCATCAGTGGTGACACGTGGCATATCCCAGTCTGAATCTGAATATGGTTTTGGGTGTGCACAGACGCTTAGGCCAGCTGTTGCTTGCAGTTTAGAACCCCTTCACCTTCAGTGCCTCATTTTATCCACGGGTTTATCAGCTGCACAGGCCACCTCTGAATTCCTGTCTCCTGGGACAGTTTGAGACCTATTGTTGTGGGTGGTGGTCATGGTGTTTCTGGTAGCAAATGTGCATGGAACCGTGCTGTGGCCATCTTGCAGGTTGGATGCTGGGTGTCACTGTCATCCCACTGATCTCATGCTGATTGTAGCTCTGGAGGCTTTGTCTGAGCTTAGAGATGGTTGCAAGTAGCTTCAGCCATCAGTAACAGTGAAGGTGAAAGGTAGCAAGGATGGGAAAGAAGGTAGATGGAGAAGTAGCTGAGCTGGTTGTTCGAGACGAAATCATCCATCTCTTTTCATGCTGTGTAGGTGATCTCATTGCCTGTTGCTCAGATGCCCCATGAATCAAGGGGTGTCACCCACCCTTGACATACAGATGCACTGCCCTGTGCTCTTCCAGCAAGGAATTATTTATAACGGGGCAATGAATCCTGCAGTGGTAGGTTGTGTGGAGTTATTTATGGGAAGGAAGGGGTCTCACAGCATTTCTAATTTCATGCATGAATAATTCTTGTGTGTCCCTGACATTTTTTGTTCCTCCATGCCTCGGCCTTATCTGGTGTAGAGGGATGCTCACAGGTGTCAGGAGTGTCAGTCAGGGTCCCTCATGTCTCACCCGGTTTCCATGGCCATAAACTACTCTGAAATGCCATTATTTTGTAGGAGCCCTCCAGGGATGCCTTTCAGCTGAAGTCAAGTGTAGAGTTATTAGCAAAAGTTGTTGAAGCTGTTACGCAGCCCTGCTTGAAGCCAAGGGGGCTGCAAGGGTGAAAGGGAGAGAAACTCAAGATATGGGAAAGATGGAGGTAAGGAGAGAGAACATGCCTCATAAACACAGAAATAAATCCTTCCCCGACTTGGCTAGCAGGTTACCTGTCCTTGGTTAGTCCCTGCACCGCCCGTCTGGCCAGGCAGTAGCTGATGTGCCGTGTCTGTACCCCACACTCCTGCTGACAGCATTCACATCACGGTGGCCACGCTCCCCAGAAGAGCCTCCTTTCTCCTTTGACACTGATCTAACTCGGCTGGTCTGTGCTGCATTTTGCCGAAGGTGGAGGGGAAGGAGGAGGGAGAGTTGCCTCAAGTGCTGAGTTCCTCAGCTCCCTCTTCAAAACCCAGACAGAATAAAAGGGCAGGGACTTAAATTGCCCCTTAAATCAGCAGCACATGGCCAGGGAACAGCCAGCTTTGGGCTGAGAAGTGTCCACTTGCTGCCACACACAGCCCATCTCACTTAAAGCAATGTGTATAAATAGCACTGGCAGGAGGAGAGGCGAGACACTCAACTTTGAGGCTTTTTATTCTGTTATCTATAAATAAGTGGTAATTGCACAGCACTGTGTCCAGTGCAGGACATCCCCTAGTTCTCTCTGTACCACCTTGCTCAGACCTGCTTGGCAGAACAGGCTGCTGCTCTGGCCAAAATCACACTGAAAGATGGCACTGGATGCTGAACAAGTGATTCCAAGGGCAAATATTTAAAGCTTCCTGGTGTGACAGTGGGGTGCATTTCCTCTGTCCTGGTATTTCCGTGCGGTGGTGTTGCACTGGGCTGCACTGCAGTATGTCAGCGGGTCACAGGGAGGAGTTGGGGGGCATTCACATCTCTAGGATTAGCGGACCTGTTGGATTTGGCTGGCTTTTCTGTAGGTATGTTAAGAGTGAGGGACGCAGGCAATTGTAGGTCCTCTCCCATAGGAAGCACAGGGCTGATTTTAGGGCATTATTTGTTTGGGATTATTATTATTATTATTATTATTATTATTATTATTATTATTATTATTATTATTATTATTATTATTATTATTATTACTATTAATTTTACAGAATCCCAGAATGGTGGGGGTTGGAAGGGACCTCTGGAGATCATCCAGTCCAATCCCCCTGCCAAAGAAGGTTCCCTACACCAGGTTGCACAGGGAAGTGTCCAGGCTGGTTTTGAACATCTCCAAAGAAGGAGACTCCACACCCTCTCTGGGCAGCCTGTCCCAGGCCTCTGTTACCCTCACACTAAAGAAATTTTTCCTTAAGTTTGTGTGGAACTTCCTGTGTTCCAGTTTTTGCCCATTGCCCCTTGTCCTGTCACTGGGTACTGCTGAAAAGAGCCCGGCCCCATGCTTTTGGCCCCCACACTTCAGGTATTTATGGACATTGATAAGATCCCCTCTCAGTCTTCTCCAGGCTGAAGAGTCCCAGGTCTCTCAGCCTCTCCTCGTAAGGCAGGTGCTCCAGGCAGATGGGCAGATGACCCTTCTTAGCAGCTGGGAGGAAAACCTAGGCTGGAGAAGGAGGTTTGCCCTGTGCAGGATGCTGCTCCTCCCAGCAAAGACACACTGAGCCTGTGGGCAGCTTCCATCCCCTTCCAGAGCCCACACCTGGCCTGGCCAGAGTTTCTCTTGATATCCTCTTCCTTTTCTCAGGGTGGCCAGTCCTCAGGTGCTTTCCTGGCTCTGCTGTAAGCACACAGAGGAGTTGGTGTTCACCTGATGGGTTCTCAGCACTGGTGGCAGCTGCTGCACAACTCCACTGGTCCCCTCATCTGGATGATGCTCTGCGGACATCACCTGGGACAGCTTTGAGCCAGGAGAGGAATTGCTCACATTTGCATTGCTGTGAGATGCTAATGCAGAGCTGAAAATAGCAGTCTGTGCTTGAAGGGGTGTTGCCTTGAGAAGCTGCATGTGTGTCTGGAAATTATGTTCCACAAATAACCCTCAGAGAGTTAATAAGAGCTCGGCTATGGGAGCTATCAGTGCTACCCTTGAAGAAAGAGGGAAAAGGCTGTCCTGCCTCTGGGCAAGGTTTCCATACTTAACCTGTGCTGAGCATCCAAGGAAGACTCCTTCCTCCAGGGATGCAACCCCACCCATGCAGAATTAGCAGCAGCAGTCAGTGGTGGCTGCAGAAGCCACTCTGTCCTCCCTCCAGCCTATGGAAAGCAGGGATGGGGTTTGTTTGGCTCAGCTGCCAACCCCCTCACTGCTCCAATGTGTGGGTGGTGGCACAGAGGAGGACCCAAGTGTGAGTTCAGGATGTTTTGAGGTGGCAAAGCTTTGCTTGCTTGTGTGGAAATACTAAAATTTACTAGAAAACAATGGATTTTAAAAGTACCTGGCAGACAGAGCTTTGCTTTTGGGGTGGCTGTCCTCGAGTGCTGAGGGACGTAGGAGAGCTGTGGGAACCTGCTATCATTGATCTTGAAGGACTTGTGCTGGTGGGGAATGCTGATGTCTCATTTTCCCCCTCTCTTCTAGCAGTACTCTCTGCTACTGCTTTTGGCTCCCATCTTTCCACCCATCCACCCACTGGCCTTTTATTCACCAAAGGGTGTAGAAGAATTTGCAGCAAAAAATAAATGAATTTATTTTCACCCACCATCCTTGTCGGCTGCGTGGGGGAGAGCTGTGCAACTCATGACAGTGGAGGAGAGTGGGAGAGGAGGCTCACAAGCACGGTGGGGGGAGCACACAGCATGTCCTCCTTGGGCAGGAGCGGTGGGTGCTTTGGGTGGAGGATGAGCGGCCAGCTCCAGGGAAGTCCTCAGGCCATGGAGCCAGCCGGGGTGTGTGGAGCCTGAGGACAGCCTGTGCTGTGTGTGAGGAGCAGAGAGATTAGAGAAATGCTGTCTTTTGGTCCTCAAAAGCTGGGAATTATCCTTAAGTTTCACTCAGAAAGACACTGCTATGGCATGTGCTTTCGGGCCCCAGAGTGCCATCAGTTGAGGAATCGCATCTGACCCTGCTGGGTTATTCTGTGGGCTTCTTTTAGTAGTTTCACAATTGCAGCAGCTATTTCTGTGTCCAGGAAGCAAAATATATCTTAAATTATGGTCCTGTGGGAGCAGGAGGCTTTGCAGTAAGTCCAGGTTGCTAGACAGATGTGTGGTTTGAGTTACTCACTGGTAAGTTGGTCTAGTTTGCCCAAAGTATGGAAAGATGTCACTGAGACTCGGGCAACCCATGGATGAGGATAGAAAGGTAAGATAGAACCACTTGCATCTTGCTATGCCAGGTATTTAATTTCAAGGAGGCAAGAGATACAAGATCCCTGGCTTTGCTGTGTCTTACAATGCATCTTGTAGGTCTTGTTTATCCCACCGTGACATCTCTCCTTGACACGCCTGCTCACAAGCAAAGCAACCTGCCTCAGGTACAACTCACCAGTGTGTGCACAGCCTCTTGAGTTTTGTCCTGTGACTCATGGACTTAAGCACAACAGAATCCTCTTGGCATGATAATGCATGGAGGTACCTTGGGTGGGTCTTCCTAGGGAAAAGGCATTACCTTCTGGAGCTCAACTGCTTTGTCTTGAAACCCATCTGCTGCTGACCTGGGCTCCCAGGGAGACTGCTTTTGAGGTGCTGGAGTAATCGGGCCAACATTCACCAAATCTGTAAAGCATGAGCAACCCAAAATCATCTTCCTTGTTGCACATCACAGCCAGTTTGTGCCCTTTTCATAGTTGTGTGCATCCCAAGTTTTTGTTTTCATAGAATGGTTTGGGTTGGAAGAGACCTTTAAAGATCATCTATTCCAACCCCCCTGCCATGGGCAGGAACATTTTTCAGTAGACCAGGTTGCTCAAAGCCTCATCCCACCTGACCTTGAACATTTCCAAAGATGGGGCAACCACAGCTTCTCTGGGAAACCTGTTTCAGTGTCTCACCCCCCCTCACTGTCAAAAAATTCTTCTTTTGTTATGGCTTTTGTCTCTAAGTTCCTGAATTTGAAGCTTTGTGTGGTGAGGCAGCAGGCTGGGGGAGTAGAGAGAGCTAAGCAAGGTGGTGGTGGGCTTTCCATGCCTGCCTCTTGTTACCTTTGCCTGTTGGCAGCCTGGAGGGGCCAGGTTGGATCAGGAGACAAGGGACAGTGCTGCAAAGAGGCTTGGTGTTTGGCTGGAGACAGTTAATGCCTCCAGTAGGCACCTCCAGTACTCCAGAGTGGTATTCACAGGGCAGCTGGAGTTAAATGCAAGACACCCATGAAGTATGAACCTTGGAGTGACTTTTCTTGCAGGGTCAAAAGCCAAGAGAGGAGCTTAGGGCGGGGTGAGCTGGAAGGGCTTTGGATGTCCCTTGCGATGAGTTGATGGGAGACCCCAGAAGATGGAGGCAGATGAGAGTGAAGGCAGAGACACTGCCACGAGATGAGTGTCTGAAGGGCAGGGAGAGTTGTAGCCATCAGCATTTGTGTTTATCTTTGCAGCAGTGATTATTTTCAGATAGTGGTGTGAGAGTGAAACGTCAGCTCCTGCTATTAATAGCTCTGCAAACAAGAAGACTGCTCGTTACTGGCAGGTGAAATGAAGTTAGTTTTATTTCATCCTAGGTATGAAAAAGTGCCAAAACAAGACAGGCTCTGAGTCAGTCCCTTTGGTCTAGAAAAGGTGGAAAGAGACACACACCCCCAGAGTGGGGTGGTTTTCTCAGGGTGCTTCCATCCTGCTTCAGAGTAAGTGCTGCTGGAAGAGTGGGTAGATGTGGTGGGGAGCTGCAGCTGGCTAGGATTGCTGACAACATGTTGAGTTTAGGTAAAAAGCAAACCAAAGACCTTCAAGGTTCCTGCTGTGAAACTGGAGGGTTTTCCTTAGAGGAGAGAAGGTCTCAGCCAAAGGTCAGCAGCATGTGGTGGGACCCCAAAACAGCTTTCGGTAGCAAATCCCCATCTGAATGGGATGCAGCTCCCTGGAGGAGGGATTTGCCAACCCCACAGGTGAAAGCTGCTCCTGGGCTTACAGCCACCTTTGGAAACCTGATGTGTCCTTAGCAGGCTGAAGGCTCTGGGCCACTGTTGATCTTCAGAGTAGGCGCAGACACGGGGTGGGCAGCAGAATAAAAGTGTTGTGGAATGATGGTGCTGATGTAAACAAGAGCCGAATACAACTCACATTGTTTGAGCAGATGTGTCCTGTCTACTGCTAATTACAAGCATTGCGTGCACAACACACACTGGGAGATGTGCCAGATACTCTTTCTTTTCACGTTGAACTCAAGATCGTTATAATTAAGCTTTAAAGTTGCGAGTAAAAGCTAACATGGAGTGTAGGTTTTCTGTCATGCTGCTTGCAACTGGGCTGCATGGGATGGACGGGTGTGAGGGTACAGCATCCATCCTGGAGGGCATTTGGAGGGGGGCTGGGGATGTGAAGGGCCTTGTGGGGCTCTGCTGTGGAGAGCATGTCCGGATTTGGGTTTAAAATAGGCAGAGGACCCAAAAATACTAGAAACATGCCATGTTACCAATGTGGGAAGTGTTGCTCAGTGAGCTTTAGCAGCCTCTTGGGCTTGGTGGGCATGGAGGAGAGGTGCTTGCTAGGAAGAGAAAATCGGGAATAAAAGCGGGAAGCAATCATGTAACCTTGGGTTGAGAGAAACCTGGGTTGATATCTCTGATGGATAGCTTCAGGAGGAGTTGCTGAAGGCAAGGCTGGATGACAGGGACATGGTGGCTGCAGCTCAGAGGGCACTGGTCACTGGCTGCTTTGTGGCACTCTTTGGGACTGCCTCAGGACAAGGTGGGTGCTGGGGACAAGACCACATGTCCCTGAGGAGAGCATCCCACCTCTGTTCCCTAAACACAGGGGGACTCGTGAACCCCCTTTTTGGGCTATGCCATGGGAGCTGAAGTTGGTGGCTGTGCAGGTAGGGGTGAGGATCACGGTGTGTGATGTGCTTGCCACGTGCTCGGAGATGTGATGGATGGGCTGTGGGGTGCCTTGGGCAGAGCCACCATGTGACAAGTGGTTTAAAAGTGAGGATGGTGGGCAGAGCAGTGAGCTCTCACAGCCCTGCCATTTGTATTCAGAGGGAAAGCGGCTGCTGGGTTTCAGTGGTTGTAGGTCTTCATCTGGGGTCATGTCTGAATAAATTACGGTTTGAGATACGGGCAAATGCAAGGGAACAAGCTGTGCTGTCAACGCGGCAGCAGAGCAGAGACATCTTAACTGCTCGTGATAAATGGGTCAAGATGGGTCCCAGTGTTTTAAAAATTAGCTGTTGACCTAGATAGCGACAGTGTAATGACTTGCTCGCAGTGGGAACGAGAGCGAGCATCGCTGGAGCTGCGCGTCGCTCCGAAGGTGGGGACGAGCCCAGGGTGCTGGGCTGAACCTGGGCTGGATCCCCCCGGCATTGTTTGTACCTGGCTTTTCCTCAGAGGCTGGGCTGTGCCAGGGGAAATCATGGAAGATCTCGGCCCTCTCTTTCTTATGGCTTTGAGTGACAAGGTACATTTGTCCCACAGGCAGCAGTTGGGGAGGCATCTGCCACCAGTCATAGAATTGTTTGTTTGGAAAAGACCATTACGGTCATCTAGTCCAACTGTAAACCCAGCATGGCCAAGTTCACCACTAAAGCATGTCCCCAAGCACCACATCTGCACATCCTTCAAATACCTCCAGGGATGGTGACTCCACCACTTCCCTGGGCAGCCTGTTCCAGTACTTGACAACCCTTTCAGTGAATAATTTTTTCCTAATATCAAACTTAAACTTCCTCTGGCACAACTTAAGGCCATTCCCTCTTGTCCTATCACTTGTTATTTGGGAGAAGAGACCAACACCCACCTCACTACAACCTCCTTTCAAGTAGTTGCAGAGAGCGATAAGGTCTCCCCTCAGCGTCCTTTTTTCAGACTAAACAACCCCAGTTCCTTCAGCTGCTCATCAGACTTGTTCTCCAGGCCCTTCCCCAGCTTCATTTTCCTTCTCTGGACATGCTGCAGCACCTCAGTGTCCTTCTTGGAGTGAGGGGCCCAAAACTGAACCCAGCACTCGAGGTGCGGCCTCACCAGTGCTGAGTAGAGGGGCACAATCACTTCCCTGGTCCTACTGGCCATGCTATTTCTGATCCAGGCCAGGATGCCATTGGCCTTCTTGGCCACCTGGACACACTGCTGGCTCATGTTCAGCCACTGTTAACCAACACCCCCAGGTCCTTTTCCACCAGGCAGCTTTCCAGCCACTCCTCCCCAAGCCTGAAATGTTGCATGGGGTTGTTGTGACCCAAGTGCAGGATCTGACACTTGGCTTTGTTAAACGTCATACAGTTGGCCTCGGCCCATCCATCCAGCTTTTCCAGATCCCTCTGCAGAGCCTTCCTACCCTCAAGCAAATCAACACTCCTGCCCATCTTCATGTCATCTGCAATGCTTTGCTCTCCTCCAGTACCAAAGGACTGTGAGTTGCCTTATTCATTCCCCCCACCCCATTTTGCAGGGGGAGCGGGGCCGTGCACCCCTGAACACCCACACAGGTTGTTTGACACCAGTCCTGATGGAGCTATGCCATGGTTTTGGGTCAGGGCAGTTAGTAGGGTTGATGCTAAAGATGGAGCTGCTGCCCAAGTCAGGTTTGCTTCTGCTTGGTGCTGGGGAAGAAGGCCACCACCTGCAGCAGGTTGTAGTGTGCCAGGGGTTTCTCTTGTGTTGTGATCCTCTACCTCCAGGTGAAGCCATGTTCTTCCTCAGCACTGAAGGTCAGCACTTCCTTTCTTGGCAAGAGACCTATTGGTGCCCTCGTTAGTTCCTGTAATTGAATAGTGGCTTTCTTGGGTGTTAATTAAGCAATATCCAAGCCAAAGTCACAGTTGTCTTGTGCTCTCAACATTGATCTTTTCAGTTCTGTTGAAGACACCTTTCCTTTACCAGGATTTTAAACTGTGAAAATCTTTAGTTAAGACCTGAGTAATTCGTTACTTGAATTTGATTTGTTGGGTTTTAAGTGTGCTTGTTGGTGGGGCACAGTGCTGCTGTAATACTCCAGCAGTTTCTAATTGCATTGGCTTTGATGTCTGTTGGCCAGTACGAGCAGTGGGATGGGATGATAGCTGAGCCATTCTCCAGCAAGGTCCCTTATTTGGACCTTGGAGCCCCAGCTTCATCACTGGGGCTGTGGTTGGAGCACTTTGGACCCTGGGATGCTGGCCCCCTGCACCCCCAAAATCACAGGTTTTGGGGTGGGAGGCAATAGGCAGCCAAAGATGGGTTGTGCTGTGCAGGGAGGGATCTTGGAATCTCTCACTGCAGTGAAGCTACTGTGGTAGGACAGGAGAGGACAACTGCATGCAGGTCAGAAGTTACCCATTGTGTGCCACCATGAGCTGGGGATGGTTACATGTCTGTGACAACAGCCAAATGTACTTCATAACTCTTGGTCCCTAGGAATCATAGAATCACAGAATGGTAGGCATTGGAAGGGACCTCAGGAGATCATCTAATCCAACCCGCAAAATCTCATGTTTTGGTTTGCAGCGACTTTCCTGTCTGTTTTCCTCTGGAAAACAACATTCCCTTCACAGTGTCAAGGGAAAAGAAAGTCTGGCCCTTATTTTTGGAGGTCCTTAGTCCCCATGTGTGACAGAGAGGTGTTTTCAACCTTGAGCCCAGCTCCCGTCGGTGTGTTCTAAGCGGGTGCTCATTTTTCCTGTCTGAGATGGCTGGCAGCTACATGTGCTGCTTTATTTCCCACAGGCTCCTGCTTCTGGGTCGCCGTCCTGGACGGCAACGTGGTGGGGATCGTGGCAGCTCGGGGCAACGAGGAGGACAACACGGTGGAGCTGCGCCGCATGTCCGTCGACTCCAACTACCGCGGCAAAGGGATTGCCAAGGCCCTGGGCCGCAAGGTGCTGGAATTTGCCATGCTCAACAACTACTCCTCCGTCGTGCTGGGAACCACGGCCGTGAAGATGGCAGCCCACAAGCTCTACGAGTCCTTGGGGTTCAAGCACATGGGTGTCGTTGAACATTATGCCCTGCCGGGGATGACACGCTCCTTACTGGAGAGAATGTTTTTCCAGCTCCGCTACCACCGCTACCGCCTGCAGCTGCGGGAAGAATAAAAAAAACCCAACCAACCAAACAGAAAAAGAAAAAAGAAAAAAATTGTTTTCCTCCTCTTCCCCCTTCAAAAATAATGAATTGCCCTTCTAATTCTTGTCACTGTCGATTTGCCACTTTTGGGTTGAGTTTTTGTTCCCTCATGTCATGTTTTGGTTTGCTCCGTGCAGCTCGATGGTCCGGCCGAGCAGCGCTCCTTCCTCGCGTGCTGCAGGTGGTGGTGCTGGCAGCCCTGCGACCCGGCGGAGCGGAGCGAAGCGAAGCAGTGGCTTCTCCTTCCCAGGTACCTCCGTAAAGCACAGAAACTTTAACTGCAAAATAGTACCACTGCTCTGATGTACATAGTCGTCTCCTTTTCCAAATGTAAGATAACATAGTGACGCATTCATAATAGCGCAGAAATATTACTTGAATGCAGTTTTCAGTATTCCATGCACCAGTAAGTAGAATATACATTCGTCTTACCGTTATTTACTGGTTAATAGTTTTCAAAGACAAGGTGGGGGGCAAACCCCCCCCCTGCCCCCAGCCCGCTTGCTACAATGCATGAAGAGGAAAGCGGGTGCCCGCGCTCGCACACATCGCACTGCCGCCACGGCACTGGTGTTGCACTTTTGTTTTTTGGATGTGCCTCATCCTGCCAAATGTCTGAGAGACCCTGGGTGCATCCGGTAACCATGACTCCGCTCCATTCCCGCCCTCCTTCCTAAGCCAGCACAGACTGGGACCGGCTGAACTCTGAGCCCTGTTGTACCATAGCGTGAAGTTAAGATCAAACCTGAATATCTCCTGCGCTGTTCCATAGCCACGCGTAACCCGCAGTCCTGGGCCAGGCTCCGCATGTGCGTTGGGACTTTCTCCTTGCTGCCTTTTGGGGTTTTGTTTGTTTGTTCGTTTGTTTTTTAATTTTATTTTTAAGGGGTTTTTTTTATGTTGTTGTTGTTATTATTTTTAGTTTTGGCTTTTGCTGAATGGTGTCATTGAGGCGTAATGGAGGCTGCCGTTCCTATGGCAACACATTTGCACATTAATGTGCACACCAAGTCTAACCACTCCAGAGAAGCAACGTGTGACAGATAATAGCATTTTGGGGAGCGCCGGGGTGGGGGGGGAAACTTACTTATTATCTTAACCAGCTGCTTGTTTGATAAATGTAGATGGCCTCACTGCAGCCTTCCATCAAAGGTAATTAACTGCTTTAATGATGTCAGATTTGTGACTTGTACAATGCAAAAAGCAATGCAAAGCAGATTCGGCATGTGTCTGTACCCCGTATGTATGTACAGTGCCTGCCAACTAAAGAATAACCAAGACTTACAGCTTCTTCTAGCCTGAGATATCAACTTTTATAACTTACTTAAACAAATAGCAACTTTGCATGAATTACATCTTGGGGGGAAAAGAAGATCAGTAGGTTTTAATTTTTAAAATGTGGTATCAGAAGGATAAAGAAAACCATTTCTGGCTGCACTTAATTTGGGGTGGGTGGAGGGGTTCAGCTCTGTTAATATATTTAAAGGGAAAACCCCTTTAATTTAGTTCCTGGGTGGGGGGGAAGTTACTGTTTTATGAAGTATTATGCTTGTGTGGGGGGAGAAAAAAAAAGCCACCTATCAAGATGAACTTGATGGTAACCACGCTTGCACTTGCAAATGCAATGGAAGCATCAGCGGGAGAGCCCTGTCAGGGAGGTGGCGTGGGGCACGCAGCGGGGAGCAGCCGTGGGGTGGTCAGGACCCACGTGGCGTGGACACACACGTGGGTCGCTGCCTGCGTCTTACTCCTGCCGAGAGCTGCCCTTTCCTCTCCAGCCAAAAGCTTTCCCAGCACCGAGATGTGACCAGGGGCACTGAATCCCATCCTCGCTGGGGCTCCAGAGCCGGCACTGATTCCGGGGATGGATGGAGGAGCCGTTCGGTGCAGCCCTGGTTCCACGCTCGGTGCTGGGCTCAGGCACGGTCCAGCCCATGAGGAGCCGGAGGGACAGAGTCCCTGTGTGTGTCCCAGCAATAAGGGCGGGGAGATGAGGATGGTGAAGGGCACTGTAGCAAGAGACCGTGAGTTTAATTAACAAAATTTCTGTACGGGGCACTATATTTTTAAAAGTCTTTCTATGCTGTACATTTCTCCTGAAGCTGAAATAATGTACTATTGGTAGGGGTTTTTGTATAGTGTACAGAAATTGGCAGAATATTTTCTTGCTGCATTCAGTGATTTATTAACCGAAGTAAAATAGACAAATATAAAGTGTTAGCAAAAGTTGAAAGAAAAAAAAAAAAACAACACAAAACAGTTTGTGCCTTTTTTAGTTTATTTTTCTGTTGCTATATAATCACTGCACTAAAACCTTTCCAGAAGGGAAAAAAAAAACAAAAAAACAAAACTAGTCTCTTAATAAGGGAGGAATACATAAAGCCTAAATTGAGTGTTAATTTTTTTATTGGGATATTTAATTAAAAGAATGTTGCTGGTTTTATTTGATACCTGTGCCTTTGTAATAAAACTCCACATCTTGTCAGAAAAGCCAAACCTGGAATAAATCCCACCAGATCCCACAGACACAGAAGTACCATCAGGTTACCAGTATTTCCTTTAAAAACGTGTAAACCTTAACTAATGATATGACAGTATCTGATCGTAATACCTGTTGACTTTCCTGGGAAGGAGGTGCTTCGGAAAGGTTCAGCTTGGGGAGTGCTCTCTGCATTCCTCCCCAAGCACACTGGTGCTGGAGGTGCACCGATAAGGATTGAGTCATGGCCACTTGGCTGGTAGCTGCTAAGCAAATTTCTTCCCTTAACGCTTCTGCCAGTTGCTTTGTGACCAGGGTCTTTGGAAAACATCCAGCTGGTTGCTCCCAGCTCTCCAGGCGGGACAGCTCATTTCTGAAGGAAAGGGCTGGCTGCCAGAGAGGCTGGGTTTTGCTTTCCTCAGAAGATGGAGAGGGCTGGTGGGTGAAACGCTGCTGATCCCAGCTCTGGGTTTTATGGAGAAGCCCACATGGCTGCCAGAGCTGCATCCCTGGTAGCAGCAGCGGGACAAGGGTATAGGACCTTCAGTGTTGCTGCTGCTTTCCCACCCAGAGCTCCTCTGAATAGGATTAGACAAGGTTGGTCTATCACCAGGTGATACTGTCATTTCATCTGCATTCATAGGAAGGTTCCCTAGATGTGATAGCTTGGACTAAGCTCTGGAGACAGAAAGCTTCTTCCCACTGCTATGTGTGGTCCCTGGGCTCTGGACCATGCTGGGCTCACCTGCTGCCCTTCCCAAGGTCCAGCCTGCCTTGTCACTGCCTGGGCCAGCATGCTGGTAGACCACAGTGCAGTTTATGGGGTGATATATTGAGGCTGAACTGCCTTTGGTGGATCCATCCACCCACTGTGCATCATTCAGGGTGCACTGGTTTAAACAACTTTGCATGGAAAAGTAAGATCCCACAGCTTGTGCCTCCCAGTATTGGTTTTGCAGCCCACCTTGGGGAGCTTCTTGCTTCTCCTGCACCAGATAGCCAAGATCAGCACAGCCCTGCATTGGAACAGTCACCATGCCCCTTTCTCTGAGTCTGAGTGTCACCTCCTGTCTGCTCCCATCCCAGTTCAGCATCTGAGTCGTGCAGAGCAGCACAAGGTGGTTGTGGGTTTGGTCCTGAGCAGAACAACTTGTGTTCTGGACCTACTACCAGAAACCTGTTGAGAGCCTATTGCCAGTTGTCAGATCTAATTCCAACAGAGAGTTCTATCCATATGAGATGGCAGGGGATGCTGGTGGTTAATTTTGGTGGTCTCTCCTTCCAAGGACACTGTTAGCCAGAGTGTGGGGAAGAGTGGAGAATCTCTTGGGTCTTAGCCTCAGTTGGTAAACATGATGGGTAGGAAAACTACTGTAGATTTAGGTGGAGGATGTGTTGGAAATGTGAAGGAACTTCCCTCAGCTGTGCCAGGTGCCTGCTTTTACTTTGCTGTGCTCATGTGTTGTTGTGACCCCCGCCCATCATGCATGCTGTGTGGTGGGACTGAGGATGCAGTTTCCTCACCTGGCAGCTCTCTCCTTACCGTTGTGGGTTTTTCTGCTGATTTCTGTGCAGTGGGCACTGCTCAAATGTCCTCTGCTCAGAAGGCACTGGGGCAGAGCCCTTGCTCACTGGGGAAGGTACCTTACAGGGTGTGATGTCCACCTAGGGGGGTTCTCTCTTAAAAAAAGTAAAATACATTTATAAAAAAAGGGAAACTTTGCATTGCCATGGCTGAAGTCCACAGCCTCAGGGCTGCCCCAGCCCTCCCACACAGCCTGGGCCGTTCCCTGCGGAATGAGTGGGAACGCCCTGCACATCCTGAGCAAACTGGCATCTCAGGCAGACGTAATATTTGGCAATAAGCTCTGTGGGAAGCTTGGCCCCCGGATGGTCCCAGGCCAATAATGCTGGGCAATCGAAGCAACAAGGAAAGTGGTTTCTGATCTTACTTGAAACCCTTGAACTGGTATTTGTTGTAAAATCACGCTGTGTTTGCCATCCGTGAAGCAGAAAGCACCTGTAAGATGCTTAGAGATGGCAGCTGTAGTTCACCTCTGCTGGGAGATGCCCTGTGCAGCACTTCTTGCCACAGAGAAGTTTTGGGCGCTGCCCTCAGCTGAAAGCCGCTCATTCCCCTGCCTCGTTGTCACCGTGCAGTACGTGGGACAGTATTTCTAAGAAGCCTTTACCTCTCCCCAGGTGTGCTGCAGGCTGTGCCCATGCACAAGACATCCCTTCTCAGGGAGGAGAGACACGTGGCTGTGGGGTACCTTGACTGTGGGACTTTTCAGTTGGCCATTGGGGAAGGGGGTTGCTGGCAGCATAGTCAACCCTGATGTGGAGAAGCAGGTTTTGGCAGCACAGTTCCACCATGGAGCTTGCTCTAACAGCTGTTTGTTGGGAGCAAGGTGAGTTCAATGGCACTGTAAGGAGGCTGTAAGGCTGCTCTGTGCCCTGCGGGTCTGGGTGCAGTAGCTGTGCGGTGCTGAGCCAGTGGGTTGTTGCAGGCAGTGTGCAGTGGGGTGGCGTGGGGCGCAGAAGCAGGACCAGCATTTATGATGCTGCAGAGGTAGTTGCACTCCCAAATCCAGTGTCACAGCTCACAGGGCATGAGTTGTTCTGCTTCTGCTATGTGCAGGATGGATGGATGCACCTGAGTTATTGTAACCCCAAGGGCCAGCTCTGCTTCTGACTCATTTCAGCATCACCCTTTGGTGAATTTGTTGATTGATAGCCAGCTGAATGTCAGTCAGCAGTGTGCCCAGGTGGCCAAGAAGGCCAACAGCAGCCTGGCTTGTATCAGAAATAGTGTGGCCAGCAGGATCAGGGAAGTTCTCTTACCGCTGTACTGGGCACTGGTGAGGCTGCCCCTCGAGTGCTGTGTTCAGTTGTGGGCCTCTCACTCCAAGATGGACATGGAGGTGCTGGAGCGTGTCCAGAGAAGGGCAACAGAGCTGGGGAAGGGTCTGGAGCACATATCTAATGAGGTGTGGCTGAGAGAACTGGGGTAGTTAGTCTGGAAAAAAGGAGGCTGAGGGGAGACCTTTTCACTCTCTACAACTACCTGAAAGGAGGGTGTAGTGAGGTGGAGGTTGGCCTCTTTTCCCAAGTAAGAAGACAAGAGGAAATGGCCTCAAGTTGCACCAAGGGCAGTTGAGATTGGGTATGAGGAAGAATTTCTTTCCTGAAAGGGTTTTCAGGCACTGGAAGGGGTTGCCCAGGGCAGTGGTGGAGTCCCCATCCCTGGAGGGATTGAAGAGTCTGTAGACATAGTGCTGAGGGACATGGGTTAGTCAGGGACTTGTCAGTGTGAGGTTAATGATTGGACTCAATCATCTTAAATGACTTCTCCAGTCTAGGCAATGCTGTGGTTCTGTGAATGCAGGGGGTAAATGACCCAGGAGACATCTGTCCCTGGGGCTGGGACCTGGACAGGGGGTGACACTTTATGTCGTTATGTCTGAATTTAATGGTCCCCATGTTGGAGAAGCAGGACGGAGGGTCAGCAGGCAGCTGTTGGGGTTGGATGTGCCTGTCGGGGTCCCAGTGCAGACCTGAGGGTATCAGGTCTCTTTCGTGCTGTGGCAAACTCTGTGCTGGGGTGGGCAGGATAAGGCCCTGGAGGGGGAGAACAGAAAGTCCCGTGGTCAGAATTCCCAAGGGAACCGTGGTTTTACACAACCTCGTCGCGATCCTTGCTGCTGCCCGTTGCTCGCTGAACCGTATCTGTCCGTGATGCAGATCTGCTGCCTTTTAATTTGCCAGATTTGCTGGCCAAGGTGCAAATGAATAGAGACTGACTGCAGGGATTTCCGAATTGCCAAACGCACAAGGGCAGGAACCAGCTCCAGTTACCTCTGAATTAACAATCTCATTTTCAGTGTGCTGGGAGCCTGTGTTTCATTAGCGTTAGTGTGATGCTGTTGGTATGCACTCTATTTAAAGCTTAATAAAGGCATTTTAATTCCACACTAGCTGGAGTCTTGCAGTGGAATATACTGTACCAAGTAGAGAAAACAAAGGGATGCAAACTCTTAAATAAGCTTTAACATGCAAAAGGATAATTTTCTCTTTTTCTTTTCTCCCTCAAAATAAATCCACACAGAATCTTGAGCAAAAAAATGATGTGCTCAGTAGTAAAGTCTATGCACAGAGATTATGCTTATCTCCCACCAAAAACCCAGTACCTGAATGGTAATTTGGAGTACCTTTCCCTAAAAATAAAATAAGAGAATAATTTGAACAACAGAGAGTTTAGGTAAAACACAGTATCATTTAAAACAACAAGCTCTAAGCCAGCACTTGGAGTTTGATCGCTGTTTGAAATCGCTGTTCAGTGCTGTGTTTGTATTACATGATGGTCAGCTGCGGGAGGGAATATGCTTTTAACATCTGAATAGTAGAAGATGGACTTACTGAGACCAGGAGCATAACAAATACATAATGCAACTGTAAATTTATTTACGAGTAACATGTTTGAATGCAGAAGCAGCTACTGCTATGTAAGCATAATGAACATATAGCTAACTTTGTTTTCAATTTATTTTCCTCCGGAGCTTAGTCCTTTTGACTTGTAATATGTATATTTGCTTTTTTTTTTAAATATCATTAGGTTTAACAAAGCATCCGTTGCTTTGTGAGTTGTACTTAACGATTGTGCTGGGCCGTTAGCTTTAAGCAGTTTGTGTGCTTGTGTTATTTTATTAAAGCAAAAGTCTTCTTGAGACAAATGCAGTAAAGGTAAAGGAAAAAAAATAATATTTTTTGATAGTGTTAAGCAGATGTGTGGTATGCATTTGGAAAATGTCCAATGTCAGTTGAAAAAAAAAAAGAAAAAAAACCAAACTGGGGCTAAATTGCTTCCCAGAACTGCTCATGTCTAAGGCAGTGGCTTTTTAGTTCTTGGGTTACAGGCTAAACTCATGCCTAAATGGAAACTCGGATTCCCCCGAACAGCCTCTTACTCTGCATCTCTTCACCGTTGTACAAGACCGATGTGAAATGAGTCTTGTGTTTTCTGTGTTCAGCATAGTATGTACTGTACTTTGTAACGGGAAGCGGCTACAAGTCCTCAAAGAAATATGAACACATTATAAAACAGCAATAATTACCACTGTAAAGCAAATGAGCATGTGGGGGAGAGCACAGGGAGATAGTTAATTAAGGTGATACCGTTAGGAGCACACTGGTGTCAGTGCTGCTATTGCACCGGGGGAGCAGGAGTGAGTCCTGGGAAAGGCCATCAGTCCCTGGGACCAGACTTCACCTTGGCAGAGAACTTGCCCGTGTAGGATCCCTTTGCCCGAGTCCAGGTCCTTACAGTTTTTTACCGTAGTTTTAAGGGTGAGTTACTGCAAATACCATTCCTGGTGGGAGAGGCAGACACAAGGAAGAGCTGTCAGAGTCACACAGAGGAAGGTCAGCGCTTGTTGCCACAGTCTCATACCCCAGTGTACTCTGCTACTGCACTCCTGGGGCTCAACAACAGCAGAAAATAGAATAAACTCGTATAATTTTCCGATGGAGGGAAGCAGCAGTCAGCTCTGCTGGAAGCTGTTTGCATCCTGTCAAGGCATATCGATACAAAGCAGTTCCCCTAGCGTGGCAGGACGTGTTGAGATGTGTGTGAGTTAGTCCTTGGTGTGCTTTAGGCACTTGAGCTCCAGCCTACACAGCGTTATCCTGACGCAGCGTGGTCTCTCCATCTTCCGTTGGCAGAGCCCCGGGAGCCAGCCAGCTCCCGAGGGACAGCAGGGTGTCCTCGGGCAGGGTCAGGCGAGGTGCTCTGGGCAAATGACTTGTAGGTACTTAAGTTCTGTTCCTGATGGCCGCTGTAACTGTGAAAATTAACCAGACCTGCTGTGATAAATTTGGTTATATAAGGTTTATTTGGTTAATTTTTTATAAGTGAAAACTGAAAAGATGAAAGAGAATTGTAATATGAAAGCAACTGCTGTAAATAATGTACGAATGAATAAAATCTAAAACTTATGTCAGTTTTTTCCTAAACTGTTTTGCTGTCGAGTTACTGACACCGCAGTGCAGACGGTGCCTCCATCTTTTCCAGCTCCCACTCCAGCACGGGCAATCACCACTCTTTCCTGTTTCCATCGAGAAATAGGAGTATCTTTGTATGTGTGTGTCATGCATGCCCTTGGATTGTGGTTCCCCGCTGTTCCAGCTCACTGACTAATGCTAACACACTCGGAAGTGTCAATGTTCCTGGAGCTGCATACAGTAAATGTGGAGCCACCCCTGGTCGCTACATTGCTGGTGCTGCCCCACAATGGGACCCTGCCAAGCCCTGGCCACCAGACACAGCTCTGCCCGAGGCCAGGTGCCTCTGTTTGCTGATGGAGCACTTGTGCCCACAATCCCACCTGAGGTGGAAGAGAGCCCTGAGAAATGTCCCACTGGAGCAGAGGACCAAACAAAAGCAGGCGGTGCCTTTTTTCTGCCACCAAGGACATGGCGCGAGTGGTATGGGTGAGGACTTTTTCATGGTGGTGATATATCTGTGGGGGTTCCTCAAGCCACACAAGCCCCTTCTCATCCCTGTGTCATTGCATTTCTGTAGGTAAAAACCATCACAAAGGGGCCATTCCCCGTGGTTTGTGTGTTAGACCTGCACAAGGCTGTTTCTGACCAACTTGAGCATCTATGAGATAGGGAACTGCTGGCCTTCAGTGTGGGGAGGGGAGATGGGCTCCAGCCTTTGGTCCAGTTACAGCTGGAATAAATTAGTGGCTGCTGAAGTGGCCTTTGGGGCTGTTCATTCCTGAAAAGCAGGTTTTGGTGGCAGTTACAAATGCTGCCAGGAGAGCCCTGCCAACCAGCAGCTCCAGGACACCCAGGCAAGACCCCCTGGGCAAACTGTCTCTGGAGATGGCCTGGGCAGCACCCTCAGCAAGGGCACTGGGTGCTGTCGCCTGCATGGCGGTGCAGGTCGAGGCTGTGGGACACGCAGGGTTATCTGGCTGAGCAGCCAGGGAGTGACATGGAGCGTGAGGTTCATGCCTTTGCTGTAGGGCTCTTGGCCCTTGTCTGCTCTATCCAGATGTGCAGCCCCCCCCGATAGCGGTATCTCCTGGGAGGAGGAGTATACAATGCACCTCTGGGGCTGATAGTGATGTGGGATGTGGGGGCGTTCTGGGCAAGACTGCTGTAAGTTCATGCATGTGCACAAGCTTTGTTTTATACCAAAGCTACCAAAAATACTCCCACCCTCAAAACTGCTTTAATGAAATAACAGGAAAGTGGCAACAAAAGCTGTGTTGGTTTTAGAAGCTGTGTTGTGGGTGTGCTGCTGCCTTACAGCACCACAATTAACTGCTAGTTGGGTTCTGACTCTCCACTTACAGGCCACCATTCCTGTCCTGACCCCCTTTCCTTCCCCTTCATGGTGGTTTGCTTTGCATAAAAAATTAAAATTCCTGGGGACAAGGACTTTTCCCCTTTGCCCTGTGTTCCCCTCATGCCCTAGATGAGACAGAACCTTATGGTCCCTCCCCACACTGCAGGCTCCCCAGCACACTCACTAGCTATCTACACTTCAATGCCTCCTAAGAAGTCAAAGCCAACCCACTGCAAGCCGTCCCCTCTGCTGTAACCGTGGCCTCCTCTCTGTGGCTTGGTGCTCTTGCAAGTAAAGTAGGGAGTCAGAGGCTGGAGCCAGGCAGGGAAGCCCCTGGCTCTAACACAGTTGAGCACATAAAGCCCACAAAACTGCATTTAACTTGGTCAAACAGCCACCACAATGTTCCATCACCCTACCTATCCACCCATCTACCTTTCATCCATCCATGCTGGCCAGCCTTTTGCCAAGAGACAGAACTGTTAAATCCCCACCCATAGGTTCCCAACCACACGCCCACTGCCCACCCAGGCAGCTCCTTACCACTGGCTATGTTTTGTCTATCAGGTAGGCAGAACAAATGGTACTATTGCAAGCTCTGGGGTTCCTCCAGTTCTCTTCAGGTCTCCACAGCCGCAGGGGTTAGGGTCACTTCATATCTAGGCTTTGCCAGGAGTCATAAACTGGACCTCCTTATGCTTATCACAGCAGCAAGGGCTGCTACTCCCAGTCAGCAGCTCCCCTTTACAAGCCATCCCACCACCACCTGCCAGCCTCACAGAAAGCCTCCACATATCTACTTGGCTTCAGCCAAAGGAGCCACTGCTAAACCTAGTGAGACCCAGTGTCTGCTTGGAATGTTCCTGAGGCCGTGCAGGATTCAACCTGATGTTTCCTTCACCTGATTGGAATCTTTCACCAAGCTTGCTGCTACGTTTCTAGCTCTACTTCCTTAAGCATCACCCTGGTTCACAACACGTGCCCTCCCACTTTCCTCTGTTACACAGATGTAAGCACTACAGTCATCACCTCTTCCACTTTAATAAAGAGGAAAAACTCATGTATTCCAGTGAGGATGAACATGTCTCCTCCCAAAGATTATTTTTTATTGCAGTTATTAACAACACTACTGGCCAAAGCAGCAAAGCAAAACATCTTTTTATTGCCTCATCATCTCAAGATATGGCCACACTCCTCTGGGAAGCAAAGACCTCGGAGAAAGCTTCCTTTTGAAACAGACTCCTCATCCAGCAGGCTAAGGCACCGCAGGATGTTTGCTTGGCTCCCTGGAGTCCTCGCAGCCCACAGTCTGGCACAGCACTTACGTGTTATTGCCAGGATACATTCAGGCCCTGGCAATTCTTGCCAACAAAGTTTTCCAGGTTGATCATCCTACAAGGTGAAATATGTAGAACTATCAGCTCTGTCACTTAGTTATGTGTAAAATGCTGGAATGTCGACTGTTGGTATTGAAGGAAGATGGAGTTGAAGGTTTCATGTTTATGGTCATGTGTGCTAATGCCATTTCTTATAAAATTCAGCAAAATTGTCAACAAATTAACCTATTCATTTACTTGAGGTACGTCTTTTCTGTGCTTGATTGCATTTGCAAAGTCAAGAAAATAAATTCAGCACCTGAGGTCAGTTATAACAGAAGAGGAATGAACATGGGAGAGAGATGAATCTTCTCACATGGGTGTCAAAAGGCAGGGTCAGATGAATCATGCTCTAGAATTGCTCATTTCTCTCCATTAATGACCAGTCCAAGGTGAGTTTAGACCGTCCCAGTAGTAGATGGCTATTGTATAAACACCTAAGGTGAGATAAATTCTAAGATGATATCTCTGCAGAAAAGCTTAATTGTACCTGAGAACTCAGGGAAGCTGAAGGACAAACAATATCAGTTTTTTGGGCAAATTTTCATTGGGGCTTTAAAGGTAACTGATGGTATTCAGTCACCAAAACTTAAAACTTTAACAGTGAACTCTGCTTCTAGAAATAATCTGAAATGATTGTTAAAGAATCAAAGGTTTGGTGTTGTAGTAAAGACAAATTACTTGCAAGAACTCAGTTGGTCTGTAGTCTGGTCCAGCTCCTGCGTTGGTTACCTGCATTGCGGTTTCACCTACTGGAGAGAAGTGTGAAAATCAGTTGCTCACCAGTAATATTTATATTACAATCTAATTACTTACATCTTTTTTTCCTAAACAGGAAAGAACTGATAGAGTAGGAAAAGAAGTATAAACAGCTACTTTGTGTTTCTCTGCAGAGAGGTAGGTGTGATGGAAGAAAGGAAGACTACAGCAAAGTGAATTACCTTGGACTCCTCTTTATTTGTTATAAGTCATCAACAAGGTGCCCAGAGAAGCTGTGGCTGCTCCTCCCTGGAAGTGTTCCAGGCCAGTTTGGATGAGGCTTTGAGCAACCTGGTCTAGTGGAAGGTGTCCCTGCTGATGGCAGGGGGGTTGGAACTAGATGATATTTAAGGTCCCTTCCAACCCAAACCATTCTGTGATTCTGTGATATATGAGCTTGCAGCAACCCTGAATAACAGCCATTAAAAAAATCAGGATCGTTCTTTCAATTCAGTTCTTTAGCAACAATTTCGGTTTACATCTGATGGCTTTATTTGTGAGAACAAAAGCTCCTACAGCCTTCTAAGCTGAAGAGACCTTGTTTCCAAAGTACAAGAGAGAATGGTCTGTGTGATAAGATGGGCTTCCAAGATTAATCTTTTGTGCTTTCTTTGTGGAAAGGTAAAGAAAACCAAGGAAAAAGTAGATACTTTTAGTCTCACAGGTTGTGACTTTAGGAAAATTTTAAGGAACAGAAGCAAAAGGTAGAAGCCTTTGAACCATTAAAAAAACCCAAACCTTTAAGTAATTGTGAACTAGGAAGACATTTGTCAGAGCATCAAGGGGGAGAGGAAGACGGTTCCGTACTGAACCAGGACCCACCAAGTGGGTCCCAGGGGAGGCTGTTCTCAGTAGCAGTATCAAAGATTGTTTGGGGGGGGGGGGGGGGGATGAGCAAGTTACAAATGCTTGTTATTGGCCTTTGCCTAGTATGTAAGGTGGAGAACCATCCATTCTGGTGTCACATCAGTGATGAGATCTTCCTCCTTCTCTTAAAAGCTGGAGGTCTCAGAGCTACTGCAGTCATTAGAAGGGGAAGGTGAAGCCTTCAAACCCAAGAGGATCACCCTGGAAAATTAACTCCTCAGATATGGATTTTCTTTCTTTTCTTCCCCCCCCACCCCAGCCATGGCTATAGAGGAGCTAAGCACTCCTAAGATATGCTTGCAGGGTAGTTAGCCTTCTTTGCACTGCTTTGGTCTGACAAAAGCCTCCTGCCTTGAAAAATGACCTCATGCTGCATGTAAAAACTGCACAAATAGCTAAATTTTTGCCGCAGCTCAGAAGGTGGGTGAGAGGGACTAAAACCAGGAGACTTTGTGCCAAGCCTCTTAAAGCTGAATGCGTGGCATATGCTGGGGGAGCAGGTTATGTCTGCCACTGTAGGTAAATCCCATCATGGATATACACAGAGACAAATGTATGACAGAGAAGCAGTTCTTTCCTTCATTTTAGTGCAGTATATCCAGCAAAACATCACCTAAAATAACTTTGGGGTTAACCACAGGGAAAAAAAACCAAAACTCTTACTATATTTTATGTGATTCTGCTTCACATTGCAAAGATTAGCTTTCAGTTCAAAATATTCTCTAATGCAAGAATGAGGCCTAAACCAGACTTTTCATTATTAATATTAGCCTGTGTATAGATGTCAATTCATCTGTCAACTCATAAAAATATATGTATTTCCATAACAAAGCTACCATTATTTCTCTTATGAATGTATAGATGTACATACCTCTCCCACTGAGTCCACTGTAGATAGAACCCAACTGGAGATACTACTTTTGCCTTGTTCAAATGACAGGGAAAATTATACTGACCTACCACTACCTCCATTCCCATTAAGTTTTGTAGGTGCTGTACATAGCAGAAAGATATTTAGTCTGTTCATCAGAATCTATTATTTCAGATAATGTTAAGTGGGACATCAGTGTCCTGGGAAGGGTGGAGAGCTGAAAAAAAAGGGTGAACAAATGAAAAAGAAAAAAAAAAAAACAAACCTTGCAAAAAACTTTAAACCAAAGCACAGTGAAAACTAATTTCTACACATGCAATAGTGTGAAAACTTTCCAGTAGGTGTTGTGCTACTTTGGTTCCCAGGCAGCAAAAACTTGCATGGCTGGCACTTGAGTACATTAAACTGCAGCAAAAATGTCCTTGATATCCTATTAAATTTTCACAGGGCTGAGGTGTTCTCACTGATGCTAGATCTGAACTTTTTATCACTGCAATATCAGTCTCTAAATGTCAGCTATCACACACAAGCTCCTTCAGGCTGCCTGTTGGGAAGAAGACTGCAAATTCCCCTTTGTGCTTCAGGTCTATGCAGTGTTCAAAACCAGGATTTGAGATTTTGGGCATCCTGGCATGATTCCCTTACTGTGACTTGCAGAAATACTGCATTCAGTGAAGGCAGATGCTTTTTTCACTCTCATTCTAACACAAACACAATAGATTTTGATATGAATAGTAATGCTCTCTAGAAATACAAAGGACATGATTCAGCAGGCTAAACATAAGGATCTAGTATCGTTTGAGACAACTTGAAGTGAGCCCAGCCAGACTGTGTGCATTGCTTTGGGAGAGCTAATAAGCTGGAGAGGCAAGGAATATTGTTGTCTTCTCCCTTACTCTCATGCTGAGTCATTTAGGTTTATTATACGTTATGTTTGCATAGCAAATGTGAACAAGTCACACAGCTAGCTTGAGCACTTGCAAGTTATGTAGTCTAAAAAATAAATATCCTTCCCCCCTAAGAGATTGTTTGTCTTCCTAGACTCTGAATATGTCAGAGAAGCACAACTTAAATCACATTATTATCTACTATTTCTACAGTAGCCTTTTAATTAATATCAGTGTCATGACACCTCTGGTCCTAGGAATGTGTCTGTCTATGCATAATTAAAAATAAAGATAGATTTCAATAGGACAAATATAGTGAAATGAGTAGGGTACATGATGAAACAGTTCCTTTGTCATTCACTTAAGCAAAATTAATCAAAACACTTCAATATGCTAATAAACTGCAAAATTATTCATTGAGATGGTTTGTTCCTTCATCATGTCATCGTGTCAAAGGATTTGTCGCCAGCGCTTCCGCACAGACTTTCAGTACTTTTTGCATGTGTAAAGAAGTCTTGAGGGAAAATAGCACAGAAGCTGAAGCCCCACAAAAGGCCGTGTCAAATGTGTAAGAGCTGTGAAGTTAACATACTTCAAGTATGCTAATATAGAATAATATCACTAAGCCTGTCTGATTTTCCTTCCTGTACTCTAAAACTCATGCTTAGATAACTATTTTCAGAAGTTGTGTGATTAAATTGAAGAAATATTTTTTTTGCTGATGTGCAATAGCCTAATACTCCTTGTAAGTGAACAGCTGCATGTTCAATTGCAGGCCACAAAGCTCGTTCTGTAAGCGCTTGGGTGACCGCAGAGGCCGCGGAGCTGTTGCTTGCAGGGTTGTATATTGTTGTATAAAATCTGTGGTAGGTGAAGAATGAGGTCAAGGTGGGGAACAACATTCCAGATTGTTTCTTTGTTCCCTTTCCACTAAATTAGATAATGTTACACACAGCTGTTTACATTCTCTTTGCTGCTAATGAGTTTAATAAAGGTTGCATGAGTTACATGTTGTAGAGCTGAAGAAGACAAGTTCAAGCCACTTTCGCTCTAGTGCATCGAGCTCTGAACGAGATGCTCTAAACCTGCAGCTGCCATGCAACCTTCAGAGTGGAGTTCCCTACACATGGTGAAGGTAACTGACAATTCCATGCATTTTCAGAGATGGGTGAGGGTATCTTTGCCCCTTTTCCCTCCTTTCCTTCAGGAATACCCATGGAGTGAGGCTTTAAAGAGATTCCTCTGGGTCTACGCATCCAATGGTGTTATGGCTGGGAAGTGATGAGGTGCAGGGCTTCCTACAGGACCTTCATGGGAGTACTTACTGATCTTCACAAATGGCTTTTGCAGCCCACGTCGTGCTCCCTGCTGCTGCAACACCACAGAGCTACCAAAACTGTACTAACAATGAATTCCTGTTATGAGCATGGAGGCACTTGCTGAAATACTGCATAGTAACTTTTTGGTTAGTTTGCTGGGACATGTGCTTGGATGTGAGACACCTATCTTATTTTATTCTTCTGGTAAATTGTTTTAATTAAAGAAAGCTGTTTAGTTCCTACTTAATTATTTCTGGGAGTGCTACCACGGTTAGACATTTAACTTGTAAATGCCAAGCATTTTGTCAGTCCTCCTCAGTTTAATAAAACCTATTTATGACTCCTACCTACAAACCATCCCAATTATTATGAGTCCAAGGCTTCAAATGGGCCCATTTGATTTCCAGCCCTGACTTAGTTTACAAACAGATGAAGAATCTGTTTGGCTCTGGCACTGGAGTTCTTTGGGGTGGACTGTCAAAAGGTCATGTATGGATTCCAAAACAGTCTCTAGAGACAAGGCATGTCAGAGTCTAAGGAAAACAGGAAATGTAAGACCCTTTCCCATAAAGTCTATTTGATACAGCCTGCCTTGGTAATAGCTTCATGCCTGCGTTCCGACTGCCATCACTGCCAGAGGCTGTACTTTCACAGTCAGGGGCCATACCCTGATGGAACAAGAGGACCACTCCATCATTCCACAAGAATTTGATCTGAAAACCTTGGTTCTCTGTAAGAAAAAATCAAAAGCTATCCCAACATACACTGTGAGGAGGAATGCCTCAGCCTTGAGCAATAAGATGTCTGGAAGAGTAGTGGTGTACAGACCTGATGGCTCAGATGATGAAATTTCAAACAACCTCAGGCAAAAAGTCGTGATGCAGTCCGAGATGGGCACTGGAAGGGCTGCTGTAAATCACACATGCTGGTTCTTCTCTAAATGTCTTGCTGATGCCAAAGCTACAAGGGAGGCTTGAGACTTTCGATCCCTGCACAGATGTCCAGGTACAAAGTTATCAGTACCAAAGGGTTCAAAACCTTCCTGTTCCTTAAGTGTGGGAAGCAGAAAGACATAGGCTTCTTTATAGCATCTTCATGCTGAGTTGAGTCTTTTCCATGCAGGTTTCCTTGAGCCTCTGTTTTACCTGCTGGATTCTCTCATATCACTAGTCTGTGGAGACTTGTTTTCAGTTGTATATTAAGAAGCATTTTCAAAACTGACTTTTAGTCCAATAGCTTTATAAACCAGGCAACAGGATAGTTTGCTTCCCCATTTCTTCAAGGCAGGGAAAGGAAGTATCTGGAGGTTAAACACTTTTTATTCTACAGTGTGAGGTTCATGTAGGCAGTAAAAAATATTTCAATTCCACAGTTTCCCCACTATTACGAATGTGCTTTTCTGTATCACAAAAAGGACAATACTTTAAGCTGTCAGATTTTGAAAAAAGGGAGTATAAAAAGAGACCTTGCTGTTGCTGGGCAAAGAATGTTCTTGGACTAAGAAATAAAAAAAAATGTCATTGGGAACTGTTAGATACAGAAGTATCAATGAGCAAAAAAGACCAGGAGGTGGAGTGGGGCAGGGAGTGAATAACACTGACTGCCAAATCATTTATTGAAAGAACTGAAATATAAGGCAGCTATGAGTTTTAAGACCGAGAGATCACACAAAAATAGACAAAATACTCAGTTTTGAGTCAAAAGGGGATGGAGGGGAAGCAGGGACAAGAAAGTGCACCCTGTCTCTGCACCGTTGGTGTGAAGCATTAAGAAGAAGGACATGGAGGCTGCAGGAGTGATGGTAAAGGGAATCAGTCTTCCAGCTCAGTGGCAAAAGATGTGCATTGCACTGGGCTGTACCTGTGGGCAATTACACAACAGAGAGTTAATTCTGCTTTGTTCTGATTTACATACAATGACATTTAAAATACTGAAGCATTCCCTGAATTGGAGGTTGGAACCAGAGTCTAGGCTATTCTGTGGGATGTGGTAACTCAGAGACTGGACAGTTGTGCTCTTTTCTTTTTTCTTTTATATATTTTTTAAGCTCTCTGGCAGAGCAAATATTGATTAGTTCATACACAGGGGCCAGCCCCAAGAGGGAGCACAGAAAGCTCCTCAGCAGAACATCCTGTCATCTGGTGGTTCTTGCATTCCCATGGATGATGGATGTTGAAAGCCTTTCAGGGAGAAAGATTTCCTACACTTTGTAGATAAAAGGACAGGAGCAACAGCAACTTCGATTGCTCTGGCTGACTTTTGAACGAAGGAACTGCCTCCTCGGTGTTAGAACAAAAAGCCGTGGTTATCAGTTGTAAAGGGGTGAATCCCAGAAGGCGGCACTTAAATCCCAGAGGGGCAGAATCAATCATACTGCCCTGTGCACAGTTTTGTTGTGCAGGCTACTGAGGTATTCAGAGGGCTGGCAAACACCTGATAGGTCTTAAGCATTTTATGCAGTTCTAAGTGTATTTCTGATCCTAAAAATGCTATGTGACACCAACAGTCTGCCAGCTCCTGCCACTCCTGCCAGGCTGAGTAACGCTGAGTAATCCTGATGTTTACCAGCTGATGAAAAGAGAGGGCAGTAGTTCATTTGACCCAAGCTGGACTTCTAGATAAGCCAAGATAAATTGTGCAGGTCAGTAGGTCATTTGCGAACTGGAATAGCCCCCTGCGTGGCGAGGATGGGCACATCAAATGCTTGAGCAGGAAAGGGAGGCTGGGTCTGGGCGTGGGGACACACAAAGGCAGCTTATGGACAACTCGAAGTGTAAGGTGCACTGTATTGCACACAGAGGAAGCAAAAGCTAAAACATTTCAGACTGTGCCTGTTGGGTCCTGCTGGCTTTCAAAGGATCCATCCTCATGTTCACCTGCAAGTCACAGGTGTGTAGTTTTGCTATTTCCCAAGTGAAGTGACAGCAACAGTTCTGAATAGAGTCTTCAGAGAGAAAAAGTTCGGTTTTTCTGGCTGAAAAGAGAAAAAAAATCAACATGTAGATGCCTCACAGTGATGTTTTGAGTTCTACCCCAGATGCACCAAGTGTAGTATTTGGTGCTGTGAGCCTTTATGCCCATTCTGTGATTTGAGCTCGTAGGTTGCAGAGGAATGTTTTTCTCAAAATTTAAGCAGGGAAAAAAAAAACCCTCTAAAGTCACAACTATGTGCCTTAAACATATTAGGATATATGGAAATAATATTTTAAGAAATTTAGGTGTTGCCCAATATTGAAAGAAACCCAGCAGTTCCTAAGGGAAGAGTGATGATCGCAAACTTTACTCCCTGCCCATTCTTAAGCTGTCTGCAAATCAACCTGGGAATAGTGTTTTATGTCTTTATGAATTACTGTCTTTGTAATTTCTTTCTAGGGAAAAGACCCCAATTTGTACATTGCTGTGTTTAAACCATCATACAGTTTATGCTGTTCCATATAAAAGGGGTGACACTAGGTAATAGAACATGTCAAAACCTCAACCAGCTGAACAGTCACACAGAAAGACACAGATAAAAGTTACCAGTGCAGGTGTCTGTGGGAGTTTCACCTTACCCAGATGAAGATGCCTCCTGGAGACTGGGACTCCTGTCACCAGCCCTCAGACAGTGACCACCCATCCCATCCAGGAGCTTTTTGATCAAGACGTGCCCCATTTCTAAGGTCCCAATAAAGCTTGCTTAGCAACATATCGCTGCAGTCACCCCTGTAACACGTTACCCATGAGACAATGAACAGTCGGTGGCAAGCAGGGAGATGAGCAGGGAGGAAGGGAAACAACAAAGAGAGGCCTGGAGAGCTTGAACACTGCTGGTTTTTGCTTGATCAAAAGAACAAGATCCTTTAAAGATCAATGATGGGGCAGAAGAAAAGAACCAATTTTTTTCGGCATGAAGCAAACTCTATCTGCACTAGTTGAGACAGACTCCATGCAAAAACTCCAGTTTCTCCATCCCAGTAAAACTCCAGTGATTAAAACATAGCACTATGGACTTTTTCCCTGATGCAAATTAGAACCTGACACTGTCATCCAAGTGGGTTGCAGAGCTGAACTGAGTGGGCTTCTATCTGGGAATAACTCAGCAGGAAAGCAGAGTGCTTCAGGTCTGCTACTGGTGGCTATTTAGCCTCACAGAACAATTGAGGTTGGCTATCTGCTCCAGTCCCCAGCTCCAAGCAAGGCCAACTTCAAAGATGGGTATGGCAGGGAGCTTTATTTCTTTTTACTTAGTACAGGGCCTATCCAGAACTCATAACATCCATTGTACTGGATGCACCATCATTTTGCATTAGAGACGTAAACTGAGGGTCTGATTTGCTGGTGTCACTGCAGAGCCAATGACACTTTTTCTGATGCTATGTGTACTATTCTCAAGGCCCTAACCTCAGAAACCCGAACTAGAATTGGAGAGGATCCCAATGGGCTACTCAGTCATTGTCCCTGTTCCAAAGCAGGATCACCTAAGCATATACTTAGAGATATCTGTCTATCCTGTTCTAGAAATGTGTAGTAATAATGATTCCTAAAGCTCTGCTCAAGTCCATTCACATGCTTAATTATCACGAGCATTCTTTAGAAAGGCTTGCTTAACATCTTCCCTAGTTATACCTTGCTGAAATTTACGCTCCTGACTTCCTACTCTATCTCCAGGGGACCTATAGAGCAGTTTAATACCAGCTTTATGACAGCCCATTTTATACTGAATGACTGTTGTCAGGTGTCTCCTCAGTCTTCTCAAGGTTAAATGACTTAAAATCTTTCAGTCTTTCCTCAGAGGTGACACTGTCTATAGCTCTGATCATCCTTGTTGCTCTCCTATGGATTCCTGTTGCTCCACATCTTTTCTGAAATGTAGTTCTGAAAATTGGGCAGAGCATTCAATTCAGCCCTTGTTGGGGCTGAGGCAAGTGGAGGGATTGATTATCTCATTCTTCATCGCTATGCAAACACCTACAAATTCCCAGGTCTTTTCCTGAAATTGATACCTAATTAGCTGTTCCCTACATTTTGGGAAATATGTTGCCTACGTTTGTGTAGCTAACTGCTTTTGCTTTTGTGTGAAGCTTTACACTCATCCTCACAGAATCAATTCTTTTTATTCATTTTATACTATTATTCCACTGTGGTTTTTGTTTTTTTTTAATTATAAACCTATTGGCCTAAGGATTTAAAACAACATTTAAATTCTACAAATGCAATATAAACAAGACTCAGAACCTTCCTAGAAAAGAGATGACTTATTATCAGATAATATCTGTTTTGTTGTGCAACTATAAATGTTTGAACAATGGATGGCCCAAATTGGAGGGGTAAAATGAATTAAAGCAGAGACTACCAACCGGATTACCAGGGAATGGAAGGTGTTAAGGGATATGGAAAACACCAGGAAAAGGTTAAGGTTTAGGTCACATATGAGAAGTGAAAGAACTAAAAAAAATTCAGCTTCAAAAGAAAAATCAAACATATCACAGGCGATAGTATCAGAAGCAGCACAACACGGCCACAGAATTTGACTAAAGCACAACATTTACAACACTTTTTTAACCTCATCTGTGACCTACAGAGGCCCCAAGGGAAGATGTTGACTTCTCCCAGCTCAAGTGTTACAAAAGCTCATTATATTTAAAGGAAAACCTCCCCGGGAAGCTTATTTAATTTAACGTCATAGTTCAAGTGAATGGACAGGAAGATAAACAGAGATGGGGATTGCTGGCAGGCAAGTAGGGTGGCCCAGCTTTCAAACTGCTGCAGAATTTGTTCATTGTAAAGAAATGAAGTTCTAATAGGTGTCCTTCACATGCAGTTTGCAGTCAACCATCAATCTGAGCTGATTTTGGGGCACATCTTAGAGTTAAAAAGAGAAGAAAAAAAAAGAATTCTGGCAGAAGTCCTGAGGAGATTTGTCTTCTTCACCTAACCAGACACTAACAAGACATTTAGGATAAATTAGTAATTAATTAATTTCTGGACTCAGCTGGATGTGCATTAATGGATTAGTGCAAAGAGGCCAAGGTAATCCAGGGAGATATTTAATTTTGCCTTGGACAATTCTGTCCAGAAATGCAGTGTAACGGGCAGCAGCCACTTGTGGGGAGGATGGAGGCTGAATCTCAGGAACCCCTTAGTTCTCTGCTTAACATGCAAATTGGAAAATGGGATTGTAATCTGATGCATGACACTTTTGAATAATTAGAAGTGAGAAATTCAGTGTGCACAGCAGCTGAATCTGCCAAAAAATAAAGGGGAAAAAAAGAGAGAGAATTTCTACAGTCAATTTTTTGTACCAAGGAAAAATGGATCATGAAATTAACAACTACACTAAAAATATAGTTAGCCAGAAAATATTCTCAAAAATTCCATAAATTCATAAATACCATGCCAAATGGTAGAGGGAAGAAAGCTGAAGGCACAAAGGGTAGAGGTAGAAAGATAAAAAATATATTTTTTAACTTGTGCACAGTTAATAGCGAGAGTTTTACTACCAATAACAGTATCTATGAAGTGTAGGGGAAAGGTTGGTAATGGATTAAATTATCAGTGTAGATCAAAAGCTCAGGAAAAATGACTCTAAAAATTATCCAACTAATTAGCTTTGAATGGAGAAGGTGACATGGAAAAATGCACCAAGAAGTAAAGGTTGTCTGGAAGTCAGACCTCCAGAATTCAAAACACAAGCAGAGAGGATAACAAATTGCCTGGACTAACAGTGAATAATTAAGAAACACCTGATAACGTGAGAGGTCTTACAAAAATGTGTGGTCAAGTGCACTTCAAAAATGCTTCAGGAGACCCAGGTGATTGTAGGCTGCTGGTTTTGGTAGAGACGAAGCAATCAGGTTGCAGAAGTTGCCCAGGAAGGCAAAAAAAGGACATGACTGAAACAGATTTTAAATCCCAGAGACACCCTGCCCACTAAAACTATTGCAGAATGGCAGAAATAAGAACGGATTCTTTTCCACTCCCTGAATGCTTCTGACAACCTGCTAATACCAAAAGGAAGCATGCCAGTCACAAGCGGGCCCGTCAGCCAGGGAATATAGTAAATGCTGGCACAGAACGAGGCAACACAGGTGGGGAGGAGGAATGAAATCCCAAAACATTTCTGGGGCTTCTTCTGGTACAGCACTGCATACTTTAATGTGGTACAGCAGAGTATTTGAAGGGATTTTTTTTCATCTTTCAACTGGATGACAGCTGTTGTCTAACTGAAGAATAACATCAGATCATAGTAAAAATCAGGAGGTCTCTAGTCCAACCTCTTGCTCAAAGTAGGGTGAGCTATGCAGTCAAGACCAGGTTAGTCAGGGATTTATCCAATCTGGTCTTCTAATGGTGAAGCGAGAAGAGACATTTTAGGCCGTTGAGGAAATACATCAGGAAGGCATAATATAACCTTCTACCCATTCTTCAGCCTCCTTTTCAAAGCAGGTTAGACAAAAAAAACCCAGACATTAGGTCCTGTGGACTCCCAAAAATGAAATGAGTTTACTTTTCAGGGCCTTTTCTTAATCATTACCAAGAACAAATAATATCTTGGATGCTCTAGCAGATTCATTCTCTTAATCTACTCTTAATTGTCAAACACTGAGAGGGGTTTTTTTCCTCTCATATTTAAAATGTCTTGCTCACCTAAAATCTGAGACCAATGTTTGAATTATGGTTATTATCAAGTTGGACCAACATTCAAGATCAGAGTCCTACCACTCCATGGTGATATATGGACATTAAAAGATTCAAGTCCTGAGCAGATACGTAATGGTCATGCCATGCCCATGCAAATGCCAGCAGAGAGCTGTGCTGTTCCATTTCTCACAGACACTGAGTGTAAGTGTTTTCAAATAGTGTTCCTTCCCCACTACTCTGCTTGGCAAATGAAAAGATATACAGATTATCTAAGCGAAGATTCAGGCCACCAAAGACACAACTGAAATTAAACCCAAAGACACAAATCAGTTCAAAAGGGGTTATTACTGCATTCAGAGAACCAATTAATGAAATTTCTGCCCACAGAAGACAACTGAAGCTAAGCAGAGTCAGCTACTCCCTTATCCCCATCTCTTCTGTGACCTCCCACACTCATTGATCAGTACTTTTCTAGGGTTCTGCACTTCAAACAGAAGCATTGTTTCTTGCTCTCCCAGCACCTCTGCATAGGTTGTGAGAAAAAGGGAATCATTTTAGGGATCAAATTGAGAGTTTTAAGGATTGAAAAGGGCTCTTATGATTGCCCCTGCTCCATCCTACCTGTGTTTTACAGTCCCCTTCATACAGAACCAAAATAACCTGAAAAGGCAGTAATTTATTATAATAAGGGTCTTGAGTGAGAAATTATTGTGCCACCCAAAAGGAATTCCTGGCAGTCCTCAAATACAGAATATTTTCACTTGTATTTATTTGGGAGGAAATGTGTGGTCAGGACTGGCCTTGCTTCCCTATAATGGCTCTTTAGACTCAGGCATGCTGCGGGGTAGCTTGCCTAGGGTTTGGAAAAACTACACTGCCCTGATTTTATAGTTACACACAGATCAGCACACAAGGGTGCTAAAACGGATGCCTTGTCTAGAGACCTTGTTGGGAAATGAATTGCAAACTTTACCCTGTTTCAGGCAGCTTGTTCAAGGAAATGACTGCCATGCTAAAGAGATACATACTTCTTCAATTTCACAATTTGAAAAATAGAACTTTCCAAAACCTATACTGTCATACAGGACAGAAGGCAGTGGGAATGGATTGCAAAGTAAAATAAATTGTCCCAGAGGCTCAGCATTCTTCTCAATATGTGGGATCCTATGAGTTAAAAACTAATGAACTTCAAAGCCAAAGCACTTCAGTGAGGTCTGAGAAAGCTAATAATCCACAAAATCTATACCTTAACACAGCAGCACAGGGCAAATGGTGAAGACTAGATACACAGACACACACAGACCTCAGGAGATCATCTAGTCCGACCTCACTGCCAAAGCAAGTTCATCTAGAACAAGTTACTCAGGAAAGTGTCCAGGCGGGTTTTGAACATCTCCAGAGATGGAGACTCCACAACATCTCTGGGCAGCCTGTTCCAGGGCTCTGGCACCCTCACAGTAAAGAAGCTTTTCCTTAAGTTTGTGTGGAACTTCCAGTGTTCCAGTTTTTTCCCGTTGTCCCTACTCACTGGCTATCCAATGAGCACAGAAAAAGAAGATCAGAGAACATGTCCCAGTGTTTCTAATTCATAGTACAGCAGATGCTGGTTACATGTACATCAAGGACCTCTGGTCTCCACCTAGCTATGCCACAAATCTACATATGCTAATTCACTCACAGGCTGCAATTAGAAGAAAGCAGTTTATTTACCGGAGAATCTAGAGCCCTGGGAAGATAAAGTTCATGGTATGCATCCTGAAAGTTGTAGGGACACAAACTGCATCAAGTCTTGAGATCTTGGTCATCAACAATCCTCCAAAATTATGCCAGTTTCCCTTTTGCCCTCACACCCATCTGAGCAGAATGAGCCCCCGCACACGTGTGAAAAAGCAGTGCCCTTGTGCTTGGTTCTCTTCCTTTTGTTAACTTACTCTTTGGAAATTTAAAACCAGGAAGAAAAGCTGTAAAAGCAGAAGGGGCAAACCTGGAGCCCAGAGGAGCTCATGGTCCCTATCTGAGACACAAGGAGAACAAAATATTAACTTTGCCCAGAATCTATACAAAGTGCCTGCCTCTGGGAAACAGCGACTGACAGTCTTTTGTGAAGGTCTGTGTTTGAAAATTTGTTCTGTATGGTGACCTCTGCATTTCTGTAGCTTCATTTTTGAACAGATGTCAACTCACAGGACAGGATCAAGGTTCTTTATGTTCTTAAGTGTGTAGTTGGTTTTTGTTAGGCTGGAGTATATGCCTAGTATTGTTCAGGACTTGAAAAAATACACAATCTATCTAGTTTAAAAGTATGCATCCTAAGAAACATATGCAAGGTGGAAATCAGCTGGGAAACATACAAAAATGTTGACTTCTTTCCTACAGTAGTGAGGTTAGAAATGTAGCCTTAGAGAAGCAAGGCTTAATTAGTACAGGCCTCCTGAAAACAGGAGGTCTTCAAGAGGAGTGGAACAGACGAGAGAGTAGAAAATTTCACACTTATTCAATGCCATTGGAAACACAGAAAGCTTGAAAATGTCAAAAAGCAGAAGAAAATTCATGCAACCTTTTCTCTGTTGGAAAGGTGGGATCAGACCCTCTGCTCGCACAACATGGTGCAGTGTCATAGCCATGCAGGCTGGACTCTCCCCCTGGCAAAGAGCTGACCCCCAGTTAATATGTAGAAGTTTCTGACGTTGCCTACATGACAACTGTTAATTTTATAATTAGAATAATACATTTTTAGAAACAACTGACTCACTTCAGCTGACAGGTTATGCATGATTAATATGCAACATAATAAAACAATGTTTAATAGTTAAATGTCTTTAAGCACAATGCAAAATTGTTTGATGACATAAAACTGCTGCAAAATCTCTGTAACCATACACTTTAAAAAATGACATTATAATGCTTTGATCATTTGATGTCTAATGCTGAAAGATACTGAACATCTCTTAAAAGTTTTGTGCTTGACTTCAACTCCTAAATAATTAGCAGACTTTGAGGACAGTTTCATATTCCACAAGCACGGAGGCAGAATTTGGCAACCAGTAATGTTATAAACAAACTAATTTAAAGAATAAACTCTGCAGAAAACCAAAATATCAATAACAAATGCAAGCACAAAGTAGAAGCCTGAATATTAAAAAGTATAAGGCTGAATCCTAAAATTTATCAAAATACTATTTAGCATTACATCAATAACAAAAATAAAAGATTAGGCAAACTATAATACTTCCTCTAAAGAACGCTAAGGCTACAGTGTACACGCTGAGTTTGAAATTAATTGAATTGACAACAATCTGGTTATTTTTAATACATTTAGGCATGCAGTTTTGCTCCCAAATTCTAAAAATAAATTAAAGTGGAGATTCTCCATTTCCAAAGAACTCTTTTTCTAAGTCTGTGGAACATGACATTTAATATGTGATGCAAACCAAGCAGCTGCCTTCTACTCACAAATTATAAAATAAGCTGAACACAACACTTAAGCACTTGCTGATACAGTTCAAATAGTGTCTTTCTAATGCCAGAATAGAAGTATTTTTACAGAAGCACTTCACAAAATATTTAACAATAAAGTCTAAACATCCATCTAATTCTAATATATTTGCCATGTTCCCAAAGGGTTAATACTGTCTTGCTTCATTTCTTACATGTAGTAATTTAGCTCTGAACAAAAGCAGCTCCCTGCTGGTTACCTTGGCTAAAGGAAACACAATGAACTGGTAAAAACCAGTTTTATCTCACTGCTGTTGCCTAGGGCTACAGACAAAATGAAGTAAAAAAATTCACATGCAGAGTATTAGGTGCTTATGAAAGATCCAGCAGCGCTGTTGCCTAGTGATTCAGCAAGGAATCAGCATAGGCCAATGAGGTGTACGAGTACTGAATAACGTCCCCGATGACTGCTTTACATCTCCTGCAATTCTGTCATACACCCCCATGATTTCCCAGTGGTAAGAATCACTTTCAAGGGAACCTGTCAGAAAAAAAAAGGAAAAGAAAAAGAAGAAAATTTAAACAAACACATCACACATAGCAAGATTACTATTTTTGCCTTTCCCTTTGGATGTTGATACTGCTCTAGATTACATGCCTATCCAATATGAAAGGTTCTTCATATCTAATAATGCTTAATTATAACTACAGTTTTGATTAAGATACCTTAACAATTAAGACTAACCTTCAGTTTTAAAAATTGCAAATACATGTTCCTGAATTGCAAGGAATATGCTAAAACAAAATACATTTTATTATGCTTTTTGAAAGCACTACAAAATCAGAGTGTTCATAATCAGCAACTTTGTCAGTAATGCATAAAGATATGAGGGTATTTTTACCATCCACTTTTCTAGTTCTGGGGTATTTCTGTTGCTTCTTTGGATTTATTTCAGTTTGTTCTGCAGTTACTGGTGCTCTGTTACACAGTAGACTTTCTGACATGAAAGCTGCCTCATTAGCAAGGACTGTATTTTGGAAAAGAAGCTACTTCAAAGATAAATCAAGCTTTTCCTCAAAGAAAAAAAGAAATCTCTCCCCATTAACACTATATGTGTGCTCTACTTTAGTGACATTTTTCCTCCATATTCAAAAATAATATCCATATTAACAGAGCACATAATGCATATTTAGTTGAAGCAAGTGTGCTGAAGGAAAACAGGAGCACTTCACAAAAACCTTTTCATCTTCAACATCTCTAATTCTAAAAGACATGTTCTTACTGTATAGAAGGGTAAACAACATGAACAAAAATACACATCTTTTTTAAAAAGATCACTCTCAATTTCTCCTCTGAGATCAAGCTGTTGGTACTTTATGTTTTCTATCTGGCCTCTGCCATTGATCCATTTGTGATGCCTCAGAGGAAGATGAAGTATCTTCATGATGCCTGTAGTCTAATGTGCAGCAGGAGTAAAAGTATGTCATGATTCCTACAGTAATTTGCTCAGGAAAAGGAGACCAAAATAAGGGTAATAAAACATGTATTTCCAAATAGTTCTACTGCCTATTAAAAAGTCCTAATCTTTGAAAACCCCTGACAACTACCTATTTTCCAAGAATGTGCTTCTTTTCACCTATTAAAATGTAGTTGTTGTTTAACAGAGAACTGCTGTTCTCATAGGAACAACACTGAATCCATTTGCTAAAGCATCTCGATGCATTTGTCAGTGTGTGATAGAAGACACCTTAGACAAAGGTGAAAGAAACTCTGTTCTAAGATGGTGTGTCCCATTTTGTCCATAGGACATTGAAACCAGCCAGCCAGTGGCTAGTCTGAAATAAATAACACTAAAATTATATTCTGCCCACATAACTATGAACACTCTAATTAATCATGTAAGCATCTGTCCTTCTTAAAAACCTATTAATTTGTTCAGATTTTATTTCATGGCAGTGACTTCCTCAGGCAAAGTATGAACAATGTGGTCTCTGACAAAGTTGCCAAAGTCTCCTAAAACTATCAAGAAAGAGAGACAGTGTTGCTCTTCACTTTATATGCTGTCAACAATACCGTATTTGTTTATTTTAATAAACCTTAGAGCAGCATGACTGCCAGGTGTCTAATACTGTCATTAAAACTATTGAGATGTTGTATACCTTGAAAAACAGTCCTGCTTATTTCTTCAAGGAATTTGTAACAAAAGAAGCTAAGCAAGCACAGGTCTACAACATAAGCAACCTACAGAAATGCAGTTCATAAAGCTTGAGAGTGTCAGTGCAAGAAATGTATAATCCCAGTATGGCCAAAAGGTCTCACTTGACCAAATCCGGTAAACAGGAGTGCAAGTTCTTACAAGGGTTAAGTGAACAGTGAGGGGTGGGGTTCCAGTGTGGGAAGGTGAATAATTGTATAATTTAGATCTCAGATATTCCTCATTCTTTCCTCTCAGATTTGTGGGAAAGATGGGCTCTGTAAGGACCCAGAAATATGCAGCTACCAGACCTCCAGAGAAAGCCTCACAAAGTGGCTGAGGTGCTGAAATAGATATAGAAGATCTGGAGAAATACAACCTATAACTGATCTAGGAGTTTTCGTTTTCAGCTGTTTCCATTAGTGCAAGTCTATATGTTGTAGCCATTTCTAAAATAAATAGAATAAACTTTTTTCTGTCCCTAAATCTTATTCAGTAATACTGCTGAATGAGTGATCTGGCAACACCAAGTACTCCATCTCTCAGGAGGCTTGAAACCCTTGGACTCTTGCTCATTTAATCAGTTCAGGGATTCTCAGGAACTGTAGTCCTTTAATAAGAAACAAAAGCTGAGCAGTAGGCTAGGGTGAAGGTTACCAGTCTTGTAGAGAGAAAAATAAAATTATTTTATAAAATAATTACAATTAGGTCCAATACATGCATAGTTATAATAACTGTGCAGCGATCTACTATTTTTTTTACAGATGTCATTCTGGTATATGATGTTCTATATTTGAAACAATGACCAATGATTTCATCTGCTCTATATGTTAGGCATCCACACAGAAATGTTTAAAAGACCAATTTTCTAAGTGAAAATTACTGAAGAAAGATCTTTTGCAATATTTTTTCAGCAGTAATGAATGCCTGGCACATTTAGAAAGCCTATTAAAGTCACATATTTCTCACTCTACCACACCCAACAGAAATTTTGTGGCAATGAACAAAATAGATTTTAAAATTACCATACTGCATTGCTAAGACAAGGAGTAGACAACAATCACACTTTCCAAACTGGAGGTAGAGTTTCTTTCAGTTATTTTCCTTTAGAATTTTTACAGCCATTTTAAAAAGCAATTACCTGCAAACATTAAAATGAAACTATTGAAGTGAAAGGCAAAATAATTGCCTCTAGATTCTTAATATGATGATGATAACATACAAAGCTAAGCATGCCTGAAACAGTAATGGAAATTCAAAATTGTCTCTACCTTTAGTGGCACTTCCAAGGTTGTGGTCTGCTGCAAGGACTCCATTGTTCTTTTTACCAGTGCTGCAAAGTAAATTTGAAAACCCATAGCTTTATTTTCCATGTTAAAATCGTTGTTTAGAGAAAAAAAAATTACATGCTTTATATTCTGTTACATAATACAGAATACCTGCACTTCTACATTTAAAAAAAAATTAACCATTTAATTGTTTAAAAAAAAAATTTTTTAAAGTTAAATTTTATCTCTTGTGGAAGGTTGAATTCCTTATTTTAAATAGAAATTTAGGTTGAAATTTGGAGAATTAATTAACTTATATATCCCATAAATATAGAAGTACAGCACTAATATATTTTATAGAGAGGTACAGCATGTCTGAGTGCTGTATTTCTCAGCTTTCAGGTTCAGTACTCTTAACTATATGTTTGGTAACATTTTCTATATTTTAATGCTCTTGCACAGCCATAAAGCTCAATCTAAAATAAAAGCTAGGAAAAAAAATAATAGAAATCTGAACTGTCTGAAATATCTTATTCTTCAAAGTAAAAAGATCAGGGTCAAATAAAAAAAAAAAATCTTCCCTTTGGGATAATGGAGCTATCAAGAATCTAAACAATTAAACTTCAGTATGATTTATGTAACTTAACAACTCATCATGTCATAACACTATTCTCACTATTACTGTGAAAATGCATCTATAATGATTCAAAATCAATCATCTGGGACAAGATTTGTCATCCTCGGTCATGCCAATTAGTGTTTTGCTTGACAAAGATTGCTGCTGCAACACAATATGGTTCTAATAAAAATCAAAGAGAGATTCAATGGATAAATGGCTTTTTTAAAAAGTAATTTTGGGCCAGTGAAAGTGAAGTAGGAATATCAGGCAGCCCCAGAACAAAAGTTATTGAGCAACCTCCACTGCGCTGACAGGATGGCTGATTAAATAATACATGTCACCATGTGCCCTACGGAATTGAGAAATATCAGGGTACGCAATGCGTGGCGGTCACTGCCAGACCGAAAACCACATGATTACTTAGAAATGTCCTTTGAAGTTACCCCTTGATGCACATCACAGTTCTCTTGCAGCTGAGGTTAGATGCAAAGGAGCAACAAGGACTCTAAGAAACTGTGTATGGTTGTTGCTCTGGCTGCCGCCGAAACCTCTTCTAATGATGCCAGCAATGAAGAGCAGTACGTAATGTTTTGTGTCACATCTGTGACACTGAGGCTGGCCTGATAATAATGATGAGGATAGCTAGCTTGACCAGGAGTGGAGTGCTCAGACAGTGTTGGCTCACTCAGAGTTGTGGGCTAATGAGCTGTCATCAGATTTTCCATGAAGTCCAAATTATGCAGCAACTCAAAACATCAGTGGCTGAAGTGCCAAGGCTGAGGAAATGGAGACATTTGTTGACACATCTATGTACAGCTACACCTATATATTTGCCTTTTGTTAGATCTGAGGTAGTTTATGGTCCAGTGGAGGATGTAGAATTGTTTCTGGAGAGCAGAAACAAACATGACAACCACAGATTGTGAAAGGGGAAGTGCTGGCCTAAATAATTACCCACTTAAAATCCAGTCCAAGTCAACATGACTATGAACAGAAAAGGGTTGGACTGCCTCCATCTTGAGAAGCTCACTCTAGATTTGAGTGGGTTGCCAGCTTGGGGAGGTCAGCAATGCAGCAGATGCTGGGGCACTCCAGCAAGGTGGGATGCCTTCAGAGGGCTAAGTGGATTGCCAGACAGTCCCCGGGTAAACATTTTTTCCGTCCATAAACTCGCTACCGGGCTAGAAACACACACAGCTTTTGTGAGAGCGTGACATCTGGATTCTGCACTTCTCATGCAGAATCACTCAGCTCTGTATGTTCCACCAAAGTACCTATGAACAATCTAAGGGCACACTCAACTCTGCACAACTTCACATTTTTTTACCTGTTAGACAAATAAATAGCAATAGAGCATCAAGTCAATGGGAGGAAGAGATCTTTTTGACAAAAAGAACTCTAACAGACAACAAAAGAAGGAACAGGAGTCAGCAGCATCAATTCATGGGTTGAAGGATGTGAGTGATGTGATAACAGGTGCTGTCTTTTATGCGCTATGCACACATGTGCACATTTATGCACACACAATTAGGCACCGAGTTAAACTAGTTTTCCCCCTAGTTCTCCCCCATATAACTGCTATCCCCCAAAGGGGATTCATGATGGCAGCAATGATTGCAACACCTTCCTCTGCTGGTTCACAGTTTTTGCTTTAAGGCATTAGAATTCTGATGCATCCTTAACTGCTCTTAATTTTAAAAAGTACGGATTGAAGTGGCCACATCAGTCAACAAACCCAATGGTTCCCCATTCACTTTGACAACCCATTAAAAACCTCTCTGTGGGTTTGCTCCATTTTCTTCACTGTTTTTTTCTGTGCCACTGTGGCTCCCTGTTCTCCTTCTCATGTCACACTGACTGCTCCATCTCTTCACAGAGTTTAGTGGGTGGCATAGTAAAAACACTCATTTCAAGCAATCTGAAGTTGGTTTGCCTGCATTTCAGCCTTTTGAAATCATATCTTTGAAAGTATCCAAATGATTTGCCTACATCTACGTTACAACAGATTTTGAATGAAATAGTAAATATATAATGATAACAGAAATATCAAGAAGAAGCAGCTGGATAACCATTCCTGTTCAGTAGTCTGCTAAGACAAACAGTAAAGAAGGAAGCATTTAAACTAAATTACAATCTTTGCATTAAAATAAATAGGTAAACTGGCTGAATAGGTTTAGGGTGGAAATTTAAAGTTCTAGATTTGAGAGAGATGAAATTCAGGAACAGTCTCCCAGTGGGATTAATTTTTTATATGGAGATGACCATTTATAAAAGAGACCATATGGCATGGTGGTATGTAATTGCAGGAGAGGTTGCTTTTAGTCCTATGTATATAATTTCTGATTCTCCTGCTACTCTCTCAAACCTTCTTGAAAACTCTCCTCTTTCTCAAGGCTCAAAATAAACAATCCAGGCATTCACAACTGTCTTCTTTATCTCATATATTTTATAGAGTGTGGTCACTAACAAAAGTGACCACAATGTTTAAACAGATCTGTCTCTACCACTCTTAATGTTTTGTTTCTTTTCTAAGATTTAGATTGGAGGCTTTGGGGAGAATTATTATTTCTGTTCAGTAAAGAATCTAGTATATCTAGGGGACATAAATTATTAATTTTAAAATGCTCCTTTGCAGCCAACCATATACTGCAATGGCATTTGTAAAATGCTGTTCTCCCAACCTTTGCAACTTCCTCTCAAACCCTGTAGTCAGCAATTATGGGATTTGTTGATTATGCTTATCCTGGAATCTTTTGTAAGTGCTTAGTATGTCATGTTAAAATATTATGTATTAAAAAAAAAATGGTGACAGCAAAGTGAAGAGATCATAGAGGAACTGAAATTTTAACACATATTTTAACATGTATTAGATTTTCTTGATACTGGCCAGAATAAATATGCTTATTGAAAGTGTTGTGAATAGGAGCAAAGAAAAGACACGTATGCCTGCTGTTCAACAAAAGCTTATTTGTCCCTATCCAAGTGAAGACATTTTTCAAGTTCATTCACCTATGAAATTATGACTCCAGAAACATGTCAAAGCTGGCCAGACATATGATCTATGGAATAGGGATTTTTGCAAATTGAAAGCTGTCTGGAGGCATCTTTAGTTTATGCACCACTGTTTTTCAAGTTAGAGAAAGGCAGCTAAGAGGACAGAAAATGTCACTACCTTGTGATGACCAGTTCATTCTTTTGTTCTCTTACTCAAATTCCCTTTTGAACATGTGCACTTTTTAATGCAGCTGCCTCAGAACCCATTAAGTGTGAAATTGTAGCAGAATAAAATGAAATTTCATTGAATTTGTACATGAGCCAAAAATTTGTATTGGCAGATTTTTTTAAAAATATCTAAGATACTGTTCTTTAGGTAGTAATAATCTTAATTGATCATAATATCAAAATAAACAAGTTTAGTTTATTCTGATTTTTTTTTTTTCTTAGACTGGTCCTTTTGGTATTCTCTACATTTAAAGTAAGAATTTCAGCTGAAATATTTTATACCTGGTAAAATATTTTAAAAAGTTTAAAACTGTATGTTTTACATGTACCCAATATAAGAATGGATACAGAAATTAGTTTCATTAATTCTAACAATAATGTGTGATTATAAAAGCATGCCAAAAAAACCCCACCTTTAAAAGTTGCCCTAATGCACTGTGATATTGAATGGTGCAACATGAAGTACTGGAATACACATATCTCTACAAAAATATGTTATTTCAAGTAGCAAGTGCTTTTCATTTAATTATGCTTCTCACTAATACATGCAATTAAGCAAGCATAGTGACAAGGAACAATCAACAGCAATCACCAGTGGCAAAGTTCACCTTTCAAACCCACCAGGTATATATATATGGAAAACACATCAGAAGTCAGATCTTACACTGGTAACTACAGGTATCCCTGTACTGTAAAAAATAAATTATTCTGTGTTTCTTCACCCCAAAGCATATTTCTGTAACATATTCAGAATAACCTAAGGGCAAAGAGGAACTTCAAACAGAGCATGGAGAGGTAGTCTCAGAAATAGTCTCCACAAAATGAAAAATTGGGTTCTGCAATTCTTGAATACTCTTCAGGGTCCCTAGACAGACTCACAGTTTGATTTTGGGCAGTCTGTCTATCTGATTACACAGACTTCAGAAGTCAGAGATGCTGAGCCCTCTCAGATCCAAGAGCCCAGTTTCTGGCATTCCCAAAATATCATCTGCCTTTCTGCTTCCTGGGTTGCTGGAGAGCTCAGGGTGTGAGGAACCCAGACAAGCAAGCTGGCTAGAAACCAGGCAGATGGTACAGCTGCCAGTCTTCTGCCAAAACCAAACCAATTTCTGCCAAATGTTTTGATTTGATCTTTCCAGCCACCCTCTAATAGAAAATGAGGAATTTTAAAAAGCTCTTTTGTGGTCTTGTTTTTGCCCTAAACAGAGAATTGAGGCAAATTATATGCCATATCTTTGTTGAAAATTACACAGTTCAAAGTAGTATGTGCTTTATTGCATATCAAAGTATGTCAAGGTTTGGACACTCAAAGCCTTGTTATAAATAAATGATGTTTTGCCTTCTCCATTTGAGTGCACCATATGCATATTATAAAATTGCAGTGATGGATTCTGTCTGAAGAAAGTATTATTCTGAAATATAGGTAATACTTAAGCTACATGCAGCATTTTGTGCAAAAGTAGATACTAGAAAAAAAAATAACACCTTATTTCTTGCCCCTTCTTTATCAAATTCAGAAGACTCAAAATCATTTGTTTGGCATAGATTATTAGGTGCATTATAAATTGGATTTCCATATACTGAAAAGTACCAAAAATTCTTATTGTGGCCTACAAAATCCTAAGCAGGAATAGAGAAAGTGCCAGCACTATGATTGCCTTGTGGCAATTCTCAGTCTCTACTCAGGAGGCTTAGAAGCAAATAAACATTTTAATGTTGTAAAATGGAATTGTTTGTAAATACAAAACAGACACTTCCCTAATGGAAATGTTGCTGAGAAGGCTTGTGTTCTGCACTACGATCTAATTGAAATAATATTATTTACCTTTACGTTCTTAATTTATAAATCTTAAACTTATTTTAAGGCTTCATATCCATTCTGCAGATAAGAAAACTGAGACACATAATTTGCTGTTGCTGTCCTGAAAAAAGCAGACCAGAAGCATGACTAGAATCAGAATGTAAATATGCTGAATAGTAGGTCAGTGCTTCTTGGATCACACTAAATGCAGGAGAATAACACAGCACTGAACTGTAGTCTACTGAAGCCATCCAGCACGGCTCTTTAGCTTTAAGTCCACGTCTTTCCCTTTACTGAGCTTTGTGACTGTACCACTGAGATTTCTCTCTGGATCATTAAGCTGAAGGATGGAATCTGCACGTCAGCAGATTCTGTAATTTAAAGTTTATGAGTGGACAAAAGCTCATTAGCTATGTAAAGACAAAGCTGACAGCTAAAGAATATTGGTAAATAAAAGTAAGAAGCGTAAGGACTTAAAAAAAAGGGAGAAATAGCTTTGGGTAAAGGGATGAAAATCATACTTGGACTTTCAAAGCACTAAAGTGAATTAGGAGCACACATCCTATTGACCCTCCTTCTTTGGTTTAAAACTCACATACCTAATTTGTCACTTCAGTCAGCAGCTCCTGAAATAATTGGAAAAGATTAGGAGAAAAGAGTCTTCCTATTGAGTTTCATCTGAAAGGAATCTGGGTCAACTGCTCTCACACTGCTCCATGATCTGAACCAAAATTGTTCACACCACGGACTGGGGACAACATGGAGATCCGCTTCATCATCGTACTCCTGACTGGGAGATAGATGCTGATGCAGTTGCATCCTTTCTCTGCCTACTCAGATCAAGCAAAATCCTCATTAATGAAACTGAAGGAAGAGCCAGCTGCAGTCACTTTTAAGATAACTTGGAATAGTTCTTTTACCAGTCGCAGAACTACTTGCAAAACACAGGATCACAGAATGGTTGAGATTGGAAGGGACCTCAGCGGTGGGTCACCTAGTCCAGCCCTGCTGTGCAGAGCTGTTTAGAACCACTGGCCAAGGACTGTGTCCAGATGGCTTTTGAATTTCTCCAAGGTTGGAGACTCCACAAGCTCTCTGGGCAACCTGTGCCAGTGCTCTGTCACCCTCAAGGTAAAAAAAAAGTGTTTTCTGATGTTCAGAGGGAATCTCTTGTTCCAGTTTGTGCACATTGCCTCTGGTCCTGTCACTGGGCACCACTGGAAAGATCCTGGCTCTGTCTTCTATGCTGCCTCCCTTCAGGTATGTATATAGATTAATAAGATCCCCCTGAGTCTTCTCTTCTCCAGGCTGAAAAGTCTCAGGTCACTTAGCCTTTTCTCACAGGAGAAATGCTCCAGTCCCTTTGTCATCTTTGTGGCCCTTCACTGGACTCTCTCCAGTAAGTCCACATCTCTCTTGTACTGGGGACCCCAGAGCTGGATGCAGTACTTCAGGTGTGGCCTCACCAGTGATGAATAAAGGGGAAGGAAATGAATGAATGATGAAATGAAGAAGGAAATTAATGTATTAGGTTGGTCTTTAGTATTAAGGAAAAGACATTTCATCACTCTTCTGTTCTGAGGTAAGTGAGTGTATATAAGAGATACTGTAATGCAGAATTTTTCTTTTTTTCTTTGCCTCCCAGGCAAAGTAGAGACAAACCTAAAAATAAATCTTCAATCAGCATAATGAAACAAACTTCCATCTTGAACACTCAAGCTTGGCAGCCTATGTTAAGTGCAACGACAACTTCCAAGGTATCTCGGACCTCTAAACTGCCCAGGTCCATTTCTTAAAAGTTATCTTAGCAACTTCAATTACATGGTGATAGCTTTGAAGCAGAACAAGGAATTTACAGGTATGTTTGTTCTGTATACTGTACCTAGATGTGGAGATAAGCAAACTAGTTACATTGTGTTGTATAGAGCAGACACATCTGGAGTAATTGAACTGGACTCATCTTGTGTTTTCAGAAAAAAGCCTCCAGTCATCATGTCTATACAGTGGGACAATTTATTACTATTATGCATTCAATGGCTAGAGATTTCATCTGTTATACTGAAAAAGTACTGATTTTGCTGAATTCACTATAAATTCATACTAGTAACAGAGATCAGAATTTGACCCAATGAGGGCAGCATCTGTGATTTTCTATATGTATAAGCAACCACAAATAATTTTTATCTTTTGAGTAAAATTTACTTTATACTTAACATAAATTGATGTAAAATGAGACAATAAAAATCCTTCTATGCTGTCTTACAGATCTTACTTAATACACTATACTTTCTAACTCTGAATCTATGGCACTTTTAGACATTGGCCTTTTCTGAGTAGATACTGGAATCTCTGATAAATTTTATGGTGTTTTAAAAATTTAAATCAGAATCGACTCCTGTATCTAGAGGTCAAATGTTAATATATTAGCATAATCCATTACAATGACACTAATACATTGAACTTAAATATTTCCCAGGTTATTTGTTTTTTATTAGATGGAGGTTAAATTTTCTCATTACGAACTAATACTCACAAGAGGGATCAGTGATGAAAAGACACAAATATGGTAAATTGAAATGTTTAAATGAACACAACACAGGAAGGTGAAATTTATTTTTTTTCTTAGATGCTTATGTTATAATGGATATTTCTTGGTTCATTTCTAATATTTGTGGCATTATGCTAACTGTTTTAGCCAAAAGTGTTGCTGAGCTTCAAACTAGACCAAAGTTTGTAAATAAATGTGCCAACAGGAATAAATCCACTGCTTACTGGAGGAAAGACCCAACAGCCTCCTATGTGCCCTCGTTTGCTAGGTAAATTTGTACCAGATGCTGAGGCAAACTGGCTTAGGAAATAACATCTGGAAGTAAGCCAGATGAGAGGATAAAAATGCAGGTAAGAACTTTTACTAACTTTAACCTTGAAAGTTCCATCATAAAGTTCTCTTAATATAAAAAAGGGAGTAAACTAACTTAGAATTATAGTACATTATATTCTTACATTAAGGATTTCATAATTCTTTATGAAACAGGCCCCAATCATAAGTATTTAGGAAGTTACTTTCCAGGCCATTCTTTTTAAGCTCGTTTATTTCCTTCTAAAATCCTTTGATACATTGGAGAAAGTATTATTTAGTTTTACGGGATTTATACATGGGATAAGGGAATCTTGATAAGAAAACTAAATACAAATAAGCATGTTGATGAAGTCCAGATGAGGAGTATATCATGTTTTACCTAAGTAAGAGCCAGTGGTGGAAAACATTCAGAAAAATCTGCTTCATATACATTTTCTTATTAATGAAAATCAATGTGCTGCTTCTTATATTAATTATTTATCCAAGAAATCACAGGTTACAGGGGGGAAAGGGAGTGGGGTAGAAAGGGGAGAAAGAGAAAGAAAGAGATTGTATTTACCTGAAAATTCCTGGATTTGAGAATCTTCTACTTCAAACAACAACTCATCATGAATCTGGGCAATTAACCTGAAAAATTTCAGAGACTTGAGATAACATATGCAAGAAACTTTTGTTTTCCATTCATATCATCAATTAATTGCCACATGCACAATGGATATGCTAAAGTGAAAATAAATAACCTAAGCAAAATTCATTAATGGAGTTAAAAGGATTGCCATTCCACGCACTCTGAAAACATAAAGGCCATGGTTGTAAACCCAAACTGTGCTTGCTAGCTTATAAATGTCATTTACGGATTTGATGATGTGACAAGGTATTACTTAAACTCAATGTAATTTGCAGAAAATTGCTAGAAATTATAGAGACAGGCTATGTTTTGATAAAAGCTTGTTTTTCTCAAGTTGAGCTGGAATAAATGTGGTTGCAAATGGGCGGTTTTATTAATGCAAGTTACGTCAATAGTAAGAGCACTTGGCTCACTGGTATACCAATACTAACTCCTAGTATAGGGTTGGGCCAGTGACTTGAGACCTTGGCAGGAAATAACCTTTTCACTTAAGTACAAAGTAGGTGTCCTCATGCTGACAGAGTGGGTTGAAGAATGAAAATGTAGTCACAGATATACAACCTGGTTTGTCGCCTCTGCTATCAAGACAGTTGCCTTCATAAAAACAGTGTACAGCTGAAAGTCATGCAACTACACGTACCTGAGCTCTTCAGTTAGAGCTGTTTTGTGATGAATTTATACTGCTGCTTTGTTTTTCTTTTTGTCTGTATTAGTTCTCTTGCATATGGACTGTGACTCAATTGTTCAGTGCTTACATGAATAGCACCCTAAAGTGTTGGCTTGGGTGCAAAAGTCGTTTCACAATGAAAATAACAAATGTAGGCTCCAGGGAGACCTTCTAGCAGCCTTCCAGTACCTGAAGGGGCTACAGGAAGGCTGGGGAAGGACTTTTTACAAGGGCAGTTAATGACAGAACAAGGGGCAATGGCTTTAAACTGGAAGAGGGTAGGTTTAGATCAGATATTAGAAAAAAATTCTTCCCTGTGAGGGTGGTGAGACACTGGAACAGGTTGCCCAGAGAAGCTGTGGATGCCCCTCCCTGGAAGTGTTCAAGGCCAGGTTGGATGAAGTTTTGAGCAACCTGGTCTAGTGGAAGGTGTCCCCACTCATGGCAGGGGGGTTGAAACTGGATGATCTTTAAGGTCCTTTCCAACCCAAATCATTCTAAATTCTATGATTTGATTTAATCAATTCCACAGCAAAATAGATACAATCTAGTATATATAATCTTTGAGTGTAGTTCTTATTCAGGAAGGAAAAATTCTGTATATCTGATTAGACTGTATTCCTACTAGATTTATTTTATTACTACTTTAATTATTGCAGGTGGGAGTCTAAGTCATGAAACTGTACCACCTATTTCCAAATTGCTTTGCAATTTGTATAGAACATTAAAATTAATGTCCATTGTAGATTTATAACCATCAGTTATTCAAGTAAATAATTATTTATAAATGGCTGAAATATCAATGTGGTTACTACTTATAACTTCTCACAGCTTCCAGGAAAATATCCTAAGATAGTTTCACACTGCCTTAAATTACAATGTGACATTGACTAAGAGTGTGGTGAGCTCTAATAATAGATCTTAAATTATTAGTCACTTACAACACAGTCAGAAGCAGAGTGAAACAGATTAACATATTTCTAATAGGAAATTGGGACACAGGATACAAAAAGAAATAGATGAAAAGACCAGGGTCGTCTCTAACAAGAGAATAGACATGAAAAGTTACAATTTCCAATGCAAGTAAATTAATTAAAGCAAGAGATTCCTCATAATCATTGAAATTACATGTAAAAAGATATAAATCAGAAAGAATTGTGAATATTAAAACCTCTGAATATACTGTGAATCAATGGAATAAGTGAAAAGAATTGCATTGATTAAACCACTGCAATAAAACTGTGATAGACTGGTTATTATTTGTACCAGAGTAGTGTCTCATGACTTCAATCAGGATTAAAACCCCATATATTCTGAATATTTTGTAAGGAAAAGTCCTTTCTTAGAAGAACTTACAATAGAAATTAAAAGTTTTATCATAAATTCATTAGGATTTAGGAATGGAGGCGAAAGAACTGGATTTTCAAAACCACTCAGCATTGGACCAACTCAGCACCTCGTCTCCACACTAAAAGTAAAACCGAGTTCAGGAGGAACAGGGTTGGACCAGAGATCAGTGCTACCTCATGTGAGTCAGAAAACCTGTGGAAGCAATGTGAACTAAACTGCAAATTTCTGTCTGGACAGCACAATACACTTGACACGAGCTCTACCTGCTCCAGATCATCTCCTGAAAGCAGCACAGCTCTCTTCGCTTAGTTCTCCATCTGGGCTAAAGGATTGCTTCTCAGTGCTTATCACACTGAACAGCACACCCTATCAGCTCGGCTATATTGCCAGTTAGCTGAGGAATGATACTGAGTTCCAGAATTACATCTATCCCATCTTCAACATCTAGTGATTAATTGGAAGCTCAGGACAATATTCCATCTGCTAAAATACAGAACTAGAAGTTAGCATTGCTGGTTCTCTGTCTAGCTCTGCTACTCTCCTGTTAAGCAACGCACATTCAACTAGAAAACAGGGATCATATTTGTCAATAGTGAGAGTATTTCTAATACACTTCTATTTTCAAATGAAAAATATTACATAAGTTTTAACTAATGCTAAACATGACTTCCTAGCTTGATGCCAAGAAGTGGAATAGTATATACTATTTCCTCCTTGATGTTCATTAAACAAGTTAGATTTTTAAAAAATTATCTCTTATCTCTTTTTCTTATCACCTCACATCAACTTAATAGGATCTACTCTTGCAGGCTTTTATTACAAGGCCACCTGTATTTCTTCAGGGCTGTTAAAGTGATAATATTTGCATGCAATATGCTGTTCCACAGAAGGAAGCATTCAATTTGACATCAATACAGACGAAAGAAAAATCAAAGCGATTTATACATTCAAAATTCATAGCTTTCACCATTCCAGTGCATGCACAGACCTAACCATTGCTCACCTTGAATGAAACAAGTTTGAAAAATCCTATACTTTTATTGAATTATCTTCACATTGAAGGAATACTGAAATAGCAAGCTCCTCTCATTATCTCTTGCTAAATGTATGATAAACTAGATTAAAGACTGCAAACTAGGCAGAGACTTGTATTTCTGTTGTTCTACAGATGACGAGTATGCCTTTGACTTACAAGCTAATATTTTATTAACTATTTTCTTGATTGCCTGCAAATTAGACATAATTTTTGATGAGTATACTCATGATTTCTTTTACTGAGAAACATGACCTGCATCTGAGTACAACTGTGGTGTAGGATAGAGATACTGCTACAACCTGCACCTTCAAATACGTAAGTATTTATGTGATTGTCAGTCTGAACATGGCTTTTGATAGCAGTTTAGTGTGCCAATCACACAATATCCTTCTTAAACTATTATGTAGTACTATAGAGTTTTAAAAAGAAAATATTTTTTATTCTCTTCAACACTACATTCATCATTCTTCCAGTTTTCTATGAAACAACACAGAGATTAAACTTCTCAGACCTTCAGTGGATCCAATGGATATCATTACTATGCCATAATCATATTATTGACTTGATATATGCCAAAACAAATTAAACTATCATCAAGAGATATTTTTCATAATGTTCTATTTATGAGGCCATAAATTTTTACTGCTCTTTACAACACATCCAAAGCATAACAAGGTCTACTTTTCCAGACTAGTCTGCATGACAATAATACAAAATATAAACCACTAATGAACTCCTACAGAATAACTGTTGGTTAATTTACTCCAACTTTTGGTAGCAGGCAATCTGGACCCACCACATGCCCTTTCCAGACCCCTCAAAACTCACCTTAATCTTAATTGCTGTCTCTACTCACTCCCCTCACCAGAGCCCCTGACAGTCCCATGGGAGGTCTAACTAAGCACAGGCAGCACGAAGGAAGGTAATGAGCCGGGCTAAGCCATAGCTGCAACGTGCCAAGGATATTGCTTAAAGAAGACCTGAGAGGAGCTCACGTATCCCATTGAGCTGGCTGGTTTAACAGTTTGAGCAGAAAATAAATTTTAAAAAAGGTTTAAAGTTGGGTAACTGGGAAAGCATTAAATAAGAGGGTCTGACTATCATGCATAATAAAGTTGGACTTGATGATCTGAAGAGTCTTTTTCAACTTAATTGATTCTGTGATTCTGTAAGGAATGAAGGGCACCTTATTCTGATTAAGAACCAGGCTGAGAGCCCAAACTAAAGCAGTTTAAGATGCTTCCTGCTGGTTAGCTCTACACAGAGTCAGAATGGCAGGGGTTGGAATGGATCTTAAAGATCATCTAGTTCCAACCCCCAACATCTCTAGAAAAAAAATGGTGTGGCATCACTTTTCACAAGGGCAGTTAATGATAGAACAAGGGGAAATGGATTTAAACTGGAAGAGGGTAGATTTAGATCAGATATTAGAAAAAAATTATTCCCTGTGAGGGTGGTGTGACTCTGGAACAGGTTGCCCAGAGAAGCTGTGGATGCCCCCTCCCTGGAAGTGTTCAAGGCCAGGTTGCATGAAGTTTTGAGCAACCTGGTCTAGTGGAAGGTGTCCCCGCTGATGGCAGGGGGGTTGGAACTGGATGATCTTTAAAGTCCCTTCCAACCCAAACCATTCTATGGTTCTATGATCATCAGGTTGTCTGATTCTGAGCTAGAGTACTACAGTGGAAAATCTCCATGAAAAGTTACACATTCTATTTCTAATTTGAAGACATGCTGAGAATTAAATCTTAACTGAACAAGAGAATTCCTAAAGCCAAAGGATTCTCTTTGGAGAAGGAGCAGAAAAGATGAATTATTTTAAGTCCATCATAGCTTATATGTTTGAGTAAAAATTTTAGTTAAAGTTAAAAAACTTGTACAATGCATTACTTAAGAAATTAACACATTGTTACATTTTTATATAGGTACAATAAAAATGCATAAACATTAAAAAGTTACTAAAAGCACACTACTTTAAAAAAAAGTATTAATGATCAGTTGGTAGCATAATAAACATTTAGAAATACTTTTAAAAATCAGTCATTTTCTATCCACACATGTTTTTATTCTTATTTTAAAAAGCAGTATGTCCCTGATCATTGAAATGAATACCATTTTCTGATACAATAATATCAGATTTTTAGATCCCAAATATTAATATCCTGTCTGTCATCCTATGTTATCCTATTTTCTGATGAATAAAATAATAATCCAACTAGCAACATCACATAATTTCATTTTGAATTTGAAACTTCTAAATGCATAATGGGAGACTTCAAAATTGCAGATAGGAGAGTACATGGTTAAAAGCTTTGTATATAATGATAAGTTTAAAAAATTCCCAAAAGAGCATTAAAGTTGTTAAGTGGTTAGAAAAAAAATGATAAAAAGAATAAGGTATTTTCAAATCAGATAAACAGGGGAATATGAAAAAAGTATATATAATAACAATAGAAAGATGTTTTCTGTTCTGTAACTGAAAAACAAGAACTTAATGACTCAAAAATTTGAGAAATTAATACTTAATAAATTCATATTTAACAAAACAAAATATTGGTTTAGAAGACATGTAATCAAACACATTGCCAGAAAAAGCCAGACTGGTTGCTCATGGAACAAACACTTGTATGGATTTCAAGAACATTTAGGACTGAGGCATACATGACTTTGGGGGAAGACATTTAAATCTTCTGTTTCGGAACTTAGACTTGTCCCCACAACCAGAGCAAGATGAAAAGCTGCAGACAGACAGGCTGTCCTACTCCAAACCTTACACCTTCCTCCTGAAGCATCTGCTACTGGCCACACTCAGTCATAATGGACCAGATGGATGTTGGACACGATTCTTCTTGGGAATAGGTATTAATTTTTTTCTGATACTACTAATACTACCTGTAATTTAATAGCACCAGTTTCCCAACAAAAGTACACACATTCCAGGAGGAAGAATGCCTACTGAAATGTCAGGTAGCTAAGGAACTAGGTTAAGATAATTTAGTAACATTTTGTAGATTTTCAAGTTTCTTTTGAAGCTCAATTTATAAGGATTTCTAACACAGCAGTATAAAAGCTCTAGCTTAAGATACCTCATGTCTGCATAGATGTGACCTGCATTAAATTTAATCTACCTCTGAAAACACTGAAAGTGTTTTCATAACAAAGAGCAAAAGATATTTTGACATTTTATCACTTTAACTACAAAAATTCGGTGAACTTATGAAATTTGTTTTCTCAGCAGCTACATCATGAAGAGCAGGAGACTGAACAGATGGTTAATTAAAGAGACTAGAATTTTCACATGCACCTTAAGTTTTTTAAAGCATACCGATCTAAAAGGTGACTTACAAAAGGTTTTCATAAATGAAAATTATTTATTTGTGTTGAATGACCCACATAAAGGAACACAGAAAAACCTGCTACATCATGACTGTCCTTTTTGTCTGTGATATTTAAAAATATTAAGTATATTTATGTATACTATTCTCTATAAAGAATAAATCATTCTGACTTGTTCTAGCTGATTTTGCATGAAGTGTTCAGGTAACAGTTCACCAGCTTGTGGATTCATGGAAAATTCTGCTTTGAATGCTTAAGTAATGATTTTTCTAAGTCACAGCATGCCTAGAAATACAAGGTTATTTGTCCACTTTAGGAAGCAAAAAGCTACATACTGGACTGGGACAGCAGTTATGGAGAGCTCACAGCAATATGATCTAGGATTTTTCCTTCTGCTACTGAAACAAAAACATATGTCTGTGAAATAAAATCTTATTCTCCACTCAAGCATAATCAAAAGCTTTTATCTTTTCCTTGTGATTCTGTTTCTCCAATATTAGGCTAGGGATAAAAGTTGGCAATCTTGCTAGAGTTAATCCTTTAGAGCAGATCTGCAGCCATATACTGGGAACTGCAGGACAGAGTACTAGAGCAATAATAATTTACTTGAAAATGCTACTACTACATAACTACTACAGAAGAAACATGAGTAAAAACAATTCTTTAATTCCTGAAGAACCAGATAAAGGGGCATAAAATTTAGGCCCAGAATTAAAGAAAATAATCACAGCAACACTGAGCATTTTACTGAATGTATTTGGCTGAAGCGATGATGTAATCAGGAAGTTGGTTTTATTACTTTGTTCTTTTGTATGAATCTGAGAAATGATAAGCTGTCAACAAAGTCCTAATGCTTGAACCTCTACACACCTTATAAAAATGCCTCTAGGTACTTGTGCCTAACTAAAACTAAAACCATTTCCAACAAACGAATCATTTGTGGTTTACCACATGATTTGTACCTGAAAAAGATCCAGGTGACATAGATAACACAATGCTTGTTCCTGGGCTGATTAGGGCTGTTTCTTACCAACTTAGCTATCTCTGTAGAAGCGAGCCGCATTTAAAGCTCACCAACTCAGAAAATCTTTAGGTTGATTAAAGTATTTGTTCCTTGAGGAAGACATCCAAAGTCTCCAATATCCACTGCTATTGAAAAGCAGCTGGGACCAAGAAAACAAGATAGTGTCTTTTCCTCTTATTTGCTGGTGGCTTCTCCTTTTCAGATTATTCATTTCTATCTGGCCTGTTGCTGAACCTGTCTCTTTAACTAGGTTCCAGACATGCTGAGAAGTAAAGCTGTGTGTTTGTGGCACAGGTCCAGTGCTGAAGGAACAATAAATTGGTGAGAAAGCAGAATTGCTGGATTCACACCAAATTACTCAATAGTTCTGTAGACTTGTTAAATTTAATTTGCATGTTATTGGGATATTATCATTGTTAAGGGCTTTCTGAGAAGTCCATGTAGCACCAGGTAGACTTTGGGTGCCATCAGTGCACCTTCGGCTTACAAAGTACAAGAATTTGTACAAGAATTGCTATAGGCAGTAGTAATTCTTCCACAATTTGACAGCACTCTTCTTGCCAAGTTTCCACATGTCTGCCACTGCAATGATGTTTTAAATGCTGAAAATAACTACAACTGTCCATCTGAGTTCACCAAGTACCTTTCCACTCTTATCAATGCCATAAATCTTTCTTTCACCTGCTACTGTATGCCTTGATCTCACTTCGGAAGTTTCTTTGCTATCATCTGCCTGCAGGAAACACTGTGTGGAGGTTCTGTGAATTGTATCAGACAGGTGAAAGCTGGCACTTGAATAATTTATATCAGCAGCACATTTTCAGTAAGCAACTTGGCTACCAGCAGCAGAGCAGCATCTTAACAAAGATCTAGGTAATACGGAAGAAGCCTGAAGAAAGGATTTTGTTTACTCATCAGTGCCACACAGAACGCAAAGCTGTTAACACTGATGCCAGCAGCTAACCCACACTAATATCAGTTCCTTATCATAAGTCTTGTATTTAATGCTACTTTTCCCCATTTCTGTAAAATTATTTCCAAGTAACTGATTGACTTTTTATTGTCAACAGCATAAGCTGCTAGGCTGGCATTAGAACTACAAGCTGAAGAAACACAAAGAGAAGAATCAATCTACTAGTTGACAGAACAGCCATTGATCAGTCACAGTGGACTATACTGTTTCATCAAGAGGGCCTCTCTGACAGAGCTTCATGGAAGTGTAACTTGATTACCCTTCCCTGACTTTCAACTGCTGTATCATACGTGCAAATAATAACTGAAGATCTACTGACTACTAGTCAGAAAAATGAAGCTTCATACTATTAGGTCAGAGCTCGCTCACAGCTGAACAGCTTACAGCGTATGCAGAATGAATGCAGTGCTGTAAGTGGAAGAGGCTGAAAACTCACCTGAAACAAACAATAAAAACTGTAAGAGCTTATCTAGAATTTACTTCCCCCCCTGCCTCACCCCCCCAAGGTAGGGAAGACAAAACATTGAGTGTTAGCCACTACTTGGCTATGCATTATAGGAGATACTGTCTCCTAGTGTAAATGGGGGGTTCATAATCACTTCTAAAGCTATATATCAAAGATATTTCTCTTTGATATGCTGTTCAAAGTGAAAACCCTGTTTCCAAAATTAGAAGTTCTAATAGGGGAAAAAAAATACTTACAAGGAGGTGAAGGTAGAAGAAAAGATAGTAGTGTGCTATCTTTGGAATGAATATGACCTGATGTGATGATAATAGGAGACTGATTAATTTCTCATTTTGGAAGAGCTACTGTGCATTCCTACTGTTACAACAACAGCACCAATTATGCATACACTTCCTTTTAACAATATTTTTCAAAGTGCTTTACAAAGGATGTTAGGATCATCATCCTGACTTGAATGATAAGTAATTCAAGAAACAGACCACTAGAAAAATAACTAACTGAATGTCACCTGGCAGACAAATGGAAACACAAATTTTCAAGTTGCAGTCCTGTACTCTTTTGGAAAGATCATAGTGATGCTTTTAAATGTCTGAGCCACCTTCCAAACAGGTGAGTGTTCATAGCATTTATAAAGGCAATGATTGTGCTTTTCTGACAAGCCTGTTGTAAGTACCTACTAAATATTACAGCAAGGAGCCATTAGGAACTATTAAAAGGATCTCCTTTAGCAAAGCCATCCAGTTGTTAATAGCTGGCAGGAGTTCAAAATTCTAGTTTAAAGCAGTATGTGTCTTCTAGTTGCCCTTGCAGTCGTGGTCTTTCCCAGCTGTGATATTTATGAGAAGATTAAGAAGGATAGGCAGTGATTCTTTACTGATGCCTGGTGCAGCAATTCCCCTATGCTTTCACAACACAAGGAAATTAAACCTGTGAAACTTCAATATTTCCCCACGTCTGTTACCTCCTTGGCCATTTGATGACTCCTTTAAAATAAATAGTTTTGAGAAAGGACAACCCAAGTAAAACTTTCTGTAGAGAAAAGAAAACATTCACAAGCATTATCAGGCATAGCATTAACAGCAAAAGACTGCCTTCTCAGAATTACAACAAACAGCTAGTTATTGAACCCAAAGATGTGTCTGCTAGGTAGAAACTGCAGAAGGGAGTATGTTCTTTGCCCTCTCACCACCACCACTTGTCTCCTCCAGTAAAGACTTGTTGGCAGCTTCTCCCAGAAAGCAGCTGCTCTATTGCTAATCTAATTCAAAGTTACACCTGCTAAAAAAATTTTCAGCTGGGCCACAGCTGCCAGATTCTGGCCTCTTCATATAATTCAGGCAGCAGAAAGAATTATAATCAGCACAGAGAATCTTCCCCAAAATGTACAATGCAATATGCAATGCTATACGTTATAGTACATCATCCAACATTCAATCCATAAATCCATCATTATCTAGCTGCATGCAGTGTCTTCACCAAAGAACCATTTCTCATTTCAGATTTATACTAAAGAGCCACTTTTTTTTTTTTTTTTTTTTTTAACAGTTCAATAGTATTTTTGCCCAAAAAGTTGCAAGAATACTTAAGAGTATTTCTTTTTTTAAGAGTTTTATTTTTGGCATAGGACTGACTCTATCTTTGAATTCAACACAAACAATTTCTATTCATAATTAGAAATCGCATTTTGAAATATCCATCAAATAAGACAACACCGCTGTGTGTAAATGATATACACACAAAGAAACACACACAGAGTATTTATAGTCTTAGATATTAAATATAATTACAAAGTATGTTTGGAAGGCCAATCTCTGTTACTTTGTACTGACATAAACTCCCACTGAAGTCCTTAATACAGGATTGCTACAGTTCAATGTTTATGATTTCCCCTTCTGGATGACAACAGAAACACTGATGTTCTGCACTGCCTGCTATCTCTGCTTTTATCTGAACTCCTACTGCAAAAATTCATGTTCTACTTGATTGTTTACTACAACATTATGAAAAATGGAAATCCATTTGTTTGGGTTTTTTTCTGCATGTTTGCCTTCAAAGTATCTTTCTATTGCAGCAAATAATAATGCTCACTGACTCTCTGCACTATCCGCCCCATCCCTTATTACAGGAAAAGGAGACTTCATTATTTCTGCTAGTGGCATAAAAATCTTTAGCAAATTCTGTGATCTCCTACCCAACTATAAGCAGTTACACAGAAAAGAATCATGATGACCCAGCTTTTCTTTAGCTAAGGAAAGTAATCTATATAAGAGTAAAAAAACATTCATTTATTTTGCTTGAGCACTGGTTTCCTGATTCCTGTTTTGTTTTGGTTTTTTGTTTTGTTTTTGTTTTTTCCAGCCCATTGAAAGTTCAATTCCCATTGCACAATACATTCAACATACAGGAAGGATATGATCGGTGGGCTTGATTTCAAACATGTAGAACTACCACTGAACTAGATCTGACTGAGTTTAAATGGCCCCAGGGCACTTCACCGCCTTGGGATGCATTTACAGATCCAACCATTTAAGCACAAAGACACAACTTTGAATGTATAAAACCATCCCACAAGCCCTTGCTTGTTAAAAGATTCAGAGGCATACATATTTCTGCAGCTGCTTAAAATGCCAGAAACACACTCATTTCAATTAATTTTGTTTTCAAATCAAAGTTTTGCAATCATTCATTACTAACCTGGCTGTTAAAACTGGAGAACTGACAACAGAAGCAAAAATCTCCACCATAGCCATTTTACACAGATCAGCTGCAGATCCTACGAAAGAAAGTAATCTGGTTTTAATTTAAAGCATGCAAAGGAAAATGTTCTTCTTGGAACTATGGCATAGGAATGAAAAACATCCAAAGATTCAGAATTATAAGAATTTGAAAAACTAACAGATTCAATTCATGTAATATGTGAAACATATCACAAGATTAATAAATTACAAACTAAATCATTACATGCTAATTAAATGCAGAAATAATTAATATGAAATTATGTGTTAATTAAAGGTGAATTTGTCAGTCATGGTCATGAGTTGAAAAATTCCCTTTTATTAAGAATGTCTGAAATTATCTGAGTTGGAATTAAAATTTGCCTATAAATCAATTAAAATTTAATGTTACAAAATTAGAACACTGTGTCAGAGTTAAATTTACATTTGGAAACTTAATTTTGTGCTTTTTCATATTTCCCAGTGTATGTAATGTATATTCATTGCATTACAGTGTTAAGAACAGTGGTGCATAAAACAGTGTCGTGTTATATAATAGATTATGCATTTCTGGTGATCAAGAGGTAGAATGATTGTCCAGGCCTGCAGTTTGGTGAAGGAGTCTGTTCTGAACCATGCAACAGGATTTTAATACATTTTACATAAAGATTTATCAGATAAAATACAGAAACAAGCCTTTAATTAAGGAGTGAAAGCCATAATTCTCCTCTCATCAGATAGCCTAAATGTATCAGAATGCAGACATCTTCCTTTTTGCACCTCCTAACTCAATGAATTTTGAATTACTTCTTCCAAATGGTTCAATTTCCATAGCAAAAAGAGCAGTCAGGTAGGTAAATAGGAAGGGTACTCCCCTGGGAGATAAGAGAATACCTAAGAGATCCAGGAGACAGACATACCACCTCTTTCTTCATGGTCTTCTGTGAGAAACTGCCTCCTCTGAATCCCACACTGAGACTCTGCTTTACTCATTAACTATATCAACTGCAGACCCACAGCTGATTATTGAGATGTCTAATTGTGAATTTCACCTTAAATACCTGTCTTGTTTCCCTGTTCAAAGGATGTGTCTAGCTGATTTAACACAACACAAAAAGGGACACATTGATATAGAAGGTAAGAAAGGATGTTTCAGCAAAGGTCAGATAGATATCTCCTTAGGGAGAATAAAATTATATAACTGAGCGCTTCATCTATCACAATATGTACGTTCTATATGGATTCTTCATGAAACAATGTAAAGTAATAAAATATAAAAGAACTCTCAAAATAAAAAATACTACTTTTTCTGAGCTATGATTTTGAGAGATATGACATTTTTTAAAAATAATTATATCCTTGACTGTCACAATTTTGTAAAATTTTAACTGATATAGCATACTTTAGAAAAAGTATTTTAATTATATTTTTTGACTAGTCCTTGTTTAAAACATTCCTAATGTTACCATGATCATATAACATAATGGAGCAGATATACGTGGATGGTGCTCCATTATTTTCCCAGTGCATTTGGAACTTACAAAACAGCAAGCACCCACAGCAGAGTTCTTCCACGTCAATGCAACAGTTTTCATGATTAATAATACCTTAATAAAATACATGGTTTGCTCTATACAGTTAGCTAGAGATTAATTATAACAGAAGAATATTATATTGTACATTGGTAAAGACTATTGAACTGGGAAACATTCAAAAAGAAAAAAAAGTGAAAAAATTATGGCAAATCCAATTGCAGTAAGTTAGAGCTGGAACTCTATGTTTTTCTCAATATTGTCATTCATCAGAAGTCTTCTGCTACCAGTTGCTGCTACCATAACCAAAATGTACACTGCTTAAATTAATTAGACTATTATATCATAGAATCATAGAATGGTCTGGGTCAGAAGGGACCTTAAAGATCATCCAGTTCCAACCCTCCTGCCATCAGCAGGGACACCTTCCACTAGACCAGGTTGCTCAAAGCCTCATCCAGCCTGGCCTGGAACACTTCCAGGGAGGAACAGCCACAGCTTCCTTGTATATATAAGTATAAACCACGTATATGCTGTTTAGTAGACTAACTGTGATAAAATGTTTTAGCGTAATTAGAAACTTTTTGTAGTCTTTAAATATTATCTCAAAGATGAAATGTTGAAATTAAAAAATCCTTGTAGTCTAGAAAGAAATATTTAATAAAATTTGGGAGTATTGAATACTCAATAGTTTTTAATCCTTGCTTCATCACACCTTCCAATATTGCATGTTTGGAATAACAGTTACACTATTTTTCATCAGATTTGCCCTCCAGTATTGTTTGAACCAACAATGAAATATGCTAATCTTATTATTGTAGGTTATGGTAGCTATAAGCGAGTGTTTTGTAGACAGCCCTGTGACAGCTTTGCCTCAGCTCTAAGCTCTTTGGACAGATGGACACGAGCAAGCGCTGCTCAGAAGGCCGTGAGCTTTGTTACTGCTACGCTGTACACTCAGCAGGACTCGCTGCATTAGCTCAAGCGTTGTGTCTTCAACTGGAGAGGGCTGCTGGCCAGCTGGATGGAAACCCAGGCAAACTGACAACAAGTCTCTGGAGAAGATTTTACAGGCATGCCCAGTGTTACAAAAATGCAAGCTTTGCTGAAGATTTTATAAGGATATCTCAAAATTCTACATTTAGAGGCTTAATTCAGCAAGGCAGCCACCACTTGAGCACAACTATTACTCAAGCAACAGAGTATAGATTAGAATTCCAGATCTGTACACATCCTTGCAGAGACAGTACTTAAACTCAGTTACTAACTATAGGGAGTGTCAAACATGACATAAATACTTAAGCCATTTTTAAAATGAGACCTTGAAATGAATAATATTTGGAGAGGAAAAAAAAGAAAAAATAATAACCCTTTCAAAAGGAAAATTCAAGTCACTTTATGAACAGCACGCCATCACCATGTCTAGAAAGCACATTTTACTTGTAAATTGTATGCTTCCAATATAACTTAATGAAAACCCTACCAGCATCATCCAGCTTAAAAAAAAATTCTTCAAAGGGTTATACATCTCAGTCTTGGACTGCCTGCTCAGTTTTTATTTTTTTCTTTAGGTGTCTAAATTCTGTACAAGTCTGAGGCCCATGCAATTTAAACAGAGTATGTTAATGCATCAGATTAACTAACATTTGAGCACTTTATGGTGATTTTTACATTTCCAACCTATATAGCAAATTTGCAATGTTTTTCTCTGAAAATCAACCTTTTTGTTGCCTTCCACAGAATTAAGTTTGAATGTTGCTTGCAAAGAATGACTTGGGTTTCAAAACTACTCCTACTTCTACTACTACTAATAATAAAAATGCATGATTCTTATAATATTGTATATTTGTTAAACTAAAGTTATCTGGAGAAATAAAAGCTAGAATCTGTAAGCAGCAGAATCACAGAAACCCTTCTGGAGTAACAAACTATCAAAACCAGAAAGGAAAATGTTTTAAGACAGTGATACATGTAAAGCATTGAATTTTAGATATTCTCTCTATACATAGTTTCTATCACTACCTGTATTTCACTGCCCCAGAGCACTAGAGTTCATTAGAACACTGTGTTTTACAACACTGTTTACTGGCAATTTTCAAAGGAGATCAAATACACCATTTAAATTTCTCTTTTACGTAAAATTCATGTCTTGGTGGTTCACTCCAGTAATTTCCCAGAATATTCATTCTTTTGAGATTATCAGAGTTGCTGTCCACTAAAGCCAAGCACAGATAAAGAGACAGGTAGGTAAGTAGGAAGGTAGGCAGACAGGTTTTTTACCTTGAACAACAAAATTGACAGCCTGCCTCTCTGCTTGAGTGCGTAGTTTGTAATCCTGTGCATTGATATTAGCCAGTGGTCTTTTCCGTCCCATTATGGAAACCACATAACCTTGTAGGATTTAAATAGAAAATAGTATTCTTAGAGTGATTAAAATTAAATTTCAAAAATTCTTTTTGAAGATAATAAAGATTTTTGTAATTATGTGCTGCCTGAGTCAGTTTAATACTTTGCCCTCTGAAAATAGTCAGGGCTTCTCTTATTTAAACCTTAAATGCTTATTGTATTTTTGATCTAAGAATTATTTCATTTGGAGAGATGGTACATGTTACACAAGGAAAACTTTTAGTAAAGCTGTATTTTCATTAGGAATGTCTACTGATATACCAGCAAACTCTCTCTGGGGGAGATTAAACTATAAATACCTAGCAGAATTAGCTATCTATTAGCAGCCATAATTAGCACTTTCCATGCAATGAATAGTTTACTTGGGAATAGTAAAGAAAAATCAATTTGTAGAGCAATTAAATCATTAATGAATATTTCTCAAAATTATAAAATAGTTTTGGGGAAAAAAACCCAAAGTTATAACTTTTTTCTATTTTCTTTATGTGGTATTTTCATGTCCCTTTCACAGCCAAACTTCCTTAACTCTAGTGTGGTGGGGTTTTTTAGTTTAAAAGAAATACACTAAAACACAGTTAAAGCTTTATGGTAGGCCTAATAACATATTTTGCCAAAACAATTATTTTGGAGGGCAAGTGAGAGGAATTGAGAGAGGAAGAGAAATGTGAGTATCCTCTTGCCAAAATAACACACACAAAACCTTATCTCAGCTTATCTTCAAAACTAACCTTTTTTTATTTTAAGAAAAATGAAAAATCATCCATGTTAAATATATATCTTTACAAAATCTTTTGCTATATTTCTGATCACCTTGACTATCTGTGAATTCTCATTAGGTACCATGGAAGTTGAGACTGCCACAGAATTCCATGTCCTCTTTGGCAACCAAGATATGCAAGCACATGTGATAAGCAGACCTCTTTAAACATGAGGTTATGATATTACTATGGACAACACATACTCAGACTTATGTGCAGAGGATGAAGATTGTTCTGCTGAATTAACAGAGCTTTCTGCAAACCAGTATATTTCCAGGACCACTGATACAAAAAGCACCACTTTTGGGACAAGGAGCTGAATGTTCTGGAGTTTAGGATATCCTTTGGCAAACCAGTCTTCCCAATTTAACTAAGATTTTTCCATGAAGAACATCTATTCTTGAAACACTGCATTCTCAGGGAGAAATAGATTTGCTGTAATATCCTTATTCCTGTGTGGTGTATTTCCACAACAGAACAGCCCTTGCAATACTCATAGCTGATTTCCACCCCCAAACAAACACCAGCTTTCATATAATAGTGGCAGACTATGCATCTGTGGTCAAAGATTAATCTGCAAATACCTATTTGAATGAGGTCTTCATGTAGTCTTTTTAATATGTTGATAATTTAATCAAAACACAACCACCATGTAAAAACATATATACTACTACACAAACAAAAATATCTTCATCACATGTTAATATTATTTATATGTTTATCATGTCTACAAAGAACTTCATAAAACCTAAATAATATTAGTCAGGTGGGTGCTGTTCACCTTTGAACTGCAGATTAAGTAAAGAAAAGTTACCTTATAATGAGCTCAAGTAGGTTGGAATGTTTTTGTTGTAAAGTTGGAAGCTGAGATGGATTAACAAGAAAAATACTAAATAATGTTTACCTGCTGCAGATTTTTTTGAGCTTGTGCAACTGAAAAAGATTGTTCTTCTGCCATTAATGGTTAAAAAAATGGTTGATAGATGAGAGTGAGAGGAGGAGTAAATACTAATTAGACAAGTGTATTTTGATGACAATCAAGAACCTTAGTTATGACACTCTTGTGTACTAAATTCACAAACCTGACTATCATAGAAGTCTGGTTATTGAAATTCATTCACCTTTAAGAAAAGAATGATGTGTTATTTTTAAAAGATCAAAGAAATATATAGTAAATGTGTTAATACGTTGCTAGATGTTATATTGGGCTGAATTATAGCTAAAAATAGATTTTCAGTAACTTAATTTTTCTTCAGAAATATTAATGAAAGCAGCAATGTAATTGAGTGACACAATGACAGTTCATGCTTCCAGTAGATTTTTAAGCCCTACCATAATTTTCACGACTAGAAGTCAGTTATATGTTTCTATCATGAAACTCTTTCATATAATGATGGGTAATATTATATTGCAAATTTACTATTTATTGCTACAAAATGTCTTGGCATAGTATACTGTACTAAGAAAAAAAAAACAATCCATTTTGACAGTTCAGCTAATAAGCTTTTAAAATAAAATATTTCAAGCAGATATATTTTCTCTCCTCAAATTACTGCACTCCTAGGATCCACTAAATATAAAATGAATATGTAGACTAACAACAAATTTGATGCAAGAAGAGTTTGCAGCTGCTGGCTCCAAGAAGCACCCTGTACACACCTGTCAACACAGATGCTACCTGAACTTCAAGAACATATATTCTGATTGATGCAAAGAAAAAATATGTTAAAAAAACCTGGCTCTGTAAATTGGCTCTTTGACTAAATGGCTGAACTTCCACGGTCCAGCAGCCATGCAGCATATTTATTAAGTAAAAGATTCCTTGGGCTTTTTTGTGTTGGAGTACATTACATGTCAAAATGATGCAGTGTAACTTGACATTAAGTAGGTTCACTCTGAGAACAGACGTCTTATACTGTTAGCATCTTTCTGAGAAAAGACAGACAGGTTTAACCAGCTCCTCTTAGGGTGAAAAGAGAAAAAACCTGATTCACAAGAAATTATATTCCATCTTTTTTCTTGTCCTATAACTATCTGAATTTTGGTCAAGCTGAATCTTTGCCTTCACCACTGTCACGCAGTGCTGATCAGTAAACAAAAATATGCTTGTGGACTTTGGATTACCTTTATTTCGGCATTGTTCAATGGTTTTCTTTGTAAATTCATGAACTTTCTTGTATTTTTGCATAAAACTCTCTATAAATTGACTAGCTTGAAGAGGAGTAATTCCCAGGCAGTCAGCAAGACGTTCTTTACCTGGTGGTAAAGAAATTATTGTTATTATGCAATAAAGCAGAAGAGAAATCCACTACATACAATAGCACTGCTACATTCACAATTAGTAGAATTAGTTAAACTTTACTTATATTTATGAAAGACAATGGATCTGATATACTACAGTCATATTTCAACAAAGGAAATGTTTAAGTCTGAGCTTGAATGTTTTACTGAAGTTACTGGATTAAGAATATACTTAATAAGAAGGATGTAATTAAGACATTCCTAGTTGTAATTTACACCTACAATGTGGCCAAAATCTCTTTTGTTCATGGAATAACTTTGTTGCTCTAAGTATCATTTTACCAGTTCAGTGTTGAAATCTGCAAACTTTGAGGAGCAGATAAAGAACCTGAAATCCATTTTAAACAAACACAAATGTGAATGAAGATCTAAAAAAGGATGGAGTTGTGGGTGGTAGAGTTTAGCCAGAAGTTTTAGAATTGGTGTAGAAATCACCAGAAATCTTAACTGCTGAAGCAATCACCAAGTAGTCTGATTTTATAAAGGCAGTTAGAAGTCCGAGTCCCATGGATTTCAAACAGCCTTAGGCTCCTTGATGTCTGTAAAAATCTGGTTCCAAGTTGTGAGGTAAAAGGGTTGGAAAAAGAAAAAAACAAAAGTGAAAAGTGTTTCAACAAAGAGAGCCAGGACTAGTAGCTTTTGGATGGGATATAAATGCGCAATATATATTATGTTGAATCTAAAGCATTTGTAAAAGAAGGTAGAAAAAAGCTAAAGACAGCTTTTCAGTGTGTGAAAATATAAACTAAGCTACAGTTTAAACACATTTTTAAACCAAACAGTTTCAGTAAAAATAAAACATGCATCAACATTAGTCATATAAGGTTTGAAAGATGGATACATTTATGTCAGCTGCACAGCAACACAAAACCAGCACTGTGTCTGCAAATACCATAAGCTCAGAGGCAACATCTCAAGGCAGCAAAGGCATCGAATAGCTATTGTCACAGTAATACTGTCAAGAAAAATTATCTAGCATTTTTGAAAGAGAGAAGATTTCAGCCACCTAAATGCCATCACTGTCAGTCTGATGTGCATTTCAGAACAATTCTGTAGCATTTTGTTCTCAGTCATGTCAGGATCTGCACTGAGCTGCATGAACATTAGTCTGGATAAGGTGCTAGAAAAAGAAATTCACAAGACATCCAGGATGATTCTCACTGAGCTATTATAGGTCTATGTTTTCATTTGACTTCTAATTAATTTGGGTTTTCTTCCTGGGTCAGGAAATGACAAATGCATCTGCTAAAGCACAAACTGTTAACAGCTAGGAGACTGCTGTGCCTTCCTTAGAGAACTGTAACATTAAGTTTGTCAACATTATCGATCTAAAGAACTATTGATATGAAGAACAAAGCATTGCATAAAATAATAGCAAAATTAAGCCACAATATCAGTAAGGAAGTTGGAAAGGTTCCAGGGAAATGCAGTACCTGGGAAGCAAAAAGAGTGGAATGTACAGACACGTAATTGTGTTAGATCATGTCCCACAGTACAGGAGCATCAGCCACGCGAAGCAAGGCTCAGGAGTGGACTAAAGCTTCCCTGAGCATTCTCCTTGAGTTATCTGTGCCAGGGGAACTGTTAGCAGCAGCCTACGAGTTTTAGTATTCTCCCTTCTATAATATCCACTGAAAATATCATTAGTTTCTCTGCTTTGCACTTAAAGACCTTGACATCCCTCTGTATCAGTTTGGGGTTTGAGCATACTGCCATTGAATGGAATTAATTCCATATATTATAGATGATGCTGTCTGTGATTTAGTTTTACCAGATGACTGAGGCAGAAGCAGGTGAATTGATTTGCTCCAAACCAAGCAAGAGGCAGTAATACTGTCATCCCTCTCAATGTTTGGTGTATTTATTAAAGTACTAACTCCTAGATATAATGAGACTCTTCTTTCTTTATTATCCTATTTTCTATTGTCCAGGATTATAGAAAAGACCTTGAGAGTATTAACCAAGTGTAACCTAAAGTTAAGAAAACAAACAAACAAAAAATTATTATTTACTACATGGAAGATTTTCATTAACTCCTATAACCATAATACAGGCAAGCTCCTCAGGGAATGCTTCTGTAGTTTTCAATCCCAAAAGTAGTAAAATAAATAAGTATTATTTACACTCTTCAGTTATATCAAAATATCTCCTTAATGAAAAGTTAGACAACTTTTGAAGGGAGACAAACTGTAGGTGGAATTCAATCCATCAATTTCAGGTATCTAATAATTATTTTTTGTCAGCCCAGTTTCTATCAAAATAGTTTAATGATATCATTCCATATTATGTCTTAATTAGGATTTGATCACACTGTTAATGAACTAAAGCATCTTATTATCTTTCAGGTGCTTCAACTGCCCTCATATGAGAGACAGGGAGACGAAGCACAAACAAGTAAATGGAGATACTTAAATTAGGCACTGCTACACTGAAATGTTTAGTGCCTGGCACAGAGCAAGTGAGAGTGCCAATACTCTGCTTAATATCACCATCTAAACTCTCTACAGCATGAGGAGACAGACATAGGCTCTACTAAGGGAGGCTCTAGCCCCAGTATTTCCTTTTCTCCACTGACTATACACAGAACTACAGGACATTCAACCGGCAGTGATTCAGTCTGATGATTAAGTCAAGTATCTGCCTGTTCCACCCAGAGTAAAGAGAACAGATAGGAAATGTGTAGCATCTGCATGGACCAAGGGGCAGGGGTGCTAATGTCTGCATTTCATAAAATAGTCTAGGGATGAAAACATTCAGGCCCTTGGCCAACTCCACCTTTGGTTCAAGGATTACTGATGACTCACTGTAAAAAGATGATTTAGAAAGCATTCTCATCCAGGAACTCAAGATATAGTTTTAAGTTCTTCTAAGTTAAGTAAAGCCTGTAACCTAGGCCTCCCATTTCCTAAATGAGTTTTCCAAGTACTCACCTTCTGTAGAACTTCCAGATTTCTCCAGAAGACCTACATAATTTTAGTTAGTTGTCCACTAAAACAGATTCACAAGAGCTTGTATTTTGATGATACATAAGGCATCTATCCTCCCAGGAAAAGGTAATTCTAAGCATGTATGAAGCATAAGGAGAGTTGGGCAACATTTAAGAAATGGTAGGCAGTTTTAGAAAGTATGCAGAATGTATTGACTTATCTAGGACCTGGGCAGGACTTAGGCAGAATCAGTGGCAGTGTGGATTTTTTGCAGGTTTTCTGCAGTTTTAAAGAAATGGCAGCAAACATCAAGATCTAAAAATAAGGAAACACTTTTATACTGCAAGTGTGACTAAGCACTGCCACAGGTTGCCCAGGGAGGTTGTGAAGTCTCCATCCTTGAAGACATTCAAAAGCCATCTGGACACAATCCTGGGCAACCAGCCCCAGATGCTTGAGCAGGGGAGGGGGATCTGGTGACCTCCAGAGGTCCCCTCTACCCTCGGTCATTCTGTGATTCTATAACCGTGTTTTGAAACAATATTGAAGTTTTTTTAATTTCATTGCAGTTTTTCTCATCTCTGTCTAGATACTGACAGAATGCAAACTCCACTCAATATTAAACTCATTTTAGATAAATACAAATGCTTCAGTTACATCAGCAGCAAATAAATACACATCAGAGTAATCTTTATAAATGTCAATGTAGCTGTACTAATTTGGTAATTTTGACACTGGGTAGATAATTTAACAATCCTTGATAAAAATAAAAAATTAATGCTCTGTCAAACTTTTATTCATGTTTAGAAATTCAGTCCACATATAAATTACGTAAAAAGTATGAATCTACTGTAGCTGCTTTTTTTTTTTTTTTTTTTTTTTTTTCTAAAAATGCCTACCTGCTCCATAAACCACTGAGTAAACCACACGTTTTGCTTGCTCTCTGTCAGCATGTTTCACTTGTTCACTTGGTATCCCCTTCCTAAACAAACAAAAATAATACATTTTCAGTTAAAACTAATTTGTTAATCCCACGGAAAATGTATTTAAAGTCAATAACCATTTAATAAGTATAGATTTATAAGATATGAACAGAAGCACTTAAGGGCTTTTGTCTTTTGCCAGTAATGCCCAACTTCTTTACAAATGTTGGTGGTTTCAGTCCATATTAAATGAAACTATTTAAATCTTCATCTTCTCCTTTCTTTTTCTTTTTAATAGAACTCTTGGCTAGGAAAAGTCCTACTACTATATAATTAGTTCTTTAGGTTGAAAAGGATTCAGAATTGATCCATGAGAAAAATTAAATCTTTGTAGCAACAGCACTTCTTCAAGATGTTACATACATAGAGACTCAAACATAAGTCTGATCTAAAGCTTATTTAAACAAAGGTTATACCAGGGCTTCATTAATAGGAATATCCAATCTTTTATCAAAAATAATGACTGACAAAAGCATGCACTGAATCTCTCCATGTGTCTTACAGAGCCCCACAACAGAGATGCTTCATAAAACACCAGCACTGGCTGTTTCCTAACTTGAGAGTGTAGCTAGCTTACTCCCAGCAAAGTATCATCCTTCCTGGTTCCCATTCACTCACCAGCTGATGGAAAGAGTTCCATGAAAGGGCTAATGGATTTAGCAATTTGCAAATAAAAAGCTAGGACTTTTATTGCCACCTATGCTTTTACTTTCTTTCCAAACAAAGCTTCAGAAAGAATGGTAACATTATTGACAATAGACAACACTGAAGAATATTGATCATTTGGTTTAAATGAAAGCGCATTGGGGAAAAATCTCAATCATGTACTCACACTCTGAAAATTAATACCTACACAAATTGCATTTGCAACCTTGAGATTAATTGCTCTCAGAGTTACTTGATGACATATGCACAGTTTGTGAATAAGTCTCCTCATCAGTCTATTCATTGATGATTCAGTTGCATTTTTCAAAGCAAAGTTTTCTATGCCTTGTTATGAAAGTTTTTTGCCATGAAAGACACTTTGTCATTAAATTTTTGGCTGATGAGCTTTGTGAAAATGGCATATTTCTGTGTATCTTCTTGGAAAAGAGTCTTTCACCATTATGATATTAAAACATCTAGAAAATAAGCAGAGCCACAGATTTTTGCTTGCTTGGCCCATACACTGATTTTAGTCAAGCGTGTGCACAGTGCTGGTATAATTAGGCACTCTGAATGATAAACTGGTAGACCTTGAGTGCAATCAGATTTAAACAAGTCCTTATGGCAATACAGGTTTTTTGAAGAGGAGAAATAAAATTGAATATGATTTCAAATGTTCCTTGGACAAATAGTCTTTTTAGAAGCTCATGTTGTTTCTCTGAACGTTATTAATTGCTCCAAGATAAAATGGACTTTCACTGCTCATTTTAGGCTAAGAAACATGAAGGACTGAATAATTCAATACATAGTGTTTTCCATCTGTAATGAAGACTATTCCCACTTCAGTCAGTCATTCTGGTAGCTGGAGACTCTTATAATTTGCTGCCTTAGTTAGGCCAGGTCAAAAGTTCATGGCTCTTTTGAATAAAGTAGGTTGAGATTCTCAAGTGTACCTGAATAAGAGGACAAAGTGGCAAGTGGAGCTACTGAGTGCAGAATTAGGAAACTAGACATCATTAAGGATTTCCTGACGCAATCTCTGGCAAAATGTCTGTAGGAATTTCCTGAAGAACCTGGCAGAAAGCTACATGTACACTTGAAAAAGCATCTACACATAATCAGGAAGGAAAACAGAATCTGATAAGAGAGTAGATCTTACCTAAGGACCTTTCTGAGATGAAGAACCAAGATTGAAGAATGCTAAAACTAGGGAAACAATACAAAATGCAATACTGCTTTCCTAACACCATATAATTTGAACTAGAGGCCTGGAGAAGGCAATAGATAGGAGTACAGCAATAGAGTTTACTTGCAGATTTACTTAAGTCTGAGGCTAGAGACAACTGAGAGCCCAGGGGTCAGGAGGGGGTGTGTTAGCTGCTCATTCTCTGAAGAAAAAAAAAAAGGGGGGGGGGGGGGGCGGGGCTATAGGGCTATAACAGAAAAAAACACAGTGGGTAAGAAGTCATGGAGACCTGTAAAGAAACACACACGCTTATCAGATGATGGTACTCAGGAGGACACAATATGAGAGTCTTGCTGGGAGGGACTAGTGGCTCTAGAGAAGCTCTAACAGTGAAAGATGACACTAGAAATTAATTGTGCACAGCGAGACCCACTGCTAGGATTTTAAGGATGATTTTGCATTATCCAAGCTTCAACTTGAAAAGGCTGACTGGGAAAAAAACAAATAAATTTATTGCTGTAATCATGATAGGCAGTGTCAGGAGAAGGATCTTGTGTTTCCATTGTAAGCAATCACAATAAAATCTTGCCTAACACAGTTACAGTGCATCATGTGATCATGGGAATCACAACAGCCACTTAGCATTTCCTGATCTTTGCTTAGCCATGAAATACCTGAGAAACAATTAAAATTTTAGAGCTTCATGTCAAATATTTCTTTTACTATAATGCTAAAAACAAAATGGTCAGCCAACACCTCCTAGTGTGTCAGAGTGGTAAATGTGAGCACTTAGCAGAGAGGCATTACAACTAGCATGCTGTATATCAAGAATCCAGAGTAATAAAGGATGAAATTGCCGTATAAATCACACATGCTTGAGCAAACAGAAGTAATTAATCAAAACTATTTTTTTTTCCCCCTCTAGTAATGAAAATGTTTTTTTCTGTTTGTATTGACAATGATTTATATTTGTGATAATTAATTTGTTTTAATGGGTAATGTGAGAATCTATTTAAAGTTTAAACTTTTATTTTGGCTTTGGACTCATCATGATATTGAAAATGAGACGTTGTTATCTTTTTACTTGTGTAAGAAATGTTTAAGCTACAATCACTAAGCAAGCTATCTCATGCATGAAAATACCCAGCACTGAACTGTGGTGTGATGTGAAATAGATCTCTAGTGAAGATGCACTGTTTCAAATACACTTGAATCTGAAAAAGGAAGCTGAATGGGTGTAGAAAAAGCCTTAGCTGCTGGGCCCAGGCAGCGACATGGAGGCAGACTTCAGCTCATCCAGTACTGTATGTACATCTGGAGGAACAGGAAGAACAGTAATGCAATGTAGCAGAAACAGATGCAGGAAAAAAAAGCTCAAGAGAAGAAAGGATCTGCTGCAGGTTTTGCTGTGCAAATGGCACAGTTTCTGAAGTCCTGCAGGAAATACATATGCAGTTATCAGTTCTAGCATGAAATATATTTTTCCATTTTATAACATCTTTCTCATTACTCTCTCAAATACACTATATGTTCAAGTTTGTAATCAATATTATTATAATCTTCAAATTCTTCAAATTATTTACTGTCTTCAAATGTGCAATATTTAACCTCCTACATTCCTGTCCTTGCCTGCATACTTGTCTCAGTCTATTTCCACATCTCCAATTTGTTTGTGCTTTACCTTTCTCCATTTAGTACTGTTCTGCAAGTACTTTGCTTTATGGTACCTTACTTGATACGCATCTATTAGGTAGAATAAAGAATGGACTTTAGTGCTGGAAGACATGTTCAGTTTAATAGATCTCATTGTATTTGGAAGGAATTAGAGCTAATCAATCTGGAAAGGTCTGTGAGGACACCAGAACAACTTAACAGCTGAAAACTGCAGAAAATCTGATAAACACAGTGAGAGTAAAGATATACAAACTCTTTAAAAAGGTGGTTCTACTATGAACTGGGCTGTATGTGTAAAAGGGAATAGCTGCCTAATTATTAGAGTTGAAAAAATAGAGAAAATTTTTCTGGTGAAACAGTGAAGAAGGATAACATCAAGTTATTAGTAAGAAACTTAGAGTGCATATATATGAAGCTTAAAAATGGGCATATGTAATTTATTATTTTTTCAGAAATAAGTAACTTGAATATTTGCTGTAATTTCTTCAAAATTCACTACATGTTTTCATATATTAATGGGGTCTAATGGACATCTCAGAGTTTCTGCTGAATTAAATCTTTAAATATATGAATGCCAAGTTTCTTTATACCCAAGAAAAAGATGACAATTATATCTGTAATTTAAAAAAAGCTTAATTAAACATTTAATACAGAGTAGAGATCTGGATGGATTTATTTTTAATGTATACAGAATATTAAAAGGAAAGACTTAACACAAATTTTAGTATATAGAAATGAGCACACAGCATAAAGGGTATGAACACACACACAAAAAAAAAAAATCAAAGAGGCCACAGGGCATAAAGTTTGAGCAATGCCAAAATAAAACATTGAGAACAGGTAGAAATGAAAGGAAATCAGTCTTAAAAGAATGTGATAAGACATTTCTGGGAAATGTTGTATGGTGACGGAAGTCGTCTGTTTATGCACAGGAAAAGGCAGAACAAACTTCTCAAACACAATATCTGGCAGACATGTGCTGCCTTGATCTGCATTGCATTCCAGCCAAGGTAAGCTCAGTCATAACAGCCACAAAGCTCTTGGCTGCTCTCCTGCATCTGCCAATTAATCTAAGTCCTAGCTGTGAGGTAATGTGGGAAATGAGATGCAGTGCCATTAGTTTCTTTTTATACATGGTCATTAATGTCCAATAAAAGAGTAAATATATGAGTGAATACACATTTGTTCATCTGACTGCTTTTATAGCTTTTTAAAATTTCATCAGTGAACTACAGAAAGCTCTCATTTTTAATCACCTGTTGCTATTTAATAGCAGATGAGGGTTGTATATTTTGTAAGTTTGTGCCTGGAACTTTGCACTGGCTTATGAAACTGGTACAGACAGTTTACAGTGACAACTGTAAGCTTTAGAAAACCTCCAGTTTTACAGTGGTATCACCACTGGCTAGGTCTTGTAGGAGGCAAATCCTGAAAATTAATTTTTTTCAATTACACTGGCCTTATTATACCTGAGGCAAGCAGAATATATACCAAAATATATGTGAGCATACTAAACATAAGGAAAAGATTGGCTACGCATAACCCAGTTCACTCACTGTTAATGCAATGCGCAAGAATAAGCAATTTTTCTGAAAGCTGCTATTCCATGACTAATGGAAAATGCTGACAAGGCTCAGGCATAAGTTATCTCAGAAATTTTTAAGGTAACATGTGGAAGTCATCTTGGAACATCTGCCTGGCTAATCTCTGTTAGAAAATACAGAGAAGGAAGAGGTTGGGAAACAGTTTCCCTGAAGCCACTGTCATATCAAAATAGATCACTATTTTTGCCCTACCTGTCAATTGAAAGCCAGGCATAGAGTACCTGCAATTAGCCCATCTACATATTTTTATCATACACAGTTCAAATGGATGGTTTGATGCAGAATGTCCAGTGAAAAGCACATGTACAACCACACATATATGCCTTCTGTAACTATAAGTAATTTACACAACTATGTTCTAAATAAAAAAGTAGCTCTATTGTCTTCCTCATAAGAAGAGCATAGAGACATCAGGATGCAAAATGAAGTTTGTCTAGACTGCCCAGAAGAGCAGGAATAAAATTAAGATACTTTTCCAAAGAAAGGAAAGAAACATCTACAGACACTGAAATGCAGACTAACACGTTGTCAGAAGAGAAGCAGCAGGTGAAATAGAAAAGTCTATCATTCTGTTAGCTAATGTAACCTAAGTATATATTAAGCCATATTTTCTTTTGTTTCTTTATCTATATCACTTCTAAACACTCCTCATGTCTGATTCAGATATTATGTCAAATGCTTATATTTGCATTTTTATTGTAACCTGGTTTGCATAATTGAGATATGAGGTTACAGAATATCACAAAGAAACTCCTCACCCAAGGATATGCACCAATAAATGAATCAACAAACCAGAGCATTGGGATATCTTAAGTAGTACACCAGGTTCCTCACATCTCCTCCTCCTTATCCAAAGGGTAATACACAGAGTCTCCATTTCACATCTCTTTATTCCCACCCTGGCATCAGGAGAGACAGAGCTGTCTTCCAGTGACCACTGCACATGGTGGAGAGTCTCTGGCATGGATCTCCCATGTAAAGATAGGGGTCATGTACTTAAGCAAAGAGGGGAGAGGGTCAGGACTCCCCACTCAGGGAGTTTACTTTTGTGGTTTTTTTAGTTTAGAGGTTTTTATAAAGGCTTTAGTTGTGTTCAACTCATTTGAAGGAAAGACTACAGTACTGTCAGCTTTATGTCATCCTTCCTATACTACAGCCAGCTCTGCAACATTTTCGTCATTGTGTCTCTTTTCCCTCTTTGTATGCCACCCTACCAAATTGCATTTTAATTTGTTTTATATCTATTTAGCATGAGGAAAAGCTTTATAACCCCTATAAAATTATTTTACAAGACACCAGAAGCACTTCAGGATTTTAAAAGTCCTTCCAGTGGTTAATCATAATGTATTTTGTCTGAGTAGCCTCTATAGTCCATTGCATGAAGATTTATTTCATTAGTCCTCAATCTTATTTTCAAGAGCACGATATCTAGCTCTCATGTATTTTACAGAAGACAAAGACATGTCTTTGCAGTTTGCTTTGTAGGCCTGATGTCTTCTGTTGCTAAATTTCGAAGTAGCAGGGAAACAAAGAAATTGCAACAAGGTCATGTCATAAATTGTAGCTATCATCAGTAGCAATTTGGTGAAAGATTCATTTGGGAGCAAAGTGATCCATTACCCTTATTAAGATATTTACCTGCATGTTGATGTCCCAGATATTGGATATTGAAGAGATAAATTAGATAGATAGCACTTATCTTCAGTGCTGTCAACAAAAAAGGTCACTTAAGAGATTTTTCTTTAAAAATGCACAATTCTGGACATCCGTCAGTTAGAACAGAAAGTCCTTGACATGGATACATGTGCTTGAAAGAGCACGTCCTACCCTGCAACCTTCACCTTTCCCCTCCTTCACCCCTGCAGGAACAACAAAAATGGGCTTTCTTCTCACATCTGTAGTCTCTCTTACGTAGTGAATTTCACGGACAAGTGGTATTTATTTCAGAGTCCTGTGGTTGCTGAGGGAATCGTTTAACTAGAGGGCATTCTTATTTTCGGGTCTTTGGGTCTACAAGCACAGAATAAAAGGAAGTCAGGGTAACTAACTCCCAGCTTCAGTTGTCAGTGTGAATATCAACAGTGTTGAGCACCATCCCTGGAAAAATAAATAAATGTGAACAGTTTAAGGGGTCTATACAAACTGGAATGACAAATTTGTCAGAGGCCATTTCTAAAAAAATAATAATAATATCAGGGATCAAATGCAAATTAATGCTCTTAAGAGTTCTTTCTTCACTTATCACTTCTATTTTTCAAACTATTCTGTAAGAGGTTTCAAATAGTTAAGAAGGAACAGAAGCCATTTTGGGAGATGATACAGGTAGTTGCAGCAGAGTATCAAATAATTACCCATCTTGGACCTGTCAGAAGTCTTGTAACTTTATAAAGAAATAGATGGACCTTCAGAGCAGCCTCTAGAGAAATACCAGAAAAGGGAAACAAAAGGAAATAGAGTTCTTAATATATAATTAAAAAAAAATATGTAACTGCCATCTCAGATATTACACAGAACAAAACACGGAGCTATAATAGTGTTACAACAATGTACAGTTTTGTCAGGAAAAACAAGCAGGGGAAGAAGGGAGAAGATGTCACACTACATCAAACTGCATCTACATAGTTCAGAAAAAAACACAAAGCAGAGTTTTAAATACCTTGGTAGGGCAATGAAAAGAGGAAGAAATCAGTCATGCTATACGTGAAGGTCTTGAACAAATGGGTTCTGCAGAGAGGAATGAGATAATTCACATCCCATCTCTTGCAGTCTTCACTAAAAACATCTCTTGCAGTCTAAATATCACACTGAATAATAATAATAATATCACATTGAATTAAATCTAAAAGTAAAAGTGAAGAATGAATTGCCTTTGCATTCTTGATTTCATCAAGATTTAATTAAGTTAAATAAACTTAAACATTTTATTAAGCTCTGGAGTGTGCTCATAAAATGCAGCATTTTATCAAAGTCACTCTAGAAAGAGATGACTATTTGGAGATAGCTTTTCCAAGAGCTCTCCATGAAATTAGTAAAGCTAAATGTTATCAGACACCATGAAACAATTGAGGACAGTCCAACTTCCCCAGAGCTTGCTTTTTCACTAGTTTGTGTGTTGGTCGTGGTGGTGACAATTCTAAAACTTTATTTTTCATTTATTCTAGAATGCTAAGAAAGTATTTAATGTGCAATAATAATAAGCTTCCAATGTGACATAAAATTAAGCTGTCTGGTTAAACTTGTAGTTAGCAACCTAGTTTATTGTTTAGCTCTTCTTAAAACAAAAGCCATTATACTTCCTGAAGATTTTATTCCCTGTGCCTTATTATCTGCTAGTCTAAACAAATGTCACAGCTGCATTTCTCTGAGGGACTGTAAACTACAAGGTGAAATTTCCATAAGCTGCCATCCAGACAGTCTGTCAGAGTGCAAAGCAAGACAAGTGTTAAATTTCATTAATATCAACTATTGCAAGTGAGCTTTCAAAACAGATAGAAATTGCTTTGCTGCAAAAGTAAAACTGTTAAAATATTCCACACCAACATCCATGAGGGATTGAACTCGGAGCTTAAAAATGTTTTAAAACTCTGATTCTGAGAAGGCAAACTTAACATCTTCCCTTTTACTAAATTTCAGCATTTACAGTAGTTATTTTTGGGGAGGAAGGGATGAGACAAAGGAATAGAAAGGAGTAGGTGGAGAAAGTGATAGCTAATTAAACCACTACATGAATGCTCTTTGAAAAAAACACACTACAATAATTAAACATTACAAGCCAAAGCCTAGATCTGTCTCCTATATCTCAACAGAAAAGTTCAAATATTTTTTTATATATATATATATGTGTATATAAAAAATATATATATATATATATATATATTTTTTTTTTTTTAAACTCTAATTTGTGAAGGCAGCACCTAGGCAGCTCTTTGGAAACAAAGGTATTCCAAAGGCAAAACAAAAATTATTACTGCTATCATGCACATTATATTTGCAAATGCCACAATTTTCAAGTGTTTCCTGTCATAATGTTTTGAGGAGTACCCTTTCGTACAAATCTCTTATTTATGCAAAATGGAAGGGTTACTATAATTGGTCATTAAGAAACAGACATATTTCACAAGCGATGTTTATTGAGAGGGGGATGAAAATCTCAATCTAGAATTAGTGGGCTTTGCCTAATGCAAACAAGTCTGATTTAAATAATGATGTTTCTTCAGAACAATTATTTAATCTGATAAATAATCTGTTTAATCTTGCAGAAATTTAAGTACAAATAATGAACCTGAACATACCAGGTTAAATATTGCCAGGCCAAAATTGCAGGCATAATCTGAGGATCAATTACAGCTGATTTCCACAAGGCTTTCAAGCGGATATCAGAGACTGCCTAATCCCAAAGTGAGTACAATAACAGGACAGAAAAAAGAAACAGAAATGTAATATACAGAGATCTTAGAGATTCTCTTCTGAGCTATTTCACAACAAACTCTTCTCCAACACAGCAGAGCAGGAACAAAATTGGATAGCAGCCTGACACCATTTCCCCCCCTCCAGACTGCAGTAATTGTGAACCTCTCCCTACATGCTGCACAGCTTGGAAAGAAACCCTTTCAGAGTCTAAAGAATAATAGAGACTATTGCTTTTCTGCAAGCTATTTTAATTGCAAATAAGAATTATTAAAGTATAGAATTTCTGTATAAAGTAGGGCATGAGGAATTAACAGATAAAAGATGTAATAATTGATCATGGAACAACTAGGAAACAGTGTGGCTTGTCTGTGGAAAAACAAATGCAATTTCAGAATGTGTCAAGTGAGCTATTTCCAATGACAGGACAATATCAGTACTGTTGAACAATACACTGGTGAGATTTTATCTGGGTTAGTGAACATAATTTGGTTACCACATTCAAGAAACATGAATTTGGTGGTGGCAGGCTACCAGGTTATTGAACAGAGAAAAAAAATCAACCATGTGAAAGGAGACACTGACTATATCAACCTGCCCATAAATATTCTGCAACACTGGGGCTCACTGGGAAACAACACCACATATCCACACTTTAAAACTTTCTTACCATCCAAACATGGTGCTGCATCCAGCAGCCTGGTGGAAACGATGCCCAGCCCATGCTAATTCACAAACTGTTTAGTTCAGACCTATGATCATGATAGGGACTAATTTTCCAACCCAGATTTTGAGTGCCAGGAATCAGAAACATCTCTGGCACTAAATTTATTAGAATACAGGTAGTATCTCAAGTCCTTATTTCTGGTTTGTTCATTATTCTGCTAGCCCAGCTTCATGGCTGTTACTAAATTAAGTTATGTTTCTGGACCATGATACAAATATTCCTGAGACTGCTGTAATGCCGAGATTTTAGAGTTAGTTTTGGTAACTAAAGCAGTTTAGTGAAACAGTCAGTGCCACAGAGGTTCATTTTCCTTGCCAAGAAGAAATACAGATTAATGTACAAGAAATTCTGTATAGTCATAACTAGCTGCACCTAACACTAGTTCATTGAGGTATTTTGATGACAAATACCCTAAGAAAGCTTGTCTCCTTTCCTTAAAGAGTTAGGGTTGACAACACAGTAAATTGCCTTCCTGAAGTATTTATACAAAACAAACTCTGCAGGGTGAGGAGAGGTAATAAAGCTAACAGGCAACATTGGGAAGAATGATTTGGGTATATAAACTGTAGGAATAAATATAAGGTAGAAAGTAAAAGGAGTTTTCTAGTCAGAAGAGGAATGGGGAATTCAACAGCTCTTCAATAGCATTATGCAGGTTAAAACCAGTTCTCAGTTGAGACCCTACAAATCTATGAAAGGGAGTTAGTAACATTATCACCAGCAATAACTTTATGACCAAAAGGGTCCTGCTAGTCTTATGCTCCTGTGTGAGACCTGGCATATGCTTACCAAGCATAAAGCACTGACCAGCAGTGTGAGAGATTCTGCCTTTTTCTTAGACCTCCTCTTCTAAATGCTTCTCTGTTCTTAATAACTGCTGTCACCTTGTCAGCATCTTTTCATAGAATGGTCTGGTTTGGAAGGGACCTTAAAGATCATCCAGTTCCAACCCCCCTGCCATCAGCAGGGACACCTTCCACTAGACCAGGTTGCTCAAAGCCTCATCCAACCTGGCCTTGAACACTTCCAAGGAGAAGCAGACACAGCTTCCTTGGGCAACCTGGGCCACTGTCTCACCACCCTCACAGGAAAGAATTTATTCCTAATGTCTAATCTAAACTTACCCTCTTACAGTTTAAAGCCACTACCCCTTGTCCTATTCCAACCTGCCTTTGTAAAAATTCCCTCTCCAGCCTTCCTGTAGCCCCTTCAGGTACTGGAAGGCTGCTATATGGTCTTCCTGGAGCTTTCTCTTCTCCAGGCTGAACAACCCCAACTCTCTCAGCCTGTCCTCATAGGAGAGGTGCTCCAGCCCTCTAATCATCCTCGTGGCCTCCTCTGGACTCGCTTCAGTAGGTCCATGTCCTTCTTATGTTGGGGGGCCCAGAACTGGACACAGTTTTCCTGCCACAAGAGACCACATTTATTCTCACAGGAATTCAAGCTTATACCATAGCACCTCCTAGGTTTAAAAAATTTCTCAAGACTAAACTGAAGAAATCTGCAGTGATACAGCTGCAGGAGCTGCAAGTGGTACAGTCTCACTCACAACTATTTTACCAAATAAGTTATTATTAAACACCAGATTCATAATGAGTAGTATTTCCTCAATTAGACCTTCTGCCACAGAATACCTGTCCCTGAATGTGACTAGATTTGGAAGAACATGCTTTCCCATTCAAATTGAAATTGTGTCTCTCTGAACTGCATATATGAAGCAAATTCTTGATTCCTCACTTTTTATCAGTAATATTCTGAATAAAAAAAGAAAGATACAAGATGCAAATGAGAGATACTTTAGCTAATGAATAGAAATAGATACACAAACAACGAGACAATGGATAAGCAGAAATAATTATTCAGTTAAAAGTACTGCAAAAATTGTTTCTTTAGAATCTATTTCACAAAGGAAAAATAAGCAGAAGCCTTGAAACTAATTAAAAATGATAACAGTATTACAAAATCAGGAAACTCAATGATAATGAAAGAAATGTTATGTTAACCCTTAGTGAGACTCCTACCTGGCAGCACTGAGTTTAGGACCTCCAGATTTACAGCCAATATATATTGTCTGAGTTACACAGCCAAACTTCAGAGCTGAAAGATCACAGCACAGTCATACATTTCTAAACAGAGCTCCCAGCAGGGATATTCAGATACACTTATTTAAGGAGATTGCCATATAATACACATTAATACTTTTCTCCTCTCTCTTCAAAGGCAGGATTCTAGAAGTAAACCTAAGTACTCCATGGTGAAGAGCAGGTATGCTTGTAATTTGTCTTAATACTGCAAAACACAGCTTCACCATCTTATATGTGCTCAATGGCATGGAATGCCTCTTCTTCACTGAAGCTCCAGAAAACAAAGATTTAACTATTTAGCAAAGTATGAAGTTAAGTTAATTAACCCAAATTCATTTTAGACTTGACATTAAGCTCATAAAAAGTGAGGAAATAAATCCAAGAGATTATATGTTCTAATAACTGATTAGAAGTGCATGAGATAGCCTGGACTACCTAAAAAAAAAAAAAAAAATCTTTAAACAAAGATGGAGTTCCAAGAGTCCTAAACTGGTAAAACTCATTATTTAGAAAATGAACAAACTAACTGGGGAATGGGAACTGTGTAACTCTGTGGTTGCATATTGTAACCATGTCTACTAATAGGGATGGGAGGAGAGCTAAAGCTCTTCCTATCTCCTTGGTACCAGTCCACCTGAATAAGCATGATTGTTTCATTACTCCTTAATCATCTCATAAACACTCAGGTGACATCTCTTTCAAGAGTTTGCTGATAATATTTTCATAAAATTAATAAAGAAGTACAAATATTCATATCTGTTTAAAAACCATTTAGCTAGAGGTGTGGTTTTCACTTCTCAAAAATCTATTTATCTCATTCCTGATTTATTGGCCTTTGCTCTTGCTATTTAAGGCAGTAGGCAACTTAACTGAATTCAATGACTGCTGTACCATACATTCATATGAAGCAACCTAAAAAAAGACAGCGTTGTGCTGAGGATGAATCTTTAACCTATTTGATACAAAGAATGTACTTGAAACAAGGCTGTATAAAACGAGTATGGGCAAGCATATATATCTTTAGTTAGTCTACCACCAAGCATTTGTGTGCACTTGACCTTATCTTTTTCAAACAGACCCAGTACACTATCCTTTTGTATAATTCAGTCCATGAGGACTTATTTTGATTTATTTCAGGAATATCCAAAATACCTCTGCTTATTTCCTGTGTCCTTCAGAACTCAGCAGGATATCAACAGATAGAGCTATTGTCAGGAAGTACCCTGAATTGCCAAGTGGCTGGAAAAACACGAGTCCCTATTTTGCCATAGTTCCTGCTGGACCAACTGCCAGTATGCAGCAGTTTGGCTCACCTTGCCAATATTAGATGTAATCAGTGCCTTGAGTCCCCTGCTTGGCAGGTGGTAAAAAAAGAAAATTTCCCCACTTCCTAGAGGAAGACAGTCTGAAGAACAAAGCAAATCTTTCTGCACTTTTTCTTTATTCAAATCTGGTTAAATTTATCTTTAAAAACAAACAAACAAAAAAACCAAAACAAAAACAAAAACCCCAAACCAACAAACAAACACAAAAAACCTCCAAAACTTTTATCCTTCTGATATGGTAATCCCAACGAGTTCTGTGCTTTGTTTCTCTCTAGGCTTTTTCTCAAGTAATTTCCGAAATTAGCATATCTGTCTCTCAACAAAATGGTTCACAACAGATATTACCATGAACCCACATATGCATCAGCTGAGAAAAGACAAACTTTTATGTGCGGTACATTTTATAAACAGCCTCCAGTTCCTAAGATTATTGAAAATCAAATGTTCAGGTTCCTCTCATTCCGGCAAGGTTAGTGTAAGCTAAAGACTCTTCCATATCTTAAAGGGACAGTCAACCCAGCCCACATTATAAAAATGTAAAGGAATGTTTTTCAAAATTATTAGTGGTAAAGAATTTATAAATCCCTTGGAATTCCGTGATAGCTACGTACTCCCTTATTTTAGATTTTAACTGCTATTGCTACAAAGAATTAACAAGATATGTCCTCTTATTATGGAGCCATTTTTTTTAACTCTCTGAAAGCCAGACAGCATCAGGTGAACAATTATTATGTCCACTACATATTAGAAGATAAATTCAATACCTGGAAAAAGTACATGTATTCATGCTGTTCTTCATCATCACACAGAAGAAAGCACTGACAGCATGAATATGAGGAAGCAGACAACAGATGAGAGAGAAGGGAATCTACTGTGAGATGAGAGAGAAGGGAATATACCGTGATTTGGATTTGACATAAGTCAGATCTCAAAGTGAAACAGGAGCAACTAGACCACTATCAAATTCTCCAGCCTTCTTTCAAGCACAGCCTTGAGCATAAGCATTGTACACACTGTCACAAATCGTCCTTTCATTGGTATAATCAGAGTAAATATCACCTTTAAAGAGTATCCACCAATTACCTTGTTACTTTAATTCACCATCAGCAGTTAATGTGTACAGGTTAAATTATAGTTTAGAGGCAGAAGTTAATAGTTTAAAGAGAATGCCTGTCTTCATACTGGAATGGTGGCAGTTATCAGATTATGCAGGTAATTATATTTTAATATACATCTGCATATTGAACAGTATTAGAGATATTCCTCTACTACATAGTACTCTCTGTATTAGAGATATTCCTCTACTACATAGTACTACACAGGTATTTTTAACAGAGATTATTAAGATTCCTCTACTCTCTTACTCTTTAGGTGTAGAAAATCAGGAAAACTGATTGCATATGGGCAAACCTTTTGTGTGTTCTCTGATTCATATACTATGATTTCCAAACTGAAGAGTTATACAGTACAAAGCTAAAAACAATGTCACAACTGTCCAACAGTGTTATCTATAAAGAGATTTTTCTGAGGCACAAACCAACATGGATTTCATTACACTGGATCCGCACTGGCTCAACAGACAACCTCTGATATAGAATGTACAACAGAAAATGCCTAGGTAATGCATGGGAAGTTTGTGCACAGGGACAATTATCTTTTCACTCTCACAGAAATGAAAATACACAGGATATAGTAGTAATAGATTTATGCTCACGATTAGATTATTCAGTAAACAATTTACTAAAGGCCTTTCTGAATTTCTCCCCTTCTCAAATAGTAAATATCATCTACAGAAAAGGTACATTTACCTTGAAAAGACAACATTTAATAAAGTTTCTAGATTAAGTTTGCATTGATTTAACCTCAGAGAGATAATGTGCTCAAGACAATGTTCTTTTTTTTCACACACTAATGTTGTTCTGAGAGACTATAAGTCACCTGGATGTTCCCATGTCTAAATTTCTGGATCTGGAAGGGACTTTCACTTCAATCCATTTGTAACTAACTTACTTATGGGGGTCTTTTCCTCTGAACCTGTTGGTTTATGAGGATAGTCAACGTGTTTTAACATATTAGTTCACAGTTATCATTTAGAAAGAGCAAAAAGTTTTCATAAATCTGCTAGGACACTTATGACATAAGCCCATCTAAATGGAAACTAGGAAAGTTAGAGGCTGCAAATGTATCTGTAATACCTTGCTGGTGCTTGCCAATGTGGAACCACTTGTTAGATAAAAGCATAACTCAGTAATAATTTTCTACAGACTAAGACATAGAGCAGACACCTGAAGCTCAATCTACTCAGTTTAAGTGACTTGGCCACTGGGATGAAGCTCACCTCAGAGCAGTAGCCCTGCCTTTATTTTTTGGCCAGTTCTCTATTACCCAGTCAGTGAAAGTCCATCTCTCACAAATCTATACTGGCAATTCCATAAGGAATTGAAACTAAACAAAATTCAAGAAATGAATGTGGAAGCCTATATCCAAAACTGCAAACCAACTCCTTTCACTCCACTGAGTGGCCCCTCTAATCCTTGATGTCCTTGAATTCTCCGGGTACCTCAGGGAACTCTTCCCTCCCGACAGTTCAATAGATCCCAAAATTCTACATTCTCCACATGCTCATCATACACTCACACTGAGCCCACCTGACCTCCTCTGTGATTCCTGTAGGACCCAGTCGAGGAAATGTAATCTGATTATGTCATTATTCACACTGATAGCTTCTGCCCATCAGGTTTGGATTTGCTGACTTTTTCTTAGTATAAGGTGGAGGAGGTACCACCCTAAGAGTTGCCTGGCTACTGAGGGACAGCAGCTCAGTTGTCTCTCTACCTGATGGGATTCACATTCACAACTCTGCTCCTACTGACATGCAATCAAAGCATGCTCTAGTTGCAAGGCCACATGCTAGTTTGGCATCCTCCAAGATCATATGGAAATGGGACTTTTGTGCCAAAAAAACCCCAACAACAACAACAACAAAAACCCAACCAAAAACAACCCCAAGCCAACCCAAAATGACAACAACAACAACCAAAAAAAGTATAATTCCTGAGTTCAGAAGAAAAGCACATGAAAGTACTCATTATTCTATTTAGAGTACTCAGGTGAGAGTCATAAATCTCTGACTTTTATCCCTGTAGCTACTACTAACAAGCAGAATCAAACAATCACTAAGTAAAAAACAAATAATACCTCAGATGGGACTTAAATAAAGAAATCCCTCTGCCAACTGAATGCTCTAGGCAGTCTACAATAAAATCATAGTGTCAGCAAAATATGTTTGTGAGAGACTGAGAAGTCACCTCAGCTATCCTTAGAAATATTTGTCCAATTGTCTCATTCCTTCCAGTGATGGAAATTCCACAGCCTCATAGGTAACCCATCTCCATATTTTTCTACCTTTAGCATTCAAAAGGTTTAACTGAAACATCTCTTACAATAGTGGAAGCCCATTCATTACGCTTAGTTCACTCTCTGCCCAAGTTTCTGCAATAACCTTTTATATATTTGAAGACACATATGTTTTTCCTGAATCATATCTTCTCTCAACTAAACAAATCCAATTCTTTCAACTTTACAATATTTGCTGAACCAAATCTCAGTTGCAACAGACACAGTCTAACCTTGCTTTGAATTTTCCTGGGGGGAGAGATATGTAAATTTGAATACTGTTATATAAAAGCTGGGCACCACAGCCACTTGAAAAGAACACATCTTGCTCACTTTTTTCAAACAATAGCCATCTAGCAGGTATCTTCAGGTATGGACTTGGGACCACTGGCTGTCCTTGTCATTCTGTTCCAGATTTCTAAGAGCAATTCCAATGCAAACTTCCATGATTAGAGTTTCTCATTAACTTCTCTTAGATGGCTCTGCAGTCAGCATGTAGCCTTTTTCACCCTTTGAAACGCATACTTTGGCACTGTACACAGAGCTTGGCAACCCAGCATTGGGTTTTGCATTCTATTTCAGGTTCATGAACCTAAAATTTAGCAAGTAAATAAAATCTGCAGACATCAGAGATGTCTGTATTAAACATTGGAACATAGTGACAACATCTTCAAGATTAAAATGACTAAGCTAATTCCAGAGCCATAAATAATATACTTGCATTTGTATTGCTAGGGTACCCTCAAGACCCATATCACTATGCTCTGCTGAATGCAGCTGAACTCATCACTACTACATTTCCATTGTCTAAGGCAGATTCTAAAGAAGCAGGAGAAAGGACTTATCCAAATATTTTCAGTATAGTTTAATGCTTGAGTCATAGGGACTCTGAAGCAGTACTATCCCAATTCAAAAAAGCACTCAGGCAGGAAAGTAGGCATCAGTCAGGTAGGATGGAACCATGTATTTATGGTGTGCTTAAGTGCTTAGGTAAATCAAGATACTCTTCCTGGATTTTGACCCAATCTAGTCAATATGAGTATATACTATGACAGAGGAACAACAGTCTACTGACTAGGATGACAAATGAGCGGTTTTAGATTGGTAGTCATTGCACCTCTAATTAAGAAAGAAATTGCAGCCTACCTAAAAGACTGTCAACTTATTTTTCAGCCTCTGTCTTTAAAAGTGATTTTAAGATATGCCCATCAACAGCATTTTAAATACAATTATTTATTTTTCATTTATTGTGTAAAAGCTAGATTAAAGAAGTAAGAAACAAAGCACAGAAATACTTGGGATTTGTTGTCATTTGGATATGTTATGGCATTTAGATCTCTTGGCTGGGCAGACAGCTGCCAAGACAGCTTTCATCATCTTCAGCACTGAGATGATGATTTGGCTTTCAAAGGACTACAACTGTCATAGGACATCAAGACAATATAACACAAGGTGATCTTGCAGGTAGCTGGAATCCATTATATCATAAATTTTCAAACGTTTAGGCAAACCTTGAAACTTCAGGAGCAATGAGGTCATTAATGTAATGCACTCTTGTAATAGCAAGTGTTGACCTGTTATTTAAGGCTAACTCTTCGTAGGCCATAACACAGTACTCGCTGTAAGATAATGTTGGTAAGAGGACATGGTCATCAGCACAGACAGGATAGGATAAAAGTAGGAATAGAACTAAGCATATACAAGTGAACATAAAAATTATTTATATCATAATTTTAGCTGAGGTAACTATGTTAGATGACCAGAAAATATACTGGATGTACAAGGTAGAGATGAGCTTGGATTTTTCATTGACAAAAACAGCCAATAGAAGCAAACCTATTGCAAAGTAGCCAACAGATACCATTTTTATTTTGTTTCATAAATTCCATGGAACAACATTCCATGATCTTTATTCCCATGTTAAAAAACAAACAAACAAAAAATAAGCCACATGAGACCAAGACCAGCGTTACCCAGAAATTTCCATTAAGTGACTACTCAACACCAGCTTCTGAGAGTTTTATCTGAATAGCAATTTGAAGACAGTACTATCAAACAGAACACTCAATGCTTAAAAAAAACCCCCAACTATCTACAGCAAACAGTATCTACAGCAAACAGCTGAGCATAGTGCAGGGAAGCCCATGGTGGAGGGTGTGTTACTTCCGAAATGAGCTATCTCTGTAAGCTAGCCACAGGAGAACAAGATTACAGCCTAGTCTTGCAAAGAGGATTGCCTCTCAGCTAGGTTTATTGGGATGGTTATGTTGTTGCACATGACACCAAATTTTAGCACAGAAGTTGGTACCACCAGTCAGTCTTTTGCTGTAATGTAGAGACATAGTTTGGGTTGACACATACTTATGCATCTCTACACTGCACTGTTGACCAAAGTAAAAATTTCATACAAATTATGTTTAATAGAAACATGGATCCAAGAGATTTTCAAGAGAGACAAATCTCTAAAGTCCCAGAGATTGACTGAGTCATGGTAGAGCGTGTCTAACCAAATTATGAAAGGAAAGCTTTTATACATAAGAGATCTTAATTCAATCAGAAACTCATATAGAATTTCAAACCTATTCACAGAAACTGCCCACCATGTGTATTTGTTGCCAAATACTATAAAAAGGCTGTAAAGGTTTTTCAAAAGGCTGGATTTCAGATAAAAGGGTTTAGCCTGAAGGACAGCTAAGGAATAGAGGTACATTTCAGTGGAGAAGTTATGAACCTTAGGAAAAAAAAGTGAATAAACTGGTATGAAACTTGGCTGGACTCTGGAGTATGGCTCAGATTTTTGTTCAGTAGTATATTCTTTACAATTATTTATTTCATATTCATTAGTCTAAGGATTTTTAGATGCAGAAAACCTGCTAAAAGATACTGACATGCATTCAGAAGCTGGAATGCTATCAGACACTGACACTGGCTTAATTCTTTTCTTCTGAGAAGGAGTTTCAGAAATTAATTCTTTACAGATCTCTTCGAGAAAAAACCTTTTTTGTGAAGATTTTCCAGTTGTCCAAAATGTATCAGAAAAGATTTACAAATAGCAACAGCATTCCTTCAAACAAAATAAAACATTTGGTATGCCACTTGGTATATCACTTGCACAGTGTTTAAAGGCCTAAGACTTAGAGAAAATCAGGAGAACAAGAGGAGATAGAAGGTTTGTTGTTCATTTTGCTCTTCCTTCTCATAACTCTTTTTAATACTAATTGGGTAGAATCAACTGCAATAAAGTCAGTGAATTAATTGTTCATCCTAAAGATTTTATTTACTAATAGAGGACTATGAGAGATGAGTAAGTATCTGGAATGGGAAAGTATCTGTGAAGCTTGTGATTTTATGTGTTCTCTTTGGTGCTAAATAAATTAAGGACAAAATTCCAAAGCCCAAGGTGAGTTCACTAGGAATCGATCCAATCGGAGGAGCCGAGTTTGACAGAACAAATTCAGATATCTGCACGTGAGCTGGCCAGCCCAGACCTACTTTGTTCTCAATGGTGAGAAATCAACATTTTTCATGTGGGATTAATTACACAGGGGACACCTTCAGTAAGTCAAATGAATCTCTCCAAGTATGTAACAGATGTCCAAGGTTAGATGAGATTAAGCACATCCTTTGTGTTTCTGTAGTTAACAAGAGTCATATAATAGATGCAATACAAAGTTACTTCCAAGCATTAGCTTTCCCAAAGCTTAAAAGAGTCAGTGGAATCATTATGTAACGATTTTGTAGGCACACCATGACACTTCTGTCTGATAAAAATATTTACCTGTAATAGTTCATTAAATTTAAAGTTACTGTGTAGCAACTATAAGAGGTTGACGGCTGCCAAGAGCTGTGAGGTTGCTGAATAGAATGGTGTTTCTGGAGCCTTGCCCAGAGCTGAGACAAAATTTGACTCATCTTCATGCATACATTTGCGATATACCTCCAAACTAAAATAAGGATTTAACTCCATCATGAGGTTCTAATGATATCATGTTAGAGCTTAGAATTTATTATAATAGCAGTAGAAGCTTTTAAACAAGTCTAAAGAGAAAGATAATCTCTCCATAGCTACATTCGTTGGGATGTTTGTGACCTTGAGTTGTGTTCTCCTCATGCCTCAAGCACCGATTCAGTTGTCAGCAGCATTATAGTTATAATCTGAGCTCCATTTTGTCTCTTTATACTATTTCAGAGTATATTAGCAAATATTGCAGTGAGTAGGAAATACAGTGGTTGGGAAAGCTATTCCTGCAAAATTTAGAAATTGTAGGATAGGAATTAAGCTAGATCAGAAGTGATGAATTAATCATATCTATTTTTGCTTTCATTTTCAGCTAACAATCCCTAACAAAAAATGAAAATAAGAGATTAAGTGAGAGGAATGAAGAGAAAATATGAAAACTGCATGACATTTACATGACATCATTCTGTTCAATCTGCTTATATATTATAGAAACATAGAATAGCCTGGGTTGGAAAGGACCTTAAAGATCATCCCATTCCAACCCCCCTGCAATCAGCAGGGACACCTTCCACTAGACCAGGTTGCTCAAAGCCTCATCCAACCTGGCCTGAAACACTTCCAGGGAGAAGCATCCACAACTTCCTTGGGAAACCTGGTCCAGTGTCTGACCACCCTCATAGGAAAGAATTTCTTCCTAATACCTAATCTAAATCTACCCTCTTCCAGTTTAAAGCCATTACCCTTCATCCTAGCCCTACCTGCCCTTGTAAAAATTCCCTCTCCAGCCTTCAAGTAGCTCCTTCGGGTACCAGAAGGTCACTAGAAGATCTCCCTGGAGCCTTTTTTTCTCCAGGAGGAACAGCCCCAACTCCCTCAGCCTGTCCTCATAGGAGAGGTGCTCCAGTATATAGTGCTGTCTGTTCAAACTGTAAGCTTCTTGCCATCTGCCCTGTCACTTGTGGAATGCACATGCACTTTTGAGCACAAGGGGAGTCCTGGTCTCAAGTAAGATTTTTGTGATACAAACAGTAGTGAGAAATACTTTCAAATAGCTAAGTAACTAATATGCCATCTTTTTGATATTTAATCTTTTGATCTGTATGCTGAAGAAATTGGTAAATAATAATCTAGAAATGGAGATAAATTTTGTTTTTAATTACTGAAGTACCACTTTTTCCAAGTATCACATCATTCATCAGAAGATGGAAGCACTAAACCCTATAAGTTCATGTCTCATGAACTCTAGTCTCTCTGTTTCTTGTACATACTTAATTTGATTCCAATACTTCCACTGGATAACCAAGCAGATTTCAAAAATGCTTGTACTTTTACTGAGAAAAGTTGTGCAGTTTTTCAGATAGATAACCTACTTAACTGCTGTTCTGGATTTTAAAAAGAATTTAAAAGAATTTGTTAAAAAGAATTGGTGAACAATAATACAGAGAGAAAGTTAGCAGCATGCAGTGTTCACAATATACTACTGCACCCGCTTTAGTCACAAGGCTTATAGTGGTCAGTTGGATTGCAATATTTTGACCACAGTGGAGAAGAAAAGGCTCAGAAAGACACAAAGAAATTATAATTCACCATGTTAAAACAATATTAACAATAAGTAGCAAAATACTGTCTTTTTTATCACTCCACATTAATACAATATTTTACGTTATTCTTAATATTTTGTCTAATTACTATTAAAAAAATGCAACATTTACTCTCACCACTGAGAAGCCAGTGTGGAAAAGATATCAGTGGTTTCAGGTACTTGGAACAGTTTCAAAAGTTCTGGTTCAGATGATAAGTCAGCAAGGATCCTTAACTCAATATGGGAAAAATCTAGAAAACAGAGTGCTAAAATAAATTTATTGCTCTAAAATAACAACATACCTGCTTTTTAACTAAACTATCGCAAATTAAAATGCAAGCCTGGACTGTTCAGTCATTTTCTTGTGCACAAAAAAAACAGATGCCCCCAGAAAGCTCATCCTGAAGAAGTTATGTTCCAGCTATAGACCACAAGGTGTCTGATGCCTTAATTATCTTCAGGTGTCAATCTTATTAGCTCTTTGTTTCTACTGACAAGGCTTACGCATTATCCACTTCCACAGCACACTACTGAGTATACATCATACAGCAATATTAATTGATACTGACAGATTTGAGAGTCTTGTAAAATATGTCATCAAAGGAGAGAGGAAGAAGAGATGGCAAAACTGTGAACATTAATTCATATGAGAATAATAATACGTAAGTATCTTACCTGCTGCTAAAAATGTGTATCCTTTTTTTGAAATAAACCATGTTCTTGGGGAAATAGTTATTATTTCCTCTTCTTTTCCTGGAGAGGAGACAGACATTTAAGTCCCAAACTCCAGTCTAAAAATATCGTGTTGGAAATCGTAAGAGGTTTCGTAAATGACATGCCAAACACACAACTAAAACCGCACAAATGGCAACATAAGCAACCTAGCAGAACACCAACTGCCAGCATCACAATTATTTCACTCTATCAGTCATGTACATCTTTATCTCTGCCATCCTTGCAGTATGACTTATTTCTCCTCCTTTTTCAAAAGCAAACCTTTCCCAAAACACTAGCTAACAAATATCTACAATAGCTAACAATAGTCAAAGATCACTTAACAAACGAGGCAGATAAGGAAGGGTCTATAGATGTGAACTAAAAAATACATTTTCTTAGCTTTGAACATGCTGCAGCAATGTGTTAATAACCAAATTTTGAGTTACAGCTGGTAGGGGAATACAATATTGAAAACAAACAACTGATATAGGCATCCAAATTCTAATGACAGAAATCCCCTCTAATATCACAAAGCCATAACGTACATTAACAAGGTATTAGAAACTCATTGCATCCCAGGAATTCCACTTGTCTTGGTGGAGAAAGGGATGGTGGTTTAAAACACAACAGACAATCTGATTAGCATAAAAGTGGAAAAAGTGTGTCCTGATACAGGAGTGAAAAACTTAGAAATACATTTTTTAGAAGCACATATTAGAAGATCATTAACAAAACTGACATGTTCCAGAAAGGCCTGCTTGCCACAGTTATGTATGGTAGCTCAGGTTTACACAGCCACCACTCACACATTTTTTAATAATATCTTCAAAAAAAATATTTATACAAATGAATCAGGTAAATAAAACAAAATTACTGTCAAAGTTTTACATTGTCTTCAACAGACTCCTGTTTTATAATCTGTATTATTTCAAACACAAGGAGTGAATAGCTGTGAAAAGGCAAGACTGCCCTTATCTGAGAACAAAGTGCAATAAATGAGCAGCATTTCCCAGCTATGGCTGGAGGCGTCCAAGAAGGAGAGTTTATGTTGGCAAATCTCTCTTGTATTTGAGTCTGCTACTGTGAGTTTCTCTCTTTATCACTTGGGTCAGGCTTTTCTACACTTCCCTTTGATTCTCTCTGAATCATCTGCCTTAAATCTGCTCCTGTTATCAAAACCAACACACCTGACTAACTATTGCTGTTTAGCTGTGAGCTTTAACATCTCCTCAGGAAAAGCTTTCTGAGCTGAATGCACACAAAATCATTCCTAGGATGTTTACTGGAGTTAAGATGCATAATTTAATCTGGAAAAAGGAACAATGAAATAGTCGAAGGAAACCAAAAAATCTAGAAATTTGTGACTATTTAGATCAGTGCTAAAACAGCATTTTTTTGCAGCAACAAAAAGCAAAAAGTAATTGGTTTAACTGATAATGTATAACTAATCATCAACAATCTATTCTGCCATTTAACGCTAGAGCTATTGGTCTGCTTTTAAATATAACTCAGTAAAATAATTAGATAAATTAGATAAATTAGATTAATGCCTTCTCATGTTAATAAAACAATAGTATACCTTTTATGCACTGTTTCTTTGTAATTCTAACTGGATGTTTAGAGATTCCTTGAATGTTCTACAAATAAGAAGAATAACAATGCTTAGTAAGTTAAAGTTTATGAAAACATGTTTATGAACAGTTTATGAGCAGCATAGGAACATTAGTGATACTAATGCCAACAAGTTTTTCCCATATAATAAATAAGATTAACCACTTTGCCTTTCAAAGGAATCTTCACACTTCTGTAACTATAGATACTTTTGAATACTTTTCCTTGAAAATTGGAAGCTTGTAAGGATTTCTCACCGGCAGTCTTTCCAAATCCTACTCTCTGGATATATCATGAAACATTAAGAAAATTAAGTCCTTTATTATGTACCTGGACATGAATGTGGGAGCCTAATTTAACACATTTAAAAAAGAAAATCACAACATTTAAAAAAGAAAATCACAACAAGATGAAAATCTGACTTGAATCATTTTAATGGTAGAGATCATTATATGGGCTTTTCACTGGGCTCTATACTGGTATTGACATGTCCTTAAGATAATCTCCAGCACAGGTTAAAGAGTTGTTTAGTTACTCTCATTTATGATTGTTCCTTGATTTGTTAGCCTCAAAATCATGAACAAAGCAAAATAAGTAGAAATTTATTTCAAAATCTAGCTACAATGGTAAAAATAAATCATTATATTGCCATCTTGTTTTCACTGACAACATATGCAGAAAGTCTGCTTTTAATGCAATTTTAGAAGCATTATTAATAATTCTGAAAAACATGATTAAGCAATTGCAAGTGCAAAATGTACTTTCACTTGTAAATTAGTTAACAACTTGTAATTTGAATAAATCTTCAGAAAAGAAGTTACTCAAGAAACATGAAAGTGGCAATACTCATCTTTGAGCTACTGCAATAGCTTAATGGATTCCTCTCCTAGTCGTTGGTCTAAACTAGCTGTCTGGAATCCCTCTACAGTCAGCAGACAAAGACAGGAATTTCCAGTGGGTAGTTCAATCTATCTGTATATGGTACACACTTACAACAAGTTGACCTAAGATTCCCCTGGAGATGAAGTTTTCTAAGATTTAGATTGTCAAATTTGATTAGATAAATTTACTTTAGATATTTAAAAGGATGGAGAAATAAGGAGACCATCTCAGAAGAGTCTTCCAAATGGAAAGCTTTCCTTTGCTTGAGTTGGAAATTAGGTGCCAGTTTTATCGTATCAAAAGTGGAAGATTGATGTGGCTTTGGTAGATGACTATTCCCACCTCAGACTGCATAATACAGCCTGTATTTTTTGCTTTTATACATTTATTTCAAGTATATTTCTGTAACACCCTCACAGATCCAATCTGAGATATGACTGTTATCCCTTATTGTTAGAAAAGAGCATCCACATCTTGTTAGAAGTTAGAGAGTAACAAAATCACTCTTTCTGAATAATTATGCTCCAACAGACAAGAAGGACTTGAAACACTGTGATGGAAACGTTGGTTGTGGAAGTTAACTTCTCAACATTGTTTCTGAGTGAGGGGAAACAAGAAAAATCAAGCTATTGTAGTGGATGGTTAACAGGAAAACCTACCATTGGCCAAAAAAACCCCAAACCAAACCCAAAACAAACACATAAAAAAACATCATGTATTGGGTTTGCGTGGCAAGGTTTTTGGTAGCAGTGGGGGAGGGGACATGGGGTGGCTTCTGTGAGAGAAGCTGCCAGAAGTTTCCCCCATGTCTGACCCGACACAGCCAATGCCAGCCGGCTACAAGAAGGGACCCGCCGCTGGCCAAGGCCGAGCCAATCAGTAACGCCTCTGTGATAACATAATTAAGAAAAAAAAAAAAAAAAAAAAAAGGAAGGGGGAGAAAAAAAAAGCTGCACACTTTGCAGCGGGAGAGAGGAGTGAGAAGATGTAAGAAAAAACAACTCTGCAGACACCAAGGTCAGTGAAGGAGGGGGAGGATGGGCTCCGGCGCCGGAGCTGAGATTCCCCTGCAACCTGTGGTGAAGACCATGGTGAAGCAGGCTGTCCCCCTGCAGCCCATGGAGGTCCATGGTAGAGCAGATGACCACCTGTAGCCCGTGGAGGACCCCACGCCGGAGCAGGTGGATGCCCGAAGGAGGCTGTGACCCCACGGGAAGCCCGCGCTGGAGCAGGTTCCTGTCAGGACCTGTAGCCCGTGGAGAGAGGAGCCCACGCTGGAGCAGGTTTGCTGGCAGGACTTGTGACCCCGTGGGGGACCCGCGCTGGAGCAGTCCCTTCCTCAAAGGACTGCACACCATGGAATGGACCCATGCCAAAGCAGTTCGTGAAGAGCTGTCAGTTATGGGAAGGACTCACGTTGGAGCAGTTGGTGGAGGACTGTCTACCGTGAGAGGGACCCCACGCTGGTGCGGGGGAAGGAGACCTCCCCCTGAGGAGGAAGGAGTGGCAGAAACACCGTGTGATGAACTGACCCCAACCCCATTCCCTGTCCCCCTGTGCCGCTGGGGGGAGGAGGTGGAAATCGGGAAAGAGATTAAGCCCGGGAAGAAGGGAGGGATGGGGGAGGTGTTTTAAGTTTTGGTTTTACTTCTAATTCTCCTCTAATTTCGATTGGTAATAAAGTAAATTTGTTTTTTCCCCCAAGTCGAGTCTGTTTTGCCCGTGCCAGTAATTGGTGAGTGATCTCTCTCCGTCCTTATCTCCACCCACGAGCTTTTCGTTATAATTTTCTCCCCCTGCCCATTTGAGGAGGGGGAGTGATAGAGTGGGCTTTGGTGGGCATCTGGCCTCTAGCCAGGGTCAACCCACCACACATCACCATAATACAAAATTCATTTCCAGAGGTTCCAATGGATAGAAAGACAGATTAAGTCAAAGGTCTCAGTTTCAACTATGTTTGAAAGGCTGTGATGATCAAGGGAGGTTTCTGAGTGCTGGAAGAAAGCAAGTGTCACTCCTTTCTTCCACGAGGGGAAGAAGGAGGATGCAGAAAACTACATGCCAATCAGCCTCTCCTCAGTTCCTGGGGAGGTGATGGAGCAAATAATGCTGGAAAGCATTTGCAAACATATTACAGTCAAGAACATGATCTGGGGTACTCAGCACGGATTTACAAAGGGGAAATCATGCTTAACCAACGATAGCCTTCTGCGATGAAGTGACTAGTTCAGTGGATGAAGAGAGAGCAGCAGATGTTGTTTACCTTGACTTTAGCAAGGCTTTCAAAACAATCTCTCATAAAAGCCTCAGACAAGCTGCTGAAGTACAAGCTAGATAAGTGGACAGTGAGGTGGACTGAAAACTGGCTGAATTGCCAGGCTCAAAGTATTTTGCTGACTAGCTGGAGGCCAGGCACTAGTGGAGTAACCCAGTGGCCAATACTGCTCAACACCTCCATTAATGACCTGGATAACAGGACTGAGTGCAAGCTCAGCAAGATGGCAGACAGTCCAAAACTGGGAGGAGTGGTTGATACAACAGATGGCTGCTCTGTGATTAACAGGGACCTCAAGAGTCTGAAGAAATGGACTATCAGGATCTCAGAGTTCACAGTCTGGAAAGCAGCTTTGCAGAAAAGGACCTATGGCTCCCGGGGAAAAACAAGTTGAACATGAAGCAGCAATGAGCCTTTGTACCTAGGAAGGCCAGTAGCATCCTGGGCTGCATCAGGAAGAGTGTCACCAGCATGTCAAGGAGAGGTGATCCTTCCCCTCTGCTCAGAATGCCTGATGGGAGGGTGTAAAGAATATGGAACCATATTCTTCTCCCTGGTGCCCCATGACAGGACAAGAGGCAGTGGTCATAAACAATTACAGGAAATTAGAAGGAAAGAATTTTCTATTATCAGAGTGGTCAAACATTGGAAAAGGTTGGACAGAGAGGTTGTGAAGTCTCCATTCTTGGAGATATTCAAACCCCAATTAAACATGATCCCGAGAAATTTGCTCTAGTGAACCCTACTTTGAGCAGGGAGGTTGGACTAGAGAATCTTTAGTGGTCCTGTCCAAAATCAACTATGTCATAATTCTATGATTGTGTTTTTATAACATTACTGTAACTGATTGTATCTCAGTGCCAACCCATTGCCTTCCCTCTACACATGATTTCCTCCTACTTCCATAATCTGATTTTTTTACCACTATAATCCATCCTGACTGATGATGCTGATGCATTCCTTACTCTGGTGTTTTAGCACAGGTTAGAAATTTGTTTCCTTGGTTATGAAAATAATTCTATTAAAAGTTGTTCTACTTTTGTCTGTTGTTTGAGGTGAAGACAGTGTAGATTCTTGCCTGTGCTGTTAAGCTTCTGCATACAGAGCCATTCAGAAACAATGAGAGACTTCACTTGGGCAAGGAGACTCAGAATTGATGAACTCTTGATGTCTCTGTTAAAGCCACACACACACAGTTTTCTCATGAAGCATTCAAGCCTTGCAAAATGGATGGTCTAATCCATAAGGAAAGTAATTGTATTAAAGAAGAGTAGAATGATCAGTGAAAACAAAATCTAATCAAAATCCATCAAAAAACCCCACAGTTCCCAGTCTGATGAGTTCATTCTCCACCAGTTACACTTTCTGTTAAGCTTTCCATTTTTGGTATCCAAAAATCTACATCTACATTTGCAATCAATTTTTAATTCCTTCTTACATTAATAACTAGTATGTTATTTTGTTGGGTTTTTTTTATAAAGGTTACAGTACACAGATATGTATTGGATAAATTACCTTTGAAGTCAGTATAGTTGACTTCACCTAATCACAGAGGCTGGTGGCGCATTTTAATGATTTCTTACTCCATGTCAAGCAGGGTTGTTGATCATATTTCCTACGTTAAATTCCTCTTCCAGTTGTTTATATTGATTCAGCTAACCCATACCTCTCTTCCTCTCCATATACATTTTTGGTAGCATAAATTGTTATTTTTTTGAGCAGAATAACCTCAGTCAACCCTGGTAACTACCTAAAAACATATGTCTATATATGTATGCATACAACAGCATCTATAGCCACTTGTATATTCTTTGTTACTAAAAAATGTCTCGCTAATCTAGTATCTGCTTAGAACTGCGTTTCTAAGTATCTGTGGAATATGTCTGTCTGAACACCTACAAACTGCAGGGAGGGAAAGAGAAAAAACACAACAGTAAATTACTGAAATAAATGGGAATGCATGGAGATGGCTGAGGATTATTCTATAGATATCTGATTCAGATTAATTCTTGCACTGATCTAAAGTCTTATTTAAAAACAAGAACAGAGACAAAACTTACTACTGAAGTACGAGCATCCATTCATAAATGTATACAGTGTGGATGTGTGACAAGGGAAAATCAAAAACAGTCAAGGAGCTAGACTGAACAGATATAAGGAAGCAATTAGACCAGGTAGGTTATAATGTATATATCCTTTGATGTGGCAACTAATCCACCTGCTGTTACAGTGAGGCATAGTGCCAAACACCGGAGCAAAATAAAGACAATAGAGGAATTAAACTCTGGTTTACTCTGGCTACAGCAAATAGCCAAAAACCTAGTTGCATTTCTTATAAGCAAGAATAATTACTGTAACTGTGATCCTGCCAGATTTAATCACTCCAATAGCTGTTTTTTCAGGAAACCAATTATTTTCTAATACTTGAGAGAAGTGCAGATTTTCTCTTCCGTTTTAAAAAGTTCAGAGCAGCGAAATTCTAGTTTATCTCATGAAATGTAGCACTCCAGTAAAAACTGAAGCATTTTAAGTCCAAAAGTTTCTGGACTTTCTCTCAATAGCTTCTTCTCCAGAAAGTTTATGAAAATAATTAGGCCACAACTGATCTCTTTGAACAAGAACCCAGCTCTACACAAGGAAATAGAAAGTAAGCTTTTGAATTCATGGCGTCTGTTTGATGACTAGCATTGTATTACTTTTGGAGCAGAAGTAATACTTTGGTCTGTAAGACCAGACTTGATTACAATGATAAGAAGATAGGTGGATGACAACTCCTTTGAGCTTTATATTCCGTACCTCTAATTACTTTTTTCTTCTTAGTCTTGTAGTGGATTTTTTCCCATTTATTTGTTGCTTCAAAACTTTCTCAGTTATTTTCCTTCTTTTTCAGTTGTCTTTTCTTGCTCTACATGGAACTGTACCTATTGATAAACTGTGCTCTCACAGCTCAGTTAATCAATTTGAGAAGAAATGTAAGCACAGGTTCAGCAAGCTACTTCCTTAACCATCAACATTCTGTTAAAGGCCAAAGCTGCTGGAGAAATAGCGAGGAAAACTGCACACTGCTCAAAGTAGTATTCTTGCAATGCAGAACACGAAGACTGAGTCCTGAGGGCACTCACAGCATCAAATTCACTCAATTTGTCTGGCACCTCCAAAGCTGGTGGCAACTCACTTAGGAGAAATTACACAACAGAAAAAAAAACCCAACAACCTACTTTCACTATCTCTTTTATGGGGAAATTGCCATATTTAATTATTGGCTATAGCAGCAATTATTTGCTACTTTAAAGCAATAAAGAGTTATTTTCTGATGCTTCTATATGAGACAAAATTTCAAGAAAGTCTGAACATCTAATTTTTAAACTACAGCATGTAGCTCAGTACACAGAGACAACATGAAAAGGAACAAGGTCACCATAGCAATACCAGCCTGGTACGTATGTGCACGTGCATTCCTAAGCAAATCTTGACTTGTCTGCAATTGCCACCTAGCGGCTAGTTCAAAATTAAAGACATCTATTTTCCTTGTCAAACATAATAACACAGATCTCTGGTAAAAGATTTCTTAATTTTTAGTACTAGCTACTGGTTTTCAGCAGTTTTCAGCAATCATTCAAAGGTAACACACTCCCCTCTTGTCCCACCCAGTAGCACAGAATTATCAAGGATTTAGAATTCAGTCAAGCAGGAGACTTAGAGGTAATTCATCACCCTCCCACAAGCTTGAGCAGCTTTCAAAGTGAATAAAAGGGAAGAAGGGCAACCAAAAATACTCACTTTTTACTTTAGAGAGTTGGCCATAAGAACAGTGTGTTTGATTTCCCGCAACTAATCCTCTTTCTGTCATATTTTTTGAAATTTAGACCTGGCAATGACCTCAGGTAATAATGTAGCAGCACATAAGAACTTGAAGAGTGATTTTCAAAATAACAAAAAATACTTTATTTTATTTATTGATTTGACATGTTCTGTGACAAATTATTTTGTTGAATCACAGGTTCAGCCCAGATGCTTGGTTATATACTGACAGATTACTAACCAGCAAGCAACAGAGTTTCTATATATGCAGCTCTATGCATCTTTCAAAGAAACAAAGACTGCTTTTGTTGCCCATATATAAAGTGACTAAGTTTAATTACTTATTTCATTTTCCTGAAAGAAAATTATACTTAAAACATAAGTATACATAAGCTCTGTTAAACTGATGTTCATTAATACAGGAGGGTGAAATTCAGCATCTCCAACAAGATTGTTCCACATACTGCAGAATTTACTGAGTAGATATTAAAAGGGAATTCCTCTTAAAAAGCTACAAAAGACTGTGAACAGCAGGCTGACTGAAGGAGTTAAATGAAACCTAAATAACCAATGACTCTTTCTTTGCTCACAAAGTGACAAAAGGATGATCCTTGATTTGATAGAAGTGGTCCTTAACTATAACTTCCCCAGAGCCACAGCCAGCAGATGATTGTTAGTACAGGAGAACTAAGGACAACAGGGCCACATGGGAGTCAGCAAGAGGACCTCTGTCCCAGTCTGTCTGTTTTCAGTGGTCCCTATACAAACCACTATTTTGCTGTTGTTCCAAACCTGAGAGAGTGCATCCATCTTCAAAATTCTGGGGGAATCTTCCTGAAGTTTTATGAAAGGATGCTGAGGAAATAGAGAGTTGGCAAATTTTCCGCTCATTGACACAAAAAAAGAACTGTCAGCAGAGAAAGCTGAATGTAATAGGGCTGTAGAGCTAGAGAAATTATTTTCCTGAAATTCTTGGGGTGCCAACTATAAAGGTTTTGAAAAATCAATACTGTCTGAAAACCAGACCATTCAAGACAAGAAGTCTCTTTTGCTGTACCTAACTTTTGACCTTCTCCTATAAACCATTCTCTTTTTATCATTTTTCATTTCTGTCTCCTCCATTTTTTCTCTTGTCAGAACTCACAGATTTTTGGAAGTAATTTTTGCTGACTGAGATCCACGATGGGAGAAGAATAATGCATAGTAGAACAACACTGTATAGCAAAATAAACTTTTGTTATGTTAAAACATAGTGAAACCTATGCTGAGATCAGGCTTTATTTTGTCCTTGCAAAAAGGAATTCAGTCATCAGAGAAATATGCTAACACCTCTCACTTTTGAGAGTTTCTAAGAAAAGACATAATTTGTGTGCCTGAGATTGTTTTTATTATTATTTTTTAATTGTCCTGTTGGAACATAAATCTCCAAGCTTTGAGTATTTCCTAAAAGTGTATATCTAAAAATCCCACCAATGGAATACTCCATATGAAGAATTAAAAAATCTCCAAGCAGAATTTCTAAAATATTAACCTACTCACAAGAGGCACCAACAAACAACCTCATAACAAATAGGCACAAAAATATTTAAACTAATATAAAGATCATACATGCATTTCTGCACGTTGCTGAAGATTCAATCTGAGCAACTCTCAGATGAGGATGAGGACAGTGAAAATGAACTCTGTAGGACATGGGCTCTACTAAACTCCTCAGTACAGAGGAACAATGACTGACCCCAGTGAGACTTCAGGGGATGCTAGCATAAGAAAAGTGTTCAGCCAGTTTGAAACTTGCATGGATAAACAGTGGAAGAATGAAGACTGTGACAGACTACAAGTGAGTAGCACTATTTGTTTCTTGTAACCAAAATACTTTAACATTGCTCTTAAAGTATTCTAAAATTACAAGGAATCAGATTTAATAATTAATTTCAAGAGATGCAACACAGTGTACAGGTTAACTTCTGTAACAGAACACTAAGTAACAGAGATTACTAGAATTACTGCACTTTAAAAGATCTTTTAATTTGTAATGTAGTGAAAGCTACATAGCTAAAAAAACACTTGTTTTGATCAAAGATTACACTAATTTTGTTTCCTGTTAGCTATGTGCTCCATTCACATTTATATTACAGAAAATAACCTGGCAGTAGCACCAGCTATATTCCAACACGGGTTTCCAAAACATGATAAGTGTATAGTTTTGGCTTTTACCTGCAGCATTCCCAAAACATCACTGGCAAAGACCATTCAAAGGATAAAACAAATCAGCATGTAACCAACTCCCTTAACAAAGCCCACTCAACAGCAGCAGGCACTCCAGTGTTGACAATGTAATTTATACATAGAGTTTTGAAATGTTATACCTTCAAATTTGAATGAAACAAGCGGAAGTATGCAGTGCCATCATCTCTCTAGCACAGGAAAAATTTATAGGAACTTTTTTCTCCTACTTCTAAAAGTCTGAGCTTCTCTGAGGAGCTTTTTGCCGGAAACTAAAGGAGAGTGAAGAAGGAATTCAGCCTCCACAGTCAATATTTCACAATGTGCTAAAAATACGTTAGCTGATATTATTCTGAGTTGTAGAGAATCTTCCATTTTTGAGCTATTTAATTTAATTGCTCTATGTATTTCTGTGCTTATGTTTAGTTTGTAGAAGAAATAATGACAGACTCCCTATCATATCCTGCATAAATAAAATGCAAGCATTTTGTATATGTTGATTACTGCATAGAAACAGATTTATACTGGCTACATATTATCTTTCTTTAAATAACACAAAGAACAATTATGCATACAAAGATAATCCCAAATAGAAGTTCTATACATGACTGAACTGCTCTTGTTACTACAGAATTATAGCCAAGATGATGTTCCAAGCTTTAGGGAGCCAAATGGAAAACATGCTATAAAATGTAGTCCAGACATTGGATACACCACACTCACCAAGACACTAGTGAATTTATACAAAGGATACTATCTGTATGCGAGATACTGAGAGAATAAAGGTCTGTGATGCAGAAACCTTATTTCTGTATTTGGGTATTAAATCAACATGATGAGATTCTGGAGCATCCGACACGAGTGTTATGATATGACTAGCAGTGACTTCTCGTGTCGTAGTTGTCACATCAATAACTAAGAACATCCTATTGTAATGTTAATGTACTGTAAATGTTCTTTCATTAATGTAATTGAACTAAAGTCCTGTCAACATGCTCATTCACTCATTTTTAAGTAAAATTTCCCTACCGTAAAACAAAAACTACGATGAGCGAGGAAGAAAGATGAAATAGAGAACTTCTGTCTCCAACACTGTAAATACAGTGCTTTTAAATGCTAAAATTTCACTAAAATGTACTTATAAAAAATAAAGCAACAACAAAAGAGATTGTAAAAACATAAAAACTCCAAATACTCATGAGATACTATTTTAGTGCTATTAGTGCAGTCATAACCAGCATATGACTCAACAGTCATACTGGAACAAACCAATAGGAACAAATATACTGAAAAGCAACATGGCACAGAAACACATTCTGAATTCAAGAGATACTCAGAGAACACAGAGCAACTGTAACAAACGGCAAGTGTGCTCTGACCTTCTCTAGTAGCACTCAGCTCATTTGAGTCATAGTTGTTTGTACTGACTAGAAAATATGGCACTAAATTGCTTTGATGTAAAGGTCCAAGAAAGCACATAGACATTCTCATCTCTGTTAAGACAACCTACCATTATTTTAGTGAAGCCCACATCAGAGTATACTAACCTAAAAATTATTTTGCTAGTCTAGATGACATTATAGAAGGCTTTTGACAAGATGTTTTTTATGAACCTGTAATATGTCTGACTCTCTATTCCCAATAAACATACTTAAAAAAAAAAAATATCAGAAAACACTCACGTAAGCTCCATGCAAATATAAGACCCATAATGTCTGTCCATTTTAAATCAACATTAATTTGAGTAGGATGGTGTATGAAAACAAGTTTACAAAAATTACATTCCTAATAGTGCAGTTTCAAAAGCAGCCAACCTATTGGTTCATTTCAGGGAGGGGAAAAAAAAAAAAAGGAAGATGTGATCACATCCCTGCTCCAGACTTGCTGTCTGACTCCTTACATTGCTTCAGCTCTGCCAAAGTCTTCTAAAAGCTGTGAAGGAAAGGGACAGGGGAAAAATGGGACACTTCAGATCTGTACAGCACCTCATTGCTATTGAAATACTTTGTAGAACACCCTACACTATACACTTTCAGAAAGGGTATCGGTAGTAGCACAGATCGGCCTGGAGCCTTAACGAGGCCTGGGACAAAACGCCTGAAATTAGCGGTCACAATAGCTTTAATGGCACGATTCTGGCACTCTGCCTTGCTTGGTGTGTGTGTGTGAGCCCGCTGAGGATGTAAAACCTATTGGGATAGCATTATGAAAGGAAGGAAGGGGGACAAACAGTCAGCATCTCATCCACACTGTCCATAAACGATCTCAAAACTATCCCAAAACTACATTTGAGTTTTATCTCAGAGAGAATTGGTCGATTCACCCCAGAAGAAAGCCCAGAAGGGAAGTAATACAGGTACAGTGTGGTAATCACAAAACCTGGTTTGCTAAGTTAATGGACAGAACAGACCCATTTTTGATGGCAAGTGCTCAGAGGGGTCTCTACTTCAAGAGACCGTCTCTCCCATTAGAATGAAAACCAGATGGGTAATTTATTATTCATAATCCAAACACTATTAGTAACACACATTTTCTAATAAACAAGCATGCAACTCTCTACCATGTATTCATTCTCAGAAAATATTACTTACATCTGTTGAAAGACTGAGGTATATTCAATATTTCAGGGTACTTATAGTCCTTCTCTGAGCACATTAACATTCAACTTACCCTAATTAGTTTCTCTTTCAAATTACATTCCTGCTTTCCAAATCAAAGGCTAAGATACTTCTTTGATTGACAGGTTAGATTATTTTATTTCTTTGCCTTTTTGGAAAAGCTGGAAAAAACATTTTTCCTGGAGAGAAATAGGAATGCTTTTAATTTTTTTTTTTCAGTTGGTCTGAGAAAGTAAAATATTTTATTTATCTTCAGCATAACTTTTTGTTACTAAAAGGAAGGAAACATTCCCTGAAGCCCATCACTTCATGCTTTTTAGTTTAATGACACAAACATCTTCTGAAGTATAGAGCTGTAAACTCATTAGTAGCATTTCAGTTCTCTCTGCTGCAGAAGCCTGGAGGAAAGAAACCTTAATACAGAATATCTGATTCTAGCACTGAAGTTTACATCTTAACCCAAATTATAACACCCAATTATATGCCATCTTTATATAGCAGCCTAGGGTTTCTCACTATTCTTTCTTTCATTCTGAAAGAGCCTTGATCTTAATTGGGTTTATGCCTTTCCACCTCTATCGTGACTTATTTTTGCCTTAAAAGGTGAGAGGCTGGAAAGTAGTATTTCAAGGTAAGTTTGGAGAACATAAACAAGTCTTTACAAATGTAATAAATACATTTAATAGGAAAGTTATTTCTAAGCTATATAATAAAGGAGTATCCTAATGTAGACAAGTTTAATATATTTATACAAAAAATAATTAAAAACAACATACTCAAATAATAAACCTAATTAACTTCACCTAACAGTCATAAGCAACCCATCATAGAGTGGAAAAAATAACTAGCCTACAGATATATTACAAAATAATAATATGACTGAAGAATTTTAGAGTTTATATTTACTTTTAGGTTTCGGATATGCAGATTCTTATGGAGTAGCAAATAGCTACAATGCTATGGCAGGAGACTACAACATCAAATGTGCCCTTTTTTAACAATGTATATTATTATATAATACTTTGTTATTTGTGAAAAATTCATTAATTATGCAGCCCACATATTGTAGAAGAAACCAAATGAGAAGAAATGGAGTGCAGAGTTAAACTAAAATAGATGCATACATGGACAGCCACTGAAGTAAAGTTCTACTAAGAAACCCTCTGTAAGGTGCTGCAACACAGAAGTCATAAAAATTCATGTGAATAAGCTTATCTATTGAAAGAAACCCACATAAAGCCAAACATATACATCATCCATACGTCAGATGTGGATTTGTCTGAAAGAAGACCACAGAAGAGCGTATCTGAAAAAGAAATCCTGCTCTGTACCTAATGACTGGTAAGTTCTCCTTAAACCTATGAGTAAATTCCTCCTGGACTCCATTTAATGCCTTAGAGAGGACAGAGAGATCCATTATCTCACAAAACAAATGAAAGATAAAGAAACCTTTGTTTGGAACCCCATCTCCCACAGTCACTACAGCACACAGGATGTTTTTTCTATTTGAATTCTCACTTTATCCAATTTACACTTATATTTTGCTTTAACCACTTCTTAAAGCATTTTAAACCACAGTTAAAAATAAATCTCAGCAAATATTCAGCTACAATTTGACATAACATCATGGTAACTGCAAAAATATCTACAATATTTATTATTTCTGGCAAGAATCTTCCCAATCCTTTAACACTTAGGAAAGTGATTGGGCACTGCAGTATACGTTCTATATCAATAAATGATTCAGAAACAGATGGTATAAGTTCCACAAACATTTCACACAAAAAAGCTATGCCAATGTTTTTCCTTATAAGGAAAAGCCAGCCTTAGGCAACCCTGGATGCTAACTTCAGCAGCATTATTTTGGATAAAAACAACCTTTAAGAAAAGTAGATTTTGTGTCATTTTTACCATGACAGGTCAAAGGTCACCTTGTGTGTACATGGTTGTTTAAGACAGCTGTCTGTTCAGCTCTGACTTGTAAATGCCTGTACATCACATCAGAATATTTAGCAAACTGTGACCTTCATGATCCTCTTTTCCATTCTCTCCTGTCACTTTCCCCCATCTGGGTGCATAAGAAGTGGGTGCAGCAGTAACACTCTTCCATTCTATTGTTAATTCAGAATTCTAGATACTATTTTTTACTCAATCTTACAATTTTTTTGATGATAAAGGGTATGGAAATATGGACCATGAGGGTAGGAAGATATAAATGAAACTTGAACTCTGAAAAGAGGTAAAAGAAGAACTACAGAAGTTACCAGTACTGTGAGGATGAGAACCTCCCAGGACAAGTTTCTGCCAGAACTCCAAAAGTCATTACACCAGTCAGGACTTGCAAGGACCCACATAAGCCTACCCATGCAGTGGTCACAACATAATTGTTATAACATCTCTACTCCTAGACAGAGCTGTGGAAGACCATGGCCTTTCTCCCAAGACTGCAGAAAACTTCTAATGATGTTTGTACGCACGAAGCTGAAGGCTAGTTCCTGCACAGACAGATAAGCAGTACTCAAACCTGCATGGATAAGAACTGAAAATACTTTTGAGCACAAGTTAAAAGGATAACAGCCTCATGGATTCCCTCCAGCCTTCACGAGCCAAGTCCCACTTCTGCATTTATTCCTTCTCCCACAGGATCAGAAGTCAGCTAAGAAAGGCTATGATTAAACCAAAGAGAACACTTCTGCAGGTAGGTAGGTAGTCACTACTTCTCTATTGCTATTCCCTTGCCTATGCCTTGAGTCCCTGAAACAGTCTGCAATCCTGTCTCCTCCCACACCAGGTCCTGCACACTCATCCACGCAGCTACAGGCTGTGACAGAAAGGTCTCACCAGTCCCCACAGTCAAAGGGCACTACAATTCCTAAATTCCAAGTAAAATGTTATACTAAAATTATTCAAATATGTCCTTAAAAAGGCCACTTTGGCAAAAACCCCCCAAAGCTTCTAGCAGTCCAGAAAGTCAAGTAAAGACATTCCAGCCACAAGCATGTACATGGAGATCATTATAGCCAGAGGCAAGAGATGAAGCACAAAAGCCCAAGTGTCACAGCCATATATAAGCATCTGGCAAGACTTCCAGGGCAACAGCATGAGCAGCTCAGCCCCACTGCTATGAGGCCTGTCGCCAAATTCCAGAATAAAGGAGCTCCTGGTTCTTCCTTTCTTCCCATAACCCCCAGGACACCTTTCAGAGCTCACCAATCCTTTACAAGGAGTGGTTCAGGGACATCAGGAATTCATTACAAAGGAGTCAGTATAAGTCTAGAGGGTGCATTCATGGCTCACAATTCTACCTCTCTTCTTCAGGTAAATTTCAGCTAATAATATTAGATTGTGATCTACAGATAACAGAAGGTATTCATGAAAATAAGTGTTCTTACTTTTTGGGTAAGTGTTCTTACTTTAAATGGGTAAAACACCCATTTAATAAACTTTTTTCTGTCCACCATTTACAATATGGCAACTGCTAGACTTCTATGAAAACATGTAATGCGTTAAGAATATGTACTGTTTTCTATAACTAATATTCTTAAATTCTAATTAAAATTTAAATCTTTTAATAGGTTTACTTACTGGATGTTTGGCTGAAAGTCTGCCAGTCACAGTTCCTGTCTGATTCCATGTAGAGGAAATAAATCCCTGTAGTCAAGTAAAGTAAAAATCCCAAAAAAAGAAAATAATTAAGACATATATCTAAATTTTATTTAATGGAAGTATAAGTAATAAAAACATACTGCATTTAGGACTACAAAATCAAATAAAAATACTTTATAATTTTTCATATATAAGAGTTCTTAAGCTGTAAATACTGCAATCATTTCACATTATTTTATGATTTATTTGAAATACCGTATTTTACAAGCTACTTTTTATATTTCTACCTTTCTCATGCACGTCCTTAGTCCATCCACATAAGTTGATTTCATCTTATGGACCTAAATTACACAGAAGTTTAGATAAATGCTTATTTATAAAAATAAGAGATTTTTCAAATTAAAGATCTTACTCTCCAAATGCATATTGTTTTGGAGACTTTTTTAAAAGACAGTTTTATCTTAGTAAATAATGGATGTATACTCCCTAATATCTTGACCTATTACTATAAGTTAAGTAAGTGCTGGGTTGTACTCTAGAGCCAGGTCTTTGCAGGTACTAGTAAATAAACTACTGGAATTTATTCTTTTACATCTTGTACCCCCAGGTCGAACCTTGGAAACTCATCCACTGAAACCCCAAACATTAAGTGTGATGAGCAGGCTAACTAGGTAATTTTTTATTTTCAGGAGGCTCATCACTTAAAAAAACCCTGTAACCATTATCTCCTTCACTTTCTTCAGAAGTCACTAAATAAATGTTTTGCCCTAACAATGTGCTCTATAGCACCAGACAAATATTCTATTGGTTCCTGCAGCAGAGTTTTTTGCAAGCTATAATCTAACAGTGCAAAACAGAATTCTAAACATTAAATTTAAAAAGTCTTAAGAATACCTACAACTTCACAACTTAAATGAATATTTGAATGAACTTACACTAGAGTCAACTTCTAAAACTTTATTTGGCTCTGAGTATCCTATATTTCTTGCTAATTTTGCTTCAGTGCAACTACATTATGTGAAAAATACCAGCTTACCCGTCGGTATTCTAAAATTATCTTAGGCAAAGGATGAAGATCTTGCAACTTACTTAGCTGCAAAACAAAGAATGTGAATTACTGGTATACATTTCTGTTAAGTTATATTATTTAAGAATCCTAACAGACTAAGTTTTGGAGGAAGAAATTCTATCACCAAGCTGAATGGACAAGCTACTGGCTACAGAATAATGTCCTTCAAGCAATGTCACCCTAGACCCAAGGAAGCTTTCATTCTTTCCTGCCTTCAACAGCGGGGCTGGAGTTTACTCCTTCCAATTTCATTTCCCTTTCTTTCCCAGACAGAAACATGCAGACATAAAACCTTTTCACAACTTTGAAAACACTGGGGCATAGGGGAGGTTATTTATGGTCCTTTATTTATTTTTTGTGCTAGACAGCACCAATGTAACAGAGAATCTGAGAAAAGTATGCAAAATAATACATATATACACACATACATATTTATAAACACACAAACAAAATGCAGCGGGAGAAATTTCTCCTGTTCATCCCATAATGCAAATTCCAGGAGGCTTTCAAGAAAAATGGAAATTGCCAAACCCAAAAGCAATAAAATAAAGCATATTTCTGATTACTTGGATGGCAAGTTGCCATAAAATTTTAAGAAAAAGAATGAAATTATTCTAATAGAGACTGGATATTTATGAGTACAACAAAAATATCTGGAACTACAACAGTTCAAGGTGAAAAACAGATGGAACTGTACCAGAATGGAGATTTAGAAGCATGAGGGGTTTTTTTCTTACTACCAGGGAGAGACAATAGATTAAGATTAATTATGTAGTATTTATCTACTGGAAGGTTTCAGCCTACCTTTCTCTAAATAACTAATTCCCAGTAACTGTTGGAAAGAGAGTACTGGACTAGATAAAAGCATTGCTTTGATTACTGCAATAAATCTTACATTCCCACAAAAAGATGACATGCATTCTATTTCACTGATCCCTCTCATTTCCCAGGGCTCTCTGTGACTCTCCAAGATGACATATTTCTTCTATTAAACTGCCTTCTCCTTGAGTAGTGTGTGGTTTTTATGGTTATAGTGTTGACATTACCTCAGAGATCGTATCTTATAGTTCAGACATTTGGCCCAAAAGTTGAATTTCCTCTTTTACACATGAGACACAAATCCTACGTTCCTACTTTCCCCAGAGGTGTTCATTCTCAGCAATGAGTTGTGTACTTTGACTCCTGTGTATACTAGAGCAATATAATAGTGGCAGCAAATCAGAAGCAGGTGCATCTACACAGAAGCTTCTTCTCTTGTAAGAAGGAGTTCCATTATTATTTTTTGTTGTCTTAACAAAAGGAAGGGGCATTCACATTTGCCTCAAGTTACCAAGAAGTCTACAGTTTGGTCTTGATTAGGCATTTTTAGACAAATGTTTTTTGCAGGTTTCTGCACTTGTGGGGAATCACACACAAACATCTTCACTGCTGAAAATTATCTGCCAACAGAACAAACTGGAGAAGCTTCATACAAGTCATATTTATGGCACTGAATCTGATCATTTGATCTCCTGTACAGGTGTACTAAATTATCTAAACTGTATGGTCATTATTGCTCTAAGGGAACAAGATTCTATCATGATCCTGCAGATCTGACTCCAAATACAACCACTCTCACTGAAGACAAGCACCTCCACAGTGGCAAGAAAAGAAAAGCCTGAGGAAAGTTCATGCACACAAGTAAACACTGGACCATACAAAGAAAGTGACAACTCCCAATTCAAACCACAGGTATCATGTAATTTCCTACAGACCTCCTTATCTAGCATGAATGAGTGAGAAAGGGGTCTACAAAAAGATGACAACATGGCTTTAGCCCAAATCTCCTGACAGCAAAGAGAAAGTCTGGGTTGCTACTTCCTTCACCGGCAAATTTCACATCAATGTTCTTTTTTTCACCAGTGGTCTCGTTCACCCAACCAGTCAGTAATACTGACCAGTAAGAAAGCCCCTCTCCTTTGAGGAGAAGATGTTCATACATGCATGATGGTACTGAAGTTTTTTAAAGCTGGTTTATAGCTGAAGTTTAGCAATAGCTACTTTGTTTTTCCCACCATGGAGTACAACTTTCATTTCTGGCAAAAGTAAATGAAACGTGATTAGTACAATACAAAAATAAATCAAGATTGGTAGGAAAACTTTAGACAAATGACTATAGCTTATAAGGTTTTGCTAAATAAATCATGTAGATGGTTTTAAAACCCCTCCCCATCTCACCACAACTTCTGAGGTGGACACAAGTTGTTGTATTTCAGTTCGATGAAGTTTATCACACAGTGCATGCAGTTTTAACTTTTCAAACAGTACCTACAGGAAGAAAAAAAACACATAAAAGATGTTTCGTGTTCCAAATGCTGAAACAGAAAGGAAAATTATTTGGTGCCTGAAATAGATTTCAAGAAAAATAGAGTATACTGTAGCAAAGAGTACTAACACAGAATTGAAAAGATCAAATCTTTATTTTTGAGCTATTGACAAGTTAGTGGATTTACTAAAATCAAATGCATACCTTATGTAAATATATTCAAATACAGATTATCCAGCATTGCCAGATTTATGAAAAACTGATGTCCTCTATTAAAATCAGAAAATAAGATAATTATTATTGAAGAAAAAGAATTCTGAACTTGTAAGGACAATTTTATATGCTTTATAATTCTTCTGTATCAATAAAAATTTACAGAACTGACAAATTAGATAATAATAGTAGTATAAATATTACCTCTCTGAGTTGACTACTGCTGGTCAAAAGGAATCGTTCTCCAGCAACTTTATGAGCTTCTTGTTCAAGCTCTTTGAGTCGCAACTATAGGTTAGAACATCAGAATTATTCTTTTTACATCAGTTTTTCTTCCACATTCTGCTAATTCCTTTGTTAACAAGTATATTGGACTTCTATTTAAAAACAGAGTACTTGATAATGTGTAGCCATTGCTGCCTATCAGCATTTGGTTTAGTAAATTGCTTACATACTCTTTAACCTGTATTTCTTCATGATCTGCAAAGGGGATTTACTGTAGTAAAAAGTACCAAAATTTGTGGGAAAATAATTTAGGTTACTGAAGATTATAGAGGTCTGTGAGCAAGAGCTATGCAAATTATTACAGCAAATTAATAATTTGTCAGACCACTACTATTACCTAGTTGGATTTTTATTCTACAAAATAGGATTCTCTTGTAGCTATTTTTATCAAAGGGAAATGGCAAACTTAGAACTCTCAGAACACATAAGAATGTTTTATTTACAAAGAGAGATAGAAATATCTATCGCTTCTTGGGAAGATGGTAACTGTTAACTGTAGGTTCAGAAAGAGTCATTACAACTTTTACTCTACAACACATAACCCAAAAGGACCTGTGCACTTTGCAAAGTAATCTCAGTTCTGGAGCAAGGCTAATGAAGCAAATGTCTCTTTTTTGCTTGCCTAAATAAACATGGAAGTATCCCAAAATATAAATATAGTAAGAAAAAAATATTAGAAACCCTAAACTGTCATGTAAAACATGACAAAACAAAAAGATTTCTCCTCTTTTTAATCAGTTATCTTCAGTAAAAGCAGAAAGATGATGCTATATAACTTCCAAGAGAAGAAATAAAGGCAAAATTTACCCCCAGAATCTCTGATGTTTTTTTCAGTTCTTGCTTGTTCACATGTATTTTGTGTGTTTCCATCACTGTAAATGCAATTATATACTGAGAATTTGACAATTTCAATCTTAAAGCTTCTTCAACTGTAAAATAGAAACTCAAGCTCACACAGCTGTTATGAGACTAGGATAACATTTAGTACTCTCAGGTGTAACATTCTACTTGAGCATAGTCAGCAGCTTTCTGAAAATGGTGAAGATGCATATTTTGAACTGAACTTTCATACCTGCCAGAATTTTGATAAGTGGAAGCTCTAATGTGCAAAATAATTTCCACAAACCTTGAACCTGTAAAGCAAGATACAAATAAATTCCTCAGTATCAGGCAATTTTAATCTTAAAACATACAGCAGTGTCATCATGTAGCTCTATTTTCCAGTAAGCAGTATTTTACTTTCCATATAATCCCTTTTTATATGACAATACTGTTTGTGGAATGAAATACTACTTAGTGTGAATCACAGTATCTAAATACTGTAGTCCATTATCCCTTCATTTAGTGGGCAATACTAATACATTTTGTAATAGTAATAATTCTGTACAAGAATAGTAATAAATATTTTTCTAAACTGTTTCTTTTTAGAGCAAGCTCCATCATAATAGGACATACAGTTATCCCTTTTCTTTATTCAATTGAACAATTAAGCAGCCCTTCAGAATTCGTAACTCCATTTTCATGGAAAGCCCCCAGGATTCTCTGAAGTACCTTCCACCAGCACCTGCACATGTCCCTAAATCCTGACACCTTTCCAGGTACATCATTACAGGGAGAAAACAAACACATACACACAAAAAAAAACCCAACAGTAAAAGACTTCTTGAGATGCATTCTGAACTGCAATAAGGGCTAAAATTGAATAAAATATTTCACTTGGAAGGGACCTACGACAATCACCTCGTCCCAGTGCCTGACCAATTCAGGGCTGAACAAAAGTTAAACCATGTAATTAAGGGCATTGTCTAAATGTCTCTTAAACACTGACAGGCCTGAGGCATCGACCACCTCTCTGAGAAGCCTGTTCTAATGTGTGACCAATGTTTGGATAATACAACCTAGAGCAATAGATATGCTTAGAGTTTTTGTACCCAAGGAATACATCCAAAAACCCAGCTGCACTCTGTTTTAACTCTGTTAACATTTTTTAGACTTTTTCATATAGCTTTAAAATACCAAAAGTCACAACATCCCAAACATTTCCCATTCTTAGAATTAATTTAAATACTTAGCTAACTGTTGCAGAGGAAAAGATTAAGCTTGAGACTATTATCTACTTCTGGAAAAAAAGGCAAATTTAATGGGTAATTTTATTTTAAATGTTGACCAGCACTGTAAACCAGTAAGGACTGAAGCCTTCTATTTAACTCGAGTAGAGATTCTGATCTGAACAAGCAGCACATCACCAACTCTGATTCATGGTAATACCTCAGAAGTTACATACGAGTAACTACTTTTTATATCTTACCTGTAAATCATGGGCAAGGTCCATCATTACATTATAAAGCTTCTCCAAGTCCACACCTAAGTTTTGATACTGATATAGATAAATAAAAAAAACCCAAGTGTTAATGCTAACATAAAAATATTGAGTACTATCTATTTTTAAAAGGATTAAACTATATAAATACATTTTTCTGTATGTCTCCTGCCATATATGATATTTTAGTAATATTACTAGACCTTTGATAAACACAATTCATTAACAGAGCAGTACAGACCAGGAATATTCAAGATTTTACCTGTTTCTTTATTTACATTTTGCATAGAGTATGGAGAAATAGTATCACTACACTACCTTGACAGTGAAGTCAGAATTCTGTTACTACTTATAAAATGAGGAAAAATTTCTTGCAATTTTCTTCCTCCTAACAGTACTGCCTCTCTTCTGTGCCTCAACTATTCCCTTCCTTCCCTTCTGTTCCAGAGGTGTTCTGCCCAGAGCTGTGTCACCTCATTCAGTTGTTTAGAAGACCGTTTTGAAATGCACAGAGACACTGAGAATATGATCATTAGCTCCAAGAACATGAGCACTAAAAATAAATTTAATGGCAACCTATTAAATTTGTTTATCAGGCTAATATACAAAATGTAAACAATAAAGTGCTGCTCTTCATTACTCCATTCCTGTAAGGAAAGATGGGAATGTGAAAAACGCTGCAGATGTAGATTTTCTTTCCTGCAGCTTTTATGTTTAATGATGGCTGAAAAATCACAATTATGGAATAAATTTACATGCAAGCCATTAAAGTGCAAAAAACCCCTAGAACTGGCTCGTAAAATTTCTGGGCCACAAACCATAGAACCTAGAACAGCACTCCAGAGGACTAAAGTTATGCTCTTGCCTGTCCATATACTCTTCCCCAAGAATCACATACTGGACGGTGCTGGAGGCAAGAAAATAGGCTACATAGAATTAAGTATGACATGTTATGACAATTATTAGTTTTTATGTAAAACAGTGAAGTTAAACAAAAGGTTATTTGTGCAAAAAGAGGCATTTACTCTGTGTTAATAAATACTTCTGAGGATATAGCTGAAATATTGGGGCAACTTGGCCATAATACTTTAAGACAGACATTAAGAAACGTCAGACAGACTAAAGAAGAGAACCAAACATAATACTGAGTTTAGAAAACATGATCTACAGAGAAAGAGATTAATTAGTTTAGAAGAATAAATTAAAGGAGGAGAGTATAACAGTTTTTATATCAATTATTTTCATGTACTCTAGGTGTAGAACAATTGACTTAATGGAATCTGCTTAATCTGCAGACTACAAAATTTCATCATTAAGTCAGACTAGGATCGATCTCTAAGGGACAGTCCAGGTTTTGTTTGCTTCAAAAATACGTTTAACATTTTCTTGTTTATCGCTGCACTATAGACTTCATTGCTAACCACATAAAAAAAAATAAATTTCAGATTTTAACCCCATCTCCTCCTAGTTTCATCAAATGAGTCACAGTTATAGCACTGCATGATTTGCCACTGCATTCACTTTACCCACTGCCTTCATAATAATTTAGAAAACTGCTAGTATGGAACCCTTCAGGCTTTCCATCTCCATCTTAAATAACCACGATTTTTTCCACATCCTCCTTATAAAGCAGTTGTTCCATCTTCTGACCTTTTAGAAGCCCACTGTGTCTTTCTCAAAACGCAGACACCAAAACTGCAGTCTTTAAGATGTGGGTGCACCAAGATTTTCCATGGCAAAAAAACATGATGTCCCTTTTCTTGTTCTCAATACTTTTCCTTACGGTGCCTGTATTTTGTTGGCTTTTTAGCTGCTGCTACACACTGAACAACCATAAAACTGGCAACAGTGATTCCAAGATCTCTTTGTAAATTGAAGCTACTCTGCATGCATTTCAATTTATGCTCACTCAATTTAGTGAGCTCCTCTAGAGTTGCATACTCTGAACTCAGCATCTGACCATCCAAAAAGGTAGATGCAAGATTCATTTGACATAAGGCATTCTTTTAATAATGGTAATTAAGACTTCTAAGAAAGATTCTAGCACAGTTCTGGTTTTATATAATGAATGAGAAGCAAAAAAGAATAAAAAAATCCCTGAAAGGAAAGACTGATGAGAGAAATCTGACAGGGAAAACCTGCATTAAACCCCACAAGACTGTGGAATTTTGAGCAAGTACAGAAAACCAGAATGCAAAATAATTATCCCAGACACAGGGGAGTCCTGATTGCAGATTCCTGTCCATGATAGCTTGGGAAAAGAAAACAAACAACAACAACAAACCCCCAATAGAACTGCAGGATGCCTAAGCTTACTATTTAATATTTGACAACACAGATGCAATGTACATCACATAGAGGACTCATCAGAGCAAAAAGCAATTTTGAGGCCAATAGAATCCTACCAACTTAGAAGGTAATCTGGTAACACTCACTGTTATTTCTTCCTCAATAGCCACACTGTTGGAGACTGACCTCGCTCTGTCTAGATTCTTGGTGAACAGGGTACTCAAAGATCATTTCTATTAAATTAATACACATAAGCAGGGTTGAAAATAAATCTAAAATCTGCTTAAAGTGGTTTTGAGAGGAGGGGGTATGGGGGGGACACACACCAAATGGCTATGAAATCTCATGGAAGGCTTCCCAATTGAAAAAGCACTAAGAGGGTCCCTTGGGCGTCTCGGAAGCAATTTATCTTCAAGTTTATCATTCCCCCTATGTGTATTTTAAAGGAATCCTAATCTTCCATGCTCACTTTATTATTTGCATTCCTATCTTGGAGCTGATGGAACACTAAGAGGGGCTCTCAAGCTATGAGCTGCAGAAGTCTCTATTTCCTCTACAGACCTGCAGCTGTTCTACAGGTTCCTTACCTTACACTTCTCATGAAATACCTACAGCTGAGAGAAAAAGCCTGCTCCAAAAGAAATATATTCTGCTTTCTCCACTCAAACTGAGCTACAAACTGTATTCCTTAACAAAGTAAGCTCTCAGAAAGTGTGCTACCAAATCTGACTTTGCTGCCTGTTTCAGAGTTTCATGGGTTTTATTTGATATATTCAGAATCTTTCCTTTGGTCCTTCTGTGATGAGAAGGAAAGAAAAGGACATTTCTACTTGTTACCAGTTTTACACTCTCCTCTAAGATTGCATGGAGAATAAAGCAATGCTTCCATTTGAATGAAACATCCAATATTTGGACTAGATGATCTTTTGAGGTCCCTTCCAATCCCCGACATTCTGTGATTCTGTGTGATTCTGTGATATTTTGCAGAGAACAAAACCAAGGTTCTGTCATCTGGAAGACTGTATGCCATGTAATTAGATGTGATATCACTCTACTCAACTGGATGTCATAAAGCTATGAATTATGGACTAAACCAGAAAGACTGCCACAGAAATTGTTTCCAAGAATATTTTCTTAAGAACAGGTCTGATGTCAGAATACTGTGGTCCTCCAGGGCTTTTAAGCTGTCCAGTCAGAACAGCAGTTTCTTTGAAGCAAAAGCAGATAAGAATAATCAAAGTGGTTGGGAAATCTTCAAAATTCTTCCTAAAGGAGGGTCTATATAGTCTAAATAGACCTCCAAAATAAGGATTTTTCTAAAATAAGAAGAAATTAAATTCATATTAAAAAATTAATGGATGGGGGAGGATCTTCCTCTCTCTTCAGGGAGACAAGGACCCTTCTGAGTTTGTGAGAAAGTATCTCTGAACACCTTTTTCCATCTGAACAGGGTCTTTTGCAGGAATTGCTCCCTGAGCTAGATGCCAGTATCTCCTCTTCAGGATGATTCTCAGAACCTCCTGGTTGTGTTTCTAGGGAGTGAGGGTAGACACAGACTGAGACACCAGCACATTCAAACACTTGATCCTGTGCCCTCACAGTGCAAGAGCCAGCTGTAAATCAACAGTAAACATAATCCATCCTCCAAACAGTGTATAAAGATCTGCCTTGTACATGAAACTCACAATTTTGGCCTACTGTTTGCAAAACAGCCCCATTATTTGAAGAAAAACAGAAGTCTGGAACCAAAGCATTACAGCAGATGCAGACTGACAAGAGCAATGCTTCATCCATTTTTTGATCCAAACAGAAGGCAGAAGGAATCCAAATTATTTGTTGCTGCATAAACACAATAGAACCAGAACTGACTGAAAATTAGTTTACATTAGGACAAATTATAACACATTATTGCTACAGAGGCAAGCATTGTGGTACACAGCTGGGGAAGAACCATCACAGGAACTTTATCAATTGGTCCAACAAATTTTTAAGAGAAGTGCTGAGGGTAACAAAAGCATGGGAGACACCTATTAATCACAAGAAGTTACATTTCATGCTAAAAATAGAATTGCCTCATCTTTGCTGCAGACACATTTTCCTACCACATACCATCAAACAAAGGGGCATTAGTATTGCAGTCATTCAGAACACACTTAAGCCTAGACCATAGTTGATTCTATCTTGAAATGACCGTGACTCAGCAGATAAAACCAAACAGATTCTACATAAGCTGATGTCTGTTAGTATGAACCATGTCCCAGCGAAGCCCCAGCAGCAGGGCAATAAATTCCACTGACAGCCCATGCAAGCTCCCCATCTGCTCAAGAGCTATTAGTCTGTACAACTTCAACATTGTGTTGGTCAGTTGTGAGTAGACAATATGGACTGTACAGGCCTCCCTTCTGCCCACAGCCGACTTCAACACTGCAAGACTGAGAAATGGTAGGCCTTTGAAGGTAGGATGTGGAGGGTTCTCTTCAAAGCTGAAATATCTAGATCCACTGGTGGTCATCCTCGTTTTATAACAGCCTAGTATGACCAGTGAGGACTTCTCTCTACCCAGACAGATTAATTTAAGCAGGCTCATACGCCAGTGAAAAGCCATCAACCTGTCTCCAAGAAACCTTGTCCATATCCACTAGTTCTGGCACAAACAAGCTGTGAAATACCACGCTTCCAGCAACAGACAGCTTACTTGATCCCATTCTAGAGGTGGAAGTGAACCCAATGACAAGCTTCAATTGACAACAAGATTCCTCATCAGCAAAGGCAGCAACAACAAAAGCAGAATGATGTTTAGCACCTGCTTCAGCAAAGGTTTCGAGGTACACGGAATACAACTCCTTTTACTGAGCCCTTTGGAATAGCACCAAATATACAGACAAGCAGCAAGTAGCACATATTCGGTGCTAGAGAGGTGTGTGGGTGAGTAGCAGGCTATAGAATAAAAGAGCAGTCATTCCAGGTAATATGCTGGGTGGATAAGACTAGGACAATATAGAGGGAACTTAACTGAAGTAGTGGGACACAAGACATTATCTGGCCTGGATCCCTCTGGGAACCTAGACAACTGTTAGGAACACCAGCAAAGTCAGAGCAAGAAGACTGGAGATAAATCTGGCAAAAAGCTATGATTCACAGGAAGAACTGGGACTCACTGAGCAAACAGAGAAGAATGAGGAAGAGTCGAGGGAACAAATTAATTGCATAAGGAATGGGGAGGAATAATCACAGGATGTTAGAGGGAGGCATTAACTGCGACTTGGGTGAACAAGTCAGCATAAAGGCAGTGGGGATGGTTGGGGTAAGGAAACAAACTAGACCTGAAGTAGGGCAGGAAGGAAATAAGACTTCAATATTCAACTCAGAGTTGGGAATCAGGATGACAAAGCTGAGAAATTATAACTAAGAATAGAGGTGGTATATGAGGAACAAAAGACTGAGTCAAGCTAAGGAAAGAGACAAGATTCAGGATGCTGACTCAGAGGAGGGGACATGACATATAGAAATAACTGACAAGTTTATAGCTTGTGCCTGTTTGCCTGTCCATTCCCCACACAAATAGCTTAATTCATACAGTAACTTCTAAACAACTGCAGTTCACAGCCAGTGTTTTAAAGTAAACTAGCTCTAGTTTTCTCAATATCTATACCGACGGGTATGTGCTGATATAATTGACCTCTGTCCATGCTCTAAGTCAACATGACATCGGTGCATTTGTATCCTAAAAGACCTGTAATCATGTTACAACACTCGTGTCTGAACAAGCAAGGACTCTAAAAACCTGTCATCTATTTTTATCATTCAAACAACCTCGGAAGGCTAACGTGCCCAGAGTAGATCACCATGGCCCAAAATACAAATACCAAAATTTTGTAACATTCAGAGAATAAGTTTCAACAGACAGTAAGACATTTCTATAGTGCCTTGAATAACTTCTCAAAGTTCCTCACACATTCCCTCACTGAGAATAAAAATTCACGGATTTTTCATACACATGCTTGAAGGTTCACATTTCACTCCCTACTGTTCCTCAGCCTTCAACGTGGTGCCTTTACCAGCTGTGAAATTCAGTAAAATTGTTAATAACAATTAACTAAGTACAGGCTACAAGTTCACAGGAATTAGAGAAAAAGGCATTAGACATTTTGGAAAGGAAAGATGGAAATTAGTTTGCAGGGAGGTAAAAAGAAAAAAATATCAAATTATATATTAATTTTGTTACTGAACTTAATGGTTTTGAAGCAGAAGTTTACAGCTGTTCTTGGAGAATATGAGCCTATCTTGGCAGAATGCAGCAAACCATTCCCCTTCTCCCCTTTCTTTAAAATTATATTTCCAACAAGTAGTATTAATATATTATCTTCCATCAGAAAAGCATTGTCTTTTTTTTTTTTTTGCAATATCTTGTAAGCAAAAGCAATTATTTCATAATTTCCTTCCCTTTTTAACCCAACCACAAAAAACTTACAACAAACTACTTACTGATGCATTTCTCAAAGTGCCTGTATCTCTATTTACTGTTTCCATAAATAAAGGCTTTTCAAAATACTTCTGTGTTAAACACTCAAAAGAGGGGACTGTGTCGCTGGGGTTTATCAGCCACGCTGCAATCCTTGGATCTAACACGACGCTATCAGCAACTACAAAAATAAGTTATTTCTGGTAATCAAAATATTCAAATTACCTCCCATACTGAGAAACACCTCTAAAGATTTGCCCATCTTTCCTGCAGACACTCATCATAAATAGACAAACATTTACAGCACAAAAGTGTTGCTGAATTTGCAGTTGTAACACAGTCATATCATGACTACAAGGGAGTAAGTTCAATATTGAATATTTTTGAAGAGGATTTTCTGTGGGTTTGTTTCTTGTGGGTTTTTTGGTTGTTGTTCTGGGTTTTTGGGGGGTTTGTTTTTTTGTTGGTGGTTTGGTTTTTTTCTTTTTTTAAGATTGACTGTAAAAACCTCTCCTTATTACTGAAACATTTCAGATTGAAGTTTTTCTTGTGTGTGCCTCCCTTTGGTACAGTTTTGTTCTTGCTGTCAACTTGATTGATATCCACAAAATTCCTGTTGGGGGGTCAGGGGAGGGAAGATTTACTTCCTAGCAATCAGAATTCTGAGATGTTTAATGTGTATATGAATTCACATATAGGTGCACAATGCATTGCTCTCAAAAATCAAACCTTCTGTCCCACAGGATCGTATGTGTTTACAGCAGACTTTCTCTCGCGTTCACATACATACATAGGATGGAGCAAGCCTAGAGCTGGTTCATTTCCCTTTTAACCACAACCTCAACACATGCACTGTGGTACTACCAAGAAGAGAAGAGAGGAACTAGTAACCATAATGCTTTGTAACATCATTTCCCACAGCATTCTCCTGGAGAAACTGGCTGCTCACAGCTTGGATGGGCATATACTTTGCTGGGTAAAAAACTGGCTGGATGGCCGGGCCCAAAGAGTGGTGGGGAATGGAGCTAAATCCAGCTGGTTGCTGGTCACAAATGATGTTCCCCAGGGCTCAGTACTGGGGCCACTCCTGTTTTACACCTTTATCAGTGATCTGGACAAGGGGAACAAGTGCACCCTCAGCAAGTTTGCAGACGACACCAAGCTGGGTGGAAGTGTTGATCTGCTTGAGGGTAGGGAGGCTCTGCAGAGGGATCTGATCAGACTAAATCGATGGGCCAGGACCAATCGCATGAGTTTCAATAAGTCCAAATGCTGGGTTCTGCACTTTGGCCACAAGCCCTGGCAGCACTACAGGCTTGGGAGGGGGTGGGTGGAGAGCTGCTCAGAAGAGGAGGACTTGGGGGTGCTGATTTATAGGCAGCTGAATATGAGCCAGCGGTGTGCCCAGATGGCCCAGGCGGCCAACAGCATCCTGGCTGCTATCAGGAACAGCCTGGCCAGCAGGACCAGGGAAGTTTGCTTACCCTTGTACTCAGCACTGGTGAGGCTGCACCTGGAGTACTGGGTTCAGTTTTGGGCCCCTCACTATAAGAAGGATACTGAGGTGCTGGAGTGTGTCCAGAGAAGGGCAACAGAGCTGGGGAAGGGTCTGGAGAACAAGTGTGAGGAGTGGCAGAGAGAACTGGGGTTGTTTAGCCTGCAGAAAAGGAGGCTGCGGGGAGACCTTATCACTCTCTACAACTTTCTGAAAGAGGGTGTAGAGAGGTGGGGGTTGGTCTCTTCTCCCAAATAAGAAGTGATAGGACAAGAGGAAATGATCTCAAGTTGCACCAAGGGCAGTTGAGATTGGGTATTAGGAAGAATTTCTTTCCCGAAAGGGTTCTCAAGCATCGGAAGGGGTTGCCCAGGGAAGTGGTGGAGTCCCCATCCCTGGAGGTATTTAAGAGCCATGTAGACATAGTGCTGAGGGACATGGTTTAGTCAGGGACTTGTCAGTGTTGGGTTAATGATTGGACTTAAAGGTCTTTTCCAACCTAGGAAATTCTGTGATTCTGTGATGTATTCAAAAATAGATCTAAGTATTCTTTTCAGTAACCCCTAAGATAGTTCAAATGACAACCACAGGCACATCTGTAGTGAACTCCATGCTATGCAGCCTTACAGACTCAGTTACCTGGAAGCAAACTTTAATGTCCATAATGCAAGTTACAGCTGTAGGACTATTCTGAAGAGAACCAGGCTTGTTTACCTTCACTTATATAATTGCTGCTGAAAAGAACTTCATGTGGCTGCTCAGCAGAAGTTAGGAAAGGAGATATCTTGCCCCTGAATCAGCTTGATCTCTGCTAGAGCAGCCAGATAACTGAAGGATACTTCACCTGCATGGTCTCATACCAGGATTTTGTGTAGCTCACTATCCTTTTCTCCAAATGCAAACAGCTATTCACCTCAGAAGCTAACAGTTGCGAAGGAATAGCATCAGAAACTGTCTCAAGGATACCCTCCTGATAGTAGTACTAAGCGAGTCTTTCCGTGATTGGAAGGACAGTCTCAGCCTTGGAATAATACAGTTTAAGAAAGTGTTGAACTCCGCATTCACTCCAAAAACAAACTTCGGATGCATCCACAGAATTTCCACTGCTCTTGCGGCAGGAAGTAATCCCTACAGGAATTAAAATGAAACTCTGACAACTGTAACAGACAGATTTATCATGAACTCAAATGATGCATTGTGAAAAGGCAGACTAAGCAACACAGCCTCACCGGTGGGCTGTAATATCGGCAGCTGATGCCCAGGGGCTGCAGGAAGGCTCTGCCTAGTGAGATGCTGGACATTCACAAGCTCAAGTGAAGACTGCATGAAATAAGCACTGATTTTTCTAATAATAACTACATCTTACTAAGGGTACATGAAAGAATTCTGTTTCCAAATAGTCTCCGAGATACAAAGGTCTTTTTCTCTTTATGTCTATTTACAATGAGCTCAAGACAGTCTCCAGTTGAAAAAGGATAAAGAATCAAACCCCTCAACCATCCATCCTTTCTTTCCCAACTAAAACTTTCACTGAAGGCAAGTGTAGCAGTAATGAGTTACAGCCACCAATTCAGTCCAGGGAAGAGGATCACACCTTCAAGGCAAGGAGGAGGCACATCTGGAACTGGGACAGAACAAAGCTGAGGCAAAACCAGAGTAAAGCTGAGATGAACAGAATCTGTGCTGATAAAAGCGTTCTTTCCTCAAGATTATGAAATGGCACTCAAGTCCTGTCCTCCTCCTGCTCTGAAACATTAGTGAATCCCAACAGCAAACCATGCCATATTTACTTAGTCAGGCTAGTCTATCTGTATGTACCCCACTGCTTACTACACTAGTTTCACAATGAGTGCAATGATTCAAGTGACTGCAGCCAATAAGACATACACAGAAATTTCAGTGATTGCTTGATTCACAATGATGGGATTTTTTTACCTTAAAAAAGGCAGGGGTTTTGTGTTTTTTGGGGGGGTTTGTTTTGGTTTTGGGGGATTTTTTGTTGGGTTTTTTTGTTTGTTCAGTGGGGGGTTTTTTGTTGTTTTGTTTTGCTTTTTTACACCATAGCAGAAATAATGTGTGAGGAAGTAACAGAAGTAAGAGGAAGTAGAAGTTTAAAAAAACCTAGACAATAATTCTTTTGGATACTAGAAACTTCAGATTCAAATCCTATTCGTCAGACAGGGTCTCAACCCGATCTAGTATTTCCTGTGGGTACAGGTTATAAAACTGTCACTAGTGCCAGTACTGTCATGATGCTTCTTCCCCCCACTTCCCATCCCCAGGAGTGTCTTTTATGTAGATCTTCTCGACAGATTCTAAATCATCATCAGTTTACTGTGATTTACTGATTAAACTTTTCAGATGCTGAACAAAAGCTAAAAACTCTCCATAGAAAAAGTACTTCCTGAAAGGTTACACTTATTTTTGTAATTCATTCAGCAGTAATCCAATACTCAGAACCAAGAAAAAAAAAAAAACCCATTATATTTGCATCTTCTGTTTGAAGTTGCTTTTAAATTCATACAAAAGAGTCTTATTTTTTCCTGTCAAAAAAACCAAGGACCCACTCAAGTGTTTCCTAATTCTGACAACCATGAGCACCTCTGGAATTTATTTTAGCCTTTCCTCTTAAGCAGAGAAAGTTTTTCTAGGGAACATGAAATATGAAGCAGTTTAACCTCTTCAGCTATTGTCAGGATTGTGTTTAGAGCTCTTGTTTCCACTGGAAGCTACCCTTAAATTATTCAACAATTTGGTACCTACTCTGAGAAGAAATACATCACCTCGACATACCAAGTCTCTGGTCACAGCCTCCCTCAAGAAGGGTGCTCTTTCCCATGCTACTAAAAATCTGTTTTTTAGTATTACTTAACTACCAATCTGGTTACTTCCACACTTAGTGACTTTAACAGAAACATCAAAAGCACAGAGATTACAGGATGAGATCATAGATTAGATTAGATAGTTACCTTGTTTCCAGCTGATTTCATTACCATAAACTTGAAGCAGACTCCTCAGGAAATCTTTTGCGTTGAAGCAAATAATCGGAACTTTGCTTTGTAGCATTTGAAACAACACTTGCCTGCACAGAAGTAGTTCATTAACACACACTATATTACTACTACAGTTTACTTTATGCATTTAATTAGCACCTAATACTGAACAGTTAAAACAAGACATTTCTTTATTCCTGTAAGAACAGAATATTTTAATATTAAATTTTCAGTTCAATAATAACTGAAGCTTCATTCTATAATAAATTAAACATCCTAGCAGCTACGCCTTGCCATGCATTTATAAAGAAAACAAATCCTTATTTGACACTCAAAATTAAATGCAATCTTAACCTGACACAGCAACTGGCATACCTGTAATATTCTAATATACTCAGATAAGATCACAGAGGCTTCTGAGTTAATGTGGTATTACAAAATCATGATTTAAAAGTTACTTAATCTAAATTGCCATAATTGCCTAGTGTTAATATGCTATTTAAATCGAGTATGCTTCATCCTTGTCACATTTCTCCATTTCTTTTGAAAATGTCAATAGACCCTACATCCATGCAATTTGAAATGGATTTTACCAATTATATATATTAGTATATAGATTTTACTAAATTTTTGTATCTTTTTTTAAAAAAAGCTCTATTTTGGACAATATAAAAAAATAATTTTTATAGAGCTCTCAGGTTGATTTACCTTTGGTGGTGTGAAACCACAGTACCAAGTTTTTGGCCATCTTAGAAATTGTGTAGATCATAAGGTATTGTGTACAGTGCAGATCCACTATTAAACAACTGCACCATTCTTACAAAAAATTACCTACAGTTTTATCTAAATACTAACACACTTACTCAACTTTATTATTGAATTTTTACTGTTCATATGGACACGCTTTATTGATATGTTATTCTCAATTCAGAACCACCTATATTCAAACTAACAAGTTATTAAACTAGTTGTCATATAACTCCAATATCGCAGCTGGAGAAATGATTTGTTTCAAGTCACAGTGGAGCAGTGGCAGAGATGCAACTAACAACCAAGTCCAACATCTTGCAAATGAATACCTTGTAATTTAATAACCCAAATTCAGCAGTTTATAATAAAGTAGTTATTACTGAAAGTCATAAAATATTAAAATGAAGTTTTAATATGCAACTGTTATAACTAAGAATCAGATTCACTTCTCATTTCTCCCTTTATGGGATACTATTTCAAAGTTAATAGTAAAGAATAAAAATGGATTTTGGTTATACTAACTGGAAGTTTAAAACATAATCCAACTTTTTTTAAAAAGTTATTCCAACTATTAAACAGATACATAAAGCATTTACTTAAAAAAATCTTGTCATTTTGATGTAACTTTACTACTGAATACTAGAAAAAAATCATTTGGGATCTCAAAAGACTAGATAAGAAACGTACTAGATAAGAATTGCAGTTCAGGAAGTGGAAGATAAGATACAAGAAAGATAAAACTGGATTAATAGGGTTTTTTTATGCCATATAAGTATAGGTTGTTCATAAAGGATTTCTAGGTGAATGTAAACAGCTACTACCAGAACCCCAACCTAGTTCTGCAGGGCTGTTCCTGTTTGGTTTCTATTAGCCCAGGCTTGACGCAGAACCAATACAGCTAATACGAAATTCAATGAGCCTGATGTGTAAGGAGATTTAAGCCTGGGCCAACCACCATCACTGTTGCTAAAAGCATATGTAAAGCGAAACAGTATTTTTTCCTACAAACTCTCACCAAGCAAACTTCTTGTGAGCTTGTTGTCCTTGTTCCCAAATAGGTGACCATTCAATTTTTAAATAAATTAATTTATCATTTTCATTAGCAGCACTCCAAGCACAGTCAGCTGAAGAGGAACTGGAAGGGCAAGGATGATCAGTCTGATTCTTCACTAACACAACAACTCCTTTTACTGATGAGGTCAAGACCTGGTAAAGTATAATTAAAATAGTGTTTCCTGACAGATTTTATGCACTCCTATAAAGAAAATTTCCTGAATATTTTATTATATGAAAACTATTATATACACTAGAGTGATGCACACATCATTAACACAGTAGAGGAGGATAAAAGTGTTTCAGCCTTGAAACAAAAATCCAGATGTAGTAAAAAGCAGGAAAAAGACATTTTAATTCAAATAACTTCTCTAAGTACACAAATGCCTGTTCAGCCCAAGCGGTTTCACTATTTTTTTTTAAGTTTTACTTAATAACTAAAAATAAAATGCAGTCTGAATTATTAAGGTTTACTTCATTTTACATTTATATACAACATAGCAATAATACACAAAACTGGTCCAGATTCTAGGCTCCCAGTGAACATGGGTTTTGTGTTTCAGAGTCACACACAAAGTCCAAATGGTTCTACAAAACTGACTCTAAACAAACACATCATTCACTAACCTGCTCTGAGTTGAGCTGTGAAGAACCATCTTGAAATATCATAGTAGTTACAAAAGCCACTGCCTGTTCCATAGTTGCAAGCAATTCCCTTTTTTCTTCGCACCCCAAACTCCTGATATCACAAGGATAATTTCCAGAAGACTCTGTTTGTCCAGAAGTACAGTTGTATCTTCTTTCAGGTGAAGACCTGTAGGTCTTTACAGGCAATCTTCTTGTTTTCTCTGAACAACACACAGGCACACCTTGCTTTCTTTTAAGGGGAGCAGCTACATTCTTTTCACCATCCTTCAGATTTTTTGCTCCTCCTGAAAGATTTCTTTCTCTATATCCCCACGTTGGCAAGTCTAAATCCTGGTAATAGCTGACTGTTTTGGTATCTTGACAGCAAAGCATTTCATCAGTATGTACTGTCCTGACTATCTGTCCAGTAGTACTTTTTTCAGGGCTGGTAGATGTTTTCAATAAGGTAATTGGGGAATCATTAATCTCCTGGAAAAATTGGCAATTTTTTTTTAGTGAACCAATTATTCAATTTGTTAGGAGAAATAAAAATAAACATAAATGACTTAATTTAGATAAGCTTTGAGTGAAGTGTTATGCTATTAAAAAAATGTTGACACTAACAAAACAAAGAGTCAGTTTAGGGCAATCATCCTACATAAAACAAAATTTAAGTATTTATCAGTAAATATTATTTTGTTGATTGATACTGCTTACATCCAAAAACACCACTATTTTTTAATCTAATATTAGTCCAACACTAAAAATGACAAATTAACAACTGTAAGATGCATGTACACCAGCAGCCTGTCTTCCATAGAGACTTTCTCTGAAGAGAGAAGAGACCATTCATTTTGGTCTTCAGCTTCAACATTCAGAGCTTTTTTCATGACAGCTTAGAGAAACTTAAAGAGCTTTAGGCAAGGGGCCATAATGACTGCTTTGGAAATTCAAGTACACTGAGTCAACTGGATTTCCACCAACTTCTTCAAACAACTTACAAGATTGTAAGATGTAATGAAAATATATATGAAAGTCACATTGAAGAAGTATTGTCAGGTGTATGAATAAATATTATATTCTATTCTGTTTAATCCACTATGCCCAGAACAGCTTTCCTACTCCAGATAGTCCCTGGATCCCTTTACAGCAGCATGCTATTAAATAGTATTAAGCAAGAATTTGCATGGTAATCTTATGATTCTACTCCTTCATCCTTGATTTCCAGCAGAAATTTCCTTGGTATACTACCACCCCTAGTATTTTCTTACTGTTTATTTTGCTAGTTTCTTCTATAACGTTTCCAGCTGAGACAGATATTCTGTCTTGATTCCATAAACAAAGACTCTGGAATGGCAATCAGCAACCTTTCCAAGACTCCCCAGAGTAAATGTGTGTTTAACTATTTGCAGGTATGTAGAGTTCTATCTTCACTCAACACTCCTCTTACACCTTGAACAGCAACAGGTCTTACAGGAGCTGGCAAGATTTCAACTCCTGAGGCATTTGAAAAAATGATGTATTATTAGTGATACATTAGTGAAGCTGTTTCTCAAAGTTTATTTGCCTATACTATTGTATATTTACAATTAACTTACTCAAATGAAGCAAATATAAAATACAAATTCTCAGAAGTTCAGCTTTTTGCATGATGACATTTTTTAGTAGTCTCCTTCATACTGTCTGTAGCCATACTTATTTTTTACAGACAGATTTTAGTATTCGTTTTAAGTCTCCAATATTCTGTTTTGAATAAATCCCTATACCACCTACAAATGTTCTGGTTTTGGAGGGGAAAATCCATATATTTTCTTTTAAAAGCTCCTTTATTTGTATGTAATTTCCTTTTCTGAAATGAAGCATTCCTGTAGTGACTTATCTATCTTATAATGCCTCAGAAAGTTTATAGTCCCTGTCAGAGCATATTCCATCAGAAAGATTTTGAACCTGACCTCACACAGAATCAAACTGATTCTATGCAAACATACTTCTATTCTATGAAATAAAAAGCAATTTCTCTTGTGAGTCCTCTCCTCTAACCATTCCACAAAGCAGTTTTCTCCTAATTTTTAGTCTCTGCAACATAGATAAGCAAAATATTCACCCATTCCACTGAAAAGTAACTGAAGCCTCTCATAATCACTCTATTTTTGCTCTTGTAGCACAGCCTGTTTCCTTCAGTACCTCTGCTGTCATTACCATTCCAAAAACTAAGGCCTTCTTACTTCAAGAAGAACCACAAGTCACTGCTGTGCAGGGCTCCCCTCCATTCCCCAAGACGACAGTTTTCATGATCAAAGGATATCGTCCATCTCTATTCAATCTGCACTGACTGAGCAAGCCAGAATGACAAAGCCAGTAGTTTTTGGGGGTTTTTTTTCTAGTTTTGCAACATTCCTCAACCCAGTTCCCGTATTCCCGAACCTCAGAACTATGGAGTCAAAAGATGAAAATGGCTTAGACTGCTTGAGATCATACTTCACAGCATCAACTCTACAGCAAAAGTACAATTAACAGGTTCTAAGTAAATAGAAAAAGGGAACTAATTAAGCTTTTGCTACCACTAAAATGAACAGTGGTTGTTCTGAACAAAGACAAATTAATTGGACTTAGGCAACGCTAATCAAAAAGTGGGTACTATAAAAAGTTACCAGAAGTGGAAAAATAACATCACAGAAGGATCAGACACTTAAGAGCTGTAGAAAGACAAGTAATTCACTCAAGTGCATTCTCCAGTCAGACTGGAAATAGTTTTATTGTTCAACACAATAGAATTTGAATTAGGACACTCAAGTAATTATAGAATCAGGAATAAGCAATTCTTTTAAAGGTTCAAAAATAAGAACAAAACCATTTAATTATCAAGTCAGAATAATACAGCTGGAACTACAATTAACCACAGAGAGAAACAGAAGCTTCCAGGAAGAACTGATCTTCTACTAGAAATAATGACTTGGCTGGAAGTAGAGAAAACAACTCCCAGGACGTAGTTTCATAATTTATGTGTGGATGTAGGAAAATTTCACTAGAAAAATCAAAAATCACCTCATCATCAGAAAAAGGGGTCCCGCTACTACCCCCGTGCGCCCACAGCCGCGTGTCTGTCTATAAGCCAATTTCATTTGTAGGAACCTACCCCACCCCACCCCACAAAAGAAGCCAGTTTCCTGCATCTTGAGCAACCTGAACGGACTCGCTGAAGTGTGCAACATGCACCCGAGTCAGAGTAAGGAATGCTGTGAAATTTGCAGCTGGGACAGGAGTACATTTGCAGTATCTGCAACTCACCAATCAACTCAACAGACCTTACAGTCACGGCCCAAGTTGGGGCCGTCGCAGTTATCCATTCCCATCCTTGCACCGGCACTCACTCGCACGCACACTAAACCAAATTCAGAGATGATCGAACTAAAAATTAAACTTCCTAATACAAAGTAATTTTTCATATCAATCAGCTCCCTTTATGACTATCTGTTAGTGATTTTCAGTGACAGTTCTAAGAACATTTTTAAAACCTAGTAACTATCTAGAAGTGGCAACCTCATCAGTCTGTCAAAAGACTAACTTCCTATAAAAGGATAAAAGAGGGGGGCCAAGACTCCCATAGATGACTAGACACCAAAATAAGACAGAGAAAAATTATCTGAACTCTAAGTGTATGCAATATGTTGCAATAAAGCTTATTTATGAAAGAGCCACTCTCTTAACAACTTCAAACCTGCTATAAAAAGACTGCTTTTAGTGGTCTTCAATCTTATAATATGCTTGCCTTTTCATTTTTCAGATGTGCATCCTTATCACCTGGCTTATTTTCCTGTGTCTTCTCTATACCTTTAAAAAAAAACAAACCAGGAGACATTTTACAATAAAAATGAATCTGAGAGCAACACATAGAACTTAGGTTACATACAGTGTTACATTACTGACACTTTTACCAAACCTAAAATAATTGCAATAAAATTTTATCTGACAACCATTTTACTCAAATTAGTATCATTCATGCTTAAAAGGGCCCTGAAGGTTCCCAAATGTGCATATGCAAAACCGTGCTCTGTCTCCATTAAGAAAAAATTAATTCAAATTTGCTACAAAGCAGACAAACACTTTCCACAGTATTCAGAAGAGGCATTACTACAATATCATAAATATACATATTGCCTTCTTTCAAAAAAATTCATCCCATCTTGGTCAAAGTCAAGAAGAAAAGGGGCATGGGCAAGAATAATAAAAAAAAAGAACTACCAAAAAACAAACTCTACATATTTTACACAGTGTAATTGTTTTCTTGGAATTAGGCAGTACTATTCCACAATACTTTTCTTCAGTAAAACACTATGTGCAAATACATTTTTAGCATATCATGCTCGACAGAGAACTGATCATGCTTCATCTGTAGAGGATAACTTTTTCCCATTGTTCCTCTTCCTGATTGTGTTGGGTTTGTGTGTGGGGGGAGGGGCCTTTTTTTGGTAGTTGGGGAAGGGGCCACCTTGTAAGATTGAAAAGCTCCCCTGGCTCCAAGGTGGAGACCCCCCAGCCCAGGCTGGGCCAACGAGCACTAGAGAAACACCTCTGAGAATCCGTACTGGCAAGGGGAAGGACTGTCCTGAAAAGAGGTAGATGGGGGTGAATCCAGAAAAGAAGCCGTTGACTTAACAAAAGACACCATCAGCCCAAACAATGGACAGATAAAGCTTCATTGCCAGAGGAAAAGACAGAGACCCACACCCAGTTCACCTGATGGGAGTAGGAGAAAACAGTCTCCTGCAGTCCATGGTGATTCAACGACAGCGCAGATACCCACATGTAGGACACGGAGGACTCCACACTGGAGCAGAGAAGCTGAGCCCAAGGGCAAGTGCGACTGAATTGAGACCCCGAGAGTCACTCACTGCCAGAGCCAGGGTTGACCCCCAGAGTGGTGGGGGGAGTCTGCAGCCTGTGGATGTCTCCATGCTGGAGCCACGAGCTGAGCCCAAAGAGGTCCATCACTCCATGGGAAGCTTTGGAACATCTTGCTCCTGGACTTCCATGCCAGGAAGAGTGGTAGAGGTGAACTGACTGAATCCCCATTCCCTGTCCCCCATGCTACTCAGTGGGGGAAGGTAGAGAAATTAGGAGCAGAGTGATTTAAGCCTGGGAAGAAGGGAGGGGTGGGGGGAAGGTGTAACAAAGATGTGGTTGTTGTACCTACTCAGATGATTTACAACGAATTAAATTGATTTTTCTTCCCCAAGTTTGAGTCTGTTTTGCCTGTGACCATAACTGGTGAGTGAGCAGACCCTGTCCTCATCCTAATCCTGCGTCCCCTTTGTTGTGACTCCAAACCCATCTCACTGGGTGGGGGGAGTGAGAGCAGGACCGCATGGTCCCACTGTGGGTCAAACCACCACACCGATAGAACAGGTATTGTAAGACCAGACAAGAACAAGAGCAAGGAGAATTTGTGCCTCTCCAACTGACAGAAAGGTAATGGCCAGCACAAGCAGCAGGACGGCTACCAGGACTGGGTCGAGGACAGAGCCCTGTGCCACAGCGCAGCTGTTCGCCCGGGCCCACCACTGAACTACCTGTGATATTTAACCCCCAGCTCTGAAAGCAGAGAGATGCTGCAGTTTAAGGAAGGCTTTGTAAACCCACTTCAGGACTCTGCACCATGCTAAATGTACCAGTTAGGACATGTCTTCTCTCTTCTGCCCTCAACACTGCCCAGTAGCCCCAAGAAGAGGAGAAGCAAGTGAAGACTGGAATAATGCAGGAGCCTAGCAGTAATTACAAACTCGGTCAGTACAGGAAGAAGGGAAAAAAATAAATTAAAAAAAAAATAAAAAAGAGAACTGCACTCTCCAGGGTTTGCAATTATTTAGGATTCATTTATCTCTAGATTCTTTTACTGTCCAGTCAAAAGACACTTCATGAGCAAAATATGTATTTTCTCCCCTTCTAACTCTGGTCCATACCGAGCACAACACTCCACTAATACGAAATTTTCAGCTATGAAATCTGCATTACCAGCAGCAAGACACGTTCTGAATCTATTGTACTGACAACCAATGTCAAACAAAGCGTAAGGTGACCTATTTCCTGAAACTGTTTCGAAAAAAATTTGTCTAGGTAAACCAGGACCCTGTACTTAAAATACTAAAAAAAAGCATTTTCAAAGACTAACTAGCTTAGTCTCCAGAACAAACTAAGGTTATTACTGTATAGTATTACATGCAGGCTCATGCTGGTGGATGTGTACAATCAGTTATTTATCTCCAGCTCAGACACCGAACCCAAGCTGTTAGAATAGTGAATATGGCAGAGCTGTATTTGTAACTTCAAATATTTTAGGTTTGGTTTTCTTGCCACTTACTACAAGAATAAAATTGAAATTATAGCAACTGAGTTTACATTCAGTACTTTTAATTGTTTCATAGATAGATGCTTTTTCTTGGTAAATTCACTCTCCACAGAAGATGAAGATCACATTTCTCTCCCGCAGCACACCGAATTCGGTATGGCAGGTATCCAAAGAGCTGTGCAACTTCAAATTTCTGGTTTATGCAAAAGTATCACCAGATGGCAGTAGAAAACCATCCATGCTTTCAAACTCCTTAAGGCTAGATGGAACCATTACAAGCTCTACTGCCAAGGTAACCACAGAATTTCACCCTAGTTCAACATTGCAGATTATCTGTCCTATTTGAACACAATATTTACCCTCTAAAGACAAACAGTTTTTCCAGTAAGTAGAATTTAATCTTTAAAGTTCTATTAATAAAATATAGTTCAATTCAGTTTGAAACAGACCAACTAACATGACAGGTTTGGGTTTGGGGTGGGATTTTGGGGTGGTTTTGGTTTTTTGTTTGTTTGGTTGTTTTTTTTTTAAGGGAGGCAAACCTTTTCTTCTCTCCAGAGCCATGATCATCAGCTAAAGCTATACATACAGGCAATTTTCTAAAAGCAATTCAAACAAATTTGTTCTTAAGCCTGTACAGTAGAAACAATTGTGTGTAATTACTACGTGGAAACCAAGAGCAAGAAGAGCTACTCATGGGAGCTGCTGCCACTAAATGCTTATACTGTTCTTTCACTCCCCAGTGAATAAGGATTTAGCTGCACTACAAAGAAGACAGCAAGCTCATTTGGCTAAAGATACCAGATACCTCCATGGTGTTTAAAAAAAAAGAATGAAATCTGTAATTTTACAGATCAACAGAAAGTGAATGGATCAAGAGCACACAACATAACACGATATAGAGAGCGCACAGTACAGAGAGCTCCTCCATCTAGCACAAAACATTGCACAGGAAAATCAAGCCAGGGAAAATGACAAGGTAGCAAGAGAAGTAGAACGGCAATTAAACTGAAGCAGAAAAGATCTGATTTATCTGGGTTTTGGTCCAACCATTTTAAAATGAAACCCATTATTTCCTCAAATATATATCACTGATTTACACAGCAATGAACTACTGCCCTTCTCACTGCTACACATCGGGCTCCACTGATCCGATACTTTACTACTGAAAGAAAAACCTGGACTGTTATTTACATAAAACTGAGGCTGCAACAAACACCACGTATGTGAGAACAAACACTAGCTTTAAATCCCATCGACCAGATAATGTTCTAGGACCTAGTTCTCAGGAGAAAACAGACAAATGAAACTGAGCAAAATTCTAACTTTCTATCTACTTCTTTCCAGAGCTACAAGACTGGTAGACTATGAAATGCACAGAATTGAGAATAAAAATTCCATCTTGCAAAACCTCCCTAGTGTCCACAACATTCTGAGGAAGATGTGCTCAACAGCCAAAGATGTGCTCAGGCACTTTTAACATTACCTAATTTCCTCTATCACTGGGACTTCTCCCCCCTAGAATTTCACAAGTTGCTCATGAACATGTGTTTAAAGGACAGACATGAGTCTGGAGTTCACACGCCTTCTGGCAAGTTCCCAGTACCTGTAGCAATCCTGAAACATCTAGTTCAGAGTCAAGTCAACATGTACATTTAATTTACACTATTAGTTAATTAACAATTTGAAGTTCTCATCTACTGCTACACCACACAGCAGGAACAGGAAGAAAAAAAAACGATGAAATTGAGGGTACTTGTAATATCCTAGTGGCTTGCACTCGCACAGCATTATTTAATCAGAAGAGTCCCAGCAAATGTCACAGTCCCTTTTCTAAACCTGGAAACTTAAACTCTCACTTTCTATCTTTTTAAACAGGGACTAGAGATTTGATACTGGGTTGGTTTTTTTTGTTTAGGTTTCAGTTTTTGAACCAAAAATAGAAAGACTTAAATAGGCTAAGATTTACTCACTCTGGTTATTTTTTCTGCTAGTCTGAACTTCTGCTACAGGAACAGACTGCAAAGCTGTCATAATCCTCTGAGCGATATCAGACAAAGGCACTTCAGAAGTCTCACATCCTATGTATGATGTGTACTGTTCCATTTTTAAGATTAAACCTAAATACAGAACACACACAAATCATGCATGAATTTGCACTTACATTCTGTTGAAATTAAAGACCATATATGGTGAACATCTTCAGACATTCATTCTCCTTGATAGAAAATGACATTTCCTCCCTGATATGCCTATCAGTTTCCAAGTATTGTAAATAAAAATTAGCAAATTGTAATAATTTACAAAAACTAAGTGAAAATTCTTTGAAATAGTGTTTCAACACACCAATAAAAAATTAAGCAGTGCTATTAAGTAAAGCTAACTTCTGATTTAAAAAAAAAATCTGACAGATAAAACAAGAACTATAATTTGTGTCCAAAATCCTTCCCCTCTCCTCAACATCTTCAAACTAGTCTGTATCTAGCACACGCTTACATTTACTGTTATTGGTGCTCGCATTTTATCAAGAAAAAAAACTTTTCCAAGTAACTGCCAAAACAGAGTCAACACAAGATGAAAGAAACAAATATTACTATCAAACTATACAAACATTAGTGACATGTTTCAGAAAATACTTATAAAAGACCTCTATTCCTTAAACTTTGTATAATTGATGTACTCAAGTACTATTAAATACCAATATAATTAAAATAGTTACTACAGTTTATTCATCAATTTAAGAAACAGGTCAGCAACATCTAAAGTATCTACAAGCTTTGACTGCAGCTATTGCTGTTCTAAATTTTAGCCTTTTTTGAAAAGCAGTTGCTCTTCCACTTGGTCTGCAGCCAATACTTGGCGAGCCCTTAGGTACAACACATACAGGAGGATGAGAAACAAGTGTCCATACTGATTATTTTGCTGACTTTACATACTTTGACCACAACTATGCATAAAATTTATCAGAAACAAAATAAATACCCATCATTTTCAAAATACTTAAAGGATTCAGGCTATACAAGTTAACTGCTCTACCAAAAACTGCTGTTAAGCAAATTAGTCCTATACAAGTTAATAACTGGAGTCCTGTTACTCATATCTTCTCCCACTAAATCGAGTGCATGAGTAGACTTTCAAGTCAACTTTAACTATCAAGTAAACAGTATTTCCTCTGCTTACATGGAAATATTTTTTTAGGTCAGGACCACAGGCAGATTGCAAGTTTGAATACTTACAACTACAAACATTTGTATCTAGATTCAAAAAGGAAGGTCCATCAGGCTGCATTAGTACTGGTTACAGGTATCTAGCTCAAATTTTACAGCAAGCATGAAAAAGGGGGAGAGAGGCAGAACAGCTTTCTTGATCCTAAGATTCCAGGAGTCACAATCTTTCTGCATGCACAACTCCTCCTGACATTTCTAGTTAAGAGCAATGCTTCTTTCCTACACAGGGTAAAAACGCTCCCTGACTTCTCAGGGTGGGAAGCAGCAGTTTTAAAGCCTCAGGGGCATATCAAAATGAGAACCTAGCAGACTAAATATAAACAAGATGCTATGCATGAGAATACGCCTAAAACCAACACACAGATTCACCATAAATATTGACAACACTGAATTGAATTTATAGTGTTTGGCATTTAATAATAAACACAACGTATAAAGTTAACCAGCATAAAGACATTCAACTGGTAAGTTAAAAAAAAATGAAAACATTTAAAAATAAATTATACTCACATAAAAGTTAAAAGTCTGCCATCAAAATAGCTTTAAGACTACTGTTACTGAATTTAAAGCTAACTTACTAATCTTCATCAATATGTACACCTGAAAGCAAGCACAGCTGATCTCATCAAAATATCAAAGACTGGAAGTTTTATTACAAAAGCCCATGTAGTTCTATTGGTACATTAGGAATCTATAGAACAATTTGACAAACAGTCTAACAATGCATGTGAAAACAGAAGTATGAAAGCATCAGGGCTCAGAACTGAAATGTCTATCATTATTAATTATAGAGCAAACTCAGAAGTCCAAAAGGTGAATTTAAGATTCTTTTTCTTTGAAGAGCCCAGGATGAGTATGAACTGTTTTCAACGGAGAAGACAGGCCATAAGTTAAATTAAGAGATACTGGAATGGTCTTAAAACAGATGGTCTTTGTACTTGAAACAGATTCTGGTAAATATTCCAACACATTTCTAACAAAATCTTCTTAGGAGAACTGTAAGGGAAGCAATCATGGAATATTGGCCTTGGAGAACTTTCCTCTTCAGAATGAACAAAATCTGGAATGCCTTCTCCACATTTATTTTTCAGTTCACATATCAAAGGTTCTTAGCATGCAAGAAAAGTTCTCTCAAGGGTATGAAACGCTCCTTTTTGTGCTATGCCGTGTGTAGTGGTAATCAACATACAGGCTAGTAGAAGAGCAGTGTGAATGGAATTCATTCAAATAACCAATGTATTACTTCATATCAAAGAACTGACAAAACTGAGATTTGAACTCAGTAGGTAGAAGCCAAAAGACATAAAGCAGCATACAAATCCAAACCTGGTAACTGTGGCAGTTAAACATACGTTGCAATGTTAGCCTTGATAAGCTAATACTTATCGTTCCATAAACTTGTAGACAGTTTACATTAACACATTTTCCTTTGTTAAGAGTACACTGAAGTTTAAGCATTAAGAACTTCACTGGTGGTGAAATTCTTGTCTTCCAGAACACTGGCTTTAGCCTCAGCCTGCTGCTCAAGCTTCTCCACCAATTCTTTCAAGTGGTCTTCATCTTTGAAAAAATACACATACAAGTTTCTTTCCATCTGATGCAGCTTATTTGACTCTATAAAGTTTCTCTTTGACTTCACATCAGCAATCAGATCCATAAGGAGTTGATTTAGTTTATTTAAATCAACTTCTAGTTGATGAAACTGTTCAGTAAGTTCCTAACAAAAAAATACAAGACAAAAAATATTACTTTTATATTATTAATACACTAGCTGAACTAGAAACACAAAAGTTCTTTGCTTTTGGAAGCCACTTTCATTTGTAAGTGAAAAAGCCATCACAAAAAATAGAAACACAGGTGATAAGGGATCCCATTCAATTTATGTAATTTTTGAGCTCCGTGTAACGGTACTCACATCAGGTTATGAAAATGTAATTTCATTTACTTGTTTACTAAACCAGATGAGTAAAAACCATAAGAATCTGGCCCTCAACTAGATAGATGGTTAAATGACATTTTCAATCTGTTACAAGTCTTCATAGCTAGTCAAATCTTAAAAAGGAATAAAAAAAAAACCCACAACAAAAAAGCCAATTCAATTTTAAAATTAAATCATGAATTACAAGCTACAATTTTCCCAACTGTCATTCTTATGATAGTTCAGTGCAAGTAGGCTAGTCATCTGCTTGCACATCATTTCCTTATTAAAGGAATTATTTTTCTTGAGAAACAGTATCAATAGAAAGATATGTCACTATGTTTTAAGAGGTAACTTGAATGAATAGAAAGGTATTTGATTGATTTAATAATGTGTATTCCCTAAATATATATTGTCCCAATTACAAAGTTTCAGTTTTTAATAAAAACTGTATGTTGTAAATTCACTTGACAGATGGAAGTGTCAAATATATTTTCATTTATTTAACCAAGGAAGTGTTATGTAACGGAGGACTTCCCTCAAACCATTTTTGAGATATCTACAATTGTTTAAAAACTGTAACAAGCTGCATATAACAATATCTGTTCCATTTAAAAGAGGCTCTAAACCCAACACCTGGGAGCTCTGTAGCAAGACTGCCCTACTACAACTGTCCTTCAAAATTCTGATAATATTCTATCCAAATGAGCCTCCTATGGCCAGGCTTTTTAAGGGGCCAAACCATACTGTTCAGCTGCTACAGGTAACAGGGGGAAAAAAGCCTATCTGAAATAAGGAGAAATTTAAATCAGTTTTTCAGTGACACCATATCCAGATGACATATCTCCCACACTATAAACTTACTAGTAATACATGACTGTACATGCTTTTGAAAGAAATTAAAGGTAAGATACAACAATTTGCTCAGAAACAAATAAATTATTACCTGTCAACATTTACAAAATCCAATGTTCAGTAAGAACAATGTAAATCCTGGGCCCACCATCATTATGCTAATAAATTTGTTGCTGACATATGGGAGCCAGTTTGTGTGTCTGCAGCCTTCATACTTCATACTACATTTTTCTCAGTAAAAGAACATGATGCACATTAATGTAAAAATTTCAGTAACTAGAGAAGGGCTCACCCGACTACTGAGTTGTATCTCATTTCCTCCGTGATACAGAGCATCGTGAAGGGTATCGACATCGCTCTTTAGCTTGGACGAAAGGAGAGACTGTTCCTGAGCAGACGCTTCTAGCTGCTCTTGTACTGCAGCACAGTCCTGCTTTAACTTCTGAGCCATCTGCTCCAGGCTTTCATATGTTTTAAACAATTGTGGTTTTTTATTTTCTCCTTCCAGAAGCTGATATAGCCTGTAACAAATGAAGTTAGACACACAAGTATTTTTAAGCTTTCCTAAGCACTCCTGTCATTGTTAGTCAAGAGAAGACGTTCATGTTGAGAAGTCAGAAGACTAGTAAAGGTTAGCTCAGGGTACTCTAACTGCACTGCTGTATCTCCCACTGATTTAATGATTCTATCTATATATAGCTAGTATGTGATTAATAGGACTCAAAAATATTTAGTATTAAATTAACAAAATTAACAGCAATGAAACACCAAAGTATCAGTTAGTAAGTACACAATGAATGCAAATAGAATTTAACAATATGCTTTTGCCAACTATTTCCCAACACTTCAAGGATAGCAAAGATCCTTTATTTATTATTTTTTTTTAAGTGCTGAAAAACAGAAGACTCCAACGGACAGTAAGAGAAATCTTTATAACATTTTCAAGCTTACTGGAGTATTTCCCATTTTCTATCTATGAAGAAACTGTTAAGAAATTCCCCAATTAGTTACAAGCCATGCAAAAAGACTGCAACACCTGCTGTTCCCTTACACTGCACCAGGAAGAGTCTAATACGATTACAGATAACTTTGCTTGGTTGCAACTACCACCTCTGCATATTAAAATCTCCAGGAGTTGAGCACCAATATAGACTCAGATTGGCTTCAGTAAGAGCAGCAGCTATATTTCAAAACTAACTGAGTTTCTTTCAAGTGTCTCTGCTTACAAACTCTTCAGGGTTTTTATCTTTCAACTTCCCTTACTGTGAACACTAACACATGCCTTTTTTAAAAAGAAAACAAAAATGCTACAAGTTGCCAATACAAATGGACAGTAGGAGCAAAATTAATTCTGCTTAATTCTTGCAGTTATTCACTGTGCAAGACCATACTCAACCATCACTTAACAATGATTTAAAAACACTTAAAGCATAATTTTAAAGAAGGAGGAAAAGTCTGACATTAACACACCTATAATTATACAATACACCTCATCAAAAGATTTGGAGTCTTCAAGTGACAGCAACACAGCACACATTCCTAATGTATCACCTGAGCTACAAGGAGATTTAATTACTTAGTTAAAAAACAGACTCCTACATGGGTGACAGGACACTGAAACCAGATGGCAAATCAGGCAGTAAAAATGAGCTAAACGCATTTCAAAGATTCAAGAAGTCATTCCTCTCCTCTACCACATGGGGGTTTGTGCAGGCTGAGCTGCTGAGCCCACGCCTACGATCTGGGAAAACACTGTTATTAACAGCTCTCTACACCTATACTTCTAGAACAATTTTCAAGAGGTCCTAGATCAAGGCACCTTGTAAGGCAGGTTTGGCTTTAAACATTCATTATATTCCGGATATTGCTTGGGAATGCTTCAGCAATATTAATGAGACTGATAACAGAACAGTTTTTCTTCAGGCAAACCTGAGAAGAATTTCAAAAGATAAGCAAGAAGTAAATCTCATATCTTGAAGGCTTCCATTCTGGAGAATTCAAAATACTAATTAACTACAGCAAGCAACTAAGAACTTAGCAAGAGAAAAGGCTTAGCTTGCCTAAACCTTTATCTCCCCAACAGCATTTCACACTAAGTCAAAGCCCAATAACGACTATAATGCTTACCTGTAAGCAAGACCATCCTCTGAACTAATAGTGTTTCTCGGCTTTGCCTGCTGAGTTTGCTCAGTTATCACCTGTAGTCTCTGTTGCAACTCGTCACTGCTCTGTTTCAGAAACTCGACCAAATTCTCAAGTTGACAGCAGATCTCCTTACGTTTCTTCAACTCCAGTTCATAGGCTAGCTCAATAAGTTCAAACGATGCTCTTTGTCTTACCAAATGCCTGCATATTTCATCTTGTCTTGAAGCACAATAATCCTGCTGAGCAATCTGATGTTCCAACAATCCTTTCACTATTGGTGCGCACAGAAGTCGTGCGTTCTCTTTCAGAAGGGGAAGTAGCTCCTCATTGTTTATCTGAGTTATTTCTTGTTTAATTGTTGAAATTTCATCACTTAAACTAGATATTCTGGCATCAAGATTTTCTTGTTTTCCATTATCCTGCATAAAGTAAAATATCTGTCATTTTTTAACAGTTCACTCCAAGCCCCTTCCCTAGCACATTTTTTTCAGTTCACACAAGATTCATGTACTTATCTGACATTAAAATCACAGCATCTTTTTGTATCTACAAAATTAAATGAAAAGTCCACAAGCAGTTTTACAGAACTTTTCAACATAAGGTAAACACAGATTTAAAAAGTAGATATCAAATAAATGTATTTAAATAAATAGCAATTTCATTCCATTGCAGGGAAATGAAACAGTACATTGTGGAAAAAACAGAGGAGCTGTATTTTACTTAGCACCCAGATTTCAAGCACATCTAACAAATATCACATGCAAACACATTTTTTTTATATTCAGTCAGATCAACACTGCTATCAGAACTAATATTTTTTGAATTACTCTAAACAATCAATCCCTATATGCTGTCATCCATAAATGAAAATATACAAAATGACATTATGCCTCAAGTTAGTCCATGACTGGCATCAGCTAATATTGTTCCTTCTGTTACCATTTCTTCACATTCTCAAATTCCAGTAGTCATAACTGCCTGTCACCAGCTTGTTGAGAGATTACTGCGACTTCAACTACCCAATTAATTTATTTGGTATTTCAAACATGTCACCATAATGTCACCACATTACAAGTATTTGAGTTTCAAAACAGGCAGTGAACTAAAACTTTTCAAGTTTACGCTATGGAATATAAACAGGAATACATTTATCATATTAGCTTCTCAGTACCACAAAATTTCAACCAAAGTTAAGCTTCTTTTTGTTGTACAAACAACTAAAAGCGAGTTATAATGTGAAATTTCAAAGTTAAACTATACTGGAAAGAAACTACTAAATTCTAGGTTTTTTAAGGCAGCATTTCTGGAAAGTGGAATTAAAGGCAGTCTGCCATACCAAAGAATTTCTAACTGTAGAATCTGGAGCTCTTTCACAAGCAGAGTTTTGTGAGCAGGACTCAAATTTCATAAAAGTGCAACTTTACTATGTAAAAATAGTTGAAATAACAGTAACTCAGCAATTCCTTTTACTAGATCCAGTTGAACACACGTGCCTGTTTAAAACTCCACTACCTTGTATCACCTTTTGTGGCTTACCTTGTTGCTTAAGGACTGCAGCATGCTCTCTGCACATTTTATAGCTGAATTCATGCTCTCCTCTTTAGCCTTCATCTGAATTAGCTGGTATTGAGCACAAATATACGCTGTCTGGAGCCTGGCCAACTCCTCAGTCTCTTCACAAACTTCATTAGTCTCATCACATGTGACTTGTTTGCCTATATCCACAAGCTGAAAGCTGTCTTCATGTGAATTTTCACCCTGTTCAGACATACCTTGATAAAAATGCTTTTTCATGTATGAAGTAAATGCTGCAGTGCTTCGTTCTTCCTGAGACAAATACTTGTCCAAAGAAAGTTGGGAAAAAAACACTGGATATGCACCTGACCCTTTGTCCGACTCTGAAGCAGTGAAGAAAGAGGCCAGTTTCTTAGCTGCATCTATAACAGACAGCAGTTCATTGTTAAGTTTATTATTTTCTGCAGTAAACACTTGCAGTCCTTCTTTCAAATCTTTATGTGTTTCCTCCTCTTTGCTTTTTAATGTTTGTAGCATATGGCTGTTTGCAGAAACCATCATTTGAAGCTTATTATGCCGATGAATTTGAAGTTTTTTTAACTTCTGAAGAGCCTGAAGCTCATCCTCTAATTTCTTCAGTTCTTCCTCCTCCTCTTGGCTACTGTTTTTTAAATCCATGGGCTTCAAGGTTTTAAGGACTTCATCCAGTGCATTTCCTTCCAAAATGGGCTTACCAGATTCAAGAAGACTATCAAAATCTTGCAGTTCTTTCTGAGACACCACATGCTGCTCATTTACATTTCTACAAAACCACTCCAAAAAAGATTTGTCTTCCAAAGACTCAAACAGCCAGTCAAAATCTTCTCCATTAAGCTCATCAGCTTCTGGATATCCAATTTTCTTAAGAGTTTCCACAAAATCATTTCCACAGCTCATGATTAAAATATTTTTTGTAAGCAGAAAAGATCCAAATACATGGAAAAATCTGGGGTATTATTCCAGTTGTAATATTTTTATCATTTTAAATGAATATACAGTATTTTAATAAAAACAGTCTGCACAGGAAAAAGGAAGTGTCAAATCTCACCAGAAAACTCAATGCTATTCTGGATTAGAGTGGCTATTCAAAGACTAGAAATCAATTTTTATTTCAGGGATGTCTTATTATATTTTGTTAATCATATTGGGATGCATATTTTTATATCCATTAAATCCCTGATCATTGCAAACACTTATGTTTTTCCTTAATTCACATAAATTTACTACTAAAATATAATATTACCATTATTTTAAAAGCAGCTAGTGTAAATATTGAGTAATTCACTAACCTGCAAAAATGATTTACTTAAATAGTTTTCCTCCCATTAAATAAAAAACTCCACCCACAATCATTTTAACTCTTCCAAAATGAGGGCTTTTAGCTTCTTCTAAAAACAAAACTACAATGATGTTACACTGCACTTCAAGTTCTTGCTTATGAAGATTTTTTTTTTCACTTCAGCAGCAAGCAGAATCTTGTCTTCTAAACTTCAATTTTAGTTTCCTCTGAAAATGGAACAAGAAATCTTTTAACATAAAAATATATCAAACATAATAATGCAGTTTTTTGATAAACTGTAAAAAAAAAAAATTAAGATCAGCGTTTAATACTCTTGTGAAAGAATTTACTAAAAAAAAGGAGTTTGCCGTTTTGCTGTCTCCCAGCAAACAAATCATTTTCTTTGGGATCCTAAAGTGAGTGCAAGACAGCAAAGAATAGGATAAATTATCAAGAAAGTCAGGAGGCCTGACTGTATTATTTGCAATGTTCCAGTAATATCTAGGGTTTTTTTTTAAATTTGGTATTACTTAACACTTTACTTCTAGAACACACATTGCACCAGAAAACCCCACTTTGCCAGGAGAGCACACATGCTGACCAGGTAAATACATCCTTCTGAAAGTCTGCGTGTATTTATTTTAGCCTACAGCTACCGATTATAGAGAAATATATTTCGTTATGCAAGTTTCATGCCACAGGGCAGCCTTCCAACTGCCCTCTGCCTTCTATGCTACAATAAAATACAGAAATAAAAAGGAGCGCCCGGAGCTCTACGCGTGTGCACGCAGATCATGGAGGCCCGCTGACACCGCCGCTCCAGCGCCCATCAAACACCACCCACAACACTCGAAGGCCCCTCAGGAAGCCACCCACGACCCCCGTCCGCAGCACGGGGACGCCCGGCTGCCACAGCCAGCTCAGCCCGCACGAGTGGGACCCTCAAGGGCTTTCTCCCAGCGCCGACAATCCCAAACGCCCGCGGACAGGTCCCAGCCCTGTGGCAGCTGCTGCCTACAGCCCTCAGGGGATCCCGAAAAGAGCCGATCCCCGGCAGGGCAGGGCAGGACGAGGAGACGGCGGGGCGAGGGGCCGCTGCGGCGCCGTGTCCCTCCCGCTGCGAGCGAGCCCCACGCCCGCACCACCGATACTCACCACAGCGCCCTGCCGCAGCGACAGCACCGGCGGGGGGCGGGGGGGAGAGATCCAGAAAATGGCGGGAAGACTGAGGGAGCGCCTGGGCAGCGGCCCCGCCTCGCGCAGAGAGGGCGGGGCCGCCGGCAGCGCCAACGGCTCGAAACACCCGCCACGCGCTAGTCTCGCGCGGCCTCCCCGCCCCAGAGGGCAGCGCGCGCCACCGCTCCGGCACTGACCGCGCCTGCGCGCCCGCCCCTCTCTCCTTCTCCTCCTCCCCGCCATGGCTCGCGCCGTCCTTCCGCAGAGGCGTCCGCGCACGCGCGCCTCGCCCGCCTCGCGCCAATGGGGGAACGCGGGACCTGCGCGGGGATTGGCCGGCGCCGGCCCGCTGACCAGTGACGTCACGTGGGCGGGCAACCTGGGGCTCGGCTCGGCTCGGCTCGGCTCGGCTCGGCTCGGCTCTCCACGGCTCTCCACGGCTCTCCCCTCCACAGGGAGCGTGGGCGGTGTCTGCGCGGCGGGGTCGTTCCTCCCGCAGGGGCTCGCTTCAGCCCCGCCATGCGGAGGGCCTTGACCCCCGACCAGCGCCGCTCCCCTCGTCTTCCCTCAGTCCCTTTGCTCAGGCCCATTGCGCCCAGCGTGTGGGAGGGAGCCGGGTCCTGGCTGCAGTTTGACGTCGCTCAGCTCTGGCCAAAGCCGGGCCTCAGACACGTGTGTCTAGCCGCCTGCCCGAAGCCGAGAGACATGGCTAGTGGTGGCCGCCAGCCCCCTGTCCCCAGTTACTGTGTTAGGCATTCACCTCTGCCTAGTCCGAATTAATGGACTTTATGCCTGTGAGTTTGTCTGGTCCCCAGTTAAAGCTGCTGATAACCCCCAACCTTCACAGGCAACAAATTGCAGAATGTCACTCCTGTCTGCTTAAAAAACCCCACTTCCTTAATTGTTTTTTTTAACCCTCTTCTAATCCCATCAAATGATCCTTGGCTCTCGCACTGCAGGATTTGTTCAACACCAGCTCTGCATTTACCTTATCTCTGGTCTTCAGCGTAACTCAAACCACAAATACGTTTCCCTCAGCTCTGTCCTCTCCAGTTTGGAGACTTCCAAAACTTGGCCTCTTTAGAGCAAGTGCTCGGTTCCCTGACGATTTCAGCTGTCCTCCTCCATACCTATTATAACACCACTGCACCTTGCTTGAGGTGCAGAGACAAGACTGCAGAGTCCTCAAGCTGTGGGTGCACCAAGGCTTTCTGCAAAATCCTTGTTTTCCACACCTTTCCATACGATGCTCAGTACAGTGCTCCCGGAGCCAACAGAAAGCCCTCAGCAATGATTGTGGGACCTCTTCTGCATTACGAGGGCTGGGTCAGAGTCCAGCATCGTGTAAACTTTTCACTAACAGCTTGAGCATCCTTTATCAGCCCCTCCTCCAGTTTAGCCATCTTCGTTTCCTGTTTACATTTCATGTGCCACGTTTTTCTGGGCTCTCCTGCTCTCCTGGCGACAGCCTCCCGAACTTCCTCATTGAGTCATGCAGCAGGGAGGTCTGGGCCCCAGTTTTCTGTTTGTGTCAGACATTTCACCTGGACTTCTAGTACTGTGGTTTTTTAAGCCTTCTGGATGTTTGTAGACTTCTTTCTTTTGAACAGCTCATTTAGGGGTTTCTGGCATTTTTGCCCAAGTCATTTTCTTAAAGTTATCACTTTGCTTTGTTTGTCTTGCTCTCTCTTCTGACAGTGGTAAGCTCAATTATATTGTGGTTGCTGCTATGGAACAGCTTACCTACTAATAGCTCTTGAATTAGATCCTCTGCACTGCTGAAGAGGAATGCAGATCCTCCTCACTTGCTGAAGACTAAATTCAGAATGGCTTTTTTATTCTCGTGGTTTCTAAGGCCAGTTATTCTAGAAAGAAATAATTTATTGCATCCATAAATGTTATCTCTACATTTCACCCTGATGAGGCATCGCCCCAGTCTGTACGTGGGAGGGCTGAGCCCTCCCACTACGTGTCCTAAATGTGCAGCTTCTCTAATCTCACTTAATGCAATTGTTGAAATGAATCAACACAGGGAAATGAGCAACCTCGCAGCTCAGCACAGCTAAGACTAACGCACATGAGGTTTTCTAGATCAAAATCAGCACCTGTATTGCCTGCAAAGTGCAATATGTTGATTTCTGGTATAATGTGGTCTGTGCAAGGCACTTTTAAATTAAACCCTGACCTGGCAGTGAGTTCTCATGGGTAAAAAGAGCTGTAGTGTTGAATTCCTCCCCGTCAGATTACAGCCTGATAGAGCAGCTGCAATTTAGGCTAGCTGAAGTTCTCAAATCGTCTTGCAGATAGAGTGCCTTGCATCTTCCCCATAAGGAAGGAACAAAAGCATACCCTAGCTTATTTCATAAGATGATGCCATTTCAGTTCAGTTTGGTTGCACTAAAATCAACTTGTCCTACAGTACAGTAGTATTTTGGAGGCTTGTGCTTCACACTATTGTTTTGGTGGTTTTTTGTAAATTTCATAAATATCAGCATTACTCATGTAAAAAATGCCCAAGTAAAAGCAAATTTTAAACACCTAGCAAACTTTCTAAAATGGTTCTGTCCTGAGAGCAATTCAGCTCTGAGAATGAAGTCTATCTTTTGTCTATCAAATTATCTATCTGTATTGCTGCAACCAATGCCTTCTGTTCCCTGTGTGACCTGTTCCTCTCCCTCTTTCCAGACTCACACACAGACAATGTCCCACCTCCCTCGTGGCCTTTCACAAGACCTATGTGCCCATCTGTTTAGCTGGGCAAGCAGGACTATATGCTTGTTCAGTAGCTGGTTTGGAGCTACATACGTGCTGGCCAGTAGCCACCTCTCAAAACACTGAAGAGCTCAATTGGGCCAGCCAAGTGCAGGAAATAATTTATTTCTCTTTCTACCCAGATACGGAATTTTCCTGGAAGTTTTCACCACAGATTATCATTGCAACCTCCATTCTATCTCTGCTTTGTCAGATTTGGTGAAAATTAGCCTGAAGGTTCAAAAGTTATCAAGGAAAGGAGGAGGGGAACAGATGGACGGAAGAGGAGTTGACAGACAGCATGATCTCATAATCCCCGCTGGCATAGGAATTCAGGCTAGAACTGAAGTATTTTAGGTCAGAACATTGTGCACTTAAACTTCTCATTTTGAAAGAACAAGCCCCTAATGTGAAACAAATTTTCATGTTAGAGCATCCACCAGCTTTTAGGACAGAGATTAAACAGCAGCCTTCCTCTACAAACATGTTACAAACATATCTTCAGAATTTCTTACAGCCCCGTTCCCCACCCAACCAGAGCCCCATGTGCTTCAGTGTTTGCTTTTGGAGCTCCTTATGGGTCGAGATTGTTTTTCTCTGATTCATTTTTTTCTTGGTTGTGTTCAGTCAAAACATAATTAAAGGCTTACCTTACCCTTTTTTTCCATTCTAGGAGCAGTTGTTTTGCATCTGTGTCCGAGAAGCAGAGAGGGTGCTTAGATAGCATATTGCCTTTACAAGCCATTTTATGGTGGATTCCAGCAGATTAAGACATGGACATTTCTGGAAGGATGTCTGCAAGCTCTGCAGTATTCCATCGATGCCATGTTGCGTTTGTTCCACTGCAAAATATGACATCATTGTGCCTGATACCTCAGAGAGAAGCTATCGGTTACCCATTGGCCGAGGCTGTACAAAACAGGCGAGGAGTGCAGTTGCCATCGTACAGGCATTGCAGCTGGCCAGCGTGAACCCTCCCACTGGGATACATCTGTCAGGTGAAAAACTCTTATTAAAGTGTTTTGCTTACTACTGCTTTATGGTTTGGTTTGGTTTTGTTTTCTTGTGTGAAAAGAAATAACAGAGGAGATGTGGAAATAGGTTTTTAGCTGCTGAACTCTAACAGTGTAGAAGCTTTTTTATTTTGCATCATACTGCACATCTGCTGGTAGCAGCAGCGGGATGTTAGAGGTTCCTGCTGCAGATTGCTGGAGTACCAACTACTCATTGGAAACACCCCGTCCTAAAAGGTAGCTCATTGCTTCAAGCAAATTTATATTCTGAATTAAGCACAGCTTTTGAAGTGCCATGTGAACTTTTATTATAACAAAGTCAGAAGACAGGAATTTGGCCCCAGCTTCCTTTCTCTCCTGAGCACACATCTGCTCCCTAGAGGAACGGTAGATTTCATTCTGAGACCTTGTATTCCCAGAAAAGCGGGTCAAAGTGATTAGTTTTCTTCAGCTTTGTTGGATTCAATGCCATAAATAAAAAAGAAGCACCCACACCTTTGGGCTAACATTACTAATGTATTTAGATGTGTGATGCACAAAGTTACTTTTTTTTTTCAAGAAAATTGTTTGTTTACTCTTCTGACCCTGTTTTAGATTAAACCCTGAGTGGGGCTGACCTGCTGGGCTGTCTGCAAATGGGTTTTGTTCCTAAGAGGCCGAACCTTTGTGTGGGAACCTACACCAGGACTCTGCAGGGGCCTCAGCAGGGACCGTGAAGGACCAGCCGGATCCTTCCCGCTTCCTCGCTCTGCTCCCATCACATTCCAGCCGGCTCCTCCCCAGTGGGCCAGTGGTTCTGTTGCACAGCAGTGACACAGCAGTGACAGCAAGTGTCTGGGGGGCTTCTACAGAGCTGTGTCCTCAGCCTGGGCAGTGGGAAATCATAGGAAATCAGCCTCCTGCCAGCAGCAATCTCTGCTCTTCCAAACCCTGCTCTGCTGGCAGCAGCAATGCCAGCCCTCCACTCCTCCTCTGTCTGACACACCATAATAGTACCTTTCTTGCCATGCCACGGTCCCTAAAAATCCTGGGTAATTCACAGTTTCTAAAATAATAAGAAGTGGGAACTTTCCCATTGAAACCACTTTAAACAACCTCTTTTAGAGGAAGCTGATGGTTAGATCACCCTGAATTTAGTTATAATTTAAGGCTCTTTTCCATTTAAATAGACTTTGACAAAACATTTTCTTCCTGATAGGCAAGGCAAGCTTCTGGACTTCTAATACTAAATTCAAAACTTTAATCATTAGCAAAATGAGGAAACTTACTTTTCTTATAAACAAATCATAAGACATTGCAAATGTCAGGAAAGAAGCTGTACAGGTCATAAACTGTAAAGAATTTACAAAAATAGTGCCACCACATTTGCCATAATTCTGTTACCCCAAGCAATTTTTTATTATGCTAAGAAAAGTGGTGCTGTCCCAAAATATAGCACTGCTAAATGTTTATTGTAGCTTTTTTCCTGTTGGAGATTAATTGATAATAAACTAGTGCTGTGCTGGATTGTATTTAATGCTTATCTGTGATACTGGTAATGTCAAAGAAAGCTTTGATAAAACAAATAGTTTACTATGCTTTGTGCATGAATGTTTTTACTGACTCAGCAGCTCAGCTTATTTTAATCAAACATAAACATATCGACATTGCCATGATTTCAGCTTAAAATTACTGTTTCTGTATTTTAAGACATCATTGCATTTAAGTGCCACTTGCTTGACAAACTAAAACAAAAGCCCGTGGCTGTCACACACTACAGCTGAGAGCATAACGATGCAATTTGCAAAAGCCTTTCAGTTCTGTCCCTCCTTTCATCTCACTTAGTAACAAACGAAAATGCTGATTTTTGTCTGGCTGTGCATCACTAGCATTGTGAATTTCGTATTTGACAAAATACACATGCAGAACTTAGGCTGCCTTGTAATGCTTTTTTTTCCTGTCTTGTATGGAGCCGGAACGATTTCAACAATAATTACTTAGAACAGACACTAACACATTTCCCTTTGCGCTTTATTTTACAGGTTGGTTTGTCTTTAGAAACGTAATGGTGGAAATTTCTATAGTACCCCTGGTTAGAGACAAATAACGTTAATGACTCTTGGGGTTGCACTGGGCCAACATATGCAAAAGAACTTTAGTTTAAATAGTACTCCAACCTTTGTACCATACTATTAATTTGAATTGCTAAAACTCAGCGGGCTCCTTATGAAATAGTCCTTAAGCCTGTATGTGAAAATTTGCAAAGAAATGCTATACACAAAAAAACAAATGATGAACATTTTTTTAAAGAAAGAAAACCACAACAAAAAGGTATAAAAATTTGTATTTATATTATGGCAAGATAATGATACAACATGATACTCCGTGTGCTACAGAACGTAGCAAGCACCTTGCATGTGCGTACAAATGAATCTGTACAGTGTAACCCATCTCACAGAGCAGGAACCGTTCCTTTGGCGCTGGGACCACAGAACCCACTCACTGACACCTTCAGGTAACGGTTGGACTGTTAAACAGCAGAAAGCTCTCAGCCAGTGCTTCACATGCACCAGAATTTCATCACTTAAAAATCCATATTGTACAGACCCTTTCAATGCCATAAATTGTGCATAACCACATCTCACACCTCTTGTGCAAAATGGAAGGGAGAAATTCTGAAACTGGAGCGCCTTCACTCTGCGTTGCCAACGGGTGAGTCTGGCTGGAAGTGCCTTCCTGGGAATCCTTTCCTGGGGTTAATTTACAATCCCTCAGGTAGAGAGAACAGCCAAGGTGACCAAATGGTTTCTGGTCTTTTCTGTTTCATATAGCCCCAATGTTTTAATTCTAGGCAGTTGTGCAACATATTTGGATGTTTCTTTTGCAGCTACCAATTAACAACAGCATTTAGTCAGTCACTTAAGCAAATTGGCTCATTTCATTACTGGTGAAATGAATTTCTGATGTGTTTGCCCCATTACTATTTGCAGGGAGCACAGTTCTTCCTTAAAGAGTATCTAAAGGGATTCAATTCTCTTTCCACCAAATTTGGAAAGTGCAAGTTAGTGAATTCAGTATCAACACTGTTACTCCTACCACACACAGCCAATGGCCTCCAATAGTATAAAAAAAATAAATTAACAGAATTCTGAGAGAGTAATCTGTTTTGCAGACATTCCTTTATCAACACCATTATAAAATGAAGTGTATCAAATTAATATTCCTTGATTAAAAGCTGTGATGATGTGTTTCTTTTAAAAAATGTGTTTCTTTTCCACAGGGCTGATCTGCAAGGATGAAACATGTCACTGCTAATTACCAGTCTGCTATAAAGTTGGTAAAATGGCAAAATAATCACTTGTCACAGTAGCAGAGGCTGCTGTAAATACCTCCAGGAAAAGCAGAAGTACGTCCTGCGGCCAAAGACGCCCCGGGGCTCGGGATGGGAGCAGGTCTGCAGGCAGAGCTCACGCACACACAACTTCACCTCTTTCCATTTCCAGGTTCTCTTCTTCTGGCATTTAATTCATCCACTGAAATGGGTTATGCAGAGCACATAGCAGGATGCTCAGAATACTGGTATTTATCATAGTAATTTGTTTGTAGATCAACAGAAGTACTTTCTTTCTTTTTTAATCCAAAATGATGTTAGGCTGCATGTGGTAGAGCTGAACCCATACTGATCCGTAACAACAACACCATTCAATATCAGGAAAAGTTAAGTTAGATGCAAGTTGTATTCGATTTTAAATCTTTTTTTTTTTTTTCACTCTAAATCTTGCACTAAGAAATTAGGAGAGAAACTTTTCTATAAACACCAGGTGAAAAACTGTTCTGTTCTTGGATTTTTGGGGGCCTTTTTATTTCTGCTGTAATCTGATAAAACTCTCTCTGAACCAAGTTTGTTTTTTGCAGAATACAATACAGGATCCGGTCTCTGGGTAGCGATGTGCTGTAGAGTTTCTACTGGCCGAGCCCTGCTCTTTCCAGAAGATAAATCAATGAGCTGCAATGGGCCTGGGGGGGCACAAGTTGGGCAGGGAGAGGATGGGCGTGAAGGAGGATTCATCCTCCGAATTGCAGCGGAGAATCTGCAGTAAAAAGCTAACAATTTTAGGCTGGTTTTTAGGCCACACGAGGAGGCGTGTAGCCTCGCGACACCTGCGTGCTGCAAGGGAAAGCCCTTCCTTTCCTCTCCCACCAGGAAACAGGCCAAACCTCTAAGTCTCCATAAAAAGAACTTCTCAATGACTTCATCTCTCCACAGTCCTTTTCCACAGAGGAAAAGACCTCACAGCCCTGTAATCTTGTCCCTCCTCCTTTTCCTATGTGGTAACTGCAGAGAAGATGGATTAACTGAGCAGTGGTATCTCCACACCTGCTAAAAGCATGGTGACGACACGGGACAGCAGAGCTGCCGGGGCAGTGGCAGCATTTAATCTCGCAGCCAGCAGTAGCTTTGTGCAGCCACGTTCTGATCACAGAGGCAGTTGCGCACGCGCACACAGACGCACACACACATGCACACACACGGAGCACACACACACATGCACACACACGGAGCACACACACACATGCACACACACGGAGCCCACACACAAATATCTACCTTGAAAAATTAATTAAAAATGAATAAAAATAGAAATAAGATTAGAATTTGTATGCCAAGGTGCTATGGCCACAGGTAGCGCTGCGCTGGCTGCTCAGTAGCAGGTGAAGCACATCCCTAAAGGAATGTCCCCGATTGTCACCACGGGTTGGCCGGGGCAGGGCTGGACCACAGCACCACTCGGGGGACAGGCAGCCGCCCAAACCAGCCACCAAACCCAATGCTTGGAACAGTTGTTTCATCACCTTCAACTGGGCTGCTCCTTCCGAGCTGCAGGAAAGAGGGCTCTGCCCGAAAACACCCCCTTAAATCGGGCTGTGCTTGAGGGACAATGCCACAGGCAGTATGGTGTCATTTTTCTTTACTGGCACAATAGTCCCCAGCTGTAATAACTGAAAGAGTAAAAACAAATAAACCCTTTTCATTTCCACTCAAGATTATTCGAGTAATTTTTATTGAAAATATAAGATCTACAAAGCCATGGATACCCAGCGTGGAAGAACTCATTAAGTTAGCACATTCATCTTTAAAAGGAAAATTTCAGGTCGACCTAAGGTACAATAATGTTCAATTTAAAATCTTGTTTTTCCTTCTGTAAGTTTCAAATCTCTTTTCATTAGGAGGTTCTGTGCAAGAGCTGCTTCTCATGAAAGGAAACACTTTACAATTCATGAATGTGTTCATTATATAATAAATGAACAGCAACAATATACTAGCCTTTTTTTTTTTTTCTCCTGTTAACAGTCGTGTGTTAAAGTAAACTCTTTTTTTTTTTTTTTCTTTCCATGATTTGGAAATTAGTTACATATGCACCAAAGGAGCTAGTTATTTCTGCTGCTTGTCAGCTACACACAATGAGTATATTGCTGTGTGCTTTCCTCAACAGTGAGGATTTTAGTAATATGCAAGGTGTATAGAACATAATACCAAAACCTGCATCACAGAAAAGGTTAATTGTTTTCTTATTCAGCTGCCAGAGTTTATAACCTTAGGCCCCTCCCCAGAGCCAAAGAAGGGGTGGCCGTCCATTAGGTTATGTAAATTAAATGTATACGTTTTCCTTGTTGGCAAGTTCCAAGCAGTAAGCGAGAGTGCAAACAAGGATTTGTAAGCTGCCACAAAATGTATTCATATTTCTACTCCGTGTTGTAAGAGCCAAAGGGAGGACACGTATGTCAGATGTTGAAAGAACAACTGAATCTTTGTTTTTGATCATTATGGTCAGTCTGTCATGAGGTCTTGTATCGGAATGCTAAAAATGGCACCACACTTGGACATCCCATAGCCGTACACAGTAGGTCTGTGTTTCCCTAGCCACCGAGCACTGGTCTCACAGAGACCCTGACTTTATAAGCTAACAAAATATAGATTCGGGTGCTGAAGATTCCAAGGGAGGGCTCGTACAAAGACAATTAACCCTCGCACCAAAACCTAATTTTGTGATTTTATTTAAAGCCACACTGAATCACTTGTGAGAGGGTGAAGATACTGTAAATACACCTCTCTGCTTCATCCGTAAGAAGGTGGACAACTGACCATTCGAACAGAGGGTCTTGAAACAAAGCTTAGTTGTCCTTTAAACAATGAAAAGGAGAGGCATACATAAATGGTCACCAAGGCACAATATGACAAAGGTGAAGAGTCCCTGAGACTCTGGTCTGGGTCTGTACCATTCCCCTCCCTATACAAGTAAATGAGAACATTTAGGAAAATATAATACAAAATCTCTTACAGGAAATATAGACTACACTTGCTAAAATCACTTCCCTAAAAGTGTTTATAGCTTTTTCTTTATTTTTTCTTTTTTTTTCTTTTTTTTTTTCTTCTTTTTTTTTTTAAAAGACCTTCTTTAAACAGATAATGCAAAGACTGGTCCATTTTTTTTCTTACCCGGCAAGCCAAGCTCTAATGACTTCACTAAGCAGAAGTTGTATTAAAATACACCTTCATAGTATTGCTACAATTTGGGTAAATATGTTCTGAACAGCTTGATGAGTACTAAATAAAATTTGCTGTTTTACAGCATACATTTTAATTTTTTTTGCACTTTTTAAAGAATAGAAAATGCAATTATAGTGTGCAAAAGAAAAAAAAAAAAGATTAATTATCTTCTAGCGGAATACTGTAATTTTAAGCCATGCCTTCCATAAAAATGTATTGACATGTGTAAATAGAAGAAAAGAAGAAAAAATACAAGCAAACAGAGATTTCATTTCCTTGCAAGGAAAGATTAACTATCACCAACTGGATCACTTGAGTTCTGTATTCTTCAGACAAAGAAATGAAAAAATACAACCCAAAAAACCACTGAAATGCTTCAAATGTCATCCATTCCATGATAACAGGTTAAAACTGCAGTGTTGCCTTCTGCTGCTCCCGTTAACATGGATAGAATGATCTGCTGCTGGTTGGATACTGAATACAAAAAAGCAAAAGAAAGTTGAGATCATCCCACATGAAGTCATTATTAGAGCTGGCTTTTCCCCCGTTTTGAAGTACAGTAGTGACTTGTAAATATGACCTTTTCTAAAGATCATCTGAGATTTGAACATTTATCTGCCTGCTTCATCCAAACAACAACTGCTGAAAGAATTTACTCTATACGGTCCGCTATACAGCGTTCAAAATGTTTTGGGTTTGGTTGGGGTTTTTTTTGCATGAAAAAAATACCACAAAAAGTAGTTTTAGGTTTTTGTATCTCCGAATCACTAACACATTGTGGATTCCATTTATTCTTCCATGTTTGAAAATGGTTTCTGCAAAAATCAAAATAACTGTCAAACTCCCTTACACCATGCTTCCAACAGTTTGAATTTAATAGTTCTTAAATGGAATGACATAATTTATTGTCTTTAATTTGCAGTATGGCTACATCAAGCTAGCTTTAAGTCACAACTGTACCTAACCACAGTTCTCTGCAGCAAACCCATGATGTACAATATCTCATATTGTGGTTAAGTGCAGGGAACCGTGGGTAAGAAACCTCCATGTCAGAGTACTGTGGTTGGGGTTTCCCGGAAGAGTGGCAGTTGACACCTCTGGAATATTCATATATAAGTGCTTCAGTCAGATGGTCCTGAGTTGAACGGGTAACTCAGGCACTATGAGAGCCTGGCATTCAGTCTGCGGGAATGTGTGTAACCTCCGTCACTCGAGCCGCTTTGCAAACTGTAGTGGTCTTCAGCATCACTGGCACTTCCAATACTGTCCATTTCACCTGGAGTAAACTCCATTCCTTCAATGTCTACTTCTAAAGAAAACATAAGAAGGCACATTTTCAGAAAGGCAGCAACTGTAGCAAGTAATCATGGGCCAGTATTGCCTGTGTCAATCACTGTTCAGGTGAAACCTGAATCATACTTCATTTCTGTAATTAAAAAAGTCTGGAACAGTAATTCCTGAAGAAAGGATCATCTTGTCCACCTGAGAATTGGAATCCCTTCTGTCCTCATCCACATAAACATACTGCATGACATCAATTCCAAATGCTGTTTCAGAACTGTTCCAAATTGTGCATAGACACTGATCTTAAAAAAACCCCAAACCCTCAGAGGCCACAGTACTGCAGCACCGATCGTGGTAACTCCAACCCATACAGGTGTCGGCTAGCAGTGACCGTGGTGTGGCCATCTGTCCACCGGTAACCGCATCGAGACCAACAACTCGTCTCCCACAGGCCCTGGAAACGCCTGTGCGAGGGGTTCAGGCACAGAAAAACCTCAAATGAGAAAACAAGGAATGGTGACAGGCAGCTTGGAGAGCTCTGCCTTAAACGAGAACCAAATGTAGAGAACACTTGGTGATCGTTACGCAGAAAATATTTTGGAATTTCTCAACAAATGATGTGGAATTAATTTATTCACACAAATGAATTAAGACCAATAAGATCTTTTTTTCCAAGAAGAAAATATTATGCCAGCCTTACCAATAATTACACTAAAAACTCAGAACATTAAATGGTAATTGTTTAAAAAACTAGCAAAAACACACGCAGTATAAATAGCGTTAAAAATACACACAGCATTAATAGCTTCAAAATTGATTAGGGAAAATAAAGTTTTTCAAAGAATGTTAAAAAGATGCAGAAGTTTTTTATTCTGCAAATTGCATAGTGGAACAATTTTGTCTGGGTTTTGTTGAAAGCTTGATTTTAGTTCTAAATAATGTTTTCTTTCTTCCCTACTTCCCCTTTCCTTTCTGCTCCTGCAACTCCCTCTGGGAAGCCCCGTTCCATTACCTTGTTCAGAGTCAGTGGATATTGTTGATCCCATACTGTCGGTGCGGATCCGCTCCATGCCCTGCACGGAGAGCTGCTCCAACCTGCGCTTGAGGTAGCGGTGCTCCCGCTGCAATTGTTCTTTAATATTTAGAGCTTTTCGGTCCTGTTCTTCCAATTTCTTAAAGGGAGAGAAGGATAGTAAGCCGACAGCTTTTACTCATGTTAAAATGTAAGTAACCTAAGATCTTCTAAGAAACAGTAATTTTAAAGCAATTTAAATATTTTAATTAGTTCAAAATTAAATTATTTTTTTCTCTTACCATTCCATAGAGGCCAGTACAATTTAAGCAGGCTAGGCCAGAGTGGAATTTGTCTCACAATAAGATACATGGATATGTGGGGGGGTGGAAAACCCTCAGAGACTCTTTTGCCACTAGCAGACTTTCCTCAGCTAAAACTGAATTATTGTTGCTTTGGTTGTGGAGAATATTTGAATAATTTTGTCAGGCAAAACTGTCATCACCTTTGATAACTAGAGGTTATAACTTCAGTTATAACTAAACTCAGGTTTCAGTCTGAACATAATGCTTCTTCAGATGATATAAGAGACTTAACACCATAAAGGAACCATTGCGAGCCTCCTGAATGCTCTCCCTCCTGCCACAGGCCATGGAAATTTTTGCCATTTAAAAAGCCTCATTATCAATAAGCAGTACTAATTATGTATTTTAGGAGGAATTTACTAACAAGTCTCTCTATTCTTGCATTTTTTCCCTTGAACTTCTGCAGAGCAAATATGGTAATTCTGTGATAACCTCCTACAAAATCAGTAGTATTAATCCAAAACTCCTCAGCAAACAGCCTGTGAAAGGATCCTTCCACATATCTACCCAAAATCTTCCCTCTGCCTGAATAAAGTAAGTTATTAATTTTGAAAATAAAAAGAATACTTCACACCTGGTAAAACATTCTGTACTGTTGGTCCAAATGCAACAAAAGAAATAGAATCTTTGAAGATTTCATAGAATCACAGAATCACAGAATGGTTTGGGTTGGAAAGGACCTTCAAGATCATCCAGTTCCAACCCCCTTCCATGAACAGGGACACCTTCCACTAGACCAGGTTGCTCAAAGCCTCATCCAACCTGGCCTTGAACACTACCAGGGAGGAGCAGCCACAGCCTCTCTGGGCAACCTGGTCTAGTGTCTGACCACCCTCACAGGGAAGAATTTCTTCCTAATATCTAATCTAAACCTACCCTCTTCCAGTTTGAAGCCATTGCCCCTTGTTCTCTCACTACCTGTCCTTGTAAAAAGTCCCTCCCCAGTTTTCTTGTAGGCCTTTTTCAGTATTTCAACTGAACCCTCTTCCAAATCACTGACAGCCATTTAAAAAAACCTGACTATATAATTAGGGCAGAAAGTGTGAGTATGATGGCATCAAAAGCAGGAAGGACACACAAATCAAACCACCTTCTATAATTAAAAAAAAATATCTAACTGATGAAGTAAATTACAGGTTGTAGCAGTAAAAGCACTTACAAGAAAGATGAAATTTCTCTGTGAGCTGTGTTTACAAGACCACTGAGATTTAGGAGATGTGCAGGGAGTGAATACAGCTGCTGCCGATTCCTCCCTACTGCCTGAATGAACCTATGCTTGGTTTTCTGAGGAGAGCAGGGTGGGACAGTGCACAGCAAACCACAAGTAAAATTATTTCAGAGATGTTGCTGTTCCAATGTAAGCCTGAAAGCTTTTAGTATTTAAAAACTATTTACCTTTGAAAAAATAATTGATGCTATTGAACTGGGCAGCTTCCTGGCTGAATGAAATCTAACTTCTGCAGCCCCGTGTGGAGCCCCCTCCCAGGCAACAGGCTGTGTGGATATGCATCCGGCGTGGATACACCATGTTATAGTAAGAAAAGGGGTTGGTACATCCATGTACACAACAAACCAAATGTGCCCAATTGATCAGATTTCCTTTTCCTGTATTTTCCTGGCTGCAATCCCGAACTCTAACAACTATTTTAGGAATGAACTCAGTGATTCATATCCAGGAGACACAAAACCGTCCAATCTTTCAGGGCAAGTTTCAATATCTGGGGGTGTGCGTGTGAAAAGTTCAAAACTAATGACTGTATTGGAAATGGCAGACAGGCATTGGCACACTCTGGCAGTGCAGCAGGGAGGTAGCCGACCTGAGGAAGAGGAGCAATTAAGTGGCAACCCAGCAGGGCATGTTCAGTTAAAATTTTTAAAAAATGAAAGCTAAACTTCAGTTTCAGTTTTCAGAAAATGAGTACTTGGTACTGTGTGTGACGGAATTGGAAAGAATCTGTTCCTAGCTTTTTTTATCAGCAGCTGAAATGGCAACTACATGGCTAATCTCTCACACTTGCCACTTGTAAAAACAGTTTTTCAATTTGTATGCATAAGCCCGTGATGGAGGGGCAGCCCAAGACAAAAACCACATGCAGTGCCTTTCACGCATGTTAGCCTGAATTATAAACAAGAGGCCAAAATCTCAAATGGTAAAAACAGGGGTTGCCCAGCTGGAGTAAATGTGCTTACAAGAGCTGAAGGAGTAGCTCAGTAAACTTGTTCACAAGAATGGTTTTGCTTAAATCTGTCTTTAATACTTCAAATGAATTACACCCATTTCTGCAACTGCAGTGAATCCTAATGCTGTACAACCACAGGCCATTCTCCAACATATTACAAGATTACTGCTAGTGTCCAGCCTCTCTTGACACTTTTCTTGACCTGTTTCCCTAGAACACTGAAAAAATGCCAGATGAATAATCATAGTCCTGGACACAGCAGCACAAACCTGTTCTTTAACTTTCACATTTAAATACTTGTTAGTCTCATTTCTGCGCATAACCCCATTCCCCTGAAAACTACGACAGTGAAAATGAGAGCGAAGGTGTCTTTGGAGAGAGGAGGTCTGAGGAATAATTCCCTTTGAATTACCAGTGCAAAGGTATAACCTGCACTGCTGCAGGATCACAGGTGAAATTTTGTTTTGTGGTTTTTTGTTTTAAACTTGTTACACACAAGAAGCATCCAACTAACTAACATCTGAACAGGAGACTGCATTTCATTTTTGGTTTCTTTTAAATGATTGTCAAATGCTCCAGGATCTGGTCATCAAGATGTGGGATAGGGATAAAGCTTACTAATAGCTGTAATCCCTTTGACTCCATTAGTTTTTTTGATCATGAATGGATTTGGGTTTTTACAATGAAATCACAGAATCACAGGGGTTGGGAGGGACCTCAGGAGATCATCTAGTCCAACCCCCCTGCCAAAGCAGGTTCCCTACACCAGGTTGCATCGGAAATCAGTGCCATGCAATGCTACTTTGCTAGTCCTTAAAAAATAAATCAAAGAACAGCCTTGATACATATATATTCTTTTTAAAAATACAATGTAAAGCTTTAGTAACTAAGCAGAAAATCACAAAATCACTTTTTTTTTATATGTCTGAAACTGCAGGATAAATTGCAAAACACAAAACCTTGATACTGTGACTGAAATCCTTGCAACTAACAAAGGCCAATATAGCCAGAAGATTGGACATATGGATATGGATTTGGTGTGAAAATTAGTTCCCTCTCTATGTAAAGATACTCTGCAAGATCCTGCTTTGAAAGAAATAAAAATATGGATGGATGTTTTTACCTTGATATGCATCTTAGCTCTTTTCAACAGACTTAGAGTGGTGTGTCTGGTGCTGTCCGGCCCGAGAGGCACAAGCTGTTTTAGCTGTTCCAAATATAGCCGGAGTTTAGCCCGCCTGAAATGATAAAAAAATGAAGAGCATTGTAGTAAAGTTGCACCCGAGCAGCATATCCTATATGCAAACACCAGCTGTGTGCAGGATCTCTGTGCAGAACTCGATTCAACGGTGGCTTCCTTTCCCCTCCCTTTGGCAAAGTTTCAGACCGAAAGGTCACTTGAAATGCAGTAATGCTGCTTGGCACATTCAGATAGAGTTTCATACCCATATTTCAAAGCAGTTTGCTCAGTCTGGTTAGTCCCATCTTAACAAAGGGGAGTAGGCTCAGAGACTGGAGACATCCAGGCAAGGCTGCACACTGAATTCATGGCTGGGTAAGGAAGAAAAACTGGGGCTTCACACCAACCCAGTCGTTTTTGCAGGCAGAGATGGAGCTGTGGGGGGGAGCAGGGAGGCTGCAGACCCCGACTACACTCTGCCCCATCAGCCCTGCCTGATGTGACAGACATGCTCCTGCTACACAAGGCAAGGGCATCCACGCAGCTCTGCGGAGCCAAGAGCTGCTCCCAGCCATGGTGTATCCATGTACCGTAAGGGGAAGGTCCTGTTCCCCCTTCTCCTCCCATCTACTGACCCACAGTCTCCCCAAGAAGGAGACATTCCTCCTCTCACTGTACAGCCAGCACAACCTTTACTATAAACACACGAGAGAAAACAGTTCCAGCCGTACTGGGTCCTGCTTTCTCTGCTACTCCTTGGCAAGTACATCTGCTGCTGCTCTCAACTCTCTCTCCTGTACCAACGACATTGAATCCTTCAGTAAAAAGAGGATAAACAAAGTGGTATTTCGACAGATACTCGATTTCCAAACATTTTGTCTGCCTGTGAGAAAGAAGCTGGCAATACAATAGTTTGTGAAAACAGTTGCTTCAAACTATCCGCAAGGCAGTGGAACACCAACAACAGTGTGTGAGTGTGTTTCTACAGTTAAACCCAAAGGAAAATCCCTCCTGGTTTTAATGCACAATTCCTGAGCAGGGATCCATAGGAAATCACCTTTCAGTTTTGTGATGAGATGCAAATAGATGGGGAAGCGCTTACACGAGCAACATCTCTGCTACCTTCCCTTCTGCCAGACTGCTACAGAGCCGGAGCACGCCGACAGCCCCACAAAGCAGGGGCAGCAAGGGGAGCGGATCACAAGTGTGAGATCAATAATCACCCTTTTCAGGTCTGCTGGATGCTGCACGGAGGAAACAAACCTTGCAGGAAATTTAACACTTCTGCTCTGAATAACTTTCCTTTTGAACAATCAGTTCAGAACAAGAATTCAGCATCAGTGTTTGAAATGCAGCTGAAGACAGTTTAATATGCACCAGATGATGAATTACATGTGTAATTGGAATGATTAGTGTAATGTGAAAACAACCTGAGAATTAATGGGGAAAAAAACCAAAGCAAAATAAAATCTAATTAAAATACAGTACAGTAATGACTACACACTCACACACTTAATTCTGGCTGCCTATAAATCAGCAATGTATTAGTTAGGAAATCAAAGAGCATTTCTATAAAATTATTAATTCTTTCTTCAAGCCACTTAGAGGAAAAGGAATATTGGTGAAAATGTGGTTCTCACAAGAAAACTGGTAACAGATTTTTTGTTTAGGAGTTTGTTTTTACATACAAGGCTCTAAACTTCAGCATCTAAATGCTTTTTTTAAAACAACAGCAACAAAGATTGGGGTAAGTATTCACAAAAATAGCCCCACCAGATCACAGAGTGTCCCCCCTGAGGCTGCTGGCTTACAGTGACTGGGACACTGATCTTTAAAACAGTGAAATACCAGAATTAAGGACTACTGGTATTTATACAGAAAATCCTAATCAGGTAAATTTTTATTTAGGTGTCTGTAACCTCTAACAAGTACCTGGCTGGTTTTGTGCTTAAAAAAAAAAATATTGCTTCAGAGACTAAATTCAATTAATCTTTTTGTTTTTTAAACAGCCTCTAAACTCACACACAATCATCTGCATCACTCATCACAACCTGGATGCAACTGTGGGGACTGAATAACATCAAGAATAGCATCCAAGTAGCAAACAGACAGTTAAATACATTGAAATTACTTGCAGTAATTAAAAGTCTGATAAGGAATATACAGAGCTGTTGTTCTGAGATTCACTTAATATTAATTCTGGAAAACATTAATGAAATCAGACTGCATGCTCAACTTATCTGCCTCTATTAGTATCTGAAGAACGTCTGCTTACCACAGGGAGAAAATAAAGATTTAGTGCCCTTCCTTACCATCAGCTGGGGAGTGAACAGAAACCGTACCGAGATCCAGAGGGCACGGCTGTGTGTCCTTCTAAAGCACTAATTCTTCTACGTTATCTGACAACCAGGTAAAGAAGGATTTTACAGAAGTGCCATGAAGAACACGGGACTGAAGCTAAGAAGCTAAGAAGAATATTTAACTGACCAATAAGAAGAATTAAAAGGAGCTAAATATTTTAAAAATGCTTTAAGGCATTTTCAGCACTAACAACTGATAGCACTAAAGGTCATAAAGACACTTACCAAAAGACCTGCTCTAACTTCACTTTTTTTTAAAGGGACTTCTTTCATTTAATTACTCAGCACTTATGAATCCACTAAAGATTTTAAAGCATAAGCTTTATATAGATCTTTACTTAAGATCTATGTTTATGTGGCTAATTCATCTATTATACCACAACAGCGTAATCAATGACATAAACTGTGAATGGTAAAAACAAGAAAACAAGCCCATCACAATTCCTGTGGCACTGGGGGAAATATCCCCGTGTTTTTCATTTTGCACATCTTAGAAAAAAAACTGTAAGAATGTAAGAAAACATTTCAGGCATGTTATGTTAACAGATCACACCAGCAGGAACAGGGGACTCAAACTTCAGAGCAGATAAATTGTCGCGTACAGACTCTGCCAGCACTAATTTCTCTCTTTTTCTACAGGGACCTGACAGCTTTCGCTTTTCCTCGGCTGACTGTGACCGCCGGAGGAGGGAAAGGCACTCACAGAGGTAATCACAGCCGGAGCTGCTTTGTGTTTTGCAGCTCAAGCCTTAAATTCCACCTAGAAAATAAGCAAAAGAAAAAGCAGCCTGGTCTCAGAACAACGGGGGTAACGATGTCTGTGCATGAAATGTGGTTGAAGGTTGGTAATTATGCTCTGCCCCAGCTTCGAAACCCAACTGTTACACTTTCGCCCACACAGAGGGAGCGTGGTGTCAGGCCAGGACACCGGTGCCTACAGAAGCGGGCACTTTTCTCACTTCATGTGGAGGCACAGAAATATCCCCCTTGTGACTGCTACTGAATTTATCAGGGAAGGTAAGGATCTAAAAAAAGCCATCCAAAATCTGAATCCTAAAACCTGCAGCTCTCCATTTTCGGTACAGCCCTGTACATGGAGAGAGGTGCATGGGTGACCTGTCTCTGATTTACCACATTTTCCTTTCTGACAGAAGAAAAAGGGGATTCAGATGTTCAAGACATCAGTTTCTCCATAAGTGAACTCACAACACAGTCCTATAAATCTGCATTACAGCTCTTGTAACGCTTAACAGAAATTAATTACTAAGCCCACGGATGTGGTCAGCGTTCCAGAGCAGCGGCCACATCCAGGAGCAGTCGGGTGGTTTACCATGTTCACATAAAAGAGGACATAACTTGTTGACAATTAATATAGCAGGTACCAGCTGGAATTCCCTTGAACTGGTTTTGGAATCCATGAAAGCTGTGATGGACAATACTGCTGGGTATTTCAGAACTGGTAACAAAATGAGTGCTGGAGGCTCACCAACTGGAGGGACAAAGCAGCAAGAGAGTGTTGTGAGGAATTTCCCCGTAGTACAGGACATCCACCAGAAGTTCATTTGAAGACCAGGCACTGACTCTAGTCCTCCCAGACTCCAGTTTGCTCCAGTGCTCGGCTATGAAAAGGCAGGACAATGCTGGACAGAGAAGCTGCGGTTCCCCACTTCTCCAAAAAAGGCTGCCATGCAAAAGTTAATTAAGATCTTTGACCCTAGCCAATTTCAAAATTGTGATAAATGAGTCTATTAGATAATGGTCAGTAAGCTGCCACACTTATGTATGAAATCACAGATGCAAATCCATTTTAGCACACCAAGAAATGGAATACTGAGATGCAGAGGGGAAAAAAAAAAGAAACAAGAAAGCCTATTGTTCACACTGGATAATCTTCATTCCAAGGAAACTGCAACAATTCCAAGAAATTCCAACAACTACTTGATGGGTGGCTGCAATGGGAACAAAATATTTCTCAGTAGGGCCAAATAATATAACATGAGGCAATGACTGTTTTTTGGGAGGTTCAGGATGGACATTAGAATCACAGAATGGCTGGGGTTGGAAGGGACCTCAGGAGATCATCCAGTCCAACCCTCCTGCCAAAGCAGGTTCCCTACACCAGGTTGCACAGTAAAGTGTCCAGGTGGGTTTGGAACACCTCCAGAGATGGAGAGTCCACAGCCTCTCTGGGCAGCCTGTCCTAGTGCTCTGTCACGCTCACAGTGTTGCCTCCCAGTAAAGAAGCTTTTCCTCATGTTTAAGCAGAACCTCCTGTGTTCCAGCTTGTGCCTGTTGCCCTTTGTCCTATCACTGGCCACCACTGAAAAGAGTCTGCCCCCGTCCTCTCAACACCCACCCTTTAGATATTTATAAACATTGATAAGGTCCCCAATTAGGAAATTAATTTTTCACTAGGGCAGCGGTGCACTATCAGAATAGGTTGGCAGAAAGGCTGTAGAAGTGCTGTCCTTGGAGGTTTTTCAAGAGATACCCAGACAAAGCCATTGTCATTCAGAGGTCTCTCCAATCAACATTTCTATAAGCATTTAAATCAGAGATTGCTTCTAAAGCAGTAGTATTTGACTCACAAGATTGCTCCCGTTCTCCTAACAGCAAAAAAGCCCAACAAAACCCAATTGTGCAACTGAAACTTGTGCCAGTCTGATCACTAAGAGTGCTGGTAGGTTTGTGGAGTGACCTGATTCACCTGCAGATTTCCACAGAAGCTCTCTAGGGCTTTTTCAGGTCCAGCACAGCAGACAGAAATGGCCTGCAGCTAGTCAGACAGCAGACAGTTGTTCAGGCAGTAGCTGCACAGTTTTGTGATAGCAGCAAAGGTATGTTTCCTAAACCATACATGTATAAAACTATGGATCTTATTTGTGGAAGGGAACAGCATCCATTGTTTAAGCCACCGATCTGCACAAAGCCTGCTGGAAAGGTAAAGCCTTCCTTCAGCAAGTGCCCACCCAAAACAAGCTGCTTAATCCTCAGCGTGACATGCCTCAGCCAGGCCTCTGCAAAATGAAATGGCCACAGACAGGACATGAGAGTTTACAGCGTGACAGTGAAAACCCTGTTATGTGAATTGTGTGTTTGTGAACTCGGCCACCCTGGCTGGGCAAACCCTGCAGACAAAGCTGCCAGCACCTTCCATGCGTTTATGGAAGGTAGCTTGGGGTAGGCATTTCCTTGAGGCCGCACCTTGAGACAAAACAACGGTTCCTGCTGTGGACAATGTGCTGCTGACTGCCAGAGATCACTGGCAGAAAGGGCCATGCTCATCTGCTTCTCAGCAATTGTGGGCAAGAGCATAAACCTCACTCAAGAGAAGTCAAATTCATGACAGCGTTCACCTTGCATATCCTCAAGGTCCCAGTTCACACCTCCCCAAACTATTTGAATGACTCTCTCACATGTACATGTTTCTTGTCAACCCAAAGCTGGCTGTAAAAGGGAAGGAGCAACTCTTACCAGCAGAGTTTTGTCATTCCATGGGAAGTCCCAGAACCACTCTGTCTGGTCTACACCCGCTCAACTCCTATTAGCAGATTACCCAGTCAAGACATGGAGCTGCCTTGGCCATACTGGGAGGCATCTCAGAGCTGCAGCATTGCCTGCTGATGGGTGGCAAGGCTGGGAAATGGACAAAAAAAACACTAAATGTCCATATTCTCATATGGCATGCTCTGAATTTCCCTCCATGCTGGCTCCAGCAGAAGCTGGCTGGATTGTTGCTTCAACACCCACAGCCCAATGTACCTCTCACACCATAGTTTATGACTGAAGTACTATGGGCACACAATAATGTCTGCCTCACAAGAAGGTCCTAACCATGCTTTCTGCAAGATGCTTTCAATGCTAAAAATGGTTGTGTGGCTGTACATGTGTCTGTATTTCAGATGTCCCAAATTTAGTCTACTAAACTAGCTGTGTGTACAGGAGGTTGACATGCTCTCACATCCATGGCTAAATATACTTGCTCGGTGATGTTCTGAAAAGAAAAGGACACTATAGATCAAACACTCAAAGGACATTGCAAATGCAGTCATTACAAGCTGCACTAGTGAGAACACATATATTTGAAATAGATGCAAAAATAAAAAATTCATCATTTCTGTATATTAACCATTTCAGCCCAAAAACCAGAGAGCCTCAGACCCGACCGCAAGGCAAGTTCAGTCCTACTTCACGGAGTTTTTAATACAAACATCCCCCCCTGCACTTCCAAGAATATGAACCTATTTGAAATGAATCTGGAGGAAGACAAAAACTTGCTACAAACTGGACAGAGCTACTGAAGCATTTTAGATTCCTTCCCTCATGTTTCACATTTTTTTCCGCATTCAAACCTATTCTGGTCCCGACGCGGTGCAACGCAGTTAATACACAAAGGTTTAAATATAGAGCAGTTACAAAATTTTTCATTGTTGCATAATACCATGTAATCTGCCTTAATAACACACACAGGATAAAAGTCAGAGAAGAATCTCTGCACCAAAAATGCACTTCGGGAGCCAAATGTTCTCCAGGTACATTGTGAACCAAAGTGCTGTGGGTCGAGCCCACACCTCTGTGTCAGGCACCCCTGTGGTGAACTAATGGTTGTGTCTTCTCCCTAAAGAAAGGTGATTTGATCTCCCTACCAGACATGGAATTCAGCATAAAATACAGAAGTGAGCTAACTGCAATTTTAAGATGCTCATGTTTTTACAGGAAGACTCTTCACAGTTTTATTCATGAAATGCAAATACCTGTGTGCAGGGAGCACTCAAAGTTTAGGTAGAGAGAATCGGCAAACACAGAAGCTCAGGATCCTCTGTGACATGCACTGGTCAGGATGCACACAAACAGCATCACTATTCATAAACTTACCATTATTTCAAAGTTTTTAAGAGATGCAGACCAGCAGTAAAAACTTCCCCACTGCAACTTCAGGATTCACCTGCCACCAAGGTAAAGTCAAAGAGAGGAGCTCTACCTGCCTCCTGACTCCAACATCAACCCTTTCTCACTAGAGCAAGTCAAGGTGTCTTAAGGGCTTCGGCTTTTTATTTTGTGCACAGTCACACTCTTGAGTGATGACAGAATTTTGCTGCAAATGGTACTGAAAATTAAATGTGTTCATATTATTTTGTATATTCCTGGATATCATGACCATACATAAAATGCAGATACACACATAATTATATACTCCACCCTGCTTAGTACAAGCTGGTATTCAAGCCTACTTGCCTCCCTCCTCCTTCAGCTAACACTTAGAGTAAGTGTCAAGAATTATATATTTACAGCTCTACAATACTTTTTATAAGCTAGCAAAGATGATCCTGTACTAATTAAAACACAATTGTTTACAAAAGCATTTAAAGAGATTATATATAACCTTCCATCTTAAGAAATCATAGAAATTCAAGAATATAAAAATAGTTCTGAAGAAACCTATTTATTAATGGTCCAGACAGAATTTAGCATATCTTCAGCAAAATATTAAATGCAATGGAAGATATCAACCCTCCACTGAAGTATAAAAATCTCTCCTCCATATTTATTTGTCAGAAACATTTTTTAATACTTTCTACTCTAAAAAGTATAGCTAAAATACACTTTTTTTTTTTCCCAAAAGAGGCTCTAGCTCACACTCAAGCTGCACAATCTATTTCAACTACACAAAAAAATTGCTTTAGTGAAAATGAAAGAAAACCTCTTAGTATTAAAGCACTGTACCATAGCAAGGCACCCAGTGTGCCGATTGCTACGAGATGTGTGAAATGCTCGCTCACAGCTGAGTGCCTCAGAGACAAAAGCAGAAAATTCAGTAGTGTCCTTACAGCAAACCTCTTGGCTTCTTACTATCCAAGAAAAGATAAGCCCAACACCAGCATTCTGCAACAGATGCCTTTTTTTGTTTTCTATATTAAAAACAAAATCCTGAAGTTTGTGCTGCAGGTGAGGGGTCATCCCAGGTTTGTTCCACATGGCATTTTTTCCCCGTGTCCAACACCTCACAGAGGCCTCTGCAACCAAATTCAGCAGCAAAGCCCGGGAAGGTGCCGTGGCAACTAACAGGCAGAAGTAAGCGGCAAGTGCCTAATTGCAGTGATTGTTAGTGAATTAAATGCATCAGCCCTACAATCGGTGCAACTGCCTGCTTTATTTACCTGAGTGTTAACTACGAGCTTCAGCCTCTATATGCATTTGCAGTGGGCTGAATGTTTTTGTGCATCTGATTTGCTAAATTGAAACCAGCCAGACAGCTTTAGTAGCCAGGCGGTTGGTGGTCTTGGGGTACTTCAGAAGCAACCAAACATGACATTAACTGCCTAGGAAGGCAATGGCTGCAAGTGTATCTTACCAACACCAGCTTTCAAAGAGTCAGTGCTGCTGTGAAGCCGGTCATTTGCAAGTTTTCATGTGAATACTGTTCAGAAGTGTCTGGTGCTGTTCCTAACGCTAAGGAAGACAGAAGAAAACTTTTGCTGCCTGTTACACAGCTTACCATTTCTTCTTGCATTTTACCACTCTGAAAAATATTTAAGCTTTCTATTTCACTATATATAATGCCCACTGCAGCATGCACAGTACATTTTATTTACTTTCACTTAGTGCCACTTCAGCCCACTCGCAAAGGCAAGACTCCATGCCACGCTTTAACTTTGCCTTCCAAAAGTTGTGGCTTGTTCACATTTTAGAACATATGCATGAAACCAGAACTTATTCCTACATCTTTCAGCAAACATAAATTAAGAGAAGTATCTGCAGTGCCACAAATTTATGCATTTTTTTGCCAGCTAAGCCTCTTGGCAGCAGCATGCAGAAAGCTAGCTGGGATGCAAGCTGAGGACAGGTGAATACTGGCTGGTCTGCGAGAGGGAAGCCGCTGACTCCCAGGAGAGAGGATGCCTGGCAGATCTTGCTGCCCATGTTGCCCTCTTCCCCTCTCCCTCCTTTCCCCATCTCTCCCGTAGCTCCCTGCTAAATGCAATGACAGCTACCTGTCCTAAATTACGAACACTGAGCTACATCAATGTTTCTTGATCTCTCAAAATGCCTGAAAGCCAACTTTCATGTTGCCTGTGCTCCAGTTCCCACCGGAAGGTGAGCTGTGGTGCCCATGGGCTGCCATGAGCCAGGGGCAGCAGCTAAGATGGGCCAACAACAGCAACTCCTGGGTCTTGCTTTGGGCTGGAATGACCCTGTAAAGCAACCTGGACAACACCAGCATGAGACCTGACTGGAGCCTCAGCAGCTGGCGGCTGGCCAGACCACCCACATGCTGTCCCTTCAGGAGTGTATCCGACAGCAGAAGAAGACAGACTGATGAGGGTCCAAGAACCATGTTTGACTTTGTCCAGCAGAAGATATAAAAGCCCTGTGGAAGTATTATTCCTTGACCTTCTCCCACCCAAGTTCTCCTCCTGGCGCAGACAGTGAGCACGAGCTGTCAGAGAGGTATGACACAGGCATCCCCCCAGCTGGTGCCACCCCACTGCATGCTCATCCATGTGCCTAAAGAGCTTGCAGACCAACACAGCAAAAGCAGAAAACCAAAATACAGTCCTTGGTTTCCAACCAGTCCTTTTCCTTCACGGGCTTATGGCAGGAACTCAGAACACTTGTGCAAGACAAGGCACAGGCAGGACCATGTCAGCAAGGACGCCGGGACAAGTGGGACGCCAGCAGCTCTCACTGGAGAACTGCTGCCTCAGGCTCCCCACTGTTAGCAGCTGCAGGACTAACATCTGACCACCCTCATCTCCACTCCTTGTTTTTTCCCAGGGTCGTCCTCACAGCTTTCCCCAAGTTTCAGCCATCCCACTGTCTTAAGCTGCTCTGACTGGAAGAGCAGCCATGAAAGGTTTAACAGCCCTTCGTTGTCTCAGGTCTTGGACTGAAGTTACAGCAACACACAGAAATGTGAGAGGAGCTTTACAGGAAATGTCAACAGGAATTTACAGCTACACAGGGATTCCCAAAAGCACCACAAGCAAACGTAATGGCAGCTGGATTCCATTTGTCTTTCCTGGATGGTGACCATCTCAAATTTACACGTATAGGATTCTCCATCCTTTGACCAGAGGCAATAAAATCTCTGACCATGCAAGAATGTAAGGCAACAGAAATCAAACATTACAGAAACAGTTGAAATCCACTGCAGTTAAGTTTTTGCCTTTGGATGGATTTCTGTTCCTCTGCAAAAAGAAAGAAGATTCCAACCTATATTTTAGCATTGCAGCCTTCAGGTTGTGCTTACCTACAAAGAACAGTTTTCTGTATTTTAAACATCCAAAGTCAAGACCAGACAAATACGAACCATTATTATACCTATAGAAAAGGAATTTCTGTTTCAGGTGTCTTCTGTTTTTAGCCCTGTTATCTATTCATTACCTTTTAACATTTACTGCTCAAACACTTTGCAGCAGTAGCATGAGAGGTGTCACCTAGTACCACAAGCTCAGCATCACACAGTACCTACCTAATACAGGCAGATGAACAATACTGCCTTGTGGGGAAATACACGAGTGATGGAAATACCTTTGCACACACTTGAAAACAGAGTCCACAAAAAATACTCAGCCATGCTTTTAATAAACATTTAATACTTCATTCATCCAGCCTTCCACCCATTTCTTTCACACATTAAAATGCAGGCATTGCAACTTAGCAGTCCTCCTAAATTAGACCCCTGAAATCCATCTGTCTTACTGGCACTCAAGTTTCTTAGATTACACTGTGGGGAGACTTAAGATTTAAAGTTTGTCTGTTACCTCAGCACAGTGACAGACCCAATTAGATAAGGAAAGTGCCATTACAAGATCATGCCGTTCTGGTATCAAACCGTTTTAATTCCCCCTTGAAGTTACACAGAGGTACACATGTACTTACACACGCTCCCCATCGAAACCCCAAGAGTGGATCAGGACTTGCCACCGTTTACACGAGTCAGGTAACTCTTTGCTCCTCACCGGCGGTGGAACATTGCAAAGCAAATCTGCACAGCAAATTCAAGCCCACAACATCGGTCTGCAGTTCTGCAATAGGTGTGTTTTCAGTTGCCTCCTTTTATGGTACTCTTGTAAGTAATTTATTGAAGACTGCTGAGTGTAGGTGAAGAGAATAGCATTTATTTAAACAAGGAAAAGGTGCTTAACAACAACAGGTTTGCACCGGGCTTACATGCAGAGGGGAACAGGATGATAACTATAATTTTCCACAAATTAAGCATTCACCAAAAGGTGGTTGAATAGCATGCTGTCAGTCTCCCTCACAAGTGGCTCCGGGGAGTGTATATGTCCCTCTCACATGGTGCTCAAGTCTCGAGGTGCAGTGTGGTTCTGTGCACACAGGCTACATGTTTATCGACTGACAACACCCCAGAGCAAGTCACTGCTTACAAATCAGCTCATGGCTTGAAACCGGCTTTAATTATCAGACTGTTTCCCCACATCAAAATGCTAAGCAAGAACATCGTGTCTCAGGACATTTGCCAACAGGAAGGATCTTAAAAAAAAAAAAAGGGGGGGGGGGTGACTACAATGCTTAGAGAAGCCTGGAGAAGTTGAGCTATAGCACAGCCCTAAATGAGGAGAGCTCGGTACAAGGCCTAGCGAGCTGCTTCTGCCTAATTTTAAGCCTCCCTATAGACCTAGTTATTTTATACATATGTCAAATGAGGGGAGAAATGTGTTCAAGACTTTTTTTTTTTTTTTACACCTCTGTATGATGCCAAATTAAAGGAGAGGCAAGTCAAGCTGAATTATTTTAGCTAAATTAAAAACATGCATTGCCATCACACACCGAGTGTGAGGCCTTGGGCTGGCAGACAGCCGGAATTAAGCAGCCTTTTCCTGCATCAAGTTAAATGAAGAGTGTGAGGCATTAATAGCTGCAATACTGGATACCTGTGACTGCGGTTTTATTGTCTATTGTACCTGCATATCCAAATGCCAAATAAATACCGAGTGTTCAATTTAACTAGCCTGACAAATGCTGTAGGGACTCCATGTTCCAACCTGCACAAGGCACCAAAAAAACCAGCAGCAATTTACACAGCAGTTTTAAAACCTAATCAGAGTTAAGGCAACTATATCTCCAGTTCAGCACCTAAACAATCACTTTCTCATTCTCAGAGGTAGGAAGTTTTAAGCTCTGACCGGGAAATTAATTATCAGAAAGGGATGTTCAGTGCTATGTCTTCTAAATTTGCTAACACTTCCTCAGCACCTGTACCTACCAAAGCTTTGTGGCCATCTTTGAGGGAACAGCTAATAGTGGTGGCTTGTGCATGCACAAATTAAGTTAATTGGCTTTTGTGGGGAAAAAAAGATGGTGGATGTTGCTGTCTTTTACAGTTGTAGATATTTGAAATGTCCTCAAATGAGACAGCTGGGGTACCCCGAGAAAACAGCAAGGTGCCTGTTTCAGCCAACTGAAGGCTGGTTCACACCCCAAATGAGACCACCAAAGGAAAAGAAGAAAAGAAATCATCTTGAAGTAATTAAGAATACATGTCCCCAAATGTTTTGCTGTACGTCTCCAATTCTGTCATTGAAACCTTGTAATTAGAGGTGGATAGAAAAGACAGAGTGAGGTATATATATAAACAAATTTAGGGGAAGGATTAAATGCACTGACTGTAATTAAAGATGGTCTCTTTCAAGGCTACAGTGGGTACTCTTACTTTAATATGAATTAAAAGCTGAGCAACACTTACGTAGTATTTCCCCCCTAAAGAGTGACAAAATCTGGCATCACGGGACAGTAGAGAGTTGCAGATATCTGACAGTCCTGCCTCAAAGTTTAGATTTAGCTTGCCACAGCACAGATAGTGCCTTGTTTATAATTTAATTTCCATCCTATTTCCCTTTCCATTGTACAGGGCAAAGCTGGCTGTCTCTGTGCCAGACAGGGTGCAGTCGAGCAGAATCTGAAAATGATCCATTTTGGGATGGAAAGGTATTGGAACAGCTTTTCAGAACTCTCACCCCTTTCCTCCTCCTTCTTCTTCTTTCTTGCCCACAAAACTCAGCACAGATTTCTTAAGCGCAGTGTCCTGAGGTTATCTGGCAATGGAAGGAAGAGCCAGAAGTTTGGACCCACTTGCCATGTGAGTATGTAAAGTCAGGCAGTGGGAACGAAAACACCTGACAGTCTGTTTCAAATACCTGTTAGCACCAACTGCTTCCAGCCAAACACACACAACAAGCTCCCAAATTTCCCTAGCAGAAATTATTTGCTCCACCCATGCTGTTCATTTCAGCAGTCAACACAACAGCACTTACCAATTGGGATTAAGTCAGCTTTCTTGGAGGAATTACAGGGTTTGCTACCTTTGTTTTGTAAATACCAGCTAATGTGGTATGTAAGACACACAGTGTCTGTCCAGCCAGTATTTGCAAACACTGACGGTACTCCCAGCTTCAAGAGGAGCGACTTGAGTTCTGGCAGTGATTACATGCCAGGCATGCCCCTTATTTAGCACCTTGTATCTCCATCTAGTTAGCTAAATTGAAACATCAATGAAAGAAAAACAGATAAATTCATTAGGCATTAATCCCAAGGTGGCACTTGGGAGAAGACCCACAAGTAGTTCTCCAATGTTGCTTTTAGAAAAGTTTTTCCCCATTCAGCTGTAGTCTTTGACTGTTCCCTGAATTTTTTGCTTTCTTGCTATAAGGCAGAACCTGATACAGACTCTCTTAATGTAGGGCACGTAGCCTGAAACTGGAGTTATTAGTTTTCAGGTTAGAAGCATTGCAACAGAACCTCATGTACATACATCCAAGCGCACACCTCTTCTCTATCAGCTACACCAATCTCCAGGCACGACACCAAATTAGTTACACTAATGTGTACAGAAAAAATTGTGTAACATAAACTAGAATTGAACAACAATATTAGCCACTTGACACCCTTTGACAGGTCCTGTCACTCTGCTCTGCTCTAGTAGGATGTGTACTGCTCAGTATATGCATTTCAGTCTCCATCTCAAAACACAGCAAGCACTCTATGAAGTCCCAAAACAACCCTCTCCTTCCAAAAATAGGGAGCAGCATGGGGAAAGGAGTATCTTATCCATTCTTGTGAACTGCACAGTTCTTTAGGACAAGAAACATCCATTTTAACTGGATCACATCCATGGAGTTTTTATCTGGCTGGATTTTTTTTTTCTTTTTTTTCCCCCAAAAAGGCCCAAATTAAACTGCTATGAAGGAATAGCATTATGCTTTTTCACATTTATGATCTGCTGGCTAAATGTTCATGCTCAGTACAGTTTCTGGAACCTTAACTGCATCCTCTGTATCTGCCCAGAGGTCATGTGGGGTTCAGCTTGTAGGCAGGCATGCACAGCTCCTTCTGAAAGCCCCTGAGCAGGGTGCAGAATCATGCCCACAGTCTGCCACATGTTAAACCACCGTGTGTAGCGAGGGGAAAAAAACAGATTAAAAATTACTTGACCTGTGAAGGAATTCTGTGTAGTAAATCTAAGCCCAAGTGTCCACCAACAGGGACCACGAGGGAAAAGCAGCATGAGCTGTAACAGGAAAGTACACATTGTTCCATCCAGAGAGAGATATTTTGAATTTGGGACCAGGCCATGGTATATCCAATACTCAAACAGGGTAAGCAGCCCATGGGAAGGAGCACTGAAAACAGCCAGAGATGCCCATACAGCATGGAGGCAGGGAGAGGAGGGGACAGGACAAGCAACCCACAGAATACAGCCACCTCCTCCAGCCTAGCTTGCTCCCTTAGTGCCTACTCCAACCAGGGACACTGGGTCATTGAAATTTTGTGCTCATGACATACTTGGAAGAAAATAATCCAGCCTCCTGAAGCTGTGGTGTGAATTCTGAATGCAGAGCCAACCTTGTCTATACAGCCAGAGCTGCACTGCTGGCTTTCAGGTGCATTTGCTACCTCTTCAAATCATGGCATGTACCACTTCTGTATACCCATTTTTCAGCTGTGGGCTTCCACAGACTTGACTGGCTGGGATTAAGCCAAGGATTCCCACTGCACTACACAAGACTCGTTTCAGAGGCCAGCTTCTTAAAGCCCATCAGCCCAGATGTAGCTGAGCAAGCTCAAAATGAAAACTTGGGGTTTTTTTAAATACCTAATTCAAGAAATCTTTTTCTTCTCCAATCAAGACAGCCATCACCACCAGGCATCTGTTCCCTTGTCTGCAGGGAATCAGCACCTAGCTGTTGTCTGTATGGTCCTGAAAGCACCTGGAAGTCTGGCCCATCTATCTCCATGTTGTACAAGACCAGCCCACTCTTTCTGCCAAAGTGGTTAAGAACTGGCCAGGTCAATTAGCAGAGGCTGAGAACATAAACCACCCTTCATATAGTCCATTAGAGGCCGACACTCAATGGACTTATGTTTGGAGAGAGGGATGAACAAATTCAAGTGGAAAAAACACATGCACTTGGTTTCTCGCCCATCTGCTTTCTGCTGGCTGTTTGGCTGGCCAGGAAGCACACGGCTTTCTGGAGCCCAGACCCATGACTGCACTCAGGCTCCACAGTTCAAAGCTGACTTCAGCAGGAAAAAGGACATTATAATTTAGTCAAGACTGTATTTTAGTCCATTTTTCATTGCTGAATAAAAGCTTTGACCAAAGCACAAGGATGTGTACATCTCTGACACCTGGAATATGACTTCCTGAGCAGATTAACTTCCAAGCTTCATCTGCTTAATATATCCCTCCTTTCCAAACCTGCAGTCTAGGTGGGAAGATGCTTTTTTGGGGAGTGCATAATCAGGTGAGCTGCTGTGTGCATTGAAAAGAGAGCAGTCCAGTGCACAGGCATTTGTATAGTAGCTATTGCAGCACGTAGTACAGGACAAGCCACAGGGTCTGGAGATTTGCTGACTGCCTGGAGGGGAAGAAAAAAGTGAGGAAAGCAGAGCATTTCAGTGCAAAGCTTTTTAAACCTTCTAATTTCTTTAATTCCATGGATTCATCAGACTCAGAAACATGGAACATTTCAACAAAAGCATAGGATTAAATTTTCAGCTCTGTGGGTCCAATTCTTTATAGAGTTTGCTAAACAAGCTCCACAAAAAAAACCTCAAACAAACAAACAACTTACTACAGTAATTTAAGACCCAAATGCCACTATATACTTTGCCCCTCTGTTGGAAACCGGAGGTTAAATGACAGGCAAGAGGGGGTTTGAGCTGAGACTCAGGCTGGCACTGGCTGAGGGAACCCTTTTCACTGGACCACTACAGCTGGCACCCTGAGAGAGGCAGGCATAGCTGGGGTGGGGGGGGCTGACACCTAAACCATGGTGGCTGTCTTCTCACAAAGGCAAGCCAGACTCTTAAGACATTATCTTGCTTAAGCAGTGCAAAGGTATGTTTATTGCAATTCACCAGAATTGCAATGATCCACTTCACACCAACCAGATGGTGTAAAAAGTTCCTTCACTTGACAAGAAAACCAGAACAAACAGATACAATACAGAGGTTAAGTTCTGCTATTAGGATGAGGTGGTTTCCACCACTAATGTGGCAGCCACATTATCTAGATGGTTTATGTACAATCTAGACACGTCCCAGCAGGAGTTTTTATAGACCCATTGTAACAATGAGACCTGCACCAGGTCAGTAAGACCCACACAGCACAACACTGTTCAGGCAGCAGCGGCCAAAACTGGATGCTTAGGAGAAATGTTAAACTGACAAAGAAGTGAACTGTACCATTCTGTACTGTAAATTAATACCAACACTCTAAGAAGTGATCCCACCCTCTCCCTGTGCTGGCATTTGGGTGTGCCTGTGACAGTGAGCTGGGTCAGGAAAACGAACTGGCTGAAGAAGCAAACTTCTCCCCTCCCTCCTGTGCTGGCAGGAAGCAGGTCCCAGCAGCAGCAGTGGGATACCGGGCTGGGTTAAACTCATGGTGGAAGCACAGCACCAAGCCACACACTGGGTGAACCTTCCCTGGAAGTACCCTACCTCCAGCAGCCAGTTCGGGGATTTCCTCAGCTGGTGGCTGCACCACAGACCTTCAACATGATGGATCAGTGCAGTTTCATCTTTATGCTGCGTGACAGCACTAACTGCAATGGTAATTTGCAATTTTGAAAAGGCAGCCCATAATAAAAATAAACATTAAGCATTGTTTTTGTATGCTATTATTTCAATGACCTTTCAGTTCTGTTCCAAAACTCCCAAGTTTATCAGCAACTGGCAATTACATGCTTTTCATTAACCCTGCAATTCAGTAACATGAAGAACCACAGACAGAATTTCAAGACATCCATCTATGCACTTTGTCAACTTATACAAACTTTAAACTCCAAGTAACCCTGGTAGGTGAAATCAATGGACCAACGAATGTAACTATGCTCCTGGCAAGCTCACCTGCACTTTTCACAAGAAAACTGACTATCTATTAGAACTTTAACTTCAGAGGCACCTATTCTATTTACTTTATCAGCTAATATTGCATGTCATAATGCTCCCAACTAAAAAAAAATATATATATTTTTAATCAAAATCTGCATTTAAATACAGCTATTTACTTCATACACATGATGATACACTAGAACAACTTTTTTTCTGGCAACATTTTAGGTTTAAAGAAGACACAAAGCACTACCCAAAACTCAGGAGTGCATTGCCTTCTGCATGCACAGGAACACTTTCAGCCTCTGCCTGATCAGCACCATAAACAATGCATACACTAGGCTCATTTGGGAAGAATGAAACGTTTGTTTTCTTCTACTAAAAGGTTTTGCAAGTCACTGTGTCTCATGTGTTCCCCATCCTGGTCTTGTACTTCTAAAAGTTCAGGGCTGTTCCACTCAGCTGATCCATGCCCAGCTGATCCAGGCTGTCTCCACAGCAGTCTCAGCTCACTGCAATAATACAAACAGTGATCCCTGAACACGAGAGAACGGCTCCCTGTCCCACCCAACACCCAGGGACTGAGCTGAACACTTGTACACTTCTCTTTCTCAGAGCAACTTCCATAGGAGAGCAGGGAAACACCCCTAAAGCACACCTCTCCCAACAGCAATGCCTGGTTTTTACCTCCACCTGGCTCAGCTTGCCAGCTTTTGTCAAACACACGCCTAGGGACCTGGAACGGGATCTGCCAATTCCTCCAAGCAGGAGAGCACTTGCAACTCAGATGCTGCACTGCTGAGCACTGCCATGCTCAAGATTGCTGGTCCATCCTGCCCAAAGGCATTATTAATCAGCTCCCTCTTCTAATTATACTCTCACTGCTTGCCAGGAGTTCAGTATTTTGTGGAATGCAGGCAGGACAACTTTTACCCATGCTGATCTGCCCCCTCCCTCCTTCATGACTAAAAAAAAACCCCAACAACCCAAACCCCACAGAGAATAATACAAATAGTCTGACAGAGGCAGGAGACAACCACTAATCTAGATCAAGCTGTACCATGGTCACCCAGCCAAGGCACTCGTTCAGCTCACATGGTGCCAGCTTGGGGACAGCAGCACATGGCTTGCTGATTTCAAGGCACACTTTTATTAACTTTCTCACTAATTCTTAAAAGCTGTTCTTTAAAATCATTCAATTTCACAAGCTATTTTCAAAGGCTTGGCCATAGAAATGATGAGATCTTGAACTCCTCCTGCAGCAGAGTTCCTCACGGCCAGGCAGGAGTGAAATGACTTTGTCACCAAAGGAGCCCTGACAGGTTGGTTCCACTTCCTTCATCAGGGCTTCGTCTGCTCCCAAGAAGAAAGGATGGACCAAGACAGGGAGGTGCTGTCTCCTCCCACAGTCCTGCGCAAGCTGGGGGAACAAGTCCACACATGAATAGCAGAGGGCAGATGACTCACTGCCTTCACAGAGCAGCATGAAGATCTCAGTACAATCTTCAGCGGATATACCTTGGTTTTTACATTGCAATGTAGAACTAGTATAAAATGATGCAAATAAATGAGACTTTGTCATGCCTTTTTAAGAAACTCGAGTCTCATGCACTCTTAGGTTTTTTACACTATGAAAGTTGAATTCCTCTGTACAGCTGTCAGGTAGGGTCAATTTAAAAACTGCCTTGCCAGAAGCCATGATTACCAATATACTTGCTATTTACATTGCTCTGTGAAAGCCTACTGATATAATGGTCTGGCTGGAAACAGTAACAAAAAATACATGCATGTACATATCTGTCATTAGGAACTAGTTACATCTGAGTGCCATTCTGATTAACCTGTCTGTAATTATTTGAATATCTTCTAGAATCTCATCTGCCCTTAGGATCTAAGATTTCCTACCTTCCTACTTTTTGTTTAGGGGATTTCCTGTTTCCTGGCTTGGAGATGTCATGTAATCACACAGGCCCAAAACAGGACTGCCATTAGAGGGATGAGTCCTTACGGTTTCACTATAATGAACACACACTGAAGTTCTGAGCAGGGTATTCCAGGGAGACTTAAAGCAGAAAAAAAGGAATATTATGTATGAATTGCTGATAAACACTTTACCATAATCATAGTCTGAATTCTATCATATAATGAGAATTTTTGTTGCAATTATGTCTCTATTTCCATTTGTCTTCCTCTGAGCATGCTCTCAAGAGCGTACAGAAAAGAGACCCAGCAATAGAAAATGCAAATTGAAGTAGTGGTGCCAAACGGCCGAGTCTGCACACACAGAGATCAACCACTGCCATTCCCACTGACGTCAGAACCAGAGATAAAACCTCTTACGTGCAACACCAGGGCAGAACCTGAAACAGCATCGAGCACCAGCACACAGATACTGTGGCTTTCTGGTTAGTGGCGGCTCTGGCCACCCCCATCCAGGACACCCAGGCCCTGTCAAAGAGGAAGCCATTTCCCTGTCCTCCAGCACTCAGTCCAGCCCACAGACACCACGTGAGGGACTGGGCAAGGAGGAGGACATGAGCAGCCAGCTCCTCTCTTCCTCCTCAACGGGCTCTTGTGAGATAACCATGTGTGCCTCAGCCAGAAGCATCACGGCTGTGGTGAGTCAAAAGCTCTGGTCCTGGAAAGGATGCACCTCCAAAATCAACATCCAGCGCTTCACAGCTGGCAGGGCAGGGCTGTGCCGGCGGGGAAGAGGTCAGGCTCTGCTGCAAGGACCAGCTGCTACAGGGACACGCTATGGCTGCAAATCTTCCATTAAACTTTGCAAGATGCTCGATGGATTTCAATGCAATTTGAGTAAAACAGGGTGAAAAACAGTACAATCGGTATTACCAGCTCATACACCCACAGTGCTGGAAGAGAGGGTTGTTAAAAGAAGATTAAAATAACAAGAGTCCTTCACATCAATACATTAGGTAACTTCAGTTGTACCCATCTCATCTGCTTTTGTGAATACCTGTGTGCACACACAAGGCCCTTGCACTAATTTGCAGATTCTCCCCAGCAATAATAAAATCTGGCTTCAAGTATAGTGTAGCTGTAGGAGGTATAGCAAATAGCAGCAGTTACAAACATGAGTTGTGTAATCACAAGACATACCTTGCAGTTTACCGATTTTGACCTTGAGATGGCAGAAAAAGAAAAGGTAGCAAGGCAAACACTATATGGTCCAGCTACTACAAAGATAGAACACAGAACTGAAAGTGAAAACAGATTAATAGATCCTTCTGCTGCCCCTGCATCTGCTGCAAATGCTGCTGTGCCTCATTTACTGTGCTGCTTAAACATGTTAAGGCAGAGCAGGGGGAAGAAGAGGCAACTCCACACTCAGGTTATAAAAATTACTGAGAGGAAAAAAAAGGAATATGCAGTTTAGATGATGACAAGTCAGTAATGATGGAGCAGGGGAAAAGGAAGAAATGGAACAGAATATCTGGAAAGAGGATGGAAAAAAAGTGAGAAAGAAGCACAGCTGGGGCCAAAGTTTTGGTCTGTTATTTTAAAGACCAAAGGACAGAATTTTGCATGAAGTTATTTTCCTGATGACTCTGTCAGCAGAACTTCAGCCAGCTGATTTCACTGCCTTAGCCAATGCACTGCACTCTGCAGCCCAGTCCTGTGTTTGTGAGCTTGAGCCTTCCCCAGTTCCTCTCATGTCTAGGATGGCCACGTGGCTATCAGGCAGGGCTACAGTTTACTCATATTACCATTAAACTACAGGAAAGCATGTAGGCATGCAAGGGAAGTGATGGTCTAGCTGCTACATAACTGCGGCCACAGAACAACACACAAAAAAACGCCCCCAGTGAATTCAATCTCATGGTGCCATCAACCACGTTTCACGTATTAGAAGCATGCAAATAGGTTTAAGCCATATTCACACATACATCCCTTGCTTTCTCTGGATGCATGAAACCTGAAAGACCACGAGGTACATGGAAGAAAAAAACAAAACAAACCAACAAAAACCTTTATGAAAGAGGGTCTGTCCTGCTGCCTGAATGATAAGTGAAAGGCAGCGAGCCTGCAGCGAGGGTGCCACGGTGCTGCTCAGCCAGGGAACCAAAAATCCAGTGTGAAGAGAGGCACCTTTTGCACTTGGCAGCTCTCTGTGTGCACCTTCAGAGCCGCGTACCCCAGGAGACTGCCTACAGCTAGCAAGCCCATCTGCAAACAAACTCTGACAAGATACAATAAACAGTGAACACTGCCTCCAAAACTGTGCAAACATGAGTTCTATAAAAATGAGGTCTTCAGGGTCTAATGAATGTCCTTAGTAAGTAAGTGCAGCTTTTCACAGCGCTGGATACACAGAACCAAGGCTGCAGCTCGGGAGTTGCTGATTTCTAGCCCACACACAGCTCTTTGGACAGGACACGTATCAGCAAGGAAGCAGACGGAGGGGAAAAAAAAAAAAGTATCTGTAGGTACTTACATGCAAGATGAAAATTAACTGCACTTTAGGCATACTTTAAAAAAAACATAGAATAACCCTGTGTGACATATTGTTCCCCAAAAATCATCCACCCTAATCACAAAATATTTTGATTGTACTGATAGTATTTAACACCTCTAGCAAACAGTTGCTGCAATCAGATTCTTTATTAGTAACAGTACGGGTAACCAGTTACAGCATTAATCAGTCCAAAGCTAATTAGCAGGGGTGTTTCAAAAATAGCATACCAAACAACAGAAAAAAGCCAAATAATATTATACCCATTAGGTTTTAGTTGATAAAAACACCCAAACTTAATAAATTATTCAGTGTTGAATCAAAACAATTTCAACAAAATTTTCTTCAATAACATGGTAATTCTAATGTCAAACCATACATCTTTTAATTTACTTTTTTCTCAAGACTTACCTATGTTTTTCTAGTTCGTTGTGTGACGACCTATTAAAAAGAGAAAAGAAATATTAGAGAAAAGGTTAAATAGCAAGATTTAGACTATTTAAAAGCCAACACCTGCATAAGTTGCAAAAGAACTCTTTAAAACATGTATTTATATGGATTATGAAACAGCTTCGCTGTTAAATTGTTTCACTTTGACATCCCTTAGATACTTCAAGGAATCAACTTAATTTCCACAAGTAAACCGTGGGTTTAGGGGGGAATTATAATAAATTTCCATTTATTAGTGTTCCATAGATTGAGAGACAGAATTGGACATAAAAAAATGAGCAGGTTAGTAATAAAAACAGCCCACAAGGTTTTTATCTGTGAAGAAAAATTATGAGGGGGCAGAAAGTGTTAGAAGATCTAAATGGTAACAGGTAAGAGTGAAAAGCACCCAAAAAGCCAGCTTTCAAGCCCACAGAGAAGCAGAAAGAAAAATCAGCAGCTAACCACTGCTGTTGCTGTTGACATCTTAACAGCAAAAAAAGAGGAATCCTCTTAATTCTTCTGAGTCTACAACCAGGATAAAAAAAAACCCAACAAAACCAAATCCCAGTCCCTGAACTGACCACATCAGTGTGCTTTTCTACTAGGATTCAAGATTGTTTTTTCCTCCAACCGATGCCTCGGGTTTTTTGCCATTAGAAGGCAGCCCTAACTTCTGGGAGGATTATTTGTTTTTTAATTGATTCATCTGGAAATATTAATTTTATTTATTTATATAGCTCAGATTAAAAACATTCCTAAAATGAAGTTATTGTCACCACTTCAAAACCAGCAACTTCCTGGACCTTTAGTTTTGTCCAACTAAAAACATTTCCAGTACTTAAAGATCAAAAGATACAAAGGCGGCGGCAGCTTTTACGGCTGGCAGACTACGTCAAAGCAGCTCTCCTACAACGTGCTGCAACCCCTGCCTGTGTCTGGGCACGATGTGCTGACTGAGATGGCTTTGCAGAGGTGTAAGTGCCCAGTCCATCGAGTGAACAGAGGTATCTCAGGATAAGGAATTGTTCCTGCAGAGATGCAGGACCTGTCCAGCGGCAGCCGTTCTGCCTCTCCCCGCACACGCGCGTGCAGCTGCATGCTGCGGCATACCTCGGTGTTACTGATGATGAAAGCATCTCTCCAGTCACAGAGAGCAGAAAGAAGAAAGCAAAGCTCATGCAAAAAAATAACCAATGAACAAATCCACAAGCAATTTATTTCAGCCTGGCGCAGCTCCTGATCCTGCAAGGAATTAAGCGAACGGCCCCTCTGCAGGTAGAGGAAAACTCAAATGCATACAAGGCTCAGCACCGATGTTAATCTGTTTTCACTGGAGAGCATCCCAGTATTGTTACCAAGACATCAGCTATGTCAACCATTATCTGGTATCTGTTTCTAAAGAGTCTATGAATTTAATTTTTTTCAACTTGTTGCATGAAGTGAGCCACAATCACGTAACCCATGTGTTCCTACTCTGCCACCTAAGTGCTCCTGACCACTGCAGCAACACTGAAAATGCATTACACATATTCTGTGCTACATTAATAGACCAAGAAGGGATGGGTTTGCTGTGATTTACTGCCTTTACCATTTGACCATAATAAAGGAATATTGTTTTTATTTTCTACTCCTACACACACAGAAATAGCTCAAACCTTTTCTCCATGAAAAGTGGCAAACACTGTGCCAAATCCGCCAACGTTTACGAAAACACACAGAAAATCTAAGTTCAGGAGGAACCACTCTCCCCAAACACCCCCAACGGGCCTGTCAAAGGCACAAAGACACTGTTCACAGGGGACTCTGGGAGAGAGGAAAGACAGGCTTGGCCCAGGGTCAGCCCTATGGCGTGACCTCCCTGACATTTTTGGCAATTGTACCCAAGATGAACATGATCACTGTAACGAGACAATTCCGATCTGCCTGCAGCAGTGGAGCTCACAACCATCTCTGGTGAGCATGCATGGTGGCTGCTGCACCAGCAGAACCACTAGCCAAGAAATTCAGCCTGCACAGAGCATTTTGCTGGGTGAAGAGAGGATGCAACGAGCAACTGGAAGTCTTTCTGCGTGCAGCACACCTACAAGGCACCTCTGGCTGATGAAGGGTGACCCTGGTGTGCGCCCGGGACACGTCCTGCCAGACCAGCTTTGGAGGGGCACAGCTGCCTGCCCCGGTTATGCCAACTACCAGAGTAGCAGTGAATTTGTGTCTCTGCACATCTCTTTGGGATGCAGAAGCCTAATGGATGTGTGCAAACATGGGCACCAGCTGCACATTTCAGGAGGTGCAAGGAGGCTGACTAATGCCTCACTTATCAGGCCCTATCTAGGAACCAAAACTGTGAGTTCTGACATTTACCTGTCAGTTGCTCCATCTATAGAACAAGCTAAATATGCTATTATAAGCAAGATGGTTTATTTTTTTGGTTGGGTTTGTTTTCAGAAGAGATTAACCTCTCTCTAAATATTGTTTATTCTCTTCTTTAGAGTCTATAGCACAGTATATTGCAAGAATATCCAGCTCTTTCTGCAAGTGAAGGAAAAATCATAAGACCTGGCCTGCACACAAACCAGTACCTCAAGCACTACCTCTGTTTCAAAACAGAGCCTTTTAATACTTCAGTAAAAGATAAGTTGTAGGCCAGGACTCAGAAGATACATGGAGATATATATTTCTATAAAAGAGACAGATGTATGACCATGGTTTTCAGATAAATGGTCTGTGGAGCCCTTGAAAAGAGGCTGCAAGAGAAGGAAGATATTTGCAGTTTAGCTTAATTTCACTATATTGGGTTCTGTATCTCCAGGCAAAACCTGGGGAAGTTGGGGGTAGCAGTGATGAGGGAAAGGTGTCCATAAAAGGTTCAGATTAAAAGAAAGGGAAAAGCCAACAATAAAATAATCATCAGCAAAATTACATGTTCAGGAGATCAGCAATGCTGCTGCTGAGACAGCCCGAATACCCCTTCAGCAAATACCAAGTAGTTCATCAGCTATGAAGTAGCAGTTACATTTTCTTTGTGAACAAATTGTCAAAAGAAGATTTGAAAGAAGGGGAAGGAGCCCAGTCAATGCAGATGTTGGCTTCCAAGATACTGTCCCGTATCCTCAGAGCTGTCCCCTTCCACCACCCTCGCTCCCCAAAACAAGACTTCTAGGTATTGGCATGTGGTTGACGCAACATTCAGCAGACATATCTAAACGATCAGGATGGGTGCTAATTGAGATGGTAAGACTAACACAGAAAAGACAAGTCCCTGCCAAAGTCTCCTTTCTACCCGCTTACGGGTGAGCCAGCAGGAACTGCCCACGTGCGTATTGGGCTGAGATTTCACTGTATGCACGGCGTGCTGCCTGTTTCATTATTAAGACACCTTCCCCTCCTCCTCCATCCATTTGCCCCACCACATGGTGCATCTTGTCAGAAGGAAACCAGCACAGCTCCTGATAAAAGCAGAGACATATCAGCAACGCTACAGAAATTTCTTCCCTAACTCTAAGGGGAGCCAGGTCAAAGCTCAAGTCACCAATACGCTACCAGTTGCCAACGCATTTTAAAGCACGATAGGGAGCAAAGCAGGGTAGTTAATGAAGTGCTGAAAACAGTGGCAAGTGCCTCTGCCTGTGCCAGGGCTTTCTGGTGCAGGCAGGGCTGGCAGGGTGTCATACAACCCACATGCAGGGGACACAACACCACCTAAGGTCACACGGCACTTGGAGGGACACATGCAAACTGCATTGCCTGCACTTCACCTTCTGTCCAGGCCAAAAGAGTAAGAACAAACAAAGCAAGAAGTTTTATAAGGTGCTACACATTCAGTGCCTGCATCCAATTCCCACTCCCAAGTGTGCTGGTGCGTGAGAGCACACAGCCTGTACACCCACAGTCTTGTCTGGTGTATGCTACGCAGCTTTTCACTGAGAAGATCCCGATTTGCTTCCAAGGAATTCCCTGTCCACACATATAACCTGCCATGGGATGCACCTGAAAACATTACAGCCCATCATCTGAATCACCAGAGATGAGGAGTGGTGCAACGCTAAACCTGAGCATGCATCCTGCCCGGTATTCACTGCTCCGGGCTCGTTTGGTGTCTGTAGAAGAAAGAGCCTGTATGGAATTAATCCACTAGGAACGACTACTGCATTCTCCTCATAGCAAAACGTAACCAGGCCTGCAGATTCAGCTGGGATCTGGGAACCAGCCGTACTGGCACAGCCCTGATGCACAGCTCTGGCTCTAGTACCTCCTTCAAGTTTGTGCTGCCACATGTCTGCAGTAGCAAGGTCCAAACACACCTCTAATAGGGTGGCAATTTGTTTTCCTCAGTTGCTGGAATGCTGCAACCCCCAGGCATCGCAGACCTTCTGCAGCTCCTCAGGGGTGACAGACCAATTGGTGAGATCTATTTTATTGGGGCTAAAACGCATCAGTCTTAAAAACAAGCATGGTGGTATGATTTGCTGTGCCTCTGCCACCAGCTTTAGGAAAGCAAACCTAGAGGGATCGACTGAATTCAGAAAGCCAGGCAAAAAAGCAGAGGAGCTGTGTCTGCAGAGTCTGGTTTGCAGTGTTTTATTCTTGGCCTCGCACAAAAAAAAAAAAAAGGAAAAATAAAATAAAAATTGGCCTCTGGTCCCTAAGCTGCTTTGTGTGGGCACAGAATAACATCTGCACAGAGCAAGGGGCTTGCTGTGCAGGCCACAGGTTGACCCTCAACGTGAGCCAACATTAACAGAGGAATTCGGACATTAAGCTCTGTTTTTATTTGAAACGCCAAACGCAGCTTTCATCTTTTTCTAGATATAACCCTTCGCCAGAACACAGCACAAAGTCTATTTATGTAACACACGAGCAAAAATATTAATTAATAGATACAGAAGATATATCTATAAATCAGCATTTATTTTGCTCCCCTCTCCTTCAGTAAACCAGCTCCTAACAAGCCAAACACACTGCACCACCAATGTCCAATTCTTTTCTCTGCAAGTAAATTTAACCGTGACCTCAGTAGACTGGCATCTAACACTAAGATTTTAGCTTTCATTTTACCTTATTTCTGACTCTTTCATGTCAAAGCGGCTGCCTGAGCTCCCCTGTGCAGGGGCAGACACGCGCCGCACACCCACGCACAGCTCAAGCCACCCCACACCTGGTGGGTGTCACTACAGCCAGGGCACAGGAAAGCCCAGTTACCTGCAGGCTAGTGTGGTCTTCTGTCAGAGCCCTGCCTCGTGAGCAAACGCCACCGAATTCCAGGTGGGTGCTGTGTTCCTCCTCGGCACATCGCACATGTGTCACCTATCCATTTCTTTGGATCAAGCAGCAAGCTTGGGGGGAACGTCTGAATATTTGTTATGAATGTTTCCAAGGCACAACTGCACTAAATCCAGCTGTTTGTTTTATGCCTTTTCTTTAATTCCAGCTACATATTAACAAGAATTATCAGACTGCATGGCACTGCTTCAGGAACTACAGCCACTGCTCTGTGAAGAGGAGACATTTCTATATTGTGGCCATGTACCCAATAAGTATTAAGAATAACAAGAAGATGTGACCTAGATTTACCTCCCCCCAAAAGTCAATCTTGTATCTTTCTCCAGTCTCCTGTTCTCTTGGCAAAACAAGAATCCAGTTTTATTTGTGAGAGGATTTTGGTGAAAACTACTGGAGGGGAACAAGCCTGAATCTCAGCTGAGGACACGGCACAAACAGCAAACCGGAAAGAGAAAGAAAACAAAAAGCAGTTTGGTTCGTGTGACATGGGAAAGGGCACACCATAGGAAACTGAGTGAGAAGAAAACACAAAAAATCAAGTAAATCTAATGTAGAAGTGAAAAAGAAATGGCTAAAAATTGTGTCTATTGCTACCAATAATCTCGATACTACTTCAGCAACAAACTGCTAATGACCACTTCCAATTTTGACCCAAAGCTAACAGTGTACAAAGCAAAAATCTTAAATTCCCGTGGTAGAGAGAAAGCTTACAGATTTTGGTTAATTAAATGCAATTCTGCTGGTATTTTTTTCCTGCATGAATCTAGACCTCTCAAAATTACTTCTCAATCACAGTCGAGAGGCCAGCAAGCTTTTAGCCCAGACCCAAGTCTCCTGTCCAAAGGGCAGGCAGCCTTCATCTCTTTTCTCCTCCTGCACGTCTGGGCCTTGCCAGCTTTCGATGAGAGGATGGAGGTCTCAAGATATCATTTCTTACATGAACATCACCACCAACTCAGCAGAGGATCCATCAGTGCCCTCCCTGATCAGGGCAGCTGTAATCCATCCCTGCCCGGTCCCCCAGCCCGCAGCAGCCGGTCAGCACACCTGTACTACATGGGGTACGCTCTTCCCCCGCCACAGGCAGCCAACATGAGGGAGAAAATACAGAACAAAGAAGAAGGGTACAGCACACCAGGCTTCCTCACATCTGACAGTTTTTCTCCTCCTCCCCTCTTTTCTGATTTTCCAAGAATGAGGAGGAAGATGTTTTTCATGCTTTTATATATGTATAGCTCATAAAGCATGAAAAGAAAAAAAAACCCCAAACCCTCACTTTTTAATCTGATCAGATGCTGCAAGCAGCAGGATACAAAAATAGATAATGAAAACAACAACAAAGCCCCTGCAGCTTTGAAATGTGCAGTTATCTGCTCTTTTCCTACCCCTCCAACCTTAAGTATACATTTTTATATATAAGAAAAACAATGTAATAATAAGGCATTAATTTCAGACACGTACACAATCGTGCCTGCCTGCATCTGATGCTCCAAACCCAGTGCATCTGGAAAATGGTTCAAGTGGAACAATGTGGACAAACACTTTGCCCGGTGCATCACATCACCCACAACCACTCCAGATCCTCTGAACTTTGATCAGTTGTCTCCCTCTGTTAATCTTTGAGTTGCTTAGGAAGATTTAACTGTATTCTCAAAAATTCAGACTCAGTCTGGGGGCTCAGAGCTCCAAATAGCAATAAACCAGTGATGCTAGTGTACCTTATGCATTTTAGATTGGATGTCCAAACATCAGGATAATTTCTTCCCCTCAAATCTAAGCTCACAGGCAGACTTGAGCAGCGATTGCTAGGTGTGGGTACAGAGTCAGCAGGTACAATGCAGAGGTGCCCACACGGCCCTGCTGCTGCACCTCCGTCCCTGGAATAGCAGGGTGCTGCATTAAAGCAACGTGCCCCCGCTTCCCACACCAGCAAGCGAGCCCAGTGTTTGTGCTGAACCAGGGAACCCACCAATCTGGTGGTGGTCACTCCTGAAATGGTTTCTCAACAAGCATTATCCTGTCCCTTGACACAAACAACTCATCCCTCATCTAATCACTGCAGCTAGAAGAAAAGAAAGTGCAAGTAAACGTATACATCGTGTGCCGCAGGATGGCATTTTTGAAGGTTGCCACTGCTACAGAGTGAGAACCAGAGCAGAAGACTGAATAGGTAAATAAAATCTACAAGCAGAAAACAAGCAGGAAGGTAACTGCAAGCAGACGTGTATGCCTCAGCTTTAATAACGCTAGCAAATCTGGAACCAGAAATCTTTTAATTCTGCTGTATTTGATAGATTACAAATCCTCTCCTAAAAACTCCTGAAAGCAGCTTACAGTGCAGACAAGTAACTATTTTGCAGCGGATGACAAGAGACCTAAGAACGGAAACGATGGAATAATAGCTCTGTAAGTAACACAGATTTCTTGAATGCAAGAGACAGAAAAGAAGAAATCCGTACAATTCAGTGAGCACTTTACCGCTGGAAATCTTACGAGACCTGTTTTGGTTAACTGTGAATTTTTTTTCAAGGCAGCAAGTATACTTTGTAAGAAAATAATTAAAAATCTGCAGGAGCAAAGTGTCTCAGGAAACAAGACACGCCTCCCACTCCTGATGACTTTCTTTTTTAAAATGAACTGACGTCTTCTCTACGCTCCAAGACGAGACAAAGAATTCAACTCAAACCGAAAACTGTAGGACTACTGCAATTAATACCCCCTGAAATGGTTGCCTTGCTTGGAGTAGGGGCACAGGGGAACAATTTGCTCCCCCTCAGTTATCTTCAAGACACATTGCTCGGCCGTGGTAGGCATGAGCAGGGTGCTCACCAGCTCATGTTTTTTCTCAAGGAGGGAGCTCGTTAGCTTTTGATTTCAGTTTGCACCTCTGGTGCCCCACGAGCAGCCACTGGCCGTCCGCCCCGCTCCTCCCCAGCGCCAGCAGCCCCAGCTGCCCGCTGCCATGCGGGACACCCGCCGGAGGAGCGAGAGCCGAGTGGGCCCGCAGAGACTCGCTGCTCGTTTGGAAAACAAGTCATGTGCAGGCTGAGTTCATTTTAGGCTATTCTACAGGAGCCACCATCCAGCACCACTGTGCAGAGCGGAGCCTGCGCTGGGGAGAGCACTGCCGCTCCGGGGCAAAGCAGGCCCAGCTGGGCACGGTCCTTGGTCCTCTCCGGAGCAGCCCTGGAAGAGCAAAGCAGAGCAGGCAGAGCACAGGACTGGAGGAGCTCCCAGGCAGGGGCCGGCACTGTCCCTGTAAGACAGCCTCCTGCACGTACACAGCCGCTGCCCAAGCAGCAAACAAAGCTGCAGAGAGCCTGCGCACAGCAGCCCTCTGCTCATGCCATCGCAGCACAGGTACCGGCTGCGGGGAAAACAACGAAACCACCGCCACCACCACCACAAACAGGCCGACAATAACCGTGATAAATAACCACCGAGTCATGCACTGTGGCGGATCTGCATGCGGCGGGCGGGGTGGGCTGGCAACCCAGCAGTGCAGCAGAAACCCTGGAGAGGTCAAGTTCACTCCAGCACCTCCTCGCTTAATACCTACAGAAGAAGTTCAAGCGCACGAGTGGGTCTCCCCGCACCACCCTGCACACGCTCCCCCTCCGAGAGCCCAGCGCCGCGCTGCAACCGGAGGCTGCATCTGCTCTGGCTGCCATGGGGGAGGCGGCCGGTTCGTTGCCTGTGGTTTATAAATAAATGCCGGGGGGTGGAGGGGGGGAAATTAGTGCCATGCAAAGAGAAGTCTGGGTGGCGATTATGGTGTTAAGATCTGCAGTAAAAGCCGCTGTCGGTGAGCGCGGAGCAGAAGGAGCGATGAGGGCGGATGGTTAGAAGTGCAGTGAGTACTAAGGAGATGGTGTACGCGTGGCAGTGTTTATATGAGAGATCAAAACAGAGCCAAGCCCATCCAGGGAAAAAATGGCGACTACCGGGATGGGGGAAACTAAGACACTGGATTAGTTATTATTTTTAATAAATGTATGCACTGCACATAAGCTAGACACATTGGAAAAGCTGCCGATTCATTCTGAAAAAGCGGTGCGTCTATTACCTGTTATTCTGGGATTTTCTGGCCATGGTGCCTGCCTTTGTTTTCTTTCTGGAATAGTCACTATCGAAGGGTAACACTGATGCATAGCCATGTTCTGCTTCTAGGGACAAAGTCAGCATTAGTGGCAATATATTTTTTCCATGCATTTTTTTCCTCCTTTGCAGGAACGCTAGGGTAAAGAACAGAATTTTTTCCGGTTGATTTGTTTGGATTTTATTCTGGCATCTCTTAAAGAAGCGAGACAAAAAAAAATATAACAACTCGGTAAACCGTTAAAAAAATAAAAAGAAGATGAAAGAAAAAAAAAAGTGCCGAAATTAGGAGGATTATTTGAGTGCACATTAAAAACCAGGCGGATCATGCAAACCCTTGTCACGCTGCGCTGGGGGGGGGGAGCACTGCCATACAATTAACGACTGCCACACACCGAGTGTGAGGGATCCTGAGCACTGCAACACACACACCATCCCCAGCCACAGCTTCACAAAAATAACCCTTTTTTAAACAAAAAAAAATTTAAAAAGCAAAGAGAAGGGTGCTGTTCCTCCCCCAGCGCGGTGCCTCTGGCGAAGCCCGGGTCAATCCCGCGGTGCCCAGGCAGGTGAGGTCCCCGGGCTGCTCGCCCGGCCCGGGCCGCCCGCCGCCGCCGCACAACAAAGGCCGATCGCGGCTGGGAGCGCCTGCGGGGGACTGAGTGACTGCCCGCCTGCGCCCAGTACCTCGGTCTCTTCTCTCCAAGTACTCGGCCGCTTCCAGGAGAATTAACAGAGAGTTCAATTCCATGGCTGTCGAGCCGAGCCGAGCCGAGCCGAGCTGAGGAGCAGAGCCGAGCCGAGCTGAGGAGCGGAGCCGAGCCCACAGCCCCCCGTCGCCCCGCGTCGCGCACCGCGCCGAGTTCACGCGCGGGGGACTTCCAAGCCCCCGGTTATAAGGCACCTCTCTCAACCTACATTTGACACACAGACGACGGGCAGCCCGCCCCGCCAATAGGGACTCGCGATTGGGTGCGAGGGCGGGACGCAGGGAGGCAGCCAGGCCAACCGGCAGCCAGAGCCCCCCCTCTTTTCCTCTGGCCGGGGCAGGGAATGTTGACAGATCCCCATCGCCCGCTCCCATTGGCTGGCCACTATAGTAACAATTTAGAAGCCGAAGCTTAGCAACAGCACGTGGTGGCCCAGCCCCCGCGCTCGCTGAGTGGCCGGCTCCTTGCATGTTAAGCAGGTAGCGGCCGCCGATTGGTGCGCGGGCCGCCATGCAAATAAGAGCGGGGAAGGGGCCAATGGGGTGGGAGGCGCGTGCCGTGCAGCAGGAAGCGGGCAAGCAGGAAGGGGGAGCCAATGGGAGGGAGGAGGCGCGGCGTTGCCGTGAGGAAGAGGCAGGCAGAGAGGCGGGGCGGACCGAGGCCCCGCCCCCGCCCTCACACGCCGCCGTGCGCGACACGCTCGCCGGGCTGCGGGGCGCAGCGGCCAGTGCCCGAGGAGCTGCCGGCAAAATAGCGCCAGGAGCACGGGCTCGCTGAGCCGGGGGAAGGGGTAAAAAGGAAAGAGGCGGGAGCGGGGGCTCCTCGCCGCCGCCGCCCCAGGCGGCAGGGCCGGAGCCAGGCCTGGGGAGCGCCGACTTCTGTGGAGGAAACCCGCCCGCCATAACCGCGCCTGCTCGGCACGGCTGCACACGCCCGCCCAGGGCGCTGCCCGGCCCGGTGTGCCCCCCGGCGCTGCAGCCCCGCCTCACCCTCACTACCGGCTCCAGTCAGACCTCCCCCCGCCAAGCACGGGGGCTGGCGGCGCCTCCAGCCCAGGGAACCCCACCCGGGGCTGCCCACCCCCGCGGCGGCACTCGCTCAAGACTGCCGGCTCGCCGCTCTCAGGCGGGCGGTGCTGAGGAAGGCGAAACCCCGCCCCTGTGGGCGGGCTGCGCATGTGCGCGGCCGCGGGGGTGGCTGGGACGGGCGGGGGGCAGCGGAGCAGCTTCACCGGGAGAGAAACCGACCGGGAGCGGGGGCGGTGTTTAGGGGGCAGTGCCCCTTCGCCGGTCGTTTGTGCCACGACCGCGCTGCCCTCTCGCTGATGAGGGTCGCGGTGGAAAAGGTTTCGAGCGGTGCCAGCCGTTGTCCCATAAGCGCCGGGCGGTTCTCACACAGAAAGTCCCATTTTTCCCTGTAAACAGGAGCGTGCTGCTCCCTCCAGGCCTTGGCGGGGAGGGAAGCGGGGCCCAGGGTCCCTGGTAGCCCCAGAGACCCCTGCAAGGGGGTGGGGGCAGCAGGTCATGATGAAACACGTCCTCATGGCTGCACCGGGGCGGCTCTGGAGGCGTTGAGGGCAAAAACCCAACCTCCTCCCCAGGCGTCAGCAAATGGAGGCCCCAGGGCATCGCCATGCCGTTGGGCTAGGCCCTTGTGCATCTTGGAGCAAGGAAGGGGCTCTTGGTGTGCCCACCGTGGGATTTCTCACCATCACCGGTGTGGGAGGGGTTTCCTAAAGCTAGATGACATTTCAAGCAGATTTCAATTCTTTTTCTCCTTACCATCAGGGCTGTAAATCGGAAGAGTGTTGGCACATGGGTACAACCAAAGGAAAAGCCTCCCGCTCTCGTAGCAGAAAGTATGGCAAGAAATTAATGGGAATTAAAAAGACGCTACAAATGGGATGCCAGAGATGCTGTAAAAATGTGTCTGGCACGTACAGCCGTGACCCCTTACAGTGCGTAGGCAAGAGAGGAAAACAGCAGTACTGCAAAAATATGCACAGAGATTTAAAAGAATTGCTAAACTCTACACAATAGTTTAACCTGCTGAAAAAAGAAACAGTGGAAAGCTGTCAGAGTTGCTGCCAGCTTTCCAACCCTTGCCAGCATATTCAGCTGCCTGTCGTCATCTGGATACACAGAAGCCATCTACCAGAATAGCCTGGTTCCTGGTGCATGGGCTGAACAGGAAGGAGCTCAGCACCTTTCCTGTCCACACCATCCTATCTGCGCTGCTAACTTTGCATCCTTATCTCTCATAGCTGCTGCACAGCTGTTGCCTGAAACTGGTTGGTTTTAACATGAGCAAGTAGTTTTAAAATAGGCACATTTTAAGCTGTGCTGTGATCACACATTGGTACATCTTCAGGCCAGAAGTGCTGAAGCCTGTAATCAGTCCTCCTGCAGAATAGTACTTATGCACACGAGTGGTCCCATTGATTTTAATTGAACTATTTGAGTAAGAGCTATTCAGCATACAGGAGGGTTGCAGAATATTGTCCTCTGTTTATTCCTTGCCAAAGGATGTCAGCTACGGTTTCCTTTTAGGAGGGTAATAGTGTTTCAGATTATGCTTTACTCTTTTTGCAAGATTATGTTAAAACTACATATACATTACACCTGATAATTTATTAGTCTGTATCTTGTTGCCTCAGATACACAAGTGTAATGTGGCTCTTGGACATTGCTGAAACACAGATCACATTTTACTGCCATTTGGTCCAGGAATCAGGGATGAGACAAAACACAAGGCTGTAAAGAAAGCAGCATTGTGACTGTAATTCAAGAGAATTGTATATCTGCTTGGAAAAAGTCTAACTCCATGAATTACAAGGCAGAAGAAAATTTGGTGCATAGATTGCAATGGTGAAAAAATTGCTGTAACATTTTCCGCTTGCTGCTTGAACTGTTGAAGTTCTGCTGCATGTGGGTGAGGCAGTACTGTTTTCACTGCAAAACCCTTGAAATTTATGGCAGTTTTGCTGTTGACTGAACTGGCAGTAGGTTTAGACGCTATTTGACATTGCCTTCTGTTTTGAAATAGCATGAAACCGTATATGCATAGGTCTGTGTTGTCCACACAGGAAAGAAAGTTCCCTTTGCCTGACCACGTGCATAGGGCATGTAGTAAAGAAAACACAAAGATGTGTAGATAAGGCACCGTTGTCCTCTACTGTAGCCACAGCGATCTAGCAGTACCTCAGATTTTCAGAGCACCTATATTTCTTTGTATATGTGTCTAAATGTATCTTAAACTGTTATGTACACGTGCTGTGGAATCAGTCGTATACACAGAAAAGAAGGTGAATGTGCTGGGTATATAAATGCTAGTATGAAAGGCCAGGATTCACATATGGATTTACTGAGGCTCTGAAGGCCTGAAGCTTCTCCTGCTCCTCCCCACCTCGCTATGAACACACACCATTTGCCCCTAGAAACACAGGAGTCCAAGGAAGCGTGCAGGGTCAGTGCTTTGGGAGGTGCATGGCTTCAGGAGGGTCCTCGGCACTTGGTCCGAACTGACTGCAGAGCTCTTCCCCTCCCCTGCACCCTTGGGACCCAAACCCAGCACCCTAACCTCTCCTGCTGTACAAACTGCCAGACCTAATGTGATTGCTCTTTCTGCTTTTGAATGTGGGCTGAGGTATTTTGAAGACGGTTGTTCTAAGGTGATCGAGCACAGTTTCACATTGATACGGGCGCTTCCCTGCACGGAAGGGAAGTGTGCTTTGGGAAGCAGATGAACTGTGTGCATGAGTGAGTGTCGTGCAGTGCTGTTAAGGACGGAAAAATAGGGACCAGTGCAGTCACAAAAAATGGCTGATTTCTATTCATGATGGCTCTCAGCCTCAGGAGTCATAAACTGTATTCATCTGCTTGAACTGTAAGCTTGTGTGTAACCACACACACGTGCAAAGCTCCTGCTGATGAAATCCCAAGTAAACCCACGTGCATTTAGGAAGGACAGTGTATGGATTGGCTCAGACCAAACAAGCGCTGACACATATTTACCTGTAGCTGCGTTGAAGGAGCTTTCTGTACAGTGTGCAACAATGTGTTAGCAAGCGTCAAGTAGTTTTAGCAAAATTATTTCTCCTAGAGTGAATTCAACTGAGTCCTTCTCAGGAGGCACCGTAAAAGCTTTAAAAATACCTGGAACGAATCGTTCTGGATCTGTTTTCATTTGTGGCAGTGAACCAGGACTAGCTTTGGTGGTGTCAGCATGGTTGCAGAGCTGTAAAATGGGTGTGAAAGAAGATCAACTGAATTACTTTAAGAACTGAAGGACAAGCTCTAAGATATACATGTGCTCAAAGTCTTTGCAGATTTGCGGCTCTAAATAGCTTTTTTCCATTTCTACCAGCAAGCAGCAGGAACAGCTGAGTGCTAAAGAAACAGCTGGCCTTCAGCGATAAGGGGTAGCTGTCACTTCATGGTGAAGTTTGAAAAACTTTATATTTAGAAGCAGAAGGGAGAGCCATCAGCAGCCACACCCCACAACCTGCGCTGTTTGCGGCTTCTTCACCGCCTGCACTTTGTGATTGGAGTGGTAGTATTTACATTTTTAAATGTTACAACGCCTTTCTTTTCCAAAATCCATCCTGTGATGCGACATGGTGTGTGAGATCAGTGACATCAGACCTGCTGACTGCCCTGAGCTGTCATGAGGGCAGAGCTCTGGAGCTGAGGATCCATAATTCAGGCAACTTGATTCACTATTCCCCGTGTACGGCCTTAAAGAAACAATTAGGCCTTGCATGCTTTTCAGATTTGGCTCGTTGCAGCTACTGCGTGTTTCTTTCCTCCATCTTTTCGAATTCCTTACTGTGTCTTATCCCTATGTCCAGAAATAACCTCTTTCACTGTGCCTTGGGGTTCATCCCCCTGTTTCCTTGGCCATTGCAAGGCTTGGGTAATTAGCAAAGAGTTAGTTGTCTTCCCGCACAGGAGGGGATCTGCACTCAGAGCTGGCACTGACAAGTTTCAGCTCCTTGTCTCAGCATCTCAAATCCCATTTAATTTCTCATTGCACCTGTGATTTAGAGCATTAATTCTGTTTCCTAGATGCAGAAATGAAAACACCTGGAAGTTGAATAGAAACAAGTCTCAGAAGTAACAATTTTGTCAGTGCCCAAGCCCAGTTTGGGACACTGTGATTGTATCTACCTGGCCAAATAAAGCAGAACCAAAGACCATTCTCCATCCCAGATCTCAAATGGCAGATGCCACTGCAGCCACTTGGCCCTGCATCTCCTCTGGGTTGCTACTGGTGCACGTGTGGCATTTAGTCATCACTTTATGTGTGGTTTGCTTTTAGGTTAGGGTGAGTTTGTTAAGTTCAAAGTGCCTGAGGATGTGTGGCAGCCCATCAGAGAGCTGCCTTCAGAGCTTAAAGCTGGGGTTATGTGACATGAAGGTATGTGGGCTATCAGGGTTAATGAGTTGCTGCTGCAGTGTTGAGGGGCTGTGTAGGAGCCACGTCTATGGGATCTCATCCAGTGTGCCTTCTGGATTTGTCCTCAGCCTGCTGCACCCCTGGAGCTCTACTCAGGTGTAGGCCTGGAGAGTAGCTTGTTCCAAGGACCGTGACAACAAATAAACAGTGCAGATGTTGTGGGATCCTATGGACCTGAGTAACTCCCACGCATTTGGGTTGGTGGCCTCTTAACATGATGCTCACTAACCCAGCTGGCTGCCTGCTCTTGACCAGTTGTTTGCTGCACTGTTTGAATCACTGGCTTTCCCAAAACAATTTGATTTCTCCTGTTTTTGTTTGTGATTTAGTGAGGGTTTATGAAATGCTATGGAACAGACACGCTTGAAAGTCAAATCTGAAAAAAACTGTACTTCACACTGAATGCCAGTCCCTTGTAACATTCATTTCTTGTTAATTGCTGTGTTATGAAAGACAACATTTGTATCTTAGCGTCCTTGAGTGTTTGGCTGCAGGGACCTCGCATGCCCCTCTGCCAGTGCTCCCCAGCCAGCGAGACGTGCCGTGCCCTGCTGCCAGGCCCCGCAGCCATTTCTGTGATCAGGCATGAAATTATTCGTAACCAATTGAAGTGAGGCATAGATTGAAAAGCTTGAGAGATGCTGATTTACTCAGTCATCCTGCTCTGCCTCAACTCTGTTTCACCTAAACCATGCCTGGCAATTTTGGATAGCTTTGTTCTAAAAATCTTCACTGACGCTGTCGCAGTGGTATCACTGCTTTCGTTTTAAAAGACAAAAAAGAAACGAGACGTAGGTGAAACAACTGGCCAGTGTCACCCAGCAAAGGCAGGGAAAGAGCTGGGAGGACGACTGGGTGTCCCAGTCCCCAGTCTGGCATGTTTGGCGTTATGATGCACTGCAGAGGAAGGATTTGTTATATGATTTTGGATCTGAATCTGACATGTCATGGCCTTATTGCATTCCCTTGGCTTAGGAAAGGGGCCTTGGGTACATTTGTGTTGCATTAAGCTTCCACAAAATATATAGACTAGTGCAGTAGAACAAGGTTTTGAAGAAACCATATTTCAGACCCAGTTTGTGTTAGAGTGCTTTTGGGGGCATGGGCATCAGCCTAAGGTCACTAGGCTGATGAGCTGATAAATTACATTTCTCCTTTATTTGACAAAATTTGCAGTGGGGCATTCTTGTTATCACATCATATAGCAGTAAAAAGAATAGTCTACCTCACTGAGATCATCTAAGCTGCCTTGATGATTAGCATCACTGTTGCAGACCAGGACAGAGAAAGAAACAGCAGGGTTGTGTATATGTGGTAGAAAACAGGGCTGAAAACACTCTGCCTTTGGCAAACAGAATGTCCATTTTCAGAGGAGAAGGAGGCTACTGTGGGCTTTATCAATAAAAGCAGTCAGTGGTAACACGGTGTTAATGGCATCTATCCTCTGACCATAAAAATGTAACATTTTCTTACCGAAGGTACCTGCTTCCTATGTATCTGTGAATCATGTCTGCTGAGCTTACAGGAAAAAGCTCCAACAAATTTTTATTGCTCTTTGGTCTAAAAATCCATCCAGATATGGAAGAATGAGTTCATGCGTCCTATGGAGACAACAAAGTAGTTAGCTGCCATTAGTGTAGAGAAACATAGAATGGTTTGGGTTGGAAGGGGCCTTAAAGCTCATCCAGTTTCAACCCCCCTGCCATGAACAGGAACACCTTCCACTAGACCAGGTTGTTCAAAGCCTCATCCAATCTGGCCTTGAACACTTCCAGGGAGGAGCAGCCACAACTTCCTTGGGCAACCTCTTCCAGTGTCTCACCACCCTCACAGTAAAGAATTTATTCCTCCTATCTAATCTAAACCTACCCTCTTCCAGTTTAAAGCCATTGCCCCTCATTCTATCACTACCTACCTTTGTAAAAAGTCCCTCCCCAGCTTTCTTTGTAGGCCTTTCAGGTACAGGATATTTATTACAGGTGAGGAACCAAGAAAGAAAAAGTGATATTTGCAAATTTAAGCATGGAGATCGCTCTCCTGAGTGCTTGGACATCCAAAATCAACTGAGTTGTAAGCTGAGTAAATAAAATTTTGAGATGAGAAGAAAATTAGAGGTGGACTCTTGATGTCTTCATACAGCCATTCTTCAGGAGAAGAAGCTATATGCATATGTATATGGGAGAACAGATTTTTATTTATCAAAGAACAAGTATATATAACATATTTAGAGGCCTGCAGTAAGTATGTAAATAAATTGTTGAGTTTTATTCCCAGTAGGGAAAAAATAGTGCCTGATGTGTGACTGATGCAAATCTACTACCGGCCGTAGGATTTGGTCACTCATTTGTATTAGCTGTGATGCATCCAGGTGAGTCTGTGACAGGAAGATCGTAGGTGCATCCCATATTGTACAGTAATGATAACACTCTGCATTTCTGTAGCATGTGGAACATCTCTAGACTGCTAAGTCAAGATTTGCCAGTTCAGGCCCTTAATAGATATTAGTAAATAGGTAAATACAGTGCTGGTCAGCTGAATGAGGGAGGAATCGGTATTGATCCTGAACCTCCAACTGCTAGTATAGTTGGGCCAGTATTACCACGGTAGAGATAAGAGAACTCATACATCAATACACACTTTTGAGAGAAGATCAAAACAGCCTAGGTGGTAAATAACGTGGACAATTGCCTTCAGGACCTAAAATTGGAGATCAGCACAAAGGCTTGGCAGGTGAATAGTCAGCAGATGCTGTCTTATCTCTCTATTTGCTTTGGAAGATTGGGTCTGACCCAAAACATGTTGAAATCAATTTGTATCTTCTCCTTTATTTCAGTAGGCTATGCACCAGGCTCTAATCAGCTGTGGGCCTAATTAAATGATTTTCCTCATTGCAAGCTAATTATTCCTATGGAGAAATGAAACTGAATGTTAAATGAGCACTCTATAGGAACTGCGTCTGTAATGCATGGTTTAGAATAAAAAATGATGGGCTTGATTTCACGCTGTCTTGCATAGTCTCTTATTCCACACAAAGCAAGTACAATTTCCCACTCTCTTTTATGGGTGTAAGTACAGAAACCGAGTGAAGAGTCAGGCAGAGTGACTGTAACAAGCTCCCTTCCTTATGCAAAAACAAGCTAGTGCAAGCAGGAAATCACCGGCTTTCAGCATCCCAGAGAGGAAGGAGCAATGCATTTAAATTGCAGCAAGGAGGTGAGGTATCAGCAAAACGTTCTGACAGTGAGGACAGCGAGGCACCAGGCTGGGTTACTGTGGTGGGTTGACCCTGGCTGAGTGCCAGGTGCCCACCAAAAGCCACTCTGTCACTCCCCCTCCTCAACTGCACCGGGGAGAGAAAAAATAGAACAAAAGGCTCGTGGGTTGAGATAAGGACAGAGAGAAATCATTCACATTTGGCACCTCCAGCACGAGAAGCCTGCGAGAGGTTTGGCTCCAACCTCGAGCAGGGATGGAGCACCCAGAGACATCCTGGACTGCTCTTGCCAGTGACTGGTTGGAGTTTTGCACCAATTTGGGGAAAAATGCAAGGTATAGGATAAAGACAAATTCAGTGCCTTCACCTGGTGGTGATGGGACATTTGCTGTTCTTGAACAAATGGTGAAGCAGGTAACATGAAAATGTGAAATCTGCAGTAATTAATTAGATAATGGGAAATCAATCACGCTAATGAGTGTGTAAGTGTTGGCAGACTAAACATTGCTGTGTGGATGAAATTGATTTAGTGAATACTTTTGTCAGGGATTGCAGGTGGCAGTCTATGTAGGTCTGGGCAACAATGGTTGTATGTGGTACTTCCCTGTAACAATTCCCAGCTGAGTGTTGATTTTGGTGCTTTGCTTGAGGCACTGAATTCTAGCAAAGGGAAAGTCTTTGCTTAACCCTAGAACACTTCTGTGATGGGATGGAGGGGAAAAGGAATGGCCTCCAAAAGGTACAAACTTGCTGAAAGCAATCTTGCACACGCAAAAGAATATCACTTGGGCTGCTCTGTCTGTTTGAGGCCGATGCTGTAGCATATAGTAGTTAGGACCCAGCCTTACGGGACCCACACAACGCTGTGTTTGCTAAATGTGTATCTGCTAGATGTGGTGTCTGAAAAATGCAAAAATTACAGTAGGCAGATGTTTACCATGAGAGTGTCATATGGGGTGCCACCTCCTTTGTGCTGATGCACTGATTTTAGCACTGGAAGAAAATCTCAGTAACAAGGTGCAAGTGAGGTGGAAGAAACTGGGGGGCGGGATGGAGAATTTAACTTGGTTTATTTGTTTTCCTTCCAGCTTTCCAAAGGTCTATTTTTTTGCCTGGTACTTGGCTCTGTCCCTCTGATCCCGTCTGTCCTGTTTTTGTTCGCCTTCCTTTGTTGCCGGTGGTTTCACGCTGTTTCCATTCCTCTCCTTTCGTGTGACACAGATTCTCCGCCTGAGCCACGTCCAAGGTGTTGGACTCCCCGCCGTTACGGCACAGAGACTCGATGCCGAGGACATGACTTCCTGCTTCGCTGACAATGTCTGCATTGTGTAAGAGAGCGTATGTTTTACCAGCCCACAGAAAAGAAGTTTCAGGGCATTACTTAATGGATTCTCCTTTTTCTAGCTTGTCAGGATACTGGCAGCTTTTTTCCTCTCCTTCATTGTTGCTGGTCTCTTGGTATCTACAGGAGACCAAGGTCCCACTAGTCTAGATGATCTAGACACAGTGAGAGAACTTTTTTTTAATGTGAAGACCTTACAGTCAACACAGAGAAAACAAAGGTGTGAGAAAGTTGTTATGAATAAATCTTCCCTATGCAGAGGGAAGTAGAAACACAGAGAAATCCCAGGATCTCATTACTAGAGGTAATAAGATACCTGTAGTAACTTGGATAGCTCAAGTCCTGTTCAGGGCTTTAGCCACAAAATGGTTCTTCTCTCCACTGGCACCAGTGTAACACAGGGATGGATTTCCACTTTTGCCTCCCATTCAGATATGCTAAGGATGGTGGAAGGTGGACCCATATCAGATGACTGCCACCACAGCACTAGAACAGGGCATTTCACCACTCACCTGGGAAAGTCTAAGTCATGACAAGTCACTCTGTCACCTCTGTTTTTGAATGAAATTATGATGATGGTTAAAAGTGTTACGTATATTGACATTTATCTGGGGGGGTGAGAAGATTAGTAGAAGTATATTCCCATATAGAAAAAGATAACTGTAATATTCAGAGGTACACTGATGAGACTTAAAGCTTTAACTTCTAATAAATATCTCTCTGGAGTTTGAAGACACCCTTGATCTACAGCTGTAAGGGATTGTAATTAACAGCCAAGCTCCCGTGAACCCAGAAAGTCCCTGAAGGCAGGTAAACTCGGATTGCTGAGCAACAGTACTGCTCACTTCTGAAATGCTGTCATAAACTGCTCTATGAATATGCATGAACGAAGGCTGACACGACCCGTACAGAAGGTAGCTTTTGCTGAGACTCAGGTAGCTGGGACCTGTGCCAAAGGGACTGGGGCAGGACCTTGTCATGGCCTTTTCTGAGGCAGCACAGATCTTACACCCAAAGGGAGAGTCATTGCTGGGTTACTTTGGCCCTGCTGCGCAGGTCAGCGGTGGGAAAATAGGTTGCATCTGGTGAGGGAAGAAAACCCTTGGGAGGTGGCAGGTTCTTGGTCCAACCCAACTGTGACTGACCAAGGACTACACTGCAAGTTGGTCTTGACATCAGGCAGAAACCCCCTATTTTATGACTTATTCTTCTGTTTACAGGCCTGCCTTTGCTTCCCTAATTAAGATACATGCTTCACACTAGACAGGCAGTATGATGGCTTAATGAAGAGGAGGTCTGAAGTACCTCTGCTTTCATTGTCTGTACCTTTGACATCTAATCAAACACGTTAAACTACCCAAAATGCACATATCTGGGCTGTTTGTGGAGTATGTCTGTTTCATTTTTTAAAAGCTTTGCTTACCTGTGGAGTCTACTATTTATTGTATGATGCTTTTTGCCACTTAGGCACTATGCTTAATCAGATTTGTAAATTAATTATCTCCTGGGGTTTCTCTTTGTGTGTTCAGAAAGCATAAAAAGTGTTCATGACATGCTTCAAAACACACACTGGTTACATTAGTCATCCTCTCAGCATAATAGTTTTATGGAGAATACTAGGTTTAAAAAAACCCACATTTTTTTTAATCCACTTTCTTTCTGCCCTTTCTGATCCCTAGAGTTGTGTTACATGTTAGTAAACAGCTACACGACGTGCAGAGGCTGTAATTGTGGGGGATTTTTTGCTGGAGGAAGAAAGCCACTGTTTACATCTTGAAATGTCTATTATTACTTTTTATGATATATTCAACTGAAAACATTTTCATGCAGGAACTTCACCTTCTCCTGGCAGCTCAGAAGCTGGTTTTAAACATCAGTACTACTGAATCCTGACATGCCTTGTGCCTGCTTGCCATTTCCCCAGCTCAGCAGTCCCAGCCCAGCAGCAGGGCTGGTGCCAGAAGGAAAAGGACAGCTTGGGGGAACACCAACCCCTCCATCAGTGCTACCTGCACCTTCATGGGTGGACCATCCCTGACACCCATCGTGCCTCTTCCTTGTCATAGCTGTTTGAAATGTCTCCTAGTCAACAAAACACTTCTGTGGCAAACATTGCAATGTAGGAAAGGGTTGGACTGGTGGAAAATGTCACTGGTGTTGGTGAGGAGGAGAGGGTGCTTGGCAAGCACTGTGGTGCCCATTGCCAAGGGACTGCAGCTGGAGAGCTACAGTGACAGCAAGCTGCAGCACGTCGCCTTTGGTGTGAGCGGTACTTTCCAGAAGTCACAGACCAATGTGGCTGTGGTCTGCTCTTTGTGCCAGTGGGACCTGGGGAAAATCTCTCCTTATGGTACTGCAAACCCACCCTTGGACTCTCTAGGCAGCCTTATCTACCCCCTCGCCTTGCACACACACTCACACCCCCTGCCCCTTCAATCTCTCAGGTCCTTTGTGTTTCACAGGAAACAAGTAGATAAACCACAGCTCTCAATTTCCTAATTATGCAAAAAAGTAGAAACTCCTAAATCTTCAGAAGCTCAAAAATGCTGAAGCGGTTGGAAAAAAAAGGAAAAGAAGACCTGAAACCAAATGGGGATTTCACACCAGGGGTGTTGGGATCTCATAGACATTAGAAAGACAAGTGGTGCTCTCACAGCGCACTTACTCCTGTGTTGTTTGCTAGAAGAGGACAGCAGCACATGGCAGAGATAGCCCCATCTTTGAGGAAGAACACAGCAGCAGGAAAATCTCATGTCTGATGGAGCAATCCATGATCCTGAAAAGAGAAAACACTGCATTGAGTTGCTACAGAAAGAAACTTGCTCAGCTCAGTGGGGAGGAATCTGGCTCTAGCACTGCTCTCCAGTGGGAGCCTGGGGATTTCTAGACGTGTTTTTGCCCAGACCATTTCTTCTCTCTCCGCCTCCCTCGTTCCCTGGATCTGTGCCTGCCTCAGAGCTGTGGGATAACCAGACCCCCACGACCTCACTCCATCTGCAGCAGTGCAGGCACATGCAACTGCAATGAACGCACACGACGGAGCCCCAGCGATAACCCAGAGGGCAGCTATGCCCGTGCTGTTGCTGCCCCACTTCCGAGTGCCACAGTCACCTCCTGTCCCGCTGCCTTCTCCGTGTCTGGCAGGGCCCATGTTCCTGTTCCTGGGACACCTGGAGGGACTGAGCTCATCCCATCAGAGCAGCTGCTCGTTCCCCTTCTCCCTGGTTTCACACGTTCGCTCTCAAACCTTCTCTTTCTTGGCAGTTGGTTCACAGCGTGTGATTTAACCCCTTCCAAATGTTCCTGCATTCAGAAACAATTTTGGGAGATGGGAAGGTCATCCAAAGAAATGCACCTGCAGGGTGGAGTGGGCTGGTGGCGAGTGGAGCCTGTCAGAGGGTCCCTCTCCCCACTGCTGCCAGCAGACAATGCTGCAGCTCATGGTACTGGTACTTAGGGAGCCTGTTTTTTTTCCACTTCCCATATCACTACAGCCTGTACGTGTCTCTAGCTTCTCTCTTGCTCTCTCCCTGCTCAGACATCTGTATTTTTGACTTTTCCTTGGGGGACAGTGTAATGACGTGGAGGAAGGAGGATTCCCCGATTCTGGCGAGTTCTGGGAATGAGTGCCACAATTTTCGGCCAGGTGCCAAGAAACCCATGTCATTCACAGACACAACTTGCATTCGTTTCCCTAGCAGCTCCTTTGTTCACCAGCACGTTGTCAAGGTCACAGGGAGAGGGGAGGTTCATCGGGCACTATTGGCCAGGCTAGCAGGCAGGTTTGAATTTTAGGACCAAATAATGAACCATGGAGGACTGACTCTGGCAGCAGAGCACGGGCAGGACTTTCTCTTTGCAGACTGTGCTGCTGCCTTCACACCAAACTGCTCAGGTACTGTAGGTTAATATGGTTTCCATTTCATACATGGGAAAAAATGTGCTAAAATACCAGTTTGAAAGGCAGGACTGTTGTGAGGACCTGAATGCCTTCCTCCTGAGAAGCATCCTTGGCCTGGTGGAGCCGTGCTGTCTGCAAGGAAGCTGCAGCAGTTTGTCCTGGATGAGGACCTGCCACCCGTCCCGTCCCAGCTCTGCCCCAGCCTCCCTCTCTGTTCCCACGCAGGGAGCAGAGCGTGCGGGTGGTGTCTCTGTGGCTTTCCAGTCCCTGCTTTATCCAAGAGGATGTTTGTTTCCTGCAAAGGAAAGCACAGTCAGATGTCACGCTAGAGGAAAATAAAACAGATCTACACAGGGGCAAGCTGGTAGCTTTTACGAGTCTATGTAGAGATTTAATTAGAGATTAACTTGGCTCATCAAACCAAACTCTAATTTTGTCCATCACTAGTGGGGGCAAGCTCAGGGGACAAAGGCAGGGACAGGAAGATGCTCAGTTTGTTCCCAGTGTGGTGTGTCACATGAGGCAGTCCCAGTTGGAGTGAGCATTGGTTCCCCCCTATGGAAAATGGCGTGCTGACACTGACCACGCAGACCTCTGGGGATGGAAAAACAGGATATTAATGCTGAGGATACTACACACTCCCAGTGATCTGCTGGTGAATGGTGCCACATGGCTTCACTGCGTGATGCTTGTCCGACACGTTTGTCGCTCCAATTAAACTTCATTCCTCTAAAACCCCATCGATGCTGAAGTGGTACAGGTTGTCCTTTATGACTGTGAGAATCCAAAATTCATGGTAGCATTGGGTGGATCAGGAAGATGGGCTTTTGGGGTGGGGAGGGACCTTACCATCCCCTCCTAATGGTGGCCTTGGGAGTGATTTGGAGAATCGCACACCAAAGCTTCTCGAGTCCACTGGGCTCCTGAATCTTCCTGTTGTCACTTGCAATTGCTTTATCTGTATCTATTGTGGAATTGCTAACAGTGCCTGAAATTGTCCTGTTTCCTTTTGGTTTCCTCTTATTATATTACACATAGCAAGCATTTTTGTCCCTGTACATAGTTTTTTTTTAATTTCTCATAACAAAAAAGCTGTCTAAGGCTGCTTACTGTTTTCCCTTATTGGGAATATTCATTCAGCAATCACCTTTGCCAAAGATGATGTAGTGCAAGCAGGTGTTACATCCTTACTTTCAGCCGTATGGAAAATACGTTTCATTTCTGACAGCAATCCTGCTGTTTCAGTGGAAGGCTACCCCATGCAGAGATAGGCTGGTTAGATCAAACTGTACTAATTGCAGAGTGATTTGGAAATCTGTTCCACTTGCAAACAGAATGAAGCCAACACTCTGTAACATTGAATTAACAAAGGTCACATTTCATAAATATTACAGAGCAATTTTCATAGATAATGCAGCAGGCTAGTTAATGATTAGAGCAGTAAACTCCTGATGTAAAGCCATGATGAATAAGGGACACATTTTTACAGCTTCCATTATTGTCGCCTCAGGAATCTTAACCAAAAGCAGCAGAAGTTATTAGGGTCCAACACATCTTTAAAATCTAGCCCATTAAACTGTATCTGGTCTTCCCAATGGCTTGTGAATTAGAAACTAGAAATTTAAGAGATTTTATATTATCAGTCAGATTTTCAATGGTAAAATAAGTGTGTTGGTTTCAATCCAGTTTTACTGGATTCTGCAATGAAAAAACAGCCTGAATAACTGGTGGGAATTGGCAGAACTCAGGCTAAGCAGGGATGCAGTTCTCCCTCTTGCTCCAGCTGCTGGAGCTGCCGGGTCAGGACAGAAGATTTTAGTAAAGATCTAGTTCTGCTCCTAGGACTGACCCCAGAGACTGGCACCTCTGGTGGGACTGGGTCCAGCACCATTTCTTAGATGGAAAGTCTCTCGAGCTACCTGAGCAGTAATCTTGCTGAAGTCTGTGGGATTAGCTCTGTAGGAAGGCAATACTATACATATTAGATGTAAGAGAAGGCAGTGGAACGAATGCTGGGATTACTCAGAGGCATAAAAACAGAAATCTTGGGCCCATGTACAAACAGAGGACTTAAAACCAAAGAATGTAATTTTCCAGGATTTAATTAGGCATGTTTTATATCCAATAGCTGCACACACATAGACAATCCATATTTCTCAGTAGGATTTTATCTACTGTGAGCCATTCGTGTCTGAATTTGATGGGCTAGAAAATCTTGGTATAATACTGTGGGACAACTGTCATCCAACAGTGCTCAAGGGTAGGGCTTGGGAATCAGCAAAATTCCAGCAGGCATTTTACATTTCCTTCATCCAGAAGAAACCCCCAGGAGGTGGAAAGTGGTTAGTGTCACTCTATAATGCATTACTGAGAGAAATTAAATGTAAAGCCCATTATGGAACATGCAGTAATGTCCAGGCGCTTGGATGAAGAGGTGGAACGAGTTACATCTCCATTTGGGAAAGCTGTTTGTTGAGATGAAACGTGAATTGCCCATGGAGTGATGCCGTTTGGGCATTTCAGGTTTTAATTTTAAATTTTTAGATGCTCATGGTTTGAGGCCATTCAGAACCTAAACCTAAAAATAGAATTATTTTAATATCTAGTGCAATTCAAGTAGGGGGAAAAAAAACCCAAACAAACCAAAACCCCGGCATTCATGCAAGTAGCAGCTCAGCTAAGTGTAAAACAACCCATTTGGTGAAAAGTGATCCAAAGCAGCATCAACACCAGTCAGGAGGAACCTAGAAGGCTTTTCCCACAGCCGGACGTGGGAGACCCCGACAGGCAGAGGTTGACAGGGTCGCTGCTCCCTGGAGGGCTCACCCTGCCCGCAGCACTTTCTCCAGCCCAGCTGGAATGGTCTGAAAAATAACTGGAAGTTTCTTGTCAAAGCAGACGCACGGCACAGCCAGTTCTTCCATTGACAAATAAGCAAAAGAAAACAAAATATCACACTGTCATTTAAAAATAGCTTCAGTAAAAATACCCCGGGGAGTGCTTTCTCCGAGCAGAGATTGGCCACTGATTAGGGAGGGTTATCAGCGTACCTGGTGCTGGGTAGAACCCGATCCCGCTGCAAGGCGTTCGCACTCGGTCGGACAGGCTGTGGGTTTGTGATGAATGCCTGAGCAACTCTAGAAGTTTTCTGATAACACAGGAGTTTGAAACAAGTGTTTTCTCCTCCTTGCCTGCAATGCAACTTTAGAAAAGCTCCATATGGTCTGATGCTGCAAAGTGACATATTTGGAATTTGGGGAGACAGGGCAGTTAGGAGGCAGCAGAACAGGGCGTAGATGTTTTTCCTCTCCCCTACCCATTCCTTGTTCATGCCAAATGCAAGCTGGCTTGGTCCACTGCCAAACTGGGATGAGCAACCCTGTGCAAGGGCTGATCCCATCCTGTAAATTAGAAGTGAAAGCATTCATAAAGGCTAGGCAGCATTGTAAGGCTCAGCCTAGGTTTGGAGACTTCTGTAAGTGATGTCTGTGCCTTGTAGCCGTGCTCTGAAGTGATGTATTTTGATCACAGACTTTGCCATGTAATTTGGAGAAGTTGATCCATTGAGCGTTCTTGCCGGGCCACCAGTGTCATTTTTAAAACACAGCATATATGTGCAACAGTTTTCCAGTGGCAGAGCTCAAACTGCATGACCCAAGATTTAGAGTCATTGCAACTTTTAACATTCCTTCTGGCCTTCAGCCTCTTGATTCTGCTTAGACAATGAATTCAGGTGTTAAAATGAATGCATTTTTCTTGCTCTGTTTATTATAAAGAACTTAGAGCATCATTTAATTTGCAACTGTTATTTGGATCTGTTTGCATTGTTCCAATTATTTCACCCAACAGGGGAATTAATATTCACTAGCTGAAGAAAATTGAGCAATGAACCAAAAAGCACTGGTTTGTTTAAGGGACTCTTGAATGTACTTCAAGACAAAAGAAAGAATGGATGGAAAGAGAACAAGAGCAAGTCCTGAGCTCTTCCAGGATGGTGTCATTTGTTAGTTCACTGTAGTCTTCTCAAGACCTACCTTGAACCATCACTCATCTAAAACTTCGTAGCTGGAGACACTGCTGAAATCCAGAGGCTTGAAGCACTATCAGTATTGAAGAAAAAACAAGAACATTAGAAGTAAAGCAACTGGACAAGTAGCTGTGCTAGGTCAAGTGTCATTCTCATGACCCTAAGATTAAAGATCTTTCCTGTTTTTATGTAGTATATCCTGACCACTTTTTACATGACTGCATTAGTAAAGCACATCACAATGAAAATATGTGCAAAAAAATATTAAAAAAAACCATAAAAAGAGACAAATCAAATAACACAGGGATGTACCCCAAAGTAGGGAAACCCCACGCTGGTGCTGTCCTTGTAGCCAGCACCTACCCACAACTGAACTTATCCTCTGATGGGCTGGAGCACCTCTCCTACAAGGACAGGCTGAGAGAGGTGGGGCTGTTCAGCCTGGAGGAGAGAAGGAGTCAGGGAGACCTTCTAGTGGCCTTCCAATACCTGAAGGGGCTACAGGAGGGACTTTTTACAAAGGCAGGTAGTGATAGAACAGGGGGAAATGGCTTTAAACAGGAAGAGGGTAGGTTTAGATTAGATATTAGGAAGAAATTCTTCACTGTGAGGGTGGTGAGACACTGGAACAGGTTGCCCAGAGAAGTTGTGGCTGCTCCTCCCTGGAAGTGTTCAAGGCCAGGTTGGATGAGGCTTTGAGCAACCTGGTCTAGTGGAAGGTGTCCCTGCTCATGGCAGAGGGGTTGGAACTGGGTGGTCTTTAAGGTCCCTTCCAACCCAAACCATTCTATGGTTCTATGGTCAGATCATGTCACATGCAGCGTGCTCAGGAGGGTGGGCAGAGTCCCTGCCTCTGCGCTTGGGACTTGGGACATGGGGTCCGCTGGCTTGCCAAGGCTTCACAAAGTGGCCACTTCACTGGGTGTCACCCCAACAGCATGGCACAGCCCAGGGCCAGCACAGCATTCCCCTGCCCCTGGGGTACGGCTGCATACAGCCGAGTCCTGCAGCAAGTAGCCCTGTTTTGGGTCTCCCTTGCAGGGGTGCACGTCTGCGTGGGGTTTCTTGCACCTCTCCTTTCCCCTGCCTTTGCCCCATCCCCGGGATCTCACCCATGCAGATTTCCCACCGCTCCTGCTCTTCTAGACTTTCTTCAAAATGCTTCCTCAGGTGATTCTCAAATCTGCCGAGGGAGCTGCATTTCAGAGATTTCCCTTCCTGCTCAATGTCCATTTCCTGGTGGGATCCACACGGGTCATTTCTGAGGGCAGTGACAGATTCTTCACCCCACTGGGTTTCCTGCTGTCCTGCCTTGAGGCCAATTTAGTAATCTGAGGTTATTTGGGACTGGTTTTTTACCAAAACAACGAGTTACTGTTCTTCATATTGAGGAGACAGCAAGTGACACCTAAGACCTTTCACTCTCAGATCTGTTGCTTCTTCCAGGCACCACCTGGAAAGGAAACCAGCTGCCCCCAGCTCACCCAGTAAACCATGAACTGCAAAGGTGGGAAACTCAAACTCCCACAGCACAGCCTATTGCCACATCTACTCAGCCTGGACAGGTGACTCCAATTTTGCTGCTGAGATCCTGGGCAGGAAGGATAATCCTTTATGCATGTTGTCAGAATGCCTTTTAGCAATAGCAGGACACTCTGCTCTGAGCAGAGGAGGATACATGGCAAGCCTTAAGCTGTTCCAGACTTCACAGAACAGCAGACAGCAAAATGCATGTGGCTGTGCTGGGACATGTTCTTTTCAAATCCCTGTGTGGTAGCACCAAGTGGCATAAATCAGAATTACCTGTCACAAACCATATCCCTCCACAGCCATTTCTCCATCCAGGCTGAGCAGCAGCTCAGACTCCCTGAGCCAGTGGTTGCACTAGGAAGAAGGCAAAGAAGTAGCAATGCATGAGCTGGAATGGGGAGATGGTAAGAAGGCAGTGATGCTTGAGAAAAAAGTTGAAATGCATCCCATTAGAAAGTTGTGCTGAGGTTGTGTTAGGGTAGGAACATGAGGGGCTTTTCTGCTTCCTGAGAGCCCCATTAATATAATCTTGGTTCCATATAGTACTGTCTACAGAGTGACCCATCCTTACCTTTTCATGGGTGTGTGACAGTTGCTCCTCTGGTATATGAGGGGGAGATGCTTCCCAAGCAGAGAGCCAGCCACCCAGGGTGCGAGTATGATGTGCTCATGTGGGCATTTCAGTAGCATGAGATCTTTGGTCATTAGAGAAACAAAACTTCAGCTCAAACATAGAATCATTTGGTTGGAAAAGACCTTTGATATCATCGAGTCCAACTGTACCTGTCCACTACTAAACCATATCTCTGAACACCTCATCTACCTGTCTTTTAAATACCTTTTAAATGATGACTCAACCACTTCCCTAGGTAGCCCGTTCCAGTGCCTGAGAACCCTTTCAGTGAAGAATTTTTTTCCTGATATCCAATGTGAACCTCCCTTGGTGCACCTTGAGGCCACTTCCTCTTGTTCTATCACTAGTTACTTGGGAGAAGAGACACACACTCACCTTGGTACACCCTCCTTTCAGGTAGTTGTAGACACTGACAGTCTCCCCTCAGCCTCCTGTTCTCCAGACTAAACAACCCCAGTTCCCTCAGCTGCTTCTCATAAGACTTGTTCTCCAGCCCCTTCCCCAGCTTCATTGCCCTTCTCTGGACACGCTCCAGCACCTCCATGTCCTTCTTGTAATGAGGGGCCCAAACCCAGTGCTGAGTACAGGGGTGAGGTAACTTCCCTGGTCCTGCTGGCCATGCTGTTTCTGGTACAGGCCAGGATGCTGTTGGCCTTCATGGCCACCTTGGCCACCTGGTCACACTGCTGGCTCATGTTCAGCCACTGTTGACCAACACCCCCAGGTCCTTTTCCACCAGGCAGCTTTCCAGCCACTCCTCCCCAAGCCTGTAGCGTTGCATGGGGTTGTTGTGACCCAACTGCAGGACCCAGCACTTGGCCTTGTTGAACATCATACAGTTGGTTGCAGCTCACTGATCCAACTTGTCCAGGTCCCTCTGTAGAGCCTTCCTACCCTCAAGTAAATCAACACTTCCACCCATCTTGGTGTCATCTGTGAATTTACTGAGGGTGCACTCTATCCTTTCATCCAGATCATTGATAAAGATGTTAAACAGGACTGGCCCAACACTGAGCCCTGGGGGACACCACTTGTGACTGGTCTCCAGCTGTATTTACCACCATTCACCACCCCTCTTTGGGCCCGGCCATCCAGCCAGTTTTTAACCCAGCAGAGAGTGTGCCTGTCCAGGTCATTGGCAGCCAGTTTCTCCAGCAGAATGCTGTGGGAAATGGTGTCAGAGGCTTTACTGAAGTCCAGGTACACCACATCCACAGCCTTTACCTTGTCCACTAAGTAGGTAACCTTGTCATAGAAGGAGATCAGGTTAGTCAGGCAGGAGCTGCCTTCCATAAACCCATGTTGACTGGGCCTGATCACCAGGTTGGCCTGGTATAGGCTGTGTGATAGCACTCAAGATGATCTGCTCCATGACCTTCCCCAGCACCGAGGTCAGACTGACAGGCCTGTAGTTCCCTAGATCCTCCCTCTGGACCTTCTTGTACATGGGCACAACATTTGCCACCCTCCAGTCAAGTGGAACCTCCCCAGTCATCCAGGACTGTTGGTAGATGATGGAAATGGGTTTGTCAAGCACCTCTGACAGCTCCCTCAATATCCTCAGGTGGACTCATCCAGCCCCATAGACTTGTGAATGTCTAATTGACTGAGCAGGTCTCTAACCATCATCTCCTGGATCGTGGGTGCTTCGTTCTGCTCCCCGTCCTGGCTTCTGGCTCAGGTGCCTGGGTATCCAGAGAGCAGCTGACCGTACTGTTAAAGACTGAGGCAAAGAAGGCATTAAGTACCTCAGCCTTATTTTCATCCCTTGTCACTATTGTTCCCTCTGCATTCAGCAAAGTATGGAGATTCTCCTTGGCTTTCCTCTTGTTATTAATATACTTATAGAAACATTTTTTATTATTTTTTACAAAGTTGGCCAAATTAAGTTCCAGTTGGGCTTTAGCCCTTCTGATTTTCTCTCTGCAAGACCTCACTTCATCCTTGTAGTCCTCCTGAGATGTCTGCCCCTTCTTCCAAAGCTCATAGACTTTTCTCTTTTTTCTGAGATCCACCCAAAGGTCTCTGCTCAGCCAAGCCGGTTTTCTTCCCCGCCAGCTCATTTTTCGGCACATGGGGATGGCCAGCTCTTGCACCTCCAGGATTTCCTTCTTGGGCTCCTTTGCTCTTCAGGATTGCCTCCCAAGGGACTTTATCGATCAGTGTTCTAAGCAGTCCAGAGTCTGCCCTCTGTAAGTCCAAGGTGGCAGTTCTGCTGACCACCTCCTTGCTTCTTCAAGAATCGAGAATTCTGTCATTTTGTGATAGCTGTGCCCCAGACGTCCTCCAACAGTCACATCTCCCACAAGGCCTTCTCTGTTCACAAACAGCGGGTCCAGCAGTTCACTCAGAGCTGTGTCAGGAAGTTGTCTTCCACACACTCCAGGATGTCAACCACATGATGAACCACAGCACCATGCAAGCTGCAGGAAAAGGTGTCATTAACATATCCAGGGATTTTGCCTCCAGGTGACGATGGACAGTATGACCATCATGTGCAGTGCCAACAAGCCATGTGTTGTGACACACTTTCAGAGTCAATATTTTGGCTTTCTGTATGAAGAAGTGGTGGACTCTGCTCTGACGTTCACCTTCTGCAGACCCAGGGTGTCCAGTCTCCTACTAAAACAGTCTGCAAAACTTAGAGCAGTTTTTGGTTAAAGCTCAGCCTGTCCTCTGGGAACCTGTGGAGCGAGGCCAGTGACACATCCTCCTGAAGCCGGCAACATCCATGCTGCTAAATACTTCAGATTCCTCTTGAACACTAATCCAGACTCCAAGATGTACTGGAGACCTGACACAAAGGTTACTCAGCACAAGACATTTTCCCTGGGGAACTCTTCTGACGAGCCACAAGTCCAGCTGATCCAGAGCTCGTAGCTGCTGCCCCATCTCGCTGCTCTAGCATCTGGGGGTCAGAGGCGGAGATCAGCCTTATTTTTGGAAGGAAGAAGTCCTGTTCTTAGCTGGACTCGAGCGTACAGCAATCAGGACAGCAACTGCATCAACTTGTTTTGTTCTCCCTGCCTCACTCCTCGTTGACTTGTTCCCACACCTTTTGGCAGCATCTAGCACCATTTTTATTTTCCCCCTCAGACTGATGTGCTGCTTCCGTACAGAGATAAACTGCTGTAAGAGAGGCTTAGGCAAAAAGAAAACCAAACATCCGAGGTCTATATTTTAAGAATTATTTAAATAGATTCTGGTATCACTTATTTCTTAGGATAAGAAATAATTTTTCTGTGTCAAAACCAAAAGAAAACCCTGAAGTGCTGAGCTTCCCCTTTCTATGGTCATAGTTGCTAAAAAGAAGGTATCATTTGCCATCTGCTTCTGATGACACCTACACCCAGGCGGTCTTTCCACCTGCCCCAGAGTCTGTCCTGGGTTGCTGCTGGGCTTTGCTCATTATTGCTAATGTTGTCATTCTGCAGGGTGATGGGAAGGTGCAACACAAAGCTTTTCAAATCCAGATTTCAGAAAGAAACAAGAGACACATATCTTACCAGTCTTACCAGGGGGAAAGAGTGAAAAATAAATTGTGCTGGTCATATGCAGTTGCTGGCTATTAATTCCTTGGAGGATTTTGTATTGCTTGCAAGGCAAATATAGGATTAGTTGGTGGAGTAATGGAGTATTATGGGATAGAGATCTAGGGGTTCTTGTAACACAGATGTTACTTATTTAGCCAATACAGAGCAAATCTACTTATAGATGTAATTTTGTGTTTCTGTGTTCACCATGATGTCTAGCTGCTCAGTAGACCCCCACTATAACCTGACAAGGCAGGGATACTGCCTTTGTGGGCCAAACCCCCAGCACCCAGGTAGGGATGGGTACCCCCTATACTTGCAGAGATGGTGCCCCATATACCCCCAGGGATAGGTACCCCCTATACCTATAGGGATGGGCACCCTCTATACCTACAGGGATGGGTACCCCCTATACCTACAGAGATGGGTGCCCCATATACCCCCAGGGATGGGTACCCCCTATACCTACAGAGATGGGTGCCCCATATACCCCCAGGGATGGGTACCCCCTATACCTACAGAGATGGGTGCCCCATATACCCTCAGGGATGGGTACCCCCTATACCTACAGAGATGGGTGCCCCATATACCCTCAGGGATGGGTACCCCCTATACCTACAGAGATGGGTGCCCCATATAACCCCAGGGATGGGTACCCCCTATACCTACACAGATGGGTGCCCCATATACCCCCAGGGATGGGTACCCTCTATACCTACACAGATGGGTGCCCCATGTACATGGGGATGGGTACCCCCTATACCTACACAGATGGGCACCCTCTATACCTACAGGGATGGGCACCTTTTATACCTACAGGGATGAGTGCCCCATGTACCTGCAAGGATGGGCACCCTCTATACCTACAGGGATGGGTGCCCCGTATACCCCCAGGGATGGGTACCCCCTATACCTATAGGGATGGGCACCCTCTATACCTACACAGATGGGTGCCCCATGTACATGGGGATGGGTACCCCCTATACCTACACAGATGGGCACCCTCTATACCTACAGGGATGGGTGCCCTGTATACCCCCAGGGATGGGTACCCCCTATACCTACAGGGATGGGCACCTTTTATACTGACAGGGATGGGTACCCCGTATTCCCCCATGGATGGGTACCCCCTATACCCACCCCTGCTCAAGCAGGTGCCCCATCAGGGCGTGAGCCCTTTTGGTGCTGCCACTTGTGAACATGCGGAGGTGAGCAGGGAAAATAGCCCTCGTCTGCAGGGAAGGGTGGAAAGCAGGTCTTAGTCACCTGAAACCTTCCTGGTGATTCAGCCAGCTGCAGGGGCTGCCCATCCCAGCTGCACCAGTCGGCAGTGGTGCTTGGGAGAAATGCTGCTGCTACAAGAACGCCGCTATTTTGTACAAGTATTTTCAGGGCCTTCCAGTGCCAGATCTCCAGACGTGCTAATGCAAAATGCATTAGCCCAAGCAGCGGGAGCTCCGGGGCTGCTGGCGCCATTGAGTTCCACTCATTTCATCTTTATTATAAATACTGCATTGTCGTCTCATTCTTTTCTCTCATCCTCTCTTTAGAAAAGAATTATAAGGCTCTAGTTGACTGGTCCCTTTGACTTAGTACAGTTGTTAAACCACAGGCAGTAAATACCTCTTTCAATTGTTTCAGGCGGATGTATTTATTTCACTGGAACAACTGAATGAAATCTGTAAGAGCTAAAGAATCCCCCCTTTCATGGCAGCTCTGCTTTTCTACCTCTGAGATGAATGCAAAAGGAACTCCTCCTAACCCTGCCAGGTGAAATCAGCCCACCTTCAGGCTCGCTCCCACTCTCGGCTTAGTTTTTAGTGGTACAAGAAGTATTCCAGCCTCACCGACTACTTGTAAATACTGATCTTTCACCAGGCAGATCTCAGCTGACAAATGTTAATTGTTATGCAAACTATCCAGAAGATGAGCTCTTCTCCCAGGACTGAAGGAAGGGCAGCCATCTCCCAGATAAAACAAGGCAGCTGTTTAAACAGCCCGCGCTGGGGGAGAGCCGAGTGCTGCCAGCAGAGCTGGACCTGTGCCATGCCACCATGGTTAACACCCCCGCTTTTGTGGAGAAACCCTCCCCAACACAACTCAAGAACTTTAACCAACCCCGTGCAATCAGGAAAAAGATGCTGGTTTTCAGTGGAAGCCAGATATAAAAATTGTTTCTTTGGATTTGTGCAGTAGGATGCCCCTCCGTGCAACTGGGGAAGATGAATTCTGGTCATCATGAGAGGACAGGGGTGGGAGAGCAATGCTCTGCCAGCCTAGAGGGGTTGACATGGACCCAGAGATGCTTAAAATGCCCTCTGAGCCTTGTTCTTACCTGGAGGTGGGCAGGTCCATACCTGGGGCAGGTGGTGCTGCTGGGCCGTGGATCCCACTGAAGACTCCCGGGGAACTGGGAAGCATCTCCCCTTGCTTGGGAAAGGCAGTGCTCCTGCTCAGTGGATGCTGCTGTCACTCACTCCACCGTAGGTAACAGCTGAAGGGAAACTTGAACATGCAATCAGCTCATTTTTCCTTCCAGTCCCGTTTAGTCCCTGCTCCTTTCCTCCTCCGCTGCTCTGGCTGCAGGGCTGCTCTGCCTGGTGCTGGGCTTTGGGGTCAGTATGAAGCGTGAGAGTCCCCCCAGAAAGACAGAGAGACCCACCACGGCTGCTCCTGAAGACCATCCTGATGGGGCCAGTGGGAATTTGTACGAGTAGCAAGTCTTGCTCTTTGCCTGCGCTTGCCCAGCCCTCGAAGAGCACGACCTCGGTGAGGAGGAGGTGGCTCAGCCTTTCAGAACAGCTCCAGGAGAGCAAGCCCCCGCTTTCTGCTCCTACCCCCAGGCTGTGGGACCGGGCTGGCTGCAGAGAAAATTTACTTTTCAAGCCCTGTGTGAGACGTGCATAAAGCCCAATAGTGGGTGTTGCCAAATCATTGCTCTTCTGGGGTAAAAAACACCTTTCTGGCCATTAGATAACATGGGAAAATGTGTCTTTCCTGGAGATTACTTAAGGTAATTTAAAGGGGTTGCTGTGCTTCCTGAGAAACACGTGGAGAACTGTTTACTTCTGTATGTAGCTGTGCTGAATTTCTGAGTACTGTTTTTAACCAGGGTTTCATGCCACCCTGTAATCCTTGTAACTGGTTTTGGAGGGGTTTTTGTTTGGTTGTTTGGGTTTGGTTGGTTTTTTTTTTCATTTTTAAGATAGCTTTGTGTTACTGCAGCAGGGAACTTCAAGTTGGTTTTGGTTTTTGTTTTTTAATGAAATACTGTATCTCATCTGTACCTGCATAATTTTTAGTTATATAGGACTTCATGAGTTTGAACCAGTGCATTTTGAGATGAAAACACACAGAAAAGGAGAATGGAAGAAGGACTATGATTTGAAGATTCAGGCAATGAGGAAATATTTTCACTGATTCTAAGGCCTAGCATTGCTTGCTTTATTTAAATTTAATAGCAACATTTTCATGGATTACAGTGGCAGCAGGGCTGCAGTCTACTTGAAATAAAAAAAAAATGGCATTTGACCAAACAAATCTGTTCCAACCTCATATCTCCTCCCCTGCTTTTGCATCACTTCCCAGTATCTGGCTGAGCAAAACAGCCACGTGATATCTCCATGCTCCACTTTCCCCTTCAACAGATCTGTCTGTCAACTTATTTTATGCAATATGGTAAAACTCCTTCCCCAAAGAGCCACAGAGGCATGGATTCATTTGCCAGGGAAGGCCACCGATGCCTCTCAGCAAGGGCACTTGGCTTGGCTCACGGTGTCCATGGGGTTGTTTTCATCTGAGACTGAGCTGATAAGGGGATTTCCTTTCAAGTGGAAAAGCATAAACTATATTTATATGCAGATAATTTCCTATTTGTTTGGTTTAGCATAACAGGCTGAATTTCTGGCCTGTCTCTCCAACACTCTCCAACCACATGAAACATATTCACAATTGTCCTGGTGGGAGATGTTTTGCCAGAAGCTGGAAAGATGTCACGGTACAGCTGGCTGTGGAAAGCAGAGGTGGAAGGACATGACCAGGCTTCTTTACTCTGCTTTTCCTATAATGAGGTGACACAGGCCACAGCACCTGCTTAGCATTTGCTACCATGTTCATTGCAGGTGCTTATGCCATTGACCCATCATTTTATCTGGGCAGATTGTACACATTTTGATCAAAAAATAATAATAATAATAAAATCTTTACAGTATAACCAATGCCCTCTGAGCCATCTTTAGGGCTTAGTGATTTTGCAGGGTACAGGCAAGTAGGACCATGCCCAACTAAGGAGCAGAGGAGACTGAATTACACGTGTAGTAGAGGAAGGATTTAATGAAAAAGCTGCTAGAAGATTCTCAAGCTATTAATGTCCAGGAGGAGGGGAATATCAAGCCAGCATTACTTTGTTTTTATATGGGAAACCTACCCCATTCCCCTCTGCAGGGATTTTCAGAAGATGAGACACCAGGTCACAGCTAACTGGTAATTATTAGTCTTCTCTGTATCATTTTACAGTTGCAAAGCACCTCAGGATCCCTCTCTGTAGGAATCCTTCATGTTTATTATATTATCTTGGGGTTTTAGCTCACATTCACTTTAGTAACTGCTGTGGGAGTATGCTCTTGAGGTTTAAAGATTAAGCTTTTATTTAAATGTATATTCCCCTAATGTTATACATCTGGTTTTGTTACTCATTTTAGAAATCCTTTGTTTACCAGGTCCTTTATTACAGATCTATCTATCTGTCAGGCTGTGGTTGTTACCAGCAGCCCCACTTGGGCCAATGTACTTTCAAACATCTGGATTATTCTAGTTTCAGCCTCCTGGGAACTCATGTGTGATCAGTGACAGATCAATGTACTGAAGGCTACGCAGAGGAACTTCATAAAATCACCTTTGCTTTGTACTTAGAAAGCCAAGCACATAATAAAAACGTCTCTGGAGAGCAGTAAACACCTGAATGCCTTTCGCTTTCTGGGAATACTTACTACTTCTTGAGTCCTTCGAGTTTTGACTGGTGTCTTTCAAGAACAGCACATAGCTCTGGCCTGCCCATCTCCACTCACTCTTCTGGTTCTAGTCTTGTCTTTTTGGGAGGCTGTATGTTCCTTCTGCAGTAGGATGTGGTCTCTTTATATCTCTCCTTTTTGGAGGTTTTATATTCTCTTTTTTTTTTTTTTTTTTTTTTTCCAAGTAGCATCTTCAGAAGAGATCCATGAAAAGCCAAGCGCTCCAAGGACAGTGCTGATGGTCCTTGATGCCATGAATTGGAGCTAAGATCATTATTCTGCTGTGAAACAGACATTGTAATCAGCACTGGAAGTTAGCTAACAGAAGCAGAGTTTAGAATTCAAGTGGCATTTGCGCAGCCATAAGCAGGTCCCCCAGGCCATGCGTGTATGTATGTGTAGGTAAACACATATATATGAACCTAAGTATGTCTGCATTTATACACACACAAACATAAATGAAATATATATATATATATATATATATATATATATATATATATATATATATATATATATATATGTGCTGCATTCTGGCAAGAGAGGTAATAGTCTATATAGGAAGTCATATCATAGAAAAAATCCAGTTCCCAACACAGAAGATAGCATTTTCCTGGTCCTGCCCACTAGAACTGCACCACCCTAATGCTCACATCATCTAAGAATTTAAATAGTGCAAAACAGCAACTTTTTTTCAGCTGTTGGCTTTCAGGGAACCTTTCTGCTTTTGAGTTTCTCAGCTTGAGAAAATGCTAAACTGCACAGTGGATTCCTGTACCTTATGCAAATTGCAGTCTCGTTTTCCCATGCCCAGCTTGAAATACAGCTTCCATCTTTCTCCTACTTAACCATATCCTGGTGTGAGACAATACAATACTGAGAAACACTTCATACTACAATAGTAGTAACACAAACCTTTTGTTTTATTGTTAAGTGGAATGAATCCCTGAGGACTCGAGATAACTCCACAGAAGCCTACGTATGCAAAAAGAGAGGGTGGTTGTGGTAAGCAAGGTTCAAGGTATGTATGTGTGTAGTCAACATGCACATTCATGTGATGAGTAGACAAACACCCAGTATGATGGGGATTTGGGTGAGGGACCCTTCCCTCTTGCCTGTACCCAGAGACAAAGGGATAATATCCATCACCATTTGTGAGATCTCAGGATGGAGGGATGTAAAAATATCAATGCTCCATCCATTTGAGGCTGCATATGGACCCTGACTGAGCCACAGAAGTGACTGAAGTCTTTCACCTTTAGCATGTAAGATTGTAAAATGAAAGTCAAGTGTCTTCTGCCAGGTCAGTATTTCCTGTACCTTTCTGCTGCTGGTGAAAAGTTATTTTACAGAGAGGAGCAGGCATGTCTTAACAGTGAGAGCTGCCTGGCATGAATGCCATGAGGAGCTGGGGACAAGCCTGGATCCAGAGCTCTGCACAGGGAGAGGAGCAAAGGGAGGTGGCATCCCAAAGAGCTCTTTGAAATAGGCAGTAGAAATCCTGGTAATAGGACCAAGGTGGCCACAGGCAGGCAGTCTGACTGAGCATAGGAGCAGAAACAGGACCAGCCACAGCCTTTGACTGCTCCCTTTTTCAGGACAGCAGGCTTGACTCTTCTGCATTGACATCTGCAGTAAATATGTTTCTTTCCAAATGTCTCCAGTCCAAGAAACCAGCCTACAAGATGCCAGTGCTCATCTTCCATGAGAGGTAGATCAGTCAGGCTGTCGCTGTCAATTAAAAGCACTCGCTGAAGGTGAGCTGTGGATAAATTAATCTAATAGGAAAGCTCCACAGGTCAACAGCTTCCTGCCAGGGACAGGGGAATGTCACAGCACATGGCTTGTTGGCAGTGCACATGATGGTAATACTGTCCTTTGTCATCCAGAGGCAATGTCCCTGGATATGTTAGTGCACCTTTGCCTGCAGCTTGCATGGTGCTGGGGTTCGTCATGTTTGAGCTGAAGTTTTGTTTCTGTAATGACCAAAAATCTTATGCTACTGAAATGCCCACATGAGCACATCATACTTGCACCCTGGGTGGCTGGCTCTATGCTTGGGAAGCATCTCCTCCTCATATACCAGAGGAGCAACTGTCACACATCCCAGAAAAGATAAGGATGGGTCACTCTGTAGACAGTACTATATGGAACCAAGATTATAAGTGGAGAAAGTGCAGTCTGACACAGGGCATTACCATGATACAAACTGCTGGAGACTCTCACAGAGGTCAGCAGGATTTGGCAGTAGCTGTTGACTAAGCCTCCAGGGACAAGTGGGTCCTGTGTGCTCTGCAGTCTGCTCCAGGTCCAAAAGCACCAGCCATGGAGTGGGAGTTGCTCCAAGGACCACATGGACTGGAGAGATGGACTTCGACCACTCACAGTGAAGTCCTGCCCTCTGAAGCAGAGGTGGGCCAAGATGACTGACAATTAGTTCATTAGCCAGATATCCAAATAAGGAGGAATAAAGATTTCCTGTCATCTCTGATAAGCTGCAAAGGTAGAAAAATCTCTGGTCGGGAGTGACAGGGTGTAGCCACACTTGCATGCAGAGTGACAGGTGAAAGCAGAACCCATTTTGCCGATCATGACCAAGGTAAGAAGAAGACCCACAACAAACACAGCTGAATATGGGGGAATATTCAGCCTGTGCCCACTGAGTTCACAGGTTGTAATTTGAAATTACAGGAAACACAAAAAGACATGATTGAACACATGATGTAGAAGAAGCAAATCTTCACACAACGTACCTCAGAAGTTCAGGAAAAGGGATGGAAAAATCCTGATGCTCAGCAATACACTCTGCTGGCCACTTCCCTCAGAGGATGCGTTTTTTGCCTAATATAATGTTTAAAACATCATAGTATTGGCTGATGCTACTCAGCCAATCAGTTCACATCTGGTTTTTTGTAAAACTTTTTCATATTTATCCTTCCAGAGACTTCTAAAAGGAAGTAGATGTTTTCAGAGATGCAAAAGGAATTATGGATTAGTTTGGGGATTTTTTGAGATAAAGAGGAATTTGAGGGCAAAAGCAGTTTATATTTACTCACCAAGCCCTTTATTTTGTAATATGGATACCAGTCATGAATATGGAAAAGGAATGTAGGTTTCTCCTGTGAACAGAGGTAGCTTCTAACCATAAAATATCTCAAAAAAATGTCATCCAAATAAGAAAATATTCCTCTAATGGGAGACAACTGGTTTGTCACAGTTCAGGCAAATATTTGTTATGCAAAAGCAATGCTTATTTGAAAAATGCAGCACAGGACATTTGGGAATGTTCTCAAGAGCTTTATTCCCATCTCTGCAGAAATATAAAATGACCTGATACAACCATTTGCGTTGCAGCAACAGGTCAACAGCTCTGGAGGCACGATGGCTGGGGAGAGGAGCTGCTTCTGCCAGAAATCGTAGACATTCTACGTCATGCACATTCGGGTTCTCAGTTTCCCGTTACTGTTTTCTTTCAGTTTAGGGATAATCCGAGATGTACGTTTCTTGCCATTTAAAACCAAGAGAAAAACCACAACAGTATTTTCCATGTAAGTCAAAACCTTTCACATGTGCCAACTGTCAAAGCAGACAAAAGAGCTTTGATCATAGGCAGACACCATAACGAGCTACTTGTTTTAATTACAGAAAGTTTTAGCTATTATTACATGACAGGCTGGCACATTCAGCACATGACATAATTTTATGAAAGCTTTTCATTTCTCTCAGCACAGCTCCAGCCCTAGGCTATTCCACGCACAGCAGAAGCATCAGTTTGAGGGAAACCAGGGAGATATCTTAGACCAAGACCTATAATAACCTGATCATGCACTGACCCCACTCCCAGCCTGGATGGGAGACCGTCACCCTCACTGCCTTCGCTGAGGCAGAGCTGTGAACTGCCCTCAGATCATGTGTTTTCTTTTGTTCTTTTAATTTTTCAAGATGAAACACTTCAAAATCTTTGGGTTTTGGGACGTATTCCATATTGCTTTACTCAGTGTTTTCCTTCTATTTATAACTAGATTTTTTGGGTGACTGATAAGCTAACACCCAAAATATTGCTTTTTTCCTGCCTGGATCACTGTCAGACCACCAGAAAAACCAGCTGTGGCACAGGTCAGTCCAAACATTTTCACAGATATTCCTGGGCTACTACATGTTCTCACCTCTCTTAGCAATACTTTCATTTTGGCAAAGCTATGTGAGCAAACTTGCAAAAGCACCAACAAAAAGCAAATCAAAGGGGTTAGGACAGTCGTCAAAAAGGCTCTGTGATTTCTGTTTGAACAAATGCTTATGAAGACTCATTTTCTCATAGCTGTGGAGCTCTAATCCTCATCTATTCAGCACATTAGAGAAAAATACCAAATTACAGCCCCTATCACTGCATCTAATTTCAGATGGAATCAAATAAGCATAGTAAAGAGAACAAACACAAGTAATTAGTGACAATGATAACATAAGAATTGGGCTGAAAGAATATCTTTCCCTGGGAAAACACTGGAAAGCAGTGTCAGAGCTGTTGATTAATTTTAAAGCCATTAAAACATCTTATTAACTCAAGTACTAATTGAGTGCTTGGCAGGAATAACAGAGCAGTGCCAAATATACACATACATTACAATTACTAAAATTCGAAGAAATTCTGTAGCTTAATTTTTTATTACTTCTATAACTGGCTTTCTAACATGTTTGGCTGGCTTAGGTGGCCTTCCCTACCTCCTTTGTGCTTGTTTGGAAGATGCCACGCTCTGATGGCACACAGTCTCAGCTCTCCTCAGAAAATGGTAAGTCCACTCGCAGTCCTTTTGCCCAAGATCCTCCAGATCTGGCTGAAACATGCACCTCACAATGATGCCTGAGTTTGCAGGCTGAAAGGTACAAACTGCTGAGCTTTGGGAAGTCTCAGTGCCATGACTGCTGACACAATAGGCACTGAAGGAGGCAAGGTGAGTACTGGAGGAACAAGTGCTCCAGCTGTTCCAGTAAAGGACCCATGACCATGCTGACCATCACCTCCTAGGATTGGTGTTTGGTTTCCAGAGCACCAGATAATTTTTCTTTCTTGTACATGGAAATCTACAGTTTGTAGGGAGAAGACAGACTACCATTACTCCTTCCTCTACACTTGACCCCCAACTGTGGTGGTTTGTGGTTGCCACACATTGCTTCCCGGGTCCTTTCTTCCCTTGCACCCATAGCCTGCAAAGGCATCCTACCGTGGCTCCTAGATTGAGACAGGACAGCCACATATTGCTTACAGAAGCACAAAGGTCGCCTCCACTCCCTTCCCCACCATCATTCCCAGTGGGAGGAAAGCAACTAGTTTTTCCTGTCCAAGCAAAGCCAAGACATCATATGGCCTGAATTTTGCCTGGGGCCTCAAGAGAAGTCTATCCCACCACTGAAAGTGTTGCAGGGACACTCAGCTCCAGACCTGTCCCCTCGATGACTATGAATGGAGGCAGGTGGTAGGGATCTCACTCCTTAAGGGCAAGCCCAAACTTCAAGTCACATAATCTAATCATTTGGGCACAGGCAGGAGATGTTTTGAGCTCAGCACATCCTAAACACACTGCAGATATTTTGATACCAAGTGAGAGCCAGCAAAATGGCTGCATAGTTACAGATCATGAAGCTTGTCATGCATAAAACCACCTGAAATCTGTTTTCTAGCCCTCACCAGAGACACACCCCAAGTGATTTGTCTTTAGATACACAGAAAGCAATGGATGAAGCCAGGATTTCCAACCAGGCTATAGCTGCCCTCACTGACCCAAGCTCCTGACTTGTGTGTTGCTTCAACTCCATATGCTGGGAGTCTTTGCTGTTAATGCAGTACCTGCAGTGAGCGTGGCTTCCTCCAGCTCAGCAGAGTTAGTAGTTTTACACAGAGCTGCCTCGAGCTCATAGTTAGGAGCCTCTGAAAGATTATTTAGTTATGGCTTAAAAGCTGCTAAACTGCCCTTGATGGTTTGTTTGCAGCTCTAGTGAAGCATGGGCCAGCAAGCATGAGCGACCAGGGCAGGGTTGGAGGCAATACCTGGGACACTGTTTAGGCTGCCGGGCTTGCAGAGGTACCCAGTAAAGGTTATAAAGTGCTTTGAGTGGTCAAATCCGCTGGGAACCCTGTTCAGAGGAGGGAGGGAGGTTGTGCTGCATATATCATCTTCCTCAGCCACGTAGAAATGACCAGCCACCAAACAACTAATGCTTATTAATAAACTTGCTTAAGGAAATTGGCTGGAGTCTTACTTTTCATTGTGCTCAATGAATGGAGCTAAATATAATCCAGAGCTCGTTTTGCTGGATAACAATGCCAGAGAAACTTCCTGTTCTAGCAGAAATCCCTGCGTTTAGAAGTAGGAGTTTCTCTAGGCTGGGTGAAATTCTTCAAATCTCAAGAAACATTAAGGTCACTCTCTAAATTCTTCTCTCCTCCCAAATAAAGATATTATTTTAATACTCTATGTGAAGGGCAATGTAATGTCTTTATTAGAACCCAGCTGAAAGCACAAGATGTTTTAATCAATGAGCACTCGGAAACAAAGGTACTTCTTGGCTTAAGACCCAAATTCAATAATTATTTTTTCAGCTGAACTGGAATAAAGACATTATTTAAACATGTATCTGTCATCTCACACTGCCTGCGGCTTGCTGTTGGATATCTATTTCTCAGGAGCACTGTGGCAGCTGCTTATGTAAAGGGAAAAATATAACCATTTCCTCGCATGACTTCATTTGGGATTATGTCTCCTTATGTCTCCTTCCGTGGAGCACCATGTCAGGAGAGGGCTTCAAGTGCTAACGAAGCTGGTGGTGTGCGAGTGTGCACTGATCTTTGCAAAGATGCCCATTTGTGTTGCAGATTTGCTAAAACAAAGGACCCTGGTGTCTGAATTTCACTTGGTGCTAAATGAACCACGGGCCGGCTGGGCTGCAGGAGAGCGGGGAACACTGGAGAACCGGGACCTCAGCAGCAGCACTGCTGCCAGGGATGGGGCTCAGGAGGTTCAGTGATGCTTTCACAAATGCTTTGACCCTGCCAGGCTCCTCTCCCTCCTTTTGCTATTGGTTATGCTACCAACCCACCAACCTTTCTGATGAGTTCTCCAGGAACAGCTTCAATCCCCCAGTGCTGCCAGCACAGGCAACCTCCTTGAAAAGACCTTTGATCTAGGAGAAAACAAGGAGCTAATCTGCAAGTCCTCTTTAGCTCTTCAGGTGCAAAATATGGTCTTTTCCCCTTGTGGCAGTGCCATGCATAATAGACCTGAACCCAGTAAATACCAACTGTTCTCTATCTCAGAAGGCTCCTGTGTGCTCAGCTACAAGATGGTGTTGGGTTGCATTCAAGCCTTGCTGGGCTGTGGGATTCTGGTTAGCAGTGATGTTCAAGGAAGTCAGACAAACCCCAGATGTTGTGAGTGGAGTGAACACTTAACACATGCTGGATGGTGGAAGCTTTAGGAGGCTGCTGAAGCCAAAGTATGAAGCTTTGTGAGAGCATGGTAAGGCTCCTGGGCAGAAATGGCTCGGTGCTGTTGGGCTCCATACATCTGGGACCAAGGGTGGGGCAAGCAGGGAGGAGGCAGAAGCTGGTGGAGTGTAGACAGAGGTATATGTTGGAGGTGAAGAGGAGAGAAGGCAGGAGTGAGAGGAGGTGGAAAACAAGAGACACCTTGGGTACCTGATGGGTATCTGCTGATGATCTCTTGGTTGTCTGCTGCATGGAAGCAGTCCTGGGTTGCCACGGGCTTGCTGCGCTCCTGTGCCACATCTGTAGGTCTTGCATTGACAGATACTTGGGTCTGCAAGATTTTACCAGGAGTACAACAAACTTTTTGCTAATCCTTTGCTTCTGAAGGGCTGCAGGTGCACACAGATAACAAACAGATCACCTTACCCTCCACCAGCAAGATCTGGGTCATTGCAGGTCTTTTCAAGGGTAGGCAAAAGCCACACTCTGATGGAGCACAGCACTTAAGGGAGAAAACACCTTGGTGGCCTTCAACCCAAGGCAGCAGCATTCAGGTGCAAACTACTGCCTTCACTGGACCGTGAACGTAATTCCATGTGACCTGAACCTGCAAGAGAAACTCAATATTGCCAGTTGTTCCTGCAGCTCCAGCAAGTTGTTTGGTTAGGAGCAGCCTTGAAAAACTGCATGTGTGCTCTCTACATCACCTGTCCACCAAGCCGTGTTTGGCCTCTCAACCTGGAGCATCACCATAGGGCACTTTCCCTCACTGTCTCATGTCTGTGACTCTCCCCAGGGGAGAGTGATGTGGCCCCGAGGAGCTCCTGGCACAGAGTATAGGGTGGGTTTTTTTTGGGGGGGAAACATTCTGTGAGGCTACTTCTGCCCACTGGATGGTGAACACATGGGCTGGAGCTTGGGCTGTCCCCTTGGTTGGAGGCTGAGATGCTCTGGCACAGCCACAGTCCCTGAATTTGGAGACATGGGCTGGAGAAACAGAGGGCAGGCTTCTGTCCATGAGTAACTGAGGTGACTTCTTGTATCTCAGACAGGCCCTGCAGAAACCACTGGGCTGCAAGGAGCGGCTGGAGGACGCAGGAGCAGATTTCAGGCTCTCGCTCTGTGCTTTGACGCTCTCGGCTAATGAGTTAATCAGCTGCTTGTTGTCGCGCCTGATGGGAAAATAACAACAAACAACAAACACAGCCAGAGGATGAACTGAAGAGAGCAAAACATTTTCTGGCATGTGCTCCTTTGACTGCAACATCAAAGATCACATTAAGATTTTAGTAGAAGATTATTTCTCCGGGTTTCTTTAGCTCTGAAATTATCAGAAGTGTCAAACTCCATTTGCACGAAGACCTTCTGGGGAGGAGGACGCTGCTGGAAGGCCAAAGATGTTTAATATTTCACAAAGGGCATGCACAGACTAACGTGCAGTTCTCAAAGCATCCTCATTATAATGCTTTAATTAACACTGGTTCAAGTACTAGCAGACATGGAGCTTCGTGTGTCTCAGATGCATCGGGGGTACTGGGCACTGCTCAGGTCCCTGTGGGAGCACCCTTTCCCTCTCCCAGAGGCGTGATGGATCTGGAACCCCCTCACAAACTCCTTTTAACACCAGATGAGTTCCCTTATCTCAAAGGGTCAGGAGACTTTTTTTACCTGACCACATGCCAGCCCAGTAACCATTCATGCAAAGCAAACAAAGTCAACAGTCTGAAGGGAGCTGCAGAGAGGATCTTTTCCTTTTCAAAGGCTGTAGTTTCAGTTCCCCAATGCTGTAATCTCATTAACTGTCTACCAGCACCCTGACCAGGCACCCTCCTGCTCCCGCTCCGGCACTGGGAGCGCTCCTTTGTCCTTGGCTGCCTTGTCTGTCTTTCGGAGAAGGGACAAGAAGAGCGCTTCGGACCAAGCCAGACAACAGAAAAGCAGGGACACATCTTATTTTCGCAGGATCATTTTTAAAATGGAAAAAAGAGGCTTCTTTTCACACCCAGAAGAGATGGAATGCCTTACGTTTCCTGAAGAACTGGGTTGATGCACTGAAAAAGTGATGTAAGGAAAGGTGAGTGGGAAAATATCCCCTGTATTTATAATTTCTGCAGGCCAGGAAGGGTTTGGGGGCTCTCTAAAGCAGTGCCCTGCTCCAGGGGTGCGTGGTTAGGTGAAGGCTGAACATCCACAGCAGCTATGGGATACCTGGTGCTGCTCACCACGTCCCCATCGAGGGCACTTGCTCCTGCCCGGGAGCTCCAGCCTGTCCCAGTTTCTGCATCTGCACTGGCCACAGCAAAGTCAAGGACTAAACATGCCACCAAGACCTGTTGAATTTGCCAACAGTGGCAGCCCACGAAGACGTGCCCTTTGCCACTGGCCGCTTAATCTGTGCGGAGATAAGAGAATGGATCTGCTCTCTGGGCAGCGAGCTGCTGCCCTTCCCAACCACCGCTGCCACCCCCAGCGGAGCCGCGGAGGAGCCAGGCGGCAGCTCGTTTTGCACAGCCCTTTGCAGTGATGATTAACCCAAATTAGAGTCACATTCCCAGCAGCTTCCTTCGGTCAGCACTGACGTGGCAGCAAACGACGGCCAGTCAGGGCTGCCGGAGCGTGCCCGCCGAGCGAGCCACCCCAGCGTGCGGGCGAGCTTGCACTTCCACCTGCAAGAGATACGAATCTCCATTCCAGAGAAAATGCATTTTAATTATGCAAACTGTATGCGCATTTTTTAAATATAAGGAAGGGAAAACAGGACCCTGCCTTATCTTTTTGTGAAATCATTATTCGGTTTGAAATACATGGATAATTAACAACATTATCATGCAAATTTAAGTGAATCGAGCTGGGTGAATTAAAGTGACTTCACCTACCTAGCCATAAAAATTGCAACATGGAGCTGTCGCAACGAAGCTCTGAGCACTATTTTTAGTGCAGCGCTGTAAGAGAGGGCCTGTGGGAGGGCATCTTCCAAAGGAATGCAGACGGTATCTTTTAGGAGGAATTAATCCTTAGGAAACCATTACTAGCTCTCAGAAATGACTGAAGGATATTTTTCTGACTGGGCTGGAGTTTACACACAGAGAGCCACATGCATTGAAAGAAAACCATGAGTCACTGAGTTTAAGGAACAGTTTACTGAAGCCAAATTTTCAAGTGCTCTTCCCTCTGCTTGCTTTCCTTGGGGCACATCAGCCCTTTATCAGTGGTAAAAACAGAGTAAAAAAATTCTTTATTGCTTCTGAATAGTAACAGTCAAGCTTTCTCAGGACTGCAATTCTGCAAAGCTCTCCTGTCATACTGTTAGACACATGAAAAATAACCACCTACCAAGATAAACTCAGTTCCACTTCCTGTGCTTTTGCAGCATCGCATCTTTGACCAGCAAGTTTCAGACACCAGCGCTTGAAGAGGATGTGCATGAAACTCTCCCCTCCACAGGAAAGACCAGGTTAAGGCTCATTGGAAAACAACCATCCAAAACAACCACCCAAAACAGTCCCTGAATGCTCCTGTGATTTTTCCATGATATTTTGGAGGGTTTTTTGCCTGTCCATACATCAAGTTTGATCTCTGTAAGGTAGTTAGAGATCATGCTTAGAAAATACCTCGGCTTTTCATAGAATCATAGAATATCAAGTTGGAAGGGACCTCAGGGATCATCTAGTCCAACCTTTTGGCAAAGGCACAGTCTAGACAAGACAGCCCAGCACTCTGTCCGGTTGAATCTTATCAGTGTCCAATGCTGGGGAATCTGCCACTTCCCTGGGGAGATTATTCCAGTGGCTGATTATTGGCTCAAACCGGCGACTGCTCTCACACGTGGAGCACGGCGGCAGCAGCAGCAACGGTCAACGGTAAGTCCGTGTGGCTGTTTACAATCGAGAGGAGGAGGAGGAGGGGTAGTCCTAGCACCAGGGGACACTGCGGAGGTGTCGCCGGGTCCCGTCGAGAGCAGCCAATCGTGGGAGCGGGGCTGACGCAGAGGGGGCGGTGCCAGGACCAGCCGCGGGAGATTTAAACGCGGCAAACGCAGTAAAACGCGCTCAAACCGGCGACTGCTCTCACACGTGGAGCACGGCGGCAGCAGCAGCAACGGTCAACGGTAAGTCCGTGTGGCTGTTTACAATCGAGAGGAGGAGGAGGGGTAGTCCTAGCACCAGGGGACACTGCGGAGGTGTCGCCGGGTCCCGTCGAGAGCAGCCAATCGTGGGAGCGGGGCTGACGCAGAGGGGGCGGTGCCAGGACCAGCCGCGGGAGATTTAAACGCGGCAAACGCAGTAAAACGCGCTCAAACCGGCGACTGCTCTCACACGTGGAGCACGGCGGCAGCAGCAGCAACGGTCAACGGTAAGTCCGTGTGGCTGTTTACAATCGAGAGGAGGAGGAGGAGGGGTAGTCCTAGCACCAGGGGACACTGCGGAGGTGTCGCCGGGTCCCGTCGAGAGCAGCCAATCGTGGGAGCGGGGCTGACGCAGAGGGGGCGGTGCCAGGACCAGCCGCGGGAGATTTAAACGGCTCCCAGGGAGCGCGAGCGAACAGGACGGGCAAACAGGGCGTGGCGCGTCAGAAGGGCGTGGCGCGGCAGTTAGCGCGGCAGTTAGCGCAAGGCAGGGCGAGCAGGGAGGCGAGCAGGGCAGCTCACTGTAGCTCTGCGGCTAGCAGTACTCCATCACAACAGCTCAACCACTTGGAGGTGTGTCCCTTGCTGCCTCCGAAGATGGTGTCCACCAGGCGGAGAGGTTATAGTAAGAAGACTGTGGCAACTCAGACAGAGGGCCTGCCCCAGACGGTGGCTGTTCAGGTCTCTGGCTGCAGAGAATGCCAGAGCCTGCTGCTGCCGGGGGAGGGAGGGAAACTCTCCACCTGTGTGAGGTGTGAGCAGGTAGATGATCTCCTCAGCATGGTAGCGAAACTTAAGGAGGAGGTCGAGAGACTGAGGTCCATCAGGGAGCGTGAGAAGGAGATTGACTGGTGGAGTAATTCCCTGGTGTCAGAAATACCCCAAGAGGATACCCCCCAAAAGGTGAGGGAACCCCCACCCTATCAGGCAGGGAGGGGGGACCTGAGGAGGCAGCTGCCCTGTAGCTGTCAGGCAGAGGCAAGGGGCCGGGGAGATGAGGAGAGTTGGAAGAAAGTCCCAGTTCGACATCATGGGCGGCCTTCTTCCCTACCTGCTTTGCCCCCTCAGGTGCCTCTCTCTAATAGGTTTGAGGCCCTGCCTCTTGAAGGAGACGTTGGTGAAGATGTTGGTGAGGACGAGGTGCAAGGCCCACCTACTAGGCCACAGAGGAAGAGGCGGGTGACCCAACCCCTAAAGACGGCCTCCGACAGGAAAGAAAGAAGGGTCATTGTAGTAGGTGATTCCCTTCTGAGGGGAACAGAGGGCCCGATATGCAGGGCTGACCCTCAACACAGAGAGGTATGTAGTCTTCCAGGAGCCAGGATCAGGGATATCACCAGGGCACTCCCCAACCTGGTGCACCCAACAGACTACTACCCGCTCCTGATCTTCCAGATAGGAGGAGAGGAAGCCGCATTCCGTAGTCTGAGGGCAATGAAGAAGGATTTCAAGACCTTGGGACGACTACTGAAAGGGTCTGGGGCGCAAGTAATATTCTCTTCTGTCCTTCCGCTTTCGGGTGCTGATGTGGGTTGCAATGGCAGAGTTCAGGCCATAAACAACTGGCTACAGGACTGGTGCTATAGGCAGGGCTTTGGGTTCTTTGATAATGGCTGGGTTCATAGGACACCAGTACAGACAGTAATGTGTGAGGAAGGTTTATCTCGCAGGGGCAAAAAGAAGCTGGGGCAGGAATTAGCAGCGCTCATTTGGAGAGCTTTAAACTAGATTGGAAGGGGGAAGGGGTCACGGCTGGGCTTGTGCCAGTGGGGCAGCAGTTTGGAATTGATGAAGGCAGGGAGGCCTCCCACCCCCCTAGGCTGAAACTGGTGAACTCGACTCGCTCCCTGAAATGCCTGTACACCAATGCACGCAGCATGGGGAACAAGCAGGAGGAGTTAGAAACCCGTGTTCGGTCAGGGGATTATGATCTGGTAGCAATTACAGAGACATGGTGGGATAGCTCACATGACTGGAATGTGGTCATGGATGGCTATGTCCTTCTCAGGAAAGACAGGCCAGAGAGGCGAGGTGGTGGAGTTGCTCTTTATGTGAGAGAGCAACTGCAGTGCATTCAGATCTATCCAGGGGCGGACGAGGAGCTAGTTGAGAGCCTGTGGGTAAAAATCAAGGGGCAGGCTGGTAGGGTTGATACTGTCGTGGGTGTCTATTACAGGCCACCAGATCAGGGTGAAGAAATTGATGAGGCCTTCTACAGGCAGCTGACAGCAGCCTCGCAATCCCAGGCCCTGGTTGTTGTGGGGGATTTTAACTACCCAGATATTTGCTGGAGAGACCACTCGGCCAGCCACCCCCAATCCAGGAGGTTCCTCCAGTGCATCGATGATAACTTCCTGATGCAAATGGTGGATGAACCAACCAGGAGGGGAGTGACGCTGGATCTGATCCTCACTAACAAGGAGGGTCTGGTTGAGGCTGTGAAGGTTGAGGACTGCCTGGGCTGCAGTGATCATGAGATGGTGAAGTTCCGAATCTCATGTGGCATAAGCAGAATTACAAGTAAGATTGCTACCCTGGACTTCAGGAGGGCCAACTTTGGCCTCTTCAAGCAATTGTTAGGGGAAATTCCATGGGGCAGATTACTTGAAGGTAAAGGGGCCCAAGACAGCTGGTTAACGTTCAGGGACAGCTTCTTCTGGGCTCAAGATCAAAGCATTCCAATATGTAGGAAGTCAGGGAAGGGAGCCAGGAGACCTGCTTGGTTAAGCAGGGAACTGCTGGCCAAACTTAAGTGGAAGAGGAGAGTTTACAAATCGTGGAAGGAGGGGCTGGCTACTTGGGAGGAATATAAGGATATTGTCAGAGGATGTAGGGAGGCAACTAGGAAAGCCAAGGCCTCCTTAGAATTAGATCTTGCCAGAGGGGTCAAGGACAACAGGAAGAGCTTCTTCAAATACATGGCAGATAAAGCCAACGTCAGAGGCAATGTAGGCCCACTGATAAATGAGGGGGGTACCCTGGTGACAGAGGATACAGAGAAGGCAGAGCTATTGAATGCCTTCTTTGCCTCTGTCTACTCTGCCGGAAGTTGTCTTGAGGAGCTCTGTACCCTGGAGACCCCAGATGGAGACAGGACAATGGAGAAGATTGCCTCAGTTGATGAGGATTGGGTCAGGGACCAATTAAGCAACCTGGACATCCATAAATCCATGGGTCCAGATGGGATGCATCCACGAGTGTTGAGGGAGCTGGCTGAGGTCATTGCTAGACCGCTCTCCATCATCTTTGCGAAGTCGTGGGGAACGGGTGAGGTGCCTGAGGACTGGAGGAAGGCAAATGTCACTCCAATCTTCAAAAAGGGCAAGAAGGAGGACCCGGGTAACTACAGACCGGTCAGCCTCACCTCCATCCCTGGAAAGGTGATGGAACGACTTATCCTAGGTGCCATCTCTAGGCATATCAAGGATAAGAGGGTCATTAGGGGCAGTCAGCACGGCTTCACCAAGGGGAAGTCGTGCTTGACCAACCTTCTAGACTTTTATGAAAACACGACCAGGTGGCTGGATGATGGTAGAGCAGTGGATGTGGTCTATCTTGATTTCAGCAAAGCATTTGACACGGTCTCCCACAGCATCCTCGCTGATAAATTGAGGAAGTGCGGATTAGATGAGCAGGTAGTGAGATGGATTATTAACTGGCTGGTGGGAAGAAGCCAGAGAGTAGTGGTCAATGGGGCGGAGTCGAGTTGGAGACCTGTGTCTAGTGGAGTCCCTCAGGGGTCAGTACTAGGACCAGTATTATTCAATATATTCATAAATGACCTGGATGAGGGAATTGAGTGCACTGTCAGCAAGTTTGCTGATGATACCAAGCTGGGAGGAGTGGCTGACACTCCAGAAGGCTGTGCTGCCATCCAGAGAGACCTGGACAGGCTGGAGAGCTGGGCAGGGAAAAACTTGATGAAATATAATAAGGGCAAGTGTAGGGTGTTGCACCTGGGCAGGAACAATCCCAGGTTCCAGTATAGGTTAGGAAATGATCTCCTAGAGAGCAGTGAAGGGGAAAGGGATCTGGGAGTCCTGGTGGACAGCAGGATGACCATGAGCCAGCACTGTGCCCTTGTGGCCAGGAAGGCCAATGGCATCCTGGGGTGCATTAGAAGGGGTGTAGTCAGTAGGTCAAGAGAGGTTCTTCTTCCCCTTTACTCTGCCCTGGTGAGGCCACATCTGGAATATTGTGTCCAGTTCTGGGCCCCACAGTTCAAGAAGGACAGGGAGCTGCTTGAGAGAGTCCAGCGAAGAGCCACCAAAATGATTAAGGGAGTGGAACATCTCCCTTATGAGGAAAGGCTGAGGGAGCTGGGGCTCTTTAGCTTGGAGAAGAGGAGGCTGAGGGGGGACCTGATTAATGTTTATAAATATTTGAATGGTGAGTGTCAGGAGGATGGGGCCAGGCTCTTTGCAGTGATGACCAATGATAGGACAAGGGGCAATGGGTGTAAGCTGGAACACAGGAGGTTCCGCTTAAATTTGAGGAAGAACTTCTTTACAGTAAGGGTGACAGAGCACTGGAACAGGCTGCCCAGGGAGGTTGTGGAGTCTCCTTCTCTGGAGACATTCAAGACCCGCCTGGACGCCTTCCTGTGCGAACTCATCTAGGTGTTCCTGCTCCGGCAGGGGGATTGGACCAGATGATCTTTCGAGGTCCCTTCCAATCCCTAATATTCTGTGATTCTGTGATTCTGTGATTATTCTCATTGTGAAAAATTGTTCTCTCATGTCCAGTTGGAATCTCCCCAGCAATAACTTGCACCCCTTACCCCTCATCTTTTCCATGTGACTCCTTGTAAAAAGGGAGCCTCCATCTTCTTTGTAGCCACCCTTTAAGTACTGGAACATGGTGATATGGTCTCCCCTAAGCCTTCTCTTCTCAAGGCTCAACAAACCAAATTCTCTCAGCCTTTCCTCACATGGCAGGCTTCCCAGTCCTTTGATCATCTTTGTGGCCCTTCTTTGGACCCTCTCCAGCCTGTCCACATTTTTTTTGTACAGCGGGGACCAAAACTGAACACAGCCTTTGTTCAGTTGCAGCTCAGTGTGGGGTAACCCTGCCTGGCCATCCCCCCTGGATACCGACAGGGATATCTGGCACACTGGCATTGCAGAACAGCACCAATTGCAGGGACACAACATCGTGGCTGATTGCAGACACTGTGTTAAAGAATGTTGTTATTAGAGATTCAAAACCAGCTAAAACTGCCTCATTTTTCCTCCCCAAATGGCTATAAACACATAAATTGAGTGGAGGCCTGTCTAGGCTGAAATGTTTTGTTAGTACCTCTAAAATGTCAAAATCACTGTCATATAAACTTACATTTCATTGGGATATAAAGTACTTAGTAGCATCATCTCTGAAAAAAGTCATAAAAGTCATAAAAGGTGAACAATTTTAGATAAAGTTTTGAGGTTTTCTTTAGACACATCACCCTCATTCTCCTCCCCTGTGCTTAACTCAAAAACGTTAGACCCCAGGTGCAGTATTCAAAAAATTTTTAGATGAAGGAGGAAACAATGTGCTGCTCCTTACAGTAGCAAAGAGATCCAGGAGTTCCCATCTCCCTGAAAGTCACTGGGACTTTGGTTGTCCAAGTGACTTCAGAAAACAGGATTTCAAAGCCTTTCAAAGTTGTGCATCTGAGAAAAATAAATAAATAAAAGCTCTAACTAGCCTAAAATTTTATAACATGTAATGACTTTTTATGGAGCACATTTCCATTTATCAGCCTTACCCAGTGCTTTCAAGAATGAGCAGTGGTGGTCAGTTTGGCCACTCAGGACACTAACTCTTCCTTCTAATTTTGCCTCCCACTTGCTGAATCTTGCCTTCAATTACACGTCCATAGGGAAAGACTTATCATTTTCCCGTGCGTCTGCAAAACGCCTGCCACAACGCCTGAGCCCTCTAGATGCTACATTAATAATAATAATAATAATAATAATGAGCATGATTTCCATTGCACATGGCATGCAGCAAGGTGGCCGAGAGCCCTACCATGAGCAGCTTTGCAGTCTGCCATCTGATTACAAGACGGTAAGAAGGGAGGGTAGAGGAAAACCAGGTATAGCAGGGGAAGAGCGAAAGGCTCTTGGGAGAACACATGTTTTATGAGGTAGACTTGCTCTCCTCACCTGTGCTTAATGAAGATGCTGCAACTGAACATCTTTAAGGTATCTCCCCAGAGAAATCCCTTTTCTTCCTGCTGGCAAAGGTTATCTGGGTGGACTTTGAGGTTCTTTTCTTCTGCCGAGGGATTTTCACAGACTGGTGTAGACCTGGAAACACTCTGAAACACCAGCAGAAATCACAGCACAGCACATGTCCAGGGACAGCCATGGCACTGGGAAAGGCCAGGAGATGGAAATGGAATGTGTAGGGATAAGGGCACGCACAGGAGATGTGCCAGGTCCTGAAACCCTCCGATTTATCACCCCGATGCAAAGCATCTCTCTAGCACATGGCCAGTCAACCTGACACAGCTAAGAAATCCCACATGAAAATCTAGCAGCCTGAGACATGGGGTGAAAGGGACCATCCTGGTCATAAATACAGCTCTGTGTTTTTGAGGGAACTGAGCTATGTATTTCATTCAGAAGGGAGAGCTGGGAAATAGCTGGGGGGTTTCATGTTTGTTTTACGGGAAAAATCTGCAATTTTGGAATTTGTTTCCATTCTGAAGCAGGTAATAAATTTGCCATGGATTGCAATACCAAAATTGTTTAATCTCAGGTAGATCAGAGTGTTTGGTTCCTATGAAATCTGATGTAGGCCTTTAAAAGGAGACATTATCTTTTTCTATAAGACTGAAAGACATTGAACCAAAACATTCCAAAATAGAAACTAAAATTGCTCTTTCTTGTTAGCAGTTTTTCTATTTAAATGAGATTTTGTTCAATCCAAAGTATTTCTACAGGAGAATATATTTCTCAACACTGGCATTTCCAAGCAGAAGAACTCCCATCCCAAAGTTTCCCATCCCTGGTGCCACCAGAAAAGCCCCAAAGCATCGGAAGCCAGAGCAGCCGGGGACCTGCAGCCGCTCGTGCTGGCAGCAGCTTTTGGGGACAGTCCCTGTAGGCTGAGGCAGGCTACAGGGTTGGGATACACTGGGATTGCCTGGGATACCCGGGACACACACCCAAGCATTCCCCTGTCAGCGAGGCACACGCGCCGGCTGGTTTCTGTCACCGCAGGCAGAGCCTGCACACGCAGCTGCCTCTGCACAGAACAGCGCCCTGCCAGGCATTTGCTTATCTTAACAAATTACCCCAAAGTGCCCCTAAAATATTCAGTTTGGAGAAACATGAAGATACAGGATGCTTCTTGCTCAGCTGAACAGAAAACTTTCTGCAAAGAGTCACAGTGTGATCTGGGACAGCGGCAAAATGTGAGAGGGAGACAAAGGCTCGACAAAGCGAATGTTTTGCAGTGACACGTTTTCCTGGAGTGTAAATTAGGAGCTGGAAGGACTCAGTGACAGCCCAGCACGCGCCGGCAGCGGGGTCTGTGTGTGCATCGGGAGCTGCAGGCGACAGCCCAGCCTGCAGGACCAGCTGCCCGAGCGATGCTAAAGGAGAGTCTAAAAATAAAGCGCTTATCAGGGCGAGAAGGGCCAAGTATTTCATCACTCTGCCTCCATCAATGCCTAGCAAAGCACAGGCTGGGAGGATTTCTGTTTTGTTAGGAGCTGTATTCTGATTCACAGTTTGCTGGGCTTGGGCAAATATCTTCTGTTGACTTAAGCCTCGCGGGAACGTTGGTGCGACTGCTCGGCTGCACCGTCCCCCGCCCGCCGGCATCTCCGCTCCTTCTAATGCAGGGTGGCAAGAGACTGCATTTTCTAGAGAAAGCACATGGCAACCACAGAGCTGTGGCTGGCCGAGTGCCCGTAAAAAGCTGAAAGGTTTGGGGTTTGGTGCTCAACTCCCTCTTGTGCACCCGGCCTGCAGGGCAAGGCAAGATAACTTCCCCTGCAAGGGAAAAAAAAAGCTTCACCTCACCTGAGTGACTTGTCTGACTCTGTCCCAGGCAGATACGAGGTTTAAGGGACATTTCATCCAGCACAGGGGTAGGTTTGTTTCTTGGGGCCTCATCTTCCTGGGAGTCAGGCAGAGAGCGGGCAGGGAGAGGAGCTGGGCAAGGCAGAGCAGAAGAGCAGTGGGGCATTGCTGGTGGCAGCGCTGGTGACAGTGCTTGTAGCAGCGCTCAGGGATGCATTGATGGCAGTGCTGGTGGCAGCGCTGGTGACAGTGCTTGCGGCAGTACTCAGGGCCGCATTGGTGGCAATGCTGGTGGCAGTGCTAGTGGCTACCCTGGTGGCAGTGCTGGTGGCAGTTCTAGTGGCAGTTCTGGTGGCAGTGCTCATGGCCACTCTGGTGACAGTGCTGGTGGCAGTTCTAGTGGCAGTTCTAGTGGCAGTTCTGGTGGCAGTGCTCATGGCCACTCTGGTGACAGTGCTGGTGGCAGTGCTAGTGGCTACCCTGGTGGCAGTGCTTGTGGCAGCGCTCAGGGGTGCATTGATGGCAGTGCTGGTGGCAGTGCTGGTAGCAGTGCTTGTGGCAGTGCTCAGGGCCGCATTGGTGGCAGTGCTGGTGGCCGTGCTGGTGGCAGCACCCACTGCCCCACAGCCCCTGTTCGCAGGCAGGGCTTGCTGTGGGCAGGCTCCCAGCTGCATGGGGCAGCTTCACACCCTCACCTGCACCACCCTGGGACAACCTACATACACCTCGTGGCATCAAGTGACAGCAACTCCTGCAGCTTGGATGCTTGGGCTGGCTTTAGGAAAGCTAAGCCAAAGAAGAGCCCTCCAGCCCAGCTGTGCTGGGGCACACACTGCTCACCACTGCCATGCGAGGCACGATGCCACCATGCTGGTGTCCCTCGCCGTGGGAAAGCCTTTGATCTAACCAGATCTCCCAGGGCCGCCTGCCGGACTCTGCTTCCACTTTGGTACCTGTTCTTGTAAACATCAGCACCGGCGCAGCCGCCCCACACGCAGAAGCCACATCCCGTCAGCCCCTTTTGCAATCTGCAGGGCCATCTCCTTGGCCACAACGCAGAGGGGTTGCGACACCCAGGGAGCAACAGGTCTGCGTGGGGCAATGCACCCGTCAGGGTGCGGCACCGGCTCTTTGCACCCAGGGTTTCATTTTTCAAGTGACTTGGGCAGGCTACGTGCATCAGTAGATGGTTTCTGCAAGTAATTCTCTCCGCAGGAACATCTATCTGACTTTATAATTCATGCATGCCTGGGAAGTTCAATCCAGTCCCACTGGAGTAGCGAGCTCAGTGGGAGTTTATTTATTTAAAAGAGTGCACGCAGTAGCATGGAAAAAAATCAAATCTATCAGAAACCAGAAGTCTTAATCCTAAACCAGCTTTGCTCTTCTTAAAATATGGTCTAGGGAAACTGCTTTTAAGTGTGGCTTCCATGGAACCTTGGCTTTAGCATTGCAATCCCTACAGAACAATATTATAGCATAATAATTAAAACATTTACAAAATGAAGATAATCTATGGCTGATCCAAGTTTCTATGGAAATTTGGAGGCTATGGTGTGTGCAGCTGTTCCCATCTAATGCAAAGGTTGGCTGTAGCTCTACTTCTGAGCCCATTTGTAACTTAGGGGATAATTTATCTGTTCTGTTTACACAGTTCTCTGCTTGCACAGCCCTAGAGTGCAACTTTTCTATGGTTTCCAAGCAAAAGGGTGTCTTAACCTCCCCGCTCAGCTTAAGCAATTAGTGTTCTCAAAGTTAATGAAACGCCTCTGCTGAAAGGCATGGGTGCTTGCGCTGGCGTCACAGCCGTTGCCCTGCACGAGTGTATCAGAACAGCAGACACAGCAGCAGAGAAATGGAAACGCTCGTGCCCGCTGGCCCACGGTACCCACAGATACAGCCTCACCAAGACTCGCCCCCAGCACTCTGCTTTACATCTGCAAGGCATTTACCTCCACCTTGTTCCCTTTGAGCTCCTGTATCCCTCACCCGATGCTGCTGGGGGTCCGGCCCTGTAAGGCTTGGCCAGCAGCAGGGGAAGGAGTTGGGAGCTGGCACAGCTGGCACCAGAGGTTCTGCCAGATGTTTGGCTGTGGACATGGGGCCATCCCTGTGCCCTTGCTCCTGAGCTGAAGGTTCCAGCTAACAGGTCTTGGTAAGCCCACACAGGGTCAATACAGACCAGTGGAAGCTGAAAAGGCAGCAGTTCTCCCATAGGATGAAGCCAGTAGCTTAAGGGCAGTTAAATATTTTTATCTAAAGCCATGAGCATCTCTATATGAGTTGCCATATTAACACTTCTGCACACACCGATTGGGGAAGGGTGTTGGGTGACAAAGGAAAAGGGTAGGAACACCTGAAGAAAAATCTTGAGCACTATGATGAAGGACTTTTTGGGCTGATAGCACTACCTGGCACTTTATAAACCAGGCTGATAAAAAGCTGGACAACCTGCTTGTGTGGGCACAGAGAGAGGACAGTTGCTACCTGCTCATCCTCATGACATGATGACATTTTACATTCACACACTTATCTCCAGCAAGTCCATTGCTGATGTAAGCAGTTTTCATTTTGCAACGTTACATTGCTAATGAGGAAAGTATTAATAACCTCTAAGCAAAGAAAGTTCACCAGTGGAGCAGAGCTCCAGCAGCTAGGCAGTGGCCCCGGGGGTAGAAAACCTTCAAGTCTCATTGAAACAACGTCATGAAAATCTGCTTTTTACAAAGGGAGAGGTAAACTCTGTCAGTCAGGAGTGCACAGAAGAAAATCTTTCAGCTGAAGCAGTGCTGGATGTTCCCATCCTGAGCAAATATTTAGCAGCATTCACTGAATGATTCCCTTAGCATTAGTTTGAACTCAAAGACAGAAAGACATAAAGTCTCAGTGCTTCACAGTGAGAATTAAAAAAAACAAACAACCAAAAATAACCCAAACCACACAAAAACCCCCAAACCCAGCATTTTAATTCCTGGTTGTATTTAACCGCTGCAGGACAGCTGAGTTACAGTTGGGATGGAGGCAGTGATGGCTCAAAAGTGTCGTTGATTTTAGAGAACAGCTGTATCCAGAGGCCCTCAGTCATTTCTCAGTGAAAATTATTTCCAAATAAAGATACACATCCCAAGATGTTAAAAAGCCAGTCAAAACATGAGGGAACTCAGAAGCTGAGATAAGTCTCACTTTATATGGCAGGCCTCCACTTCAGAAAAAAATCATTTTGCTGTTGCTGAAGGAGCTCGTGTCTCGGGTGGATTCAGCTTGGGCAGCCCCTGCAGCCACGCTGGCGGCCGATGGGCAGAGAGGGAAGGGCATGTGGGGACCCTGAAATCACAGAAGAAAGATCCCAAATCACCTCTTCTAGAAGAAAAAAATGGGAGAGGGGAAAAAAAAAAGAAGCATAAAAGAAGCATAAAATGGCTGCAATTACATGCCCCAGCCTTCAGCTGAGCCACAGATGAAGGAGATGGGAGAAGCAGTTCCTTGTGCTCAGGGCTCAGCAGGGTCAGCTGCAACACCAGAGCCTGCCTGCTCATGGAAATACTTGGAGGAAAAAGTGTTTCCTGCCATCCCCAGAATACTAATTTGGCTAATGTGTGGTATCATAAAGGGTTGTGCCAATGGAGAGAAACTCTGCTGATAAATTTGTGTGCAGGGCTTGCAGTGGGAGCACTTCTCTGTGTCATTGCAAGGGGATGGTCATGGCATTATTCATGGTAAATACGGGGTAGTTGTTTACTTTATGCTGTTCTTCAGTGCTTATAAAAGACATCTTGAGCAGAGGAGGGGGTGTCACTTTATTTTTTCCTAGACATCTGAGTACAGAAGATTTGATTACACATATTTGGTAGTCCAAAAAGGTGTAAGCCAGGCTGAGACTGACCTGAACTCCTCCACTTCCCCAAAGTCCAGGACCACAGCTTGGCTTAGCCCCAACGGACATGGACACCCAGAGATGCTCTGATGGAGAGCAGTGTCCCTTTCACCCTCTGGCAGCCACTGGCCTGCGGTACTGGCAGTACGGGAGGGTTTGACATGAGACAAAAGTGATTTCCTAGAAGGACAGAAGATATACTCTGAGCTGTCTGTGCTGAGGGGCTGTGTGCAGGAGCCCCGGTCTCTGTCTCTCTATGTCCGTGCCAGGGTTTGCAGCAATAAATCACTGCTTTGCTCGGATGCATTCCTTATTCCCTGTGGGAGCCCTGTTGCTAAGTCACAAAATTATGTCACCATGGAGCATCGATGGTTTTTTTGTATTTTGTTGGGGGTTTTTTGTTCCATAGCAGACCTTCAGGGCATACAGATTTCCTTAAAGTCAAAATCTTAAATTTCCAGCTGGATGTTAGATGGATTTTGCTCACCATCTTACCTCCAGCTTGGACAGCCCATGAAAACAGGTCTGCACAGGGCTCTGCTGCTGGGCTGTAACATCGGTCACCTCCTTTGGAGCTGCTGTCTCTCCTGTTTGGGACAGGAGGGAGGACCACCCTTTCCACGAGGTTGCCATCCCTCCTGCATCTCCCAGCTCTTCACAGGTCTGAGGGCAGGAAGGCAAAGCCTCGTCCATATGGGGCAGTTGTGGGAGGTTTACACAGAGCCCAGGGCAGCATGAGGGGGCTAAAAAGGGGTAAGGGACTTCGCTGTCCCCCCCATGCACTTAGTGCCTGGCTTGTGCCAAAATATGGTGCTGAATCAGAGATTTACCTGGTGCCAGTTCCTGTGAGAAGAGAACCACTGCCCGATTGCAGCTCAGCTGTTAACGTGCCGATACCATACTTAGGCGGATCAAATAAAAATATTACAGGTTTTAGTAGCACTTGACTTCTTTCCAGCCATCCTTCATCAGTTCCTGATCATTTTAGTAATAAACTGTAACAAAATAAAAATTAAACTTAGATGTAGCTTAGATTAACCAACAAGTCTCCTTCAGCACCTTAAGAAATCTGTTAGAAAGCAATTTGCAGTCTGCTTGCTTTTTGGTTTGCAGGGGACCACCTCCCTCACCCTTCTGGCCAATTTTGTTGTTTCTGTGATTGTAGTTTTAAACCAAGCCTAAAAAGCTCCAGGCATGTTTAAGTCTCTCCCTATATATATGTAGGCTTCCGACAATTCTTTAAAATTATTTGAATTCTAGTAGAGTATTTTCTTTGTAACTACTGCTGCTAGACGCATTAGAGCCGCTCTGAAGTTAAACAGCAATTAAAGCAAATGTTAAGATCATCAGCCACTCAGGTCTATTAAAGCAGAAAACTATTTTTGAGGCAATCCAAGAAACACAGCCCACCCGGCCAAGGACAACACACACCTTCCTCGTAAAGGCGCAGGGTTTCGTGCGGTTAACGAGCAGCTGCATCTGACCGCGCAGCCCAGAGGAGCCCGAGCGCCGGCTCCTAACGCAGCTGCAATGGGGACGCATTCTGGGAGCGAACTGCGCTTCCGTTTGCCCTCCCCAAAACGCAGGGGTGTGCGCGGTGTCCGGCTGTGCTGTCAGCGCACACACCCGTCCAGAGACACGCAAAGGAATCCTGCTTACAACGAGCAAACCGGAGCCAGACCTGAAACTGTGGCAGGATGAGGGCGAGCTGGGATCCAGGAGTACCTGGTCTGCTCTTGCAGAACCAGCCGTCCTCACCCCACGCAGCTTTGGCTGGGATTTCCAGGAAAAGCCAAGATCCTTTTTCTGTCATGTAGAGGAGACAGAGCACATCCTTCACCAGGCTGCAGCACTTGCAGTGCAGAACGCATTCCTGATTTGACGTAGCCACAAATTTACAATTAATTTACAGCTGAAAATGAGTTTAAAGAGATCTTCCAGAGGTCTCTTTTTTTTTTTTTTTAACTAAAAAAAAGTGGGGTTTGTTGTTTGGTTTTTTTTAACCAAAAAACCCTGGAAATTTAATAAAACCCAATTTAAACTTCTGGGGTGTTTTAATTCACTTTAATTCTCCAATATATCCCAGACTTTTAAGAATAAGGGCAGTTGCCTAGTGTTCATGCCAACTGAAAAGGTATTTTTCAGGCCATACTGCAAAGTGCAAGGGTTCATTAAGGGGAAGTCTACACGAACAGCCCTTCTTGTGCACAGCCGCCCTCACCCCAGGCTCCCAAGCAGCACAGCCATGGTGCTCCTGGAACACAGCCCCAGAGCAAAGGGGTGGGAGGGCAGGAGCAACCTGGTGGGACTTCCATCGACATGGTGGGAGCCTGTGGCCATGGTGAAAGAAAGGAGGGTTTCTGGTAGGAAAACTAACCTTTACAAATACTGCTGATATCATAAATACATCTGCAGGCCCTCAGAAGACATGAGGGTTGGGAAGGAGGAAGGAGCAGGACGTGTGCATGCATCCAGGGTACGCTGGGAGGGATGGGGGCTGAGGTGAATATAAACACAAAGCCCCTGACCATAGAGGTTTAACCGTATCTCTGCATTTCCTGAGCTTTTAAGCACCTGCCTTTTAACAATTCAAACCACGTTCTTTCCATGCTACCTCTATTTTAATATTTTTAAAGTTAAGGAATACAAATGTCATACAGTGTAATATTTTAATCTATTCATTTCTTTACCTGGGCCCCTGGGTTTGCCTCCTCCTCCCTTGGGCAGGCCCCTGCCGTGCTGCCTGGCACTGGCACACCAGCCCCTTGGGGTTTAATCCCACAGTCTGCATCCATGTTTCCCTCTCCTGTTTAATCAATATTTTTTTTAAATGCCGATTCTGCAGTGATTTTGCCATTTTTCTCTGAAATGAAACTGTCACATGGAAAGGAGAGCTCATCAGTTGTAGCAATAGGTTGAGATAAAAAGGATGGAGATCACAAACCAGCAAAATAATAAAACCCAAAGACACCAAACCCATCCTTAAAACAGAAGGGAGCAGTATTGGGTAGGGAAGAGATAAGTACCTTGTTCTATATGCTCCTCAAGTGCATTTTCCTTTGGGGAGAAAAAAAAAGATCTGGATCTTAATACTCTCACAGGGACATTAGAAGATCATTACACTTGTAGACTTTCCGTCTTCCTCAGTCCATTAACATCTCATCCCCACACCTCATGCAAGATTTCCCTGGAGACGTCACCTTCTTTCATCACATCTGATATCTAATAAAGACATAAGAGAATTTAATAACAGACTGCACAGGAGAGACTTCTGTTCAAACAGCCAGGGCTGCTACTGCTGTGTTGTTACTCAAGATGCTGAAGAATGATAAGAGAGACCAGGAAACCGTGGGGTGTTTAGTTTTGGAGGTTGTGCCGGTGAAGCCACTGATATCAACCCAGCCAGCCCAGACTTTGTATGAAACAAGGCACAAAAAGCATTTTTCCAGCCTTTCCAGCTTCATCTGATGGAGCCCAGTTCCCTGTCACTTGACTCCACACATTTACACAACTTTTTGGAGGAGGGATATCTGCTCTGAAGGATCCTGAGACAACACAGCAAGTGAAGGAGACCAAAGTGGTCAAGTGAACTTGCACTCATTTCAATCACATTTGATGAATTTAACAGAATATTCCTGGATTGCTGAAAAAAAAAAAAACCAAATCCCCTGCCCTGCTTGAGAAACCAGCCCCAAAAGGTACCCGGTCGGTCTCCTACTTGAACAAGTACTTGCATGAAGAGCACAGTGCTTTTATGGCCTCTCTCGCCCAGCCCTGGTATAGTTTCCACAGACAAAATTTTCAGGAATGACCATTGGTTTTGTGTACTCAGATGTAAACATCTTGAGAAGCTAATTTTTTTATTTATTTATTTTTAATCTGGAAGTAAGCAAGCATTTTCACAGCAGTGTTCTCGTGTAAAACCGTCTGAAATGAGAAACTGAAAAATGAAGGTTGCAGACAATACCATGTCACTTCTAAAAATTGCGGCAAACTAAAATGAAGCACTTGGACCTGGTGGCTGGGCCTTGAGGTTCTTGTGTGGCTGCTTCATGCAGTGCCTGCCAGGTCCTTCAATTCTAGTTCATTTTTTTACAAATCCATGTTCATGTATTCATTTTGCAGAGATGTACTGGAACATTTTCTATAAATGCTTTTATTGCTGGTGATGGGTGATTGGCTTCACTGCAAATTGTTCATGATTCTTCTCAGGTGTGAGTTTAAATAGAGAAGGAAATAAGCCAAGTATAGATAGATGCTTGGTAACAAATATATTATATATACTATGAGGTAAATATAGATGAGAAATGGAAAACGGCTGTTTGCTGAGAGCCGAGCAGGTATGCGAGGGCAATGTCAACTGTGCCCTTTCAAGTTCAGCTCCCAGCTTTGGCACTAGTTTGCTGAGGAGGATGTATATTCAAGATATTGCTGGTAGCTGCATCAAGGTTATTGGTAAGTAAATAACTCAGGACCCTTTCACTCTCTCTTTCTCACTAAATCTGTTAATCGAGTTTTTACTACACTAAAAACATCTCAGCATTTTCTTTTTACCTATTTAACGTAAATTGCCAGATTTCTTACATGTTTCAGGCGGTTCCCTCCAAATAGAGTAGGGTTGGGATTAATTTCCAAGCTGTTTTCTTCCAGCAACGTCACTCTATTTTCCTCATTTCTGTACAGCCTCATTGCTTCCCTCGTCCTGGGCTCCCTGGGCTTGGTGTCCTCATTCTGCCTCTGCAGATTCGTCCCCACGGACCTGCTGCATCACCTGCTTCTGCATCACCCACTTCTACAGCTCCAGAGAGTCCCCACCACTTTGCTGCCAGAGCATTGAGCCACAGGAAAGAAGAGGTTTGCAAAGTCCAGAAATAATCTTAGGGAGAAGAAAGGAAATGCTGAGTGTTGGCTGCTTGGCAAAGGCTGTGTGTTTGCTGCCGCTGTGGAAAATGCCTGGGAGGCACCATTAACTCATTGCTCATTGCTACAGGCTGGCTTGTGTCCACACCGCTAAGGACCAGCATGCTCTGAAGGGCAATGGTTACCTTCACCCTTGGTCTAGGTCTCTGAGCTCCCTGCAGAGCCCCGCAGACCCTGGGTCAATAACTATTGTATCAGGGACTTTTTGTTTTTAAAGTTTGAAATTCTCCACGTGATGAAAGGACTGGGTGGCAGCCTGCCAGCATGATGTTTTTGCAGAAAGATGTGAAGGTGTTTGGGGTTCTGCAGCACAGCATGGAGGCCAGAGGGCATGAGGTCTCCTGAGATGGTTGGAGGACTGTCCAGGGTAGAGTCTGGTCCAGCTCATGACAGGTTCTTCTGTCTGGGCAACTGTGGAAAAAAGCACTCAGTCATGTCGAGGTTTCTCCTTGGGAGAAACCAGTTGGTTCGCTCCAGAGCAGAGACAGGAGGGAGCTCATATGCATGCCGCGGAGACAGCCGGTGAGCAGAGCCTGGGGGGAACAGAGGCGGCCAAATTGGCTATGCAGACGAAAGGTGTTTTCATACCCCCCCTCTCACCGGGTGAGATGCTAAACACAGAACAAACAATACAATTTTTCCTCACCACCACGCACAGGACTGGCAGGGATGGTCCCCGGCGCTTGTCCCCCGGCACTTGCCCACTGCTGTCACAGCCATGGGTCTGGAGGTGTTTCCAGCACGTGGTTTTTCAGCTGCTGTGAACTCCTGGAGCTTTGCCAGATGAGGACAATCTTTGTGCCTTGTCTTGGCAATTTTTAAAAGTTTATGTGACTAAACAGCAGTTCTTCTTTACCTCTTTCAATTGCCCTAGCCTTTGATTTTGGGCCTGTATAGGGGTTTAGGCTCAGTTTTAACCTTAAGATGTAAAATACATGAAAGACTCATTAAAAAAAGAAAATTAAACAGCACACAACTGACTAATTTCAATAGCTCCCCCATCCCATTTACAGTCCATGTTTTCAGCGATGCAGCAATATGTTATTCTCTATCATACATATTCTTAACATACATAGTCTATTTACAGCAATACATAAAAATGTTTACTTTAAAATATAAATGTAATTATAAAGGTATAATTACAGATAAGACTGTGCCTCTTAGAGCCACCTCAAATTATAGCTTCAAATTATAACAATAAAACAGGATCAAATTAATGACCTTGATTAATTTCATTATGGAGCAGAGCGAATGCCACTCGGCGCAGGATAAGCTTCTGCTGCCTGACCTCATTTCATCCGTCCTCTTCTCCTGCAAGAGAGGAGCACCCGATAACGCATCAGGTGAGCCGGTCCTCCCAAAGATGTTGCTAAGCAATGGGCTGCAAGGTTATAAATGCTGAGTGTTTAATATACGGTACATGGGAGTAGAGATTAACTTTATTTATTTTTTTTTCTTTCCAGGTATTAAGGAAACTAGGATGGCTCAACTGAACTGCAATGAAATAGTTTGGAATCAGAAATTAACCCAGATTTAAAGCAGCCATCAGTATTTGTGTACAGACTGAACTGATTTATCGTGCGTGCTATGTGCTGAGTTGCAAAACCTTGCTATATTAGTGATTTAACAGGAGGAACAATTTGATTTGTCATTACTAATAGGGATGTAACTAAATTAGTCTCCCACATACTTTATGCTGATGAGGTCATGCTTAGATTTCCCTTTGTAGATTTACATTCTCACTAGCTTTAATCACAGCTAGGAAACATATTGTATGAGTAACACTATTATGAAATACTGAAGTATTTTTAGAGGGGTTTAGAAACCCAAGAAAATAATGGAATTCAGAATCAAAGATAAGCTTTAATATTCATCCCTATGTTGTACATTTGATTAAATATTAATTCACAGCAATGTGTCGGGTACTTACAACCAAGCTCCCTTGACCCATTTGAAATGCACGGTCACGTATGTAAACTTGGCATTTGAAAAAGGACAGGTCAACACTGTAGATCCCACTTAAATCTCTCCTACAGTTCTTGCTTAATTAGTGGCCTAACCCTACCCTTATAAGTTGTTGACTTAATCACAGCTGTGGAGTTAGGAAAATATTGCTGTAAGATAGATATGCAGGTCCTCTGCAATACTTCATTCTTATTTTTAAATCTTTTTTTTTAGCAAAGCAACAAGGGATGAAAGAATGGCAACCAAATTCTAGTTTATTCAAGGAATCTGACATTTACTACTAATGGCAGAACTGCTGTCCAGGTGGAAGCACTGAGAATTGGGCTGATTTCCAGTTAAAAAGAAGAAAAAAGAAAAAGCCGGTGGGCAGAGCGGCTTCCTGAACTACTTAGTGGGATACGGTGTGGGAAAAGAAGCAGGCAGCTCGTAGTGCGAGCTGGGAAGCTGAAACATCCAAACTACAGCAACACACCTCAGCATTTCTCTTCATCGTGGAATTTGGGAGAAGATGGTGAAGGTTAGCAGAGTGCTGCCTCTGCTTCTGCCCTGCGGCTTCTCAGGTGGTACGTCACACCCTTGGCCATGGCCAATACACCCACAACCATCAATGGGTGATTGGCCACCGCCAGCCTCTGCTTTGACCGTCAAATAGAGGCAGCACTGGGATGGAGCCACCTTTTCCCCAGCCACAGCCATTGCTCAGTTCCAGTGTCTTGCACTGAAATTTCTTGAAGATTTTTGCTTGTGTGAAAATGTTAATAGCATTTCATTTGGTATCAGTGCTTTGATCTCCCCACTTAAATACCACATTAATTCAGAGCTCCCCTGGGTGGGTGAGTTCACAGTATTAGTTAACCTCTTCTGCTGGAAGACTCAAATATGATTTAGAAATAATTCTGTGCATTGTGACAGAAACAAAATCTCATCCTTAATTAAAAGTATAAATAAAAGGGATTTCTATCCTTAGACTAATCAGAATTCAGACACCAGCTCTTTGCACTGCTTTTTCACCACATTAAAGCAAAATTTCATATTCTGCATGATCAGCCTACAAGTCTCCTCTCTGGCCAGGAAACAGGGCATTTTCCTGAATACCATAAAGCACCTGTGAGCAATGAGTTAGCTGGATCCTTAAAACATTCAGATTTTGATCCTTCTTTTGGGAATAGAAACTGAGCTGCAAATTTTGGGAACACCCAAATTTTATTACTGCTGTCAACTGGTAAATGGTTTATTGCTATTTTAAACGCCTTTATGAAGTCCTTCAAGGTGTTATTGATTGGATCCACAAAGGGATCAAGCTCAAGTATTGCAAAGAGCCTCTCAGCTGCTATCCACAGACTTCTGACTTCTTACCAGGAACATGCTTCTGGGCGCCTCATCACCTAAATCTTGTCAGTGCAGAGCTGGCTGGAGCCTGAGCTTTCCACCTCTCTTCCCCACAGCTGTTAGGTATGCCCCAAGCACAAAAGGGGGTAGATGGTGAGTTTATCACCCAGTGCCAGAAGAAGGCTTCTTGCTGGTGGTGGTGGTCACTTCTATATAGGACTCCAGTCTATAATTCCTGGTGGGTTGGTTTTGGGTGGGTTTTTTTGGTTGTTGTGGGTTGTTTTTTTTCCTAATCTAATTACATTTTAAAGTTATATTTCCAGGTTTCCATCTGTAACCAGTCAATTGAATGCTGCAATCACTAAGGCTTGTGCTTGGTTTCATGCTCATCCTTCTACCCCATGATTCTTGCCAGCCTGGTCCTGAGCAGGACCAAGTCTGCTGCAAAAGCTTTGGGATCAATCCTGCACTCATCCAACCCCGTCCATGGGCTGGCAGAGCCCAGAGCCCTCATCTTCTGGTTTGGGATGACTCCTGCAGGTACTGGACAATGGTGTGAAAGCGGGAAGCATCACCACTAGCACATACAGCATGGTCCTACCACCGTGCTGCTAAAGTGGACTGAATCCCAAATTAATTCCACTACTGATATCTCCTTATCATCTCAAGGGAAAAACAAACCCCTCTTTTGAGTGGACAGGGCTGCCACCTGGAGGCACCCCAGTTTTCCTACATAGTCAGTGGAGAGAAGGAAGTGCCTGTGGGAGAGGGACCGCAGGCTCATGTCAGATCAGGTCATGCCTGACTGGTCCCGTAGGACATTTATGCAGCCATGTTAAGCAGTCAGGAGATGGCAATTTTGGCACCTCAGTTAAGCAGAAGCTCTATGCTAGAGGCCTCTCTGAAGTTAAGGATCTAATCAGGGAGCAGGGTGGTTATTTTCTCCCAAGCTCAGCCAAAGTACTCTCTGAGTTTTTCTCTCCAAGGCCCAGGTTCAGGCAGAACCCCAACTCCCACCTCCCCACTGATGTAACACTGTCAAATAAACAGGGACCTAAAGCACTTCCATCTTCCCCGGTGACCACAGGCACCTCACAAACCCCCTCATCCTTAACTGACTTTTCTCTGGTCAGTACCAGACTCTGGTTTCTGGTCCAACACGAGTCTTGCAGGAGTCTCGCCGTTACCCACCGGTTCCCACGAGGACCGGCAATGAGCACAGCAGGGTTGCGACAGGGCTTGCACCACGGTGGGGCTGCGTCAGAGCCCGCGCTGGCCAACGTCAGGCGGCTCGAGCAGAAGGAAGCGACCTCAACAACACCAAACTGCTGCACATTTCTTGAGAAGTCAGTGGCAAAGCAGAAACAAAAGATGCAACTGCATACCCAGAAATTTGCCCCATCAGCATGTAGTTACCTTCATCCCACCACCCCTCTCCTGCCCGGGCTGGGGGATGATAAGTTTTGCATGTGCAGAACAGCTCCTTTTTTTTTGCATGATGTTCTGGTCAGCAAAGTAGCAGCACAAGGAGGTGGAGGGGAGTTGTGGTGGGGCTTGCTGCTCCTACAACCTCTCTTGGTGTGGTGGCCAGGGCATTCTCTCCACCTCTGTGACCGCAGCTGTGTCCTGGTTCTTTTGTGATACCTGGAAGCACAGTTCAGCAGCAGTGAGGAGAGGGGCAATGAAAGGACAGAGCCTCCCAGGAGAACACAGGAGGTCCATGATGGGAACAAGAAACCCTTCAAACGTTCACATCCCAACAGAAAGTCACCACCAGCCTCTGCCATTGAGAGGGCATCACTGGGAGATACACCCTGTGTAGTCACCTCTAGCAAAGGGCTGTTTCCACAGAAACATGTCTCTAAGGGTTTATTTTTCTTTCCTAGATAATTGATGTGGGGAAAAGACAAGTGTGACTGGGATTTCCAGGGTCTGTGGAGTCACCACCATTTTGGCACCCATTTCTGTTTCATGTGTAACATGGGGAAGACAGACCCTGATACCTTCACACCTTTTGGGCTGTGCCTTACTCCACAGGTGACATTTTGGGCACTGTCTGTAAGGAGATGCTCCAAATGAGCAGAGGTGTTGCAAGCCATCACCTGGCAAACAAACAAGCGGCTGCTTCTTTGTTTGGCCCAAGAACAGATTTATTCCCCTACCCACAAAATACTGGATGAGTTAAAGGTTTCCTTCAAACCTCACAGTTAGCATGATTCAACAGGGACCTGTTCCTAGAGAAGAGGCTCTTTTAACCCATCCCCTCCTACCCTGGCAGTAGGAAGCCCTCCCAGCAGAGGCCTGGTGTAGACCACCATGATGCTAGCAAAAACAGAGGGAGGGAAAAAAAAGGGTTTTTTCCCAAACCTGCTTCATTTTCATTTTTCAATAAAAATTATGATGAACATGAATTTTTAGGCAGCTGTCAAGTAAATTCACTAAACTGGTTATGGGACTCAAATATGACTATTTTGCTTGCCTTACCTAGAGCAAATTTTACTTTTCATCCCCCCCTGCCCCTTGCCCCTTGCCCTGCTCCTAGTTTTCTGTTGGCTCAAGTTTCACCAACAATGGGAAAATTTCCCCGTCTTCCTGGGTGGGGGGGAGGATGGGCTACCTCAGTTTTCTAAGGCTTCTAGGTCTTGTGCTCTATGTTTTTGTGCTAAAAAATTCATGTGGAGATACAGAGCTGAACCCAAACCAACCCAACTCTTCATTGGAACGTTCACCACTGATCATTTCCCAAAGAAACAAAGACCTTTGCAGCCAAAATTGCTCCTTGACATACCCACTTGACACCTCATGTGTGGAGGGTCAGAGCAGGGGTCAGTCTGACTCTCTCATTAAACAGGAGAACTTCAGCTGAAGCAGAGGATGTCGCATCACAAGGTCAAACCAGATCACAGATTACTCCCATCTCAGTCTTGGCTCAAGGTAACACTATTTCTCCATCCCCTGGAAATGAAAGCCAGAACCATATTGCACCACAGAGCATTAAAGAGCACGCTTTGCCCACCAAAACGTCCTTTCCAGCTGGTCCTTCATTACCCTCTTAATACACATTCCTATGTGCACAGTTCTGCTGAGCAATAATCTTATTTACAGCCTTTAAGGCACAGTTCTTCCCGCCTGTCCCAGGGTTTATGCAGCATTTCCACTGCTCGTGCTAATGGTACAGCTCTCGTTCAGACTCACACCTCTTCCTCACTCACCTCACCACCATCTCAGTCCCTCTCACACCAAGCAACTGCGTCTCTACACCCCACAGCAGAGTAAACCACTGCCGGCAGGATTTTACCACCTTATGTTCACAGACGGTTCATGTGCAAAAACCATTTTCTCCAGTTTGTTTGAAAATATTCAGTGCCTTTTTTTTTTTTTTTAAATTATTTAGCCTGATTTGTGGCCCACTCCTCACAACTCAGCTCCAGCATCTCACTGGGGCTGGTTCCTCTCCCTTCACTGCAAGCACTGTCTTTGCAGCCAGCGTCTTGGTGCTAATGCTAAAGGAGAAGCAGTTTTAAATTCCCTTTCCACTTGTCTGATGATAGGAGATCATAGAGGTACAGAAACATAAAGGGGGTGTAACAGAGTCAGCAGCCAGGGATTTGAAAAGCACGTATTGAAAAAAACCTTATTCTGAAATATATTTACTGAGTCTTTCTTTTAAAAAGAGTGAAGATTTCCCATCCTATAAGAGCTTTCATTCAGTGTACACTGGCAGCAGTCCTCCAAGGGGAAATCAGAACACCAATGGCAAAATAAATCATATTTCTCCACTCAAAATAGGCCAAAGATAAGAAAGTTATCTTTTATGGCACCCATTCGGTAAAGGCGGGTGTCAGCCAGTACAGTCCTGTATGCCCCAGTTGCACCAGTTGATTTGGCTGATCTGGAAGTTCAGTCATTTCTGAGCAAATGCAGTCACTTCCATAAAATAAAACAGTAAAAGAAAAGGTGTCATTTTATTCCTGCCTCAGGTTGAGGGATGGGCAATGGACTGTTGTCAAAACAGCCCCAGTGGGTTTTCCCACAGGGCTTTTGTCAAGAGACAATTTCTTCACCCTCTCAGCGCACGGTGGGGTCCCTGGGGCAACACGGCCACAGCGGGACAGCGCTGCGAGATGAAACCCCCACTGCTACGCAAACGCACTGACTGGAGCCAGGGTCCTAACAGGAGCTTTCCCACCACTCTTAGCTGAGCCATAGCCACAGGTGTTAGGAAAACCAGCGTGAAACTGTCCTCCATAGGACGCTGCCATTCCAGGCCACACTTGTCACTCTGGCTGCAGAGATGTCCCTCGCGAGTTGTCCTTGCAGAGGGTGGACTCACTGCTCCAGGTTTTGATGGGTGGGAGGAGGAAGGGATGCTCCCCCAGATGTAAGTTGGAGATTTGCCCGAGGAAGGGCAGCTGCACTGGCCTTCAAATACTTTTTTTTTTTTTTTAAATAACACATCAAGATTTTTTTTTTTTCAACTCTGTTCCCATTTTAAAGAGAAGTCCCAGTGTAATTTCCATGCTAATCAGATGAAAGCTTGCAAAATACATTTCCTTCAAGATGTAGGGGCATGTATTAAGTTAACTCCAGGTGACCTGTGACTCTGTCAGTGACACACACCATTTAAATCCATGCAAATGAAAACCTTGCCCACACCACAGGCAAATTCTTTGCTTTTCCCATGCTGCTCACATGGAGCTGGAAATGTTTGATGAGTGAAGTCTTAGTGATGCATTTCAGCAATAATTCATAGGCTATACATAATTTAGGACCTCGCTGCAGTCCCCCCGTACCACACATTGTACAGCGTCTACACCCAGGGCCAGACGGCAGCGTTAAGGAGGCTCCAGGCACAATCCACAGTAAGAAGAAGTTTGATCCATCTCCAATTTGCACCTGCCAGATCATGAAGGGAGCTAATTGGATTAAAATATTGTAATTATCATTTCATTTACTTGTGGTAAAACCTTAGGGAAACATTTTAAATGGCAGAAAATCTGAGGATGCAGTCTCTGAAGTCTGCTTCTTAAAAGCCTAATGCTCTCTGTCTCCTCCATTGCCTGAGACTGGAGTCTCATCCCTAGGAAAAGGTGAGCTTGATGAGCAGAGTGTGTGCAGCTGGCATAGCACACAGACCACAAAGCACTGCTTGATTTGATAGAGGTCACATTTATCAAGGCTACTTGAATGCCTTTGATATCATCAGTCCATAGTGACTGTGCCCAACTCTCCCTGCTGCCCCTACCCAGAAAAATTGTCCTTAAAACACCCATAAAGAACTTGACCCTGGAGTCCAACATACAGCCAGTTGCAGAGGTCACTGTGAGTCCAGAGGAGAAGTGGAAGGGTCCTTTCTTGGGCTATAGTAGCAGCTCCTGTTTCTTCTCCACAGGAAGACAGTCCTGTATTTTGGGGCCAAGAAGCTTCCCCTGGATGCCCCAAGGAGAGTTAAACCAGGAGCAGCACCCAGCCCTGCAGACCCACCTCACAAGTGGGACACACATCCCCAGATGGGGCTGGAAAACCACCTGCCTCCCATCGCATCTCCCAGGGGGTGTCCACAGGTCCATGGCAGCCCCGCCCTGCAGTGCCCTCTGAAACAGCAGGGAGCAGGGGTGACACACTGCATCTCTGCTGATGGCTGTCACCAAAGAGCAGGGAAACCACACACACGTGCTGCTGTGCAATCAATTTCAGAGACTAATGAAGCAGCATACAAGAAAGGCCAAAACTAACCCAAACCCATGTCTCCTTGTGCCTAGCAGGTGCTCTTTAGAGGAGATAACTTTGTTCAGGGCAGCAGATTTGCTTGGCAGATTTACAAGCCAGACTTGGGCTTTCCCCACTCCCACATCAGTTGAACACCTCAACCTGGATCAGATGTGAAGCCACTCCTGTCAACCAGGTGCTCAGTGGTGAGTTCTGTGTTAGAAGACATCTAATTAGCTTTTGTAATTCTTCTGTGACACTGATTCAGGAATAAACAGTCACAGCCAAGATGAGAAATAACATGTAATGTTGCAACGCTCTGGTTTTCACAATAGCTTTAGGGTCTGCTCTGGTCTCCTGTGGATTTGACACGGAGCTACTGATCAAGAACAACTTCAAGCCTCACTGAAAGGCCAGGTCTAAGTGTACAGACATTTCACATGTTCATCAAGAGCAGAAAGGTGGCAACAAGAGAACAAATATTACCCTTACATGAGAAAAAAAATGTAAGGAAACTCCATTTTAGTGAGTGTATTAACCCTTTGCATGAGGACACGAGGCTTTGAAAAGTCTAGTTTGTAATTCAGGCCCTGCTCACGTCAATGGTGAAGCATGGGAGAACATGATGGCAACTTCAGTAGCTGCCTCAGCACCTTCCATGACTGTTGGCAGCCTGGAGCCTACCGCTGACACACTTACCTGATCTCAAGGTTACGGTTTCTTTTTTGGGGCAGCCAACTCAATACACAATGCATGGATCTGATTTTCAAAGGGCAAGCACCCCACCCAGTCTGGAAACTGGAGACTTTGTAAGACATGCCCCATTAGACAGGCAGAAATCAATGCCTGCTTGGTCATTAGTCGTTCTGGAAACCTCCGCCTCAGTGAGTCAGCCGAGGCGCCTGGCATACCTGGCAAGCTGGAAAGGAATCCGGTTTTGGGATTATTTTTTTTTCCACCAACCCAAAGTTTCCAACTGGAGCTGCACAGGCAGCAGTCAGCCTTCCTGGGAAACTGCCTGGGAGGGAACACGACATGAAACCCCTTTCTGGTCTCACCGTGTTACATCTAACATGTCTAAAGATTATTCGGCTGATGAATTCCCTCTCTCCAGGAAAACAGCAAGCAAGCATTTCTCAACAAAGTAAATGATTTGATAATCTTCTGTTAAATGCACTAGCCAAAAGGAAAGGAAAAGAAGTCCAAAAGCAGGATTTGCTATTACCCATTTTTTTATGAGGTATCTCCAAGACGGGCAGCACCAAGGCGAGCTGTGCAGAAACACCAAACACCACTGGTTCGGTTGGATCAGAAGCAACATTGCCATTCACACCGTTCCTCCAAGCTTCAAGTTCGCCATGACAAGTCTAGCCTGGATTTCTATTCTCTACCTGGCCATCCCAGAAGACAATCAAGTCTGCCCATTTCCAACAGGCACAGCCCGCTATGAACTGCAACAGAAAGCTGAACAGTGTAGTTCTTGTTACTAGAACAACCACAACTGCTGTGGATGCATGCAACATCTAAAGGTGCCTTACAGCTGTGACTGTTTACAGTTGAATTTCTTTGTCTTAGCTGGACACCATGCAAGAACTTCATCCTTCCCAGGTTTAGGCCACCAACACACCCCTCTATGCAGTCAGTGCATCCTCCCCAGGGCTGGAGCATCTGCACATCAGCAGCCGTTTTACATCCCCACTCAACAGGCTTTTGCCAATGCTATGTCCCACTTGTGCTATGAATGTAAGTTTAGTCTTCCAGGTCTCCACACTAGAACAGTGTTGATATAAAACTGACTTTGCTACAAAAGACAAAGCAGGTCAATGGAAATGCAACTTTTAGCTGTCAGATGCAAGTCAATCATGATTTGCAACCATTGCATTTCTGTGAACCAAGGGATATGACCTAGGTGCTTTGGAGAGAAAAGCAGCCCATCAGCACAACTGTTGCCTTAGTTTCCTTGAGGCACAATAGCAAGTGTCCATTTCTATAGCACAGGAGCTTCTGATTGCACCAAAGCATACAAGCAAGCTGACAAACCCCTGAAAGGCACGGGAGCTCAACACATCAGGGCTCTCCCAGGCTCGGCTCAGCATCACTATATTGGACCATCCAGTGGCAGAAGTGGCTGGAAACCACGATATGGATGACTCTCCCTGATGGCTGTGGAACTAAAGGCTGTAAAACTTCAATGCTATGTTATCCTGGAGATCCCAGCACCAGTGGTGGTGGTCTCCTGAGTGCAACACTCAGGAAGATAAAAGTGCTATAAGGCAGCATCTGAGTTTTATGCCATGATAAGGTTTCCACCACCACTGGCTATAGCAAGCTCCATAGCCCTACCACAGCCCCTGCCAGGATCAGCTGTTTGCAGATGTGATGATGCTGTGCAGGTCAGAGCTGAGCACGTGTTGTTCTGCCTCACCAATGACACGGCCTTGCCTGCTGTGCTGGCTGCCGAGGAACACTTGAACAACTCTTTAAACTCTTTAAAAGTCTTTAGCACTGTCCAGATAGAGCCCAGAAATTTTCTTTGTGCTGTTATGCAGCTCAGTTTTTTTTTTTTTTACAATCCATAGCATTTACTTGGTAATGAGACTTTCTCACCTCCTCTCCTTGGAGGGTAAGAGGGAGATCACCAGCAGATTGCTTCTCCAGAGAGATGCATTTATATGGTCACCTGAGAAATGTGCCTTGCTTTTGTGATGGGGCAGGCAATGGAGGCAGCATGCGAGTGGGATGTGAAAAGGATATTCCTTAACACAGGAAGGAAAACAAGACTTGTCTCAGCCTCCTCCTAGGAGAATGCCCAGCTCCAAACTGCATCAGACCCTTGCTATTTCACAGGGAGAGACCAGCAGGAGGATGAAAAAGTCTGGTCAAAGGGACATAGATGGCCAACCCTAGTCCTTTGTGCTTTGGAGAGGACACAGACAGGATGAGAGAGCCGTTGTCTGGCACCCCGCAGAGGAATTTCTCTTGTGGTGTGAACTGTCTGCCTGAGCGCTGCGGAACAGATCGCTCAAGGTTAAATTGGATTAAACTGTTACAGCTCCACTTTCCCACGTGTGGTTTAAATTTAAATGCTATAAATTTCATGGTGAGTTATTAAAACCTTCTTGGCAAGGAGAAAACATTTCTGAAATAAAAAAAATTTCCTCCAAGTTTGCAAACCCACAGGGAGGCCTTCAGTCAAGTTAACGGTGAGATTTCCAAGCGGAGGGGAAGGAAGAGCTGAGGTATTGAATCAGCAGCGTGTGGGAGCAGGAGCCCTGCAGAGCAGCCTGGCTCTGCTCTGCCATGTCAGCTGCTCACCAGGTTTTCATGGTCAGCACCTTGGTCCCACGTGTTGTGCCTGGTGGTACAGATGCTTCTGGAGCAGAAACTGAGCACGGCATTGTATGGCACGTTTGGAGACAGCAGCACATTCTGGGCTGGATGCATGGAAAATTTTGTAAATACTTGTCAGCATAAATTAACAAACAAGCAACATAGGAGAACTTGAAATACCATGTTTCTGAGAAGTCCCAGCCTTCCAGTTTCTCCTGGTATCACCCAGTCATGTGGTGAGCTTTGCATGGGGTGGGTGTAAAATGTCACACTGAGCTTCACCAGAAGCCACGCAAAGATGATCACAAGTGTCATGCACAGGGATGGCTGGTTCTGCATGGCTGCTGCTCCTCACCAGGCTGGGGAAGCCCTCCAAGAGGGATGTCTTGCCCTACTGCTCCCTGAACCTACTAACCAAAAGCCATCAGGCAGACCAGTGGCAAGCGCAGTATGAGAAACAAGTAGAGAACTGTAAGGAAAAATGCCTAGACCAAGCGTTTGTGGCAGGGCAGCAGAAAGGCAGATCTTTCTCCTTCCCCTCATCCTATGGGAGAACATTAAACACCAGCCCTGGCAAGGACAGCTCGGCAGACGCTCACTCATCCCACGCTCTCCAGGCTCCACACTGAGCCTCAGAGGACAGAACTGCAAAGTGTTCAGCGCTGGTTTCTGTTCTCAGCTGTCACAGCTCAGCAGGAGCAGCACCAGCCCTGGCTGTCCTGCTCCACACGCTGCCAAAACCTGCCTCGTACCCACTGCTGTCGGAGCAGATGTTCACAAGCCGCTCGGATCTTTTCCGTGGCTGAGCAATTTTCCAGCCTGAAGCCTTCAGCGGGTCCCACATCAGCCCAGGTGGACATGGCCATTGTCTTGGAGAAAGTGAAGTTCAAGGCTGCTGTCCTTGTCCTTACACAGCCAGCAAGGAGACGGGGCAGCCTGGCACTCGTTGCCATTTCCCCCATTAAGACACCACAGGAGACAGCAGGGCAAACGGTGCTGGGACCTCGGTCAATGGAGAGGCACCTACTCGTGGCTCTGGGGGTCTGTTGGACACACCCAGCCAAGGGATGAGCTCTCAGACATGGGCACCGGCACCTCCACACTAAGTGAGCTGCTGTTATTTGGGGGACACCAGTCCAGCCCTGGTACCTGAATTCATCTCATAGAAAAAGAGGGGGGATAGGGTGGGAGGTGGGGAGGGGGGTTTGGTTGATTGGTTGCTTTGGTTTTGGATTTTATTTGTTTTGTTTTGGGTTTTTTGGGGTTTTTTTGGGGGGGTGGGTGTTGTTTTGGGGTTTTTGTTGTTGTTTTGGTTTGGGTTACTTTATCTTATTTTATTTTTAATAAGGCTGGAGATTCATGGGGCTGTAATGAGCTGATAGCTGTAATATTTCAGCAGTGTCGCCCTCGGCTGCCTCCCCGGGAGCGAAGCCCCGCTCGCCCGCAGCCGGGCAGCTCCCCCCGCCCCGGCACTGCGCCCGCCGGCCGCGGGGTGTCAGACCGAGCCCGTGCCTGCTCCTGCCGCTGCCGGCTCCTGCCGCTGCTGCCTGCTCGGGTCACCGGCAGCTGCTGCCTACAGGGACAAAGCAGCCATCATCTCCATCATCTCCCTCTCCATCTCCATCATCTCCATCTCCATCATCTCCATCTCCGGGGCTGACAGACCGCGGGGTGATGCGGAGGTGACAGCCGGGGCTGGGCAGAGGGGACAAACATCAGCTGCAGTTTATGCCAGATTGCTTAGAAAGGAAAATCAGAATTGCTGTTTGTATCCCACCCAGGGAAGATGCTCCATCCCCAAAGGGCTCAGCAGCTTCACGCTGCAGCTCTGTATCTCTGCTGGGTTCGTGAGCATTGAAAATCATAGGATCACAGAATGGTTTGGGTTGGAAGGGGCCTTAAAGATCATCCCATTCCAACCCCCCTGCCATCAGCAGGGACACCTTCCACTAGACCAGGTTGCTCAAAGCCTCATCCAGCCTAGCCTTGAACACTTCCAGGGAGGGAGCATCCACAGCTTCTCTGGGCAACCTGTTCCATGCTGTGCTTTATATTGGCATATGGAGCCTTAAACGCTACCACATGAAAGTTGAGCAGAGAACAGACGGACTCGATACTCATCCCCAATGCAGTCAGCTTCCATGCAGCTCAAGCACTTGACCTAAAAGTGTGATTGATTCTGCACAGCCAAACCCTGGTGCTATGACAGCAGGTAAAGCTGGCTCATCTGTGACAGCACTGCCTTCTCCCCACCCCAAGCTACTGGGCCATTAAAGGAGGAGAAACTGATTTGGCAAGAAGACTTGGAAAGAACAAGCTTTGCTGCATTTTAAATGTGAAATTATTATTTTGCTGGAAGATGACTTAGGGATGCCAGGTCAGGCCTTAAAAATACTTAGAAGACCCCAATAGAGAAAGCACAAAACAAAAAGTAAAAGCCTGGAAGCTATTGGACGTGATGTGAGGGTGGCAGAACAGGGGGACAGGGGGCTACCGGTGGAGGTGGGAAGGAGGGGAAACATTTTAGCACGTGGCAGACTTGGAAGAGCTCCTGAAGATGGAGAGGGCAGTGCAGAGCCTCCACACACCCAGAACACCTGAGGACAGCGAGGAGCTGCAGTGGGAATCGCATCACAGCAATAATGTGCTGACTCAGCAGCACAGCCACCTGCTCCTGTGGGTATGGGACACCCGAGCATGGTGTCCTGCTGTCAGCTCTGGTGCCCAGGCACCCCCAGGAGGAGCCCGTGCTGGCACAGGCACCCCTCACACTGCTCATCAGTGCAGACAACATTTAGCATGAAGGGCTGATGAGATGAGAAGATAAAACGTGTTTGGAAAGAACCAAACAAGCCAACACGGGAGCTGGGAAAGCCGAGCAGCCCGGGATGTGCTTCCCCAGCCTGGGATCCACAGGGTAAGCCTCAGCTTCCCTGAGCAGACAGGCAGAGCCAGCCATTCCCAAATGCAATTAACTGCTTCATTACCATCTAAGCAAAACAAACCAATCAGTCTCTGCTATGTTTAGCCAGAGAAGAGATTAACACAAGACACAAACATCATCTTCCAGACGGCAGCCGTGACCCACACCCTCCAGCCCAGCCATCGTGGCTCTGCTCCCCAGCCAGTCCCTGGCAGCAGATCTTAGATGTCCTCCGCTGTTTCAGGTGTACTGACACCAGACCAACATCAGCAACTCATGTGCTGAGCCACCCCCCAATGTCTGTAAATACCTGCTGAGATGGAGCTCCTCCTGGGGAGCCAGGTGGAAATGATGGAGATGAGAACAAACTTGTCTTTAGAGGTCCACCTTGACCACCAGTGCCTATCCTTGATATGTCCAGCAGGTCTGGGAAGTTTTAACAAGCCAAATGAAGGCCAGAGACTGCTTTTAGGATGAGAGCAGACAAATGGAAAGGGAACCTATGGCGCACTGATCACTTTCAGAGGGCCAGGAGAAGCCGTGATTTTTGAGCTGGAGCCTAGAACCACCACAGGCCTCAATCGACGTGGCACAACACCCTTTTAGAGCAGCTTAGGCATTTCCCACAAGCTCTCTTCTTCCCACCAGACACATCTCTAGAGAAGTGTCCAGGTGACAAAGGGTCCCCTGGCATGCAGGAGGAACAGAGAGGACTGACTCTGAGATCCAAGGTTAAGCTTCAAAGAGCCACTACAACATCAGTCTGGAGACTTCAGCATCTCTAAGACCTTCAGTCTACTGAGAAGATTAAGGTCTGAGCACAGTAAAGAAAACTGCACTTACCTCTGTGATGAGGTAGAAGTGATTTATGAAAGGGCTTATTCATGGTTGTTTGAGATAGCAGGACTGGATGATCTGATCTTGCGTTCCCAGGTCTTTCAATAAACTCTTCTGTAGGATGGAGATAACATACCTGCAGCAGTGACACAAGCAGGACCTGCCTGATGGTGCGTTAGCGTGGCTGGTAGTGTGGTTAGCAGGGAAAGAGAAGGGGCACTGTGTGGTCTGCAGGGCTGAGGAAGGGAATTACTATACAATATCCTATAGACTCCAGTACGGCTCAGTACTGCAACACTGCTGCTGTGGGGACACCCAAATGAATACTTACAACAGTCCCTTTGGGCTGAACATCTCTGAAGGGAAGAGAAGTGCCCATGGGCTGGGACAGGGACTTGGCAGAAGCCACGGGAGCCAGCAGCCCACTCCCCATGCTCAGGCAGGGGAAAGGCAGGGCTCCTGCTCCCGTCCTTCAGGGCTGACGTGCTCTTCTGGATGCGAATCTGAATAAACCCCTTCAGTGTATGGTATTTACTTATGTCTTCTGTTGTACCTGTAGCATCCGTGCAAGGCCAACCACTGTGATCCATGCCCAGTTCCTCAGGCAAACAAGCATCCTCCCCACTCTGCAGTGGGGAAACTGAGGCATGGGGAAGATTTTTGGAGTCTGATGTAGTGCCCCTGGAAGTGGCTGCACAGGCTCTGTGTGAATCCCAAAGCAACTGACCTAAAGTTTACAAGAGGAGCAGGGACACGACTCCCAGCTCCCCAGATCCCAGCTTGCTGCCTCCATCACCCAGGGCCCAGCTACAACGGCTGGCTCAGCTGAGCAGCAGAGTCACGTCCAGCAGCTGTGAAGGAGTGCAAAACAGAAGGATCATTTCTCCTTGAGCTGCAGGCTGGGTTTAGGAAAGCAGTGATTTTACACACCCAGCCCTGCTCGGCTCCCATGCCTGGCACACTGCTGGTGCCCACCACCCAGCTCAGTCGTTTGCAGGAGTGATGCTTGCAGCCTGATGCCAGCACTGCTGAGCACCACAGGAAATAACAGCCAGCTCAGAAGGACAGAACTGCTGTGGGCAAACTGGGAAGCGGTTCCTTTAGCTGATTATGAATTGCACTTCAGGAGATTTTTGTGGCCAGGGATTTTGCTTCCCCTCCTTTAGACACTGGGTTCCCAAAGGGCAGCATTTTTTCCCCACCTTCTTCTTCCTTGTGTTTATCCTTTACCTCTCTTCCCCTGATCCTTACCACAGTCCAGTGCTCGTGTGACTCCAGCCTCAGCACAGGTTTGACACTGGGTGAAAAGGGGAGATGGGGAGCACCGCGTGGCTTTGCCTGCACTGCTGCATCCCTCCTGCACATCAGCCCACACAGGAATTCCTCTTTTTAGCAATTCCTGAATTGATATATAGACTGGAGACCAGCATGGCCAGCACCTCCCCTGACTTGTGGAACAGAGCAACCCCACTGTGTGTTCATCTCTGCCTTAGTCTTGGTACAGGTGGTAGCTCCACCACACCTGTAGGAATCCCACGTCATGTTAAAAACTCTAGTGATCATATGTAGAGAGCCCACCACAACTGTTAGTTCACTCTTTCAGCAGCTGATTATCTACGTGAGAATTAACCTCTTCTCTCTCATGTGGATCTGTTCCACTTGGCTCAACCTTTGGCCGTTGGTTCCCATCAGAGACCTGCCAGCTGGGCAGAGGAACCCTGCTTTATCAGATTTGTGCACCCAGTGTAGGCACTTACAGGAGAGTTAATTTGGTGTGCAATTAATCTTCTCTTCGATGCGTTCAACAGATTGCAATGCCTTAGTCATTCCCATGGCTTTTCCCTCGCAGCAAAACACATCAGAACTGTTGTTTTTAGCAGTATGCTAGCTCAACACCTTCCTCCAGTCAGCTACATCTTCCTTTTGCCAGGTGCTTAAGCCATTTTATAAATATCACAAACAAAAGAAACCCTGCAGAGTCTCACAGAGCCATCAACGCTGAACCCCAGCAGCACACAGAGCAGCAATGAAGATACGATTTGGCAAGAACCAATTTCCTCTGGCAGCAAATGCCATGACAACATCTGAACCTTGGGAGGGCACTGGAAAGCCTCCAGGAGCAGCATGCCAGGCAGAGAGGGTTTTATCACACCACGCTGGTATACTCCATGGCTTCTGAGCTGCTTGTACTCAGAGGAAGAGCATTCATAATTGCTTGATTGGGGGTTAATAATTTTTCTGTTTAAAACCAAAATAATATTATTTAATAATTGGTATTTATTTGCACTATGCAATTAGATCACATTATAAGAATTATCTGTTGCATGAATGGGAATTCAAGATTTTCTAAAAAGTGATCACTACCTTTTTTATTATTATTATTTCTTACTGCAGCAAGCAAGCAGAAGAAAAAATAAAAATATAAGCAACAAGCAAAAAGAAAACAGCCTCTCTGTCCCCCTCCACCTGCCAAGGACTAGTATTTCTGTCAGCATTGGGTGGGAATACAGAAGTAGCACACCCAATGCGCTCCAGGGGATTTTTTCCCAAGCTACTCAAAAATACCCTCAATGCAGTAGGTAAGACAACACCTCACATTCCTCCTGGGATTTGATTTTAGCAAGACAATGGGAAAAAAATCCCCCTGGGGCTGTGTCCCTTGGGCTGGCAGCTCCTTGCCCTCTGCTGTCAGCCTGGCCAAGTCCCAGGTCCCCACACAGGGCTGCATCACCTGCAGGGTGGAGCCTCTCAGGGAGCGAGGCTGGCTCTCTCCTTGGCTATTTTCAGTAAGCACCATCAAGAATCTCTTCCTAAGAAGTTCTTAAGCCTTGACACCAGCCTGATTTTTGGTTTCTTTACTGCAGCAACTACTTTGCCCTTGTTGCAGTGTAAGTAGCACAGAAGCAGCACCTAAATCCAAGTTCACATCCAAAACGTGAGCTTTTTACCGCTTCAGTTTTTGAGATGGACACTAGTCACAGCTGTCTGTCTGTCAGCAGGAAAACCAGACATGATTCAAACTCTGCCTATGGGAAAGAAATATGCAAGTATTTTCCCAAGACTCAGTTTAACATCTAACTAGAATGTGAGGAGCAAACATGATGCAGAAAACCTCCTTTCAGGAGTACAACTGGGCAAGGTTTTCCTGCTTTGTTCTCCAAGCAAGGCTGTTGTCCTGTCCTGAAACACACTCCCAAAAACATGGCAATGGGAAGGTGTAAAATTAGTCACTGCACTGAATGTGTGGCAACTTTACAGTCTGTTCCAATACATACATTCGGACCAAATTAGTTGAATTTTCATATTGGTCAGAGCTTCTTTACACTGGGACTGCAGCAGATTTCCTTCTTAAAAAACAAAATAATAAAAAAAAAGAGTAAATTTAGATTATTTGCAATCAGTAGCTAAAACCTTTCTTTTTTGACCATCCATCCACATTACCCTTTTCAGTACCTACAAGAAATCCCCCTAGACAAAAGCAGACAGTTTGGAAACCGACACCCAGGACTTTTGAACTCCTTGGGGGTCACTTTTTTTTCCTGCACCATCTCCCAGTGTTTGAGACTCAAGGGATCACAGGGTAGTTCCTTTTTAAATACGTTTATGAACCTGCAGAAGTGATTATTTTTCTGTTTATATCTTCAATTATTAATTTCCAGCTTTCTGCAGATAAGCCACATAAAGCGAAATTAATTGAAAAAACCCAACCAACCCCAGGCCAGCAGGCTCTACTGCTGCACAATACACAGAAAAGCTACTAATGAAGCAACAATCACAAATGGCCTTGGCTAGGAAAAGATCATTCTCTATCAACTGCCTCAAAATTTGATCTGAGAGGCTCCCCAAGGGCAGTGAAGATGGCATGGTACAAGTCCTTTGCTAATAAAGCCAGGACAGTCTCACTGCTCTTGATGTTCCTAACAGGCAGCTTCTCACAACCAAGGATCTGTCTGGGACAGCCCAAGGTGGAGCCACTGTCCCAGCCCCTGAAGGAGGAAGGATGACTTTCTCCAAATGGTCCAGAAAAGGCTGAGGCACTTCAGTGTCATTTTCAGACGGACCTTTTCAGAACAATGGACATTTTCAGCATGTTTTACAAGAGATCAGAGAAAAGTTACCAGTAGAAATGCTATTCAGGACCATGTCTTCTCAGCATCTTCCACTGCACTGACAAGCCCATGGGTACCACAGCCTAATTCCACCTAAAAAACCAAAAGCTGGCCACTGCTGACACACTCCCTAGAAAGCAGTCACCTCAAAAAACCTCCCTGTTGCAGTTTTATTTCATTTTTTAATTCAGCAAATAAAAAAAAATAGCAGTAACAACATTTTATTGCCCTGTGAAGAACTATGTAAAACTGCAGAAATAGGTAAATAACCCTTTCCAGAGTGAGACATGGGTTTGGTGTTTGCTGAAGTGGTCTGAGTGCCAAGCACAAGGTTGTTTTACAAAAAGAGGATCTCCATAATACCAGAGATGACAGTTACAGCTGAAGGCTGGCTGGCTCTGCTGTTCCCAGCACAGCGGTCCCTCACATTCTGGGCTGTGTCAGGCACCTCATGCTTGTGAGAAAGAGCCGATGGCAGCATTGCTCAGCAGCTGGACACGAGCAACAGCCCCCTTTACAGTTGCCTCATGGCCATGGGTGGACACAGCCACCACCCAAGCAGCGTGCAGGAGGCCTGGAGGCCCCGTCATTGGCTGCATCACTTCAGGTGCAGAATTTTCTTTTGCAGACAAGCTCAGTGACAGCCCTGGCAGGCTGGGGTTCATTTGCAGAGAATAACAAAACAGAAGACAAATCAACTTCACACCTTTGAGTGAATGCAGTGGGTTTGTGTGTCTGGGGCCCTGTTTTTGGTAGTATGGGAAGGGGTCACCTTGTAAGAGTGAAAAGCTCCCCTGGCTTCAAGGTGTAACTCCCCAGCCCAGGCTGGGCCAATGAGCACTAGAGAAACATCTCTGAAAATCCATATTGGTGAGGGGAAGGACTGTCCTGAAAAGAAGAAGGTAGAAAGAACCTGGAGAAGAAGCCATTGACCTGAACAAAAGACGACCATCAGCCTAGACAGAGAAAGAGCTTTGTTGCCAGGAAGAAGGAGGAGGAGGGGGAGGACAGAGAACCTCAGACACCCAGTTCAATAAACATGGAGTAGGAGAAGGCAAAGGAGGTCCCTGCTTCTCGTGGAGGTTCAATGGTGGAGCAGAGACCCATGGGTAGGCCATGGAGGACTCCACACTGGAGCAGAAAAGCTGAGCCTGAGGGCAAGTGTGACTGAAATTGAGACCCCGAGAGTCACTCGCTGCCATAGCCAGGGTTGACCCCCAGAGCTGGGGGGTGAGTCTGCAGCCCGTGGATGTCCCCATGCCAGTGCCAGGAGTTGTGACCGAAGAGGTCTGTGACTCCATGGGAACGCGTTGGAACATCTTGTTCCTGGACTTTCACGCCAGGAAGAGCAGCAGAGGTGACCTGACTGAACCCCCATTCCCTGTCCCCTGTGCCACTGGGTGGGGAAGGTAGAGAAATTGGGAGCAAAGTGATTTGATCCCAAGAAGAAGGGAGGGGTGGGGGAAGGTGTTGTAAGATGTGGTTGTTGTGTCTCACTGTGCTACTCGGATGAATGGCAACGAATTCAATTGATTTTTTCTTCCCCAAGTTGAGTCTGTTTTGCCTGTGACCATAACTGGTGAGTGAGCCATCCCTGTCCTCATCCTAATCCCGTGCCCCCTTTGTTGTGACCCCAAACCCATCTCACTAAGTGGGGGGAGAGAGTGCAGGACCACATGGTCCTACCTGTGGTTAAACCTCCACAGTGAAACACGGGGGGAAAAAAAAAATCATACTTTACACTTCAGAGCCTTCATGTTTAGTGAAAACAAGATATTAAATGAGTTCATGAAAGACTAATTGTCCAGTTTGTTTTATGCATGAGCCCCCAGCATTCCTAGCACATGGAGTTACAGCTTGTTTTCAAAGAGACCAATTATTAATTAAAAACATCATCTTCACACTTCCACATTTGCTGTAACAAATCTTCTTTTCATCCTTCTGGCCTAATATTTTGCCATTTCTTGGTTTAAGTCCAAAGAGAGACAAATGGAAAGAATCAGAGTCTTCGCAGTACCTATAATCTACTAACAGCTATTAAAACCTGGGTCCACCCTTTCTCCTCCACGAAGCAAAGCAATACTGCAGGACTTCAAACACCTTGGTGCCAGACCCATGGCAGCTCAGGCAGCCAGGATGGTCTTGCAGGTAGAAGGACACCCAATGAGGGTTTGAAATGAGCCTGTGCCTGGGAACTTGAAGGTCAAGATCAGGAAGCAATGGGGATGAAAGCTCCTTGAATTGTCTAATATTGTCTCCAATATTTCACGCTCTGGAAGATACCCAAGGAGGCTACATAAGACACCTAATTTATACACAACAGAAACTGAAAGCTGGGTGATGGGGTGAGGTAAAGGGTGAAAGAAGGAAAGGGAAAATAGCTAAAGAACCCTCAAAAGTAGTCAAAAGGATGCCCAGAGATTTCTTCCAGACAAGCAACGTAAATAAAGCATAATTCAGTAAAATGTTATAATCAGAAAATATAGTTCAGTTTTCTGACTCTGCAGCATCAATCTTTGTTGCAAATAAAGCTGTTTGTGCAATCACAATCCCTCTGACGAAGCAGAAAGCAGAAGCCTGGGTGCCTGCCTGTGCAGGAAGGAGTGCTGCAGTCTTGGCACTTGGTGGAGAGATGCTATCAGGGGTTGCCACGGCAACCAGAGGATGCAGACCCAGCAGCTTTGACTTTGCATAAACTGACAGCAAGTTCAGCTGGGGACAAGACCCTGAGAAGCTGGTGGTTTCCTCCAGTGCCCAGGCAGGATTGTGAAGGGAAGCTCTGAAGCTTTCCTACAGTCAAGTCTCCTTCCACCATGTGTCCCCCCACCATGTACAGACACAACCACCCACGCATGCACCACGAGTCCTCCTCCTCCTTCCTCCCAGGTTAGACAACACACATGCACAAAGGTCATTTTCCTCGCCCATCGCTTCCACTCAGCTTCCTCCTCACTGAGCTGCCAGACTTTTAAGTATTTTTGTTTTCTGGACATGAGTATTCTCTGGAAGCAGAGGTATTTTTTTAATTGAAGTTCCTTTCATTGCAGAGGTAGCCCTGATATCCCACTTCCCTTTACAAAGCTGGAGAGCAAGAAGCACTGTACGATTTGCACAAATCTAGAAATGACCACTTCAGAATTTACTGTAATTTTTTTTCCCTGAAAACAGCCTTGATTCAGAGGGGAACCTGTCAAGCAGAGGAGTCCAACACCAAGTGAATTACTGTCCCCTTCAGCAACGTTGCTCTTACCTTATTATCCCATATCCTTCCTGTTGTGCTATCCCCAACAGGAAAACTGCTGTGGAACACATCATTGCGGTTTGGAGAAAAAGAGATCTCCTTTTTCCCTCAAAACCCTCTTTAGGATAAATTTCTACTACTCATTTATTTATACGCACCTTAAGGGAGCATTATTTGCCCATAAATATTATGTATGTTAATTCAAATGCAACCTTAAACTTCTGTGCAGACTTCCCATAATTTTTTCCTGTTGTTGCACCAGAGGGATCTTCATGTCACAGAGTTGTAACACGGTGGTTCTTCAGTGAAAGGCATCATAAAGTCAGGCATTAAGTCCTCTGGAAAACAGAATTAATTCTCCTAAAACCTACAACAGTTACATCTCATGCAAGGAGCAGAACCAATCTGCACTGGGCATTTGTGCTTCATAAGAATCACCGTGCAGGGAGATCCAAGGAGCACTATTTTCATTGCAGATTTGTAACCCCCACAGAACAGATTATTCAGATTTCACACAGACAGATCAAATATGCCTCATGTGTGAAGTGGCCACTGACATAAGATATTTTGGGAAGGGAGATTTTCTGCCAGTGGCAAGAGATAGCAGGAGGCAAGGTTAGGTGACAGGCTGGCACTCCAGCTTTGATTTACCACCCCTTCTCTAGGCGGGCAGCCTTCATTTTCAAATTTACACTAATTTATTTCATGTTATTTGCAAAGTGAGAAAGACTTAAGGCCAGTTTGTTTGACAGGATGGCAGCTGTCACTCCATGTAAACAGATCCCGAAATGAAAGAGCAATCCAGCACATGGAAGTAGAAAGTCCTGACACTTTAATTATCTGAAGAGATTACAAGATGAAAGTCTTCCTTGAGGCAAATGTATATTAGTACTGATATAGTCATTGTGCTTTTCAGTAAGAGAAATAGGAGTCTGTATTTACATAAGAAACTATAGTGTCTGAGATCTTTAAATATCATATTTATGGAAATGATTCTGAATTACAGCATTTACAAAATAAAAACAAGCTTGAATAAATATTCAGTCCATTAAATAAGATTATTCTTTTTTCCACTGAAGCAACTTTTTGTGCATATTTATTTCACAATTGAAGTTTGTTGTATTTCTTATCCTATAAAAGAAGCATTAAATTTGTAGGTTTTTTTTTTTCCAAAAATAAAACTGCAATAATCATTGCAATGTGAAGCCTGAGATTTAAGCCTGAATAAGTACCATTGCTTGCACCCCATTACCCACCTCCCACCAATCACCCAACCCCATGCTGTTCTGAACTCTGGTGAATGCCAACACTCCAACTCAAGGATGCCATGGGAAAGACTCCATGGGATGGATTTCAGGGAAATAATAATAATAATAACAAAAATATAAATAAGGTGAGGCTAACACATCATAGCTGACATTGTCTGCAAACAGCATCATAAGGCTTGTGAATTACACATGAACTAAGTGAAGCTGTTTCAGCTGATTCAAAACAGGTAGTGCCAAACTGTTGGACCCATATATGGCTCATTAACACTGAACATTAAACCACTTAAAGGGAATGTCCCTCCAAAACTAAATAAATTAAAACAAAAAATTAAACACTGGCCAGTTTCGCTTTATCATTTTGAATGACAACCTTTCTTGAGCATGATACCGCAAAACAACTTCCTCATCCTTTTCTGTGTTTATCACTTTGAAACAGAGTGTGTAACACTGCAACTCAGGAAAGGGGACACAGCAAAGAGCTCTTGATCTCGTTTCCTCTGTAACCACAGCACACACTGTCTTGCTTTTCATGTGGCTAACTCAAAGCGTGTCCAAACGCCTTTGAAACCTCAGTGCTCGGGGAGCTCTTACTGCAAATAGTTTGTGCAAGATCATAGCATGAATCCATGTGAGTTATTTCTTTCCTCTCCAAGTGGAGATAGAATTAATCCCTGGTGTTTCAAATAAATACAAACATCTTCCCAGTTGTTAGCATGAGTGAAGTAATAGTATGCAATATTTTACACAGTTACTTTGCCAAATATGGACAACAAGTACCCTTCTCTGGTTGACCATTCTGTAGGACCTTTTGCATAAATCATTACATATTTGCCATCTAAAAAATTTGGCATGGGAGAAAATTTGTCATATCTTCTGAATTTTGCTGCTAAATCCTTTCAAAAATATGTATTTTAATATTAATTCATTCATTTGGTAACTATTTCTTCTGAAGTTTTGTTAAGTTTTAAATGTTGATACAGAAACCAAAGCTCTGTGTTAAACTTTTGTTAACAGGATTTAGCATAAATGACACAGATCAAAAATACTTCTAAAACTCCAAAATATGTAACTAGAAGTTGTAAAACTTAATTTTTAGAAGACAACTTGGAATTATTGCTCTGCTCAGTAAATGAAAGGCAACAGAAATACACTACTTCAGGACCCTCAGTGCTTCCTATATGATTCATAGAAAAATTTGCCTTTGTAAATATTGAATATGGATTTGAAATAGTTTTGTTTTAATCAAACCTAGCATAGGTAGCAAAAATCTAGTAATGGGCAAATTAAACAAGAGCAGGAGGGAGAGTGCTGACATCCACAGCCATGCTGGTATTCTAGTGAGCACAGAAGTGTCCGAGCTTTGGGATTGATTTGCTGGGATGGACTAGTTAACCAGCTACTCTGTTCCTAGCACGTAAGATAAGCAGCAATGCTTGTTCAATTCTCTGAGCCCTATTTTCCTTCCACACAGTGCATTTGTTCTGCATATGGCATCGTAACATTAATGTTATAAATTTATGGAAGACTGTACTGTAGCCTTAGAGCTACAGACGCTTCATACTTCCCTTTAGCAGCTTAGTAAAATGCAATAAAAACCGTCTGTACAAAATTTATAATAATGGATGTCAAAGCCTACATGCCCTCATGGGGTCCCTCTTTCAAGTTAATTCTTGGCTTAGGTCAAATACATCAGTCCGTGTAAGACTCCAGAAGACACACCAGTAGTTTAATATGTCAGATACCAGCCTTGTCACTATAGAAAGGAGTGACATGGAACATGTAACAGTGAGTGCAAACACGGACAGGCTTCATCTGACCATAACGAGGTAATGGAGCAGAGTGAGAGGAACAGCGGGAACAGAAGATCTGAAAAACAAGAGGGAGATTTCACTTTAGCTCCTTTAAAGAACTGGATAGGACAAATTGATTTCAATTTTGTGCTGGGCTCCTGTGTATCTGAAACACCACCCTCCTCAGCACAGCAACTAAAAGCCCTCTGCAGGCAATTCATAGCCCCATGACCACTTAATCTGACTGGGTTTAGGCTCTTTGACACTGTTGCCCAAGCACTGACATTAGCCAAGGCAGGCCTGTCTAGCTCTGCAGGTCACAGGAGAAGGCAGCTCCACCAGCAGAAACAAAACAAAGCATCTCCCTCCACTGGCTTTGAAGAAAAACTAGGGGTATATTTGTGAATAACACCCAAGTTTCTAATCCTGCAAGTCTACTATAAAGTTAACAAAAACAGTTTCTCTACCCTCTTCCTTTTTAACTTGTGCAGCAGCAAGCAAGTGAAATGGGACTGCAGATTTCTGGCTTTCCAAGGCACATGACTGCTTTTTTCTCCCTCACTCCCTCTTCCTCCCCCACAAACTCACAGAGCAGCAGCCCTACACACCGCAGTCCTCCTGCAAAGGTTTAGAAAGCAAAGGGACACGCTGTCCCTGCAGCTGAGCTGTGCATCATCCCTCCAGTGATGCAGGCTGCTGCAGCTTGTTAAAGCTTAGAGCAGTAGTTCAGAGTGACTCTGGATTTGGGGTGTTTGTTCCATGATCTCAGCAGGGAGTTCTGCCTTTCAGCAAATAAATGCTTATTACTGTATAAAAATCAAAACCCTCCTCCCTCACTTTCTAAATGTAAGCTGAACAGTCAATAGCCAAGATGTACAAAAATACTTGTGACTTGAAAACCCCGGCCAAGCCACACAATTTGCTGCGCAGCTGAGTTTCTGTTGTACGCAAAAAATCTGCTGTTCTCTCTGGCAGGGTGTTTCTCACGTGTGTGACTGAGCTGTTACCTTGCCACAACTCCGACAGTGGTGTTTCCTGCGAATGACTGTGAAAGGAGCCTTGCACGCGGTGCAGTAGCTGCAGACTTCATCTGGAACCCAGTCAGGAGGATCTGTCAGAAACACAGCAACAAAAGGGAACATAAATCAAAAGGGAATAAAAACAAACATGCAATTACCAGATCCTCAAGGGAGTAGTGAGAATAAAATATAACAGCAGCTGCTTTCATCTGAGTTTCTCAAGATGCTTTGCAGCAGGCAGCTGGGTGAGTTCAGGATGGATGAGAGGACTCAACTCCCCCCTTCTCTGCCAGGTGCCCACCTCTGGGCAGAGCCCAGGAGGCACTGAAACACCACACAGCAACTCTGGACTCAAAATATGTCCTACTCAAGGGAAAGTGGCAGGGAAAAGGAGATAAGCAAAATAAAGTATGAAGGCAAGACACTATTAAAGCAGAGCTGGAACAGAGGTGTTTTTGTCAATGCAACCAGTCATCAAAACAAGCTTAGAGCCGAGATCATTCCCAGGCTCTTCAGCTCTCCCTACAGAAAGCCTGGCTGCTCTTCTGCCATGAGGCAAGCAGCTCCACAGATGATAAACTCTGAGCCCAGCTACTGTCTGCTAAGCTATTACGACTCTTACTGGAAGTTCCCAGTAACTGCAACAAAACTGCAAGATCACACATGCGAGACTTCCCAGAGAAAGGCTTCCACCATTATCCCTAACAGCATGTTCCAGTTACTTACTTCTCCTCTGAGCTCCCTAGCTTCTCATAAAAGCCAAGCAAGGAAATGATTTGGTTTTGGCAAAGCTGTCGAGCTGCTTCTGCTAGTGACAGGCTGATATGACCTCAGAGAGTCTAAAATTACAAATGTAGAAATGATATAGCTGACTGCTTAATTAAGTTGTTAAAAATCTAATGAAGGGCAAAGCAAGTTCTATGCAGAACGAATCCATGGACACAGTGAACATGAACTGCTGGATGTATTTACCCAAGTTCCTCGTAAGCAGCTTCTGAGTTATTATTTACAGTATAGAACTCATACAATTGCTGATTTATAAACCTGACAAGCAAGATCCCTGCCTCAAGGAGCATATTATCTAACAACAAGATATATGGCACAGTTAATGCAGAGGTCAAGAGGGCTACAGGCAGAAAGAAGATAATTAAATGAAAAATCCACTGTATTCTTCAAACTTAACCATGACCAGTTTTCCTGTGTTTGTCACACTGCAACAATTGTCAAAAGTAAAAAGGACACAGGATTCAATGTGGACAATGTTCAAGAAGTAGATTAATAAAAACAAAGAGAGCTTCAAATCTTGACTCAACTTTAATGGGCTCATCTTAACTATTCTGGAAGTTTAACTAGTGTAAGGGAGGAATCTTTCATTTAATGAACATACTGGTCTGATAAAGGTCACAACTATAGGGACAGCAACCAAAACCAAAGTCTGTGTACAGAGAAATGACTGATGTGGTGAAAAAGAGGAGACTGCACATAACAGACCTTCACCTTGTCCCTGGGAAGAGATCACCAGAAACTGTTCTGTGGGGACACAAGGCTCCAAAATCCTACTTCACAAGCAGGGAGATGTATGACTGCTGGCTTAATGTGAAGCATTAACAGCAATGAAACCAAGAGATTTTTCCTTTCCAATTGTCTTTCCTTCTCTGCAGCCTCCCTAGCTACTACCTTGCCCAGTGAAACTTTCCCCTAACGTGATGCTGACTTTGAAAACTTGGTACCACTTCCACAGGAATCTCTGATCTGAAACCATGGCAAGCCTGCTGACCTTGGCCATCTCCATGTTCTCCATGCAGGAGATCCCTTGGGTTATCACATACATTTCCAAAGAAAATAACCAGCCAATAATATTCCTGATTATGTCTTCAGGGATTTAACCATCCCATTGATTCTCACTAATTTTAAAGACAGCAAAATTTAGGAAGCTATTCAAGCTCTGTGCCACCAGGCCTCCCTCACAAATGAACACAGAGCTGGTAGAAGCAGCTTTGCTAAGATGCCTACTTTTCTGCCATTGCTTTATGAACTACATTATAATGTGGGCTACCATGTTCAGCTAGTTACTGATTTTAATATTCACAGAAAAACTATAAACTAAGCCTTCTTTGTACAAACTGCAGCATGCCAATACGAACAACTTGTGCAGCAGCTAGTACCATAATCACACCTGCCCTTAGACCGTGATTAGTCCAGACACATGATCAGCTAATACAACCCCACCACAAAGACTCTGGAGCCCATCAGCAGAAATCAGCTTTCTCATCAGGTGTTGAGCATTTGGGGTTTATTTTGATTGTTTTGTTGGTTTTTTTTTCTGTTGATGCCCTCGAAATACAATGTTGAAAAAGTTAATTTTTAATTGACCTTGTATGGATTTCATTGTCTACAATGCTAAATAAAAAGAAAAATTGGAAAAACACATGACAAACTTATTTTGATAAATAACAACCTTATAAACTCATGATAGTCATAGAATCCATAGTTCCTGGTTACAGAATTACTTGACTACCAGATGAATTAATGTACAAACTTTGTTTTTATCATTGCATAAAAAATAAATCACATTGTAGTGGTACTCAATGCATAGAAACAGTATGACCCTCTCTACAGAACGTTCTCCCACATTAGAGGGCCTCACATTATCTCCATGTTGGTGTCACATCAGCTGATTGACTAAATTAAGGCTTCAGTAGAGTGAGCTGAAGGGCACCTTTTCCCCCAGACAGTGACCCAACGACAGAAAGGCCCTTTGAGAGGGGCATGTGGCCAGCCCCGTGCCCCACTGCCTCTGGGCTGCAGTGCCCTCCTGACATCCCAACTGCTCGCACCGAGCTCAGCTGCACTGCAGCACGCCCCCAAATAGTAACACTTCATTACATAACAGCTTTTAACATTCACAATGCAGTACAAACATCTAATTGCTTTAATCTTCATCACCCAGCTACAGTCAGTGTGTGGGGGGAAACCAGGAGAGAAATGTCTTGCCCAAAGTCATACAGTGGTGCAGTCCTGAAATGACATTGGGCCATTAGCTCTATACCTGTGCTTCCAGTGGCAACTGCAAAAGTGCTTTCACTGAGGACAAACACAGAGGCTTCATTCTGAGAGCGTGCACTTGCTGAGAAATTAAACACAATCCTGGACTGGAGCTGAAGAGCTCCATCAGAAGGGATGGAGCCCTGAATGACTTGGTCTTTCTGACTGAGTGGCAGTGGGATCAACACTCCCAGGCCCCCTTCACAAGCCTCATCTCGCTCAACCTTGGGAGCAGCATTTCTGACTTGCATATATTACTGATTGAGTCATCAGGCTTTTTATAGAACAGGTTTTTGAAATATTCTCTGAAGAGCACTCTCATGAGAGGATAAAGCTTCGATATGAAGAGCAGAGATACACAAATTAAACCCCTAGCATGAGCCCGAAGATGTGCTGGAAGCAGGGCAGCAGCACCGCACCCCTCAGCTTTTAATGATACAGTCCTTCTCCAGGCTACGCTGCTCCTCCAGCTCTGCACGCAGCAGCAAATGGAAACATCCAGTCTCTAAAGCACTGTCTGTCTGTGCTTCGGGGGTTTGTACAAGCAGTGGATGGGAAACTTGGTTCATGGGCTAATTGGCCCACTGCTTTATCATGCAATGAGAGTTAAGAGAAGTCTGTTGGGAAATGGATGAAGACCACAGCACAAACATCAAAGAGGAGGAGGAAGGGAGGGAAGGGATTAACGAGGCTGAAAGACTACGGAAATACATTTTAGAAGAAAACATTAAAAGCATGTAGAGAAAAAAAAGTCACAGAAAGGAAGAGAAATGAGTATTGAAATGAATAAGAAACAAAGAGAAAGAAAAGGAAGAAGATAAAATTAAGTAGTGTAAAGACTGAAAAAGACATTTAAAAAGGAGAAATAGTATTCTCAAATATTAAAAAGTCTTGCATTACAATCTCCCATAAATCATGAAATTTTATAGTATTTTTATTCATTTTATGCAGTAGCTTTCAGAATTTATCTTCACATGTCTCTGCAACTTCAGTAACTAAAAAAGTTTTCTGTTCTATAAAAGTTAAAAATCTCACGGAAATCCAAGATGCTGGACCTTTAAGAAAATCACAGTCACAGTAAAAATCATAGATGCTGTAAATACTGTCAAAAAGCACAGAGAAATTCATTTTGCTTAAGTATGTGCAATAGATATACTGCAGTCCCATCTAATCTTACAAAAAGCAGGAGAACACATCTGTGCCCAGAACACAAGGAGAAGACAGCCTGGACCCAGATCCATCAGCAAGTGTTGACTCTAACAAGATTAGGCCAGAAAGTTCATTCAGTGGTGCTGAGACACAAGAGATTTGGGTCGGGGGATGGGGAGGGAAATAATTCCAGAAGTTGTTGGAGCTTGCAGAAGGTCTGATTTAGCAAATCTATACTCTGGTAGAAAACAAATCAGAAAACAACAAATCAGAAAACATGCAAACCACGACTCTCTGCTGAACAGCAGCTACTAAACCCTAAGCTTGTGGTGGTGCTTGCATTATGGCCAGACCATTCAGAGAAAAGACCCTTTCTGCATGTTTTATTTTTATCCAATATTCCTAATGCAGAAGTTCCTCCTGCATTGATGTGCATTAGATTTAGAGCACATCATGCATAACTCTGATTATACTTTTACCAAGCTAACCTTAAGAGGGCTGCTCCTACAGCAGCCTGTAGAACTTACAGCGCTGCAGCCATCAAACTGCATTACCTTCACAGCTGCAAAAAAGGTCAGGTGGGCTTGCTGTAGCTCTACTGATGAAAACAGGAATTGTAAATTCTCACAGTTTTACCTATGGGTAGTAGAGAACTAAGGTGATGTGGCTTTACCACTCACTTCACCTGCCCCGGTAAAATGAACCTTTTTGTCCCTTATCACACAGTTTTCCGCACGTTACTCCGGGCCATCTCTGATTATACGATTCCCAGGAGGCAGTTGTACCAAAGTAATCTTTGCCCTTTCTCAGTAGATTCAGTGTTGATTACAGCTGGCTTTAAATTTTTCAATAAAAATAAATTTTCTGCTTCAGCAATATTATTTGATGAAAATTTCAGGGGTGATGGAGAAAATAGAGATACAGGCTTCTTTAGCTTCAAGGACAGCTCTTGTCAAACAGCTTTCTTGGGATGGAGTTCCTGTGCAAATCTAGAAAGCTTTCACCAAGGCATGGAGCTTTGCAGACTTGGGCTCAAGCCTCTGCTCTGCCAGATCTGACCCTGAACAATGATATCCTGTGACCATTGTGGACAGGTACGTGATTGGCAACTCATTCTTTGGGCAAAATAATTTTTTACGTAAAATGGAACAACTCTGACAGAAAACATTGACTTCTACTGGGATGTGGTTCAAATCTTTAAATCAGATGCACCAGAAACTTGCACGTTCCATACAACCATTACTAAAAGTCTTTCTCTTCAAGAGCCACCAACATTTATAAACTAGAAGCAAATTGATATTGTAGATCTACATATTACATGCTAGAATTACACTCATATATGTATTTTTAGGGCAAAAAAATTTCAAACCTAATCAAAATCCCAGTTATGTCATTGTGGAGCTAAATAAGCCTGTGCTTTACAGTACTTATGGGATGTTTTCTCCTCCTGCAATGAAGTCTCAACAAGTTCCACACTGTGCTGATAGATAATCTTTGAAAAGGTAAAAAGGCTCTGAGCAAGTTCTTAAAACATAAGTCAGATCAAATTATTGCAATAAACCTGAAAAACTGTACAAAATCCTGTACTTCTTACATGCATGATTACATAAGCTCAGCTGATTATAAAACATTGCCTCAATATGGGAAACAATGTTGGATTTTTTGGTGGCAGTGTAAGCAGAGCTGCTGAATAAGGGAAAAGTAAAAAGTTACGTGGACAGAATACGTTTGTCCACTGAACTGTGCAACAATTGAACTTCTTTCATTTAGGAAGTGTTGCTGGACATCATTATAAATAATAGAGTAGCCATAGGTGCGTAGGGGACAAAAGAAAAATTGAAGCATTCAGCTAGAGCTGGCAGCTAATTCTAGACTTAGGGTGATTAGATTCTGCACACACAGTAGCATGGGGTGGGCTTTTTTGACCTTGTGATTTCCTCTTGCAACAAGAACAAGAGCTCGAGCCTTGGGACCATACATTACTGAATTGTGCTCATGCTGCTGGCTGGAGAGCAGTGAGGACTTGTGACTAGGCAAAGGTGGGTGGGCTGGAATATTACGAGATGGAAAGGGATCAAGGAGAAATAGCGTGCTGTTGTGCAGCAAACAGATGCTAACACTGTTTGGCACAAACAGTTATTTGTCCTGGCAGCCACAGCAAATCCATTATGGCTGGAGTTATAACTAAGTGGCAGCGAGCAAGGTAGTTCTGTATGGATGCTACAGTAATAAGGAGTGAAAATGAATGTATGATTGCAGAGAGACCTGAGATGCTACAGCAAATATTTTCATGAAGCATCAACAGCTTCATAATGCTTTCTGCTTTTCCTTGGGAAAAATCTCCTGATTTTCCTTGGGAAAAATCTCCTGATTTCTAGAGGTCTCCTGCTTATTCCTAGACAAGAAGTGTAACTCCCTTTCTTAGCCAGCCTGTAACTTCATGACATTGACAGTTAAAAATATTCATCTTCCCTCAATCCTAACAGATGAATCTTCCTGAGTAATAAATTACCCCAAAATACATGTACAGTCAAAACTCAGATTTGCCAAAGTTCACTATTAAAATCATCAGGCTCACAAGAATAAACATAATGTTCCCAAATATGGTGAGCAGGGACTTAAGCTTGATGACATTTACAGATTGATAAAGAAATGAATACATAAAAATCCTTATCAAGACAAAAAAGAAGGGGTTTTTGTGTGTGTGTGTATATATATAAACATATATATATTTATATATGGGAAACTGTTGGTTAATACAAAGCAAGTTTTGTGGTGTTAGAGCTTTAAACAATATCCCAGAGATACAAAATGACAGAAAGGCATCAAACTTCTACTTCCTTAATGTCTGGGGTTCTTAAGCTATAATACATATTCAGAATGACTCAGGTCTGTCCTGGCAGGGATATATTTATACTAGGTTAACCAAGAGTAATTTTCTGACATTTTCAAATGTGGAGGTTTGCTTTAATTCCTGTGACCCATACTGCACACTCTCAGTTCCATGCAAACTTCTTGGTCAGCCGATTACCCAACAGTGGTTTGTCCCAAGCTGGAGCTCAGGAACTTCCCAGTACCCTTCTCCCAGGGCTGGCTGTAGCTCACCAGGACACAGGGAGAAAGGCAGTACCACAAAAGGTCCCGGGACACAGGCCCCTTCTGCTATTACTGCAATTCAGAGCAAGCACCACTGGCAGCAAAGAGCCCAACCTGATTGGGGCTTTGGGGAGGGTTTTTTGTTTTGGTTTGGTTTTTTCTCCTCTGAACAGCTGCCACTACAATTTACTTTTAGTTTATACACAGAAATTTGTCCCCACTGGCCATCTTCTAAATCATACAACCAGGGCATGAAATTTTACTCTGTTTAAAACTAATTTATGGACTATTGTATAAATTCATCTTGCATTCTAGGAAAACAAATACATATAAATGTATTTGGTTTACATTCTCTCCCTAGAAAAATATAGTGCTTTTTATACTCTATGAAAAGTATAAATACATATGCTTCCTTGAAAAAAAGTCCTAGAGCATTAGGACAGCAAAGATGAACATATACACCATATATATACACCTTGTACTTTCAAAAATGCTTTTGTTTTGGAATGCCAATTAATCTGTAGTTTATTGTATTTCAACCTTCAGAAGGTCACAGGATTTAACTCCCACACCCTTGCCAATGTCAGCTGGCTCATAATAAACATTCATATTTGTTTTATGACCCAGACCAGCTGGTGGGTTTTATATACAGTAAGAATGACAAATCTGACAAAAAAAAAAGTGATTCATCTTCATAATCTGAGTAGAGGCTGGAACCTCCAGTAGAATCTTAAAACTATTCATTTATTTGTTCAGGTTGCTGGGCTTGCTTACGGTTTTTTTTATTACTATTGATTAGATGCAATCTTAAGCATTCAGTACTTTCAGTAAGAGGGATTTATGTGATAATCGGAAAAAGCTTCCCTGGCAGGTAGCTTGCTGGACTTTCTCAATTTGATACATGCTCATGGCTCTGCCCTGATGGCAGAAGGGAGGAGCTACTGTTTTCACTTTCCACTGAAATCATTGAGAGTGCCCTGAAGTGCAGAAATGATGTACTGTATTGGGTTTGCATGGCAAGGTTTTTGGTAGCAGTGGGGGAGGGGACATGGGGTGGCTTCTGTGAGAGAAGCTGCCAGAAGCTTCCCCCATGTCCGACCCGACACAGCCAATGCCAGCGGCTACAGGAACGGACCCGCCGCTGGCCAAGGCCGAGCCCATCAGTAACGCCTCTGTGATAACATAATTAAGAAAAAAAAAAAGAAAGGGAGAAAAAAAAAGCTGCACACTTTGCAGCTGGAGAGAGGAGTGAGAAGATGTAAGAGAAAACAACTCCGCAGACACCAAGGTCAGTGAAGAAGGAGGGGGAGGATGGGCTCTGGCGCCGGAGCAGAGATTCCCCCCCCCAACAAGTGGTGAAGACCATGGTGGAGCAGGCTGTCCCCCTGCAGCCCATGGAGGTCCATGGTGGTGCAGATGACCACCTGTAGCCCGTGGAGGACCCCACGCCGGAGCAGGTGGATGCCGAAGGAGGCTGTGACCCCGCGGGAAGCCCGCGCTGGAGCAGGTTCCTGTCAGGACCTGTAGCCCGTGGAGAGAGGAGCCCACGCCGGAGCAGGTTTGCTGGCAGGACTTGTGACCCCGTGGGGGACCCGCGCTGGAGCAGTCCCTTCCTGAAGGACTGCACCCCATGGAATGGACCCAGACTGGAGCAGCTCGTGAAGAGCTGTCAGTCATGGGAAGGACTCACGTTGGAGCAGTTGGTGGAGGACTGTCTCCCGTGAGAGGGACCCCACGCTGGTGTGGGGGAAGGAGTCCTCCCCCTGAGGAGGAAGCAGCGGCAGAAACACCGTGTGATGAACTGACCCTAACCCCATTCCCTGTCCCCCTGTGCTGCTGGGGGGAGGAGGTGGAAAATCGGGAAAAAGATTAAGCCCGGGAAGAAGGGAGGGATGGGGGAGGTGTTTTAAGATTTGGTTTTACTTCTCATTCTCCTCTGATTTTGATTTGTAATAAAGTAAATTTGTTTTTTTCCCCCAAGTCGAGTCTGTTTTGCCCGTGCCAGTAATTGGTGAGTGATCTCTCTCCGTCCTTATCTCCACCCATGAGCTTTTCGTTATAATTTTCTCCCCCTGCCCATTTGAGGAGGGGGAGTGATAGAGTGGGCTTTGGTGGGCATCCGGTCTCTAGCCAGGGTCAACCCACCACAGTCTTTTTTTGGCGCCCAACGTGGGGCATGAGAGATTGGAGATAAGGTTATTAACGGAGAGAGGAGAGGTAACGGGCAAAACATAGACTGAACATGGCTAAAGAGTGATGAGTAGGACAATTATGGGGGATTTTATCGATTTAATTGTGGTGAAGAGACAAGGGGTGGATTATGTGTGTAAATTGTCCACTTTTATCTGGTGTTGTGATGAAGTTATTTTGATTTTGGTGTGGGGAATTCTTTTCTGTTGATGTGAGTAGAAGTTTGTGAAGATTGTGTGATGAATGTGGATTTTAGTGATGATTCTTAAATATGTGATTCACAGAGGCGAGGGGTGGAATGTATTGGGTTTGCATGGCAAGGTTTTTGGTAGCAGTGGGGGAGGGGACATGGGGTGGCTTCTGTGAGAGAAGCTGCCAGAAGCTTCCCCCATGTCCGACCCGACACAGCCAATGCCAGCGGCTACAGGAACGGACCCGCCGCTGGCCAAGGCCGAGCCCATCAGTAACGCCTCTGTGATAACATAATTAAGAAAAAAAAAAAGAAAGGGAGAAAAAAAAAGCTGCACACTTTGCAGCTGGAGAGAGGAGTGAGAAGATGTAAGAGAAAACAACTCCGCAGACACCAAGGTCAGTGAAGAAGGAGGGGGAGGATGGGCTCTGGCGCCGGAGCAGAGATTCCCCCCCCCAACAAGTGGTGAAGACCATGGTGGAGCAGGCTGTCCCCCTGCAGCCCATGGAGGTCCATGGTGGTGCAGATGACCACCTGTAGCCCGTGGAGGACCCCACGCCGGAGCAGGTGGATGCCGAAGGAGGCTGTGACCCCGCGGGAAGCCCGCGCTGGAGCAGGTTCCTGTCAGGACCTGTAGCCCGTGGAGAGAGGAGCCCACGCCGGAGCAGGTTTGCTGGCAGGACTTGTGACCCCGTGGGGGACCCGCGCTGGAGCAGTCCCTTCCTGAAGGACTGCACCCCATGGAATGGACCCAGACTGGAGCAGCTCGTGAAGAGCTGTCAGTCATGGGAAGGACTCACGTTGGAGCAGTTGGTGGAGGACTGTCTCCCGTGAGAGGGACCCCACGCTGGTGTGGGGGAAGGAGTCCTCCCCCTGAGGAGGAAGCAGCGGCAGAAACACCGTGTGATGAACTGACCCTAACCCCATTCCCTGTCCCCCTGTGCTGCTGGGGGGAGGAGGTGGAAAATCGGGAAAAAGATTAAGCCCGGGAAGAAGGGAGGGATGGGGGAGGTGTTTTAAGATTTGGTTTTACTTCTCATTCTCCTCTGATTTTGATTTGTAATAAAGTAAATTTGTTTTTTTCCCCCAAGTCGAGTCTGTTTTGCCCGTGCCAGTAATTGGTGAGTGATCTCTCTCCGTCCTTATCTCCACCCATGAGCTTTTCGTTATAATTTTCTCCCCCTGCCCATTTGAGGAGGGGGAGTGATAGAGTGGGCTTTGGTGGGCATCCGGTCTCTAGCCAGGGTCAACCCACCACATGTACATAAAAGGATATAATTAATTTTGGTGCAATGCTGTCAACAGATTGCTGCAGCGCGCTCGGACTTTGTGCTGAATGCATTTACAGTGGTAACAGTGGTGCATTCCTGTTGGTGGCCTGTGGCCCAGATCTGGCCTGGAGGACAAACCCATCAGGCTTGCTGCAAGAAATAGGGCACAGTGTTCATGCATGTCAAAGGTTGTCCTAACCACCAGACAACTTCTGCCTGCACCCAAACATCACCCAAAGTCAGGGGCTGTTGCTTCTACAGCAGCCAGCAAATATAAGGCGAGGAGGGTGTTATAAGGCGGAAAAAGTACATGGCTGCTGAGGTTAAAATGCTGCTGTAGGTTGCTACCTCACACTGGATGCCTTATGGACAGCAAAAACATATATTCCATTAGCTGTAACTGCACACCTCAGGAGAATATGATCTGTACAGCATTGCCAGCAACGACTTGTGACCTGAAGGGACAGGGGCCTGGAATGCACTGGAGGAGAGGGGGCAGGATGTGTGTTTCTACAGTTCTCAAATTCAACAGATTGATCCACTTCAGATGTCACTTTTCATAGATCTTTTGTGGTTTGTTCTGGTTTGGAAGGTGGAGCTCATCTCCATGCTCCCCAGCACCCTCTGTCTCTGTGTGATACAGAAAATTCCTGCCCATCACCAAGTCTGAAAGCTAAGTAACAGCAGACCACGCTAGTTAGTTTACATAGAGGAGCTGTACTGATTTGTACAAGCAGGTATTTACAGCATAACCACTACACACAGGCCAAGTAAGACTCCCAGAGAAGGTCTGCAAGGAGAGCAATTCAGACATGCCCAAGCCTTCCCAGTGAGCAAGCATGGGTACCAAAAGCAGAGCACCTGCAGGAGCACTGGCTAACTGGCTTTGTTTAGAGGATGTGTTAGCATGGGAAAACATCATGCCAAGGCAGCCAAGCTCATCTTGCACCCAAGTCTACTTATTGAAAAGGGACTTGGTTATCCCATAAGGCTCCCCTTTCCATCACACAGGCTTATGTGAAACATCTGCTATTTTGGAACACAGGTGCAGGCAGGGGGCTGTTTTTGCTGCATTTATCCGCATATGCTATTAAAACTACAGGTTGGGCTTCACCAATCACTTAGGGCAGGGACATAACCAATTCATGCTGCTTGGGTGCTGCAGAGGCCCTTGAAACAGCAAAGTTCTCCCCTTACCACACTCCCACGCAGCCATAACATCAGCTAAGCACCCAGACTGTTGCCTGCTATTTCAATAAATAACATCCCAAGCCATAGCCTGCACTTCTCCAAACATAAAACCTTCCCTTGCCAACAGAGGATGCCATGAAAAGCTGAAGAACCTTAAAAGCTGAATAACATGCCAGGGAAGTGAAGTGACTTTGCTGTGACAAAGTGTACATCCACTGTAAGAACATTATTCAGCATCCTGCTGTTCAGAATAACTTGCTTTCAAGTTCTGTAAGTCAAATTCACTGACAGCATCAGGCATCGATTCAAACCAAAAGAATATGAACTGAGATGGTAGGGAATCAATAATCTCTTGCATTCTTTTCCAACACAGCCTATACAAGGTAAGGATTTTGCTTAAAGATTTGTTCTTTACTGCACCTTCTGTGACCCTCTGAAATATAGCACAATGGAAAAATCAATTAAAATGACTACTGAATAGTTCTTTATCTGCCCACCAAATCGTCTTTCTCCAGAAAAGATAATATTTCTACAGTGCATTATACACGAATTAGCTTTGCTGTTCTAAATAAACAGATTAGATTTGAGATCCTTTAGCCTGCAGCTTCAGAGGAAGGGTAAGAAAGCAAGTCAGGGCTTTTATATAAGCACAAACTAACTTCTAAATATGCAACATTACTCTTAAACCTAATCTTTAAGAGCTCTTCCCCCACCCCTGCCCTGTGATTTCTGATCTTTATTACAAATGACATGAACCAACTTTACTTTTCTGTTGGTCACTCCCCTCCATGTACAGGCAGAGACATACACTGATTATCACTCAGTTCTCAGTCATGCTGCATTCAAAACCTCTCACTGGAAGAACAGTAGCATACGTAGACAAATAGACAACAAGAGATCGAAATTTTAAAGCACAGGGAAATTACTGTACATTTGAATTTCTGGGAAGCTGAGTTGCACAGTTGATGGTTGCTGCATATTTCTTACTTGACCACAGAGACACTACCTCTCTGATAATTGGGCTCCTGGTGCGCTGAAGCCACCACTTAGCCCCGAAGATCAAAGCTGATTGCTTTCTTGTTTGCTCCATCTCATACATCTACTTTCTCTTTTCTTATTCTTTCACTGCATCTGCTCTGATATCTTTTAATCTATTTTTTATACAATGTTTACCATACTAGGGCTATAGTCCATAACTGACTCCTAATCACTCCTGCAGCACCTCAGATTAAAAACAGAGAAACCAAAACCTGAGCTCTCAGAATGCTTGAATCCCAACCCAAACTGAGACTTACACATGCACTTTTCTCTCACTTTTACCATGTATTCAGGGAGATTTGAGTCACCTCAGCAGATTTACCTAAAACTAACTTATTTGAAGTAATATGGTGAGGAATATGCAAGTAATAAACAAATTATTTTGATCATGTTCCTCAAAGACAAAAGTGAAGAAAATATGAAAGGTGCCACTTTTTTTTCTACCAGGAAAAAAAAAAAGTGGCACCTCCACATATAGCAAACAATACAAGAGATCTCTTTGGCTCAGAAGACCTTACTTACGGCTTTGAAACTTACGCAGCCCTCAAACTTGTCACACGTAATGTCACATGCTATATTAAAGCCTTTACTAGAGAAAACCTTTCTCTACCAACACAAAGGAATTCATACTGGATATGATAATTTGTAAGTTAGATTTTTATGAGACTGTTAGGAAAAAATCCGAAAGAAATATGCTCCGTTTATCATTTGACTTTGTCTCTAAATCATACCATGACAACGTTTTATAGTCACTAGCCAGAGCCAAACTTTAAAAGAGTTTTCATTTCAATAACTGTTTTTTATACATCAGTGTTGTGTCATTTTAATTCTCAGAAAAAATAAAAGTACCTTCAAAGTCCCCATCTCTGGCTTTTGCTGCAAGTTCTGAGGATGATATACTTTCTTGACATAAAGCACAGTCTTCCAATGCTGCATTCCTTAAACCCTGATTAACTGTAAAACAAACCAAAAAGTACTTGAATTCATAGTTTTTAAATTTTCACTTAAAATATTCATGTTAGGACTAGAGGATTAGATTACCATAGGTAGCATTGATATGTACCTTCTTATACTTCTTGCTTTTTGTTTACCCTAACACAGTGATTTAAAAGTCTCCTCTATTCGCTGGAATGACAACAGAAATGAAAGATGCTGTTATTACGGGACATACAGTCCCCTTACTTCTAGCAGTTTAGCTGCACCCTATATTTTATTTCCCAGTTCTTAACTTGGATCCTTACAAAGTATCCAACAGAACAAGCAGAGATTCCCTAGGTGAATCAAACACATCAAGTCACATACATCAACACAAAACTTCATCCTAAAAATCCCTTTTATTTGCTTATTTTGTTTATGTTTACTTTGTCAACACTTTTTAAAGTGTAATTGTTCATCCATTAGAAATTCTTCCAGCCAAGTACTGTTGACTACCATATCTGTCCTAGTGGTAATTCCTCACAGCTCCATTTTCTTTATTACTTTTAATTTGAATGTTCCAGAGCACTTTGATCCTCTCTTCAGCAATTCTGTCTAATCCCTTTTTCTCTCACCAATGCAAAACCAGTCTCTTTACATGTCATGACATCCTGCCACCACTGTAGATGTGTCAACCACAAGAAGGGACTGTAACGCATTGTGCATTACCCCACTGCAGACATGGGTTGGACTGGGGGTTTTCCTGCTAAATTTAACCAACTTCTAACTTAGTGTTTCATATAAAATCCTCAGTGCTCTTAAATGAAACTGAGAGAAAGGGAAAGACTTTTCTACCATGAGGAAAGGGGGGGTGGGGGCGGGGAGAGAGAGAGAGCTCTGATCACCTTCAGATGCTGATAGCTTATGGTTATTTTTAGGTAAGTTAACAGACTTGCCTCTTTGCAAAAGAAATAATAAAAGTGGTGACAAAAAACCCAAATTCTTGCATTGGCTCATGATCTGGTTCTGGTTACATTATCTCAATTATCTAGAACATTATCTAATTATCTTAATTATCTAGAAGTAGATATTTTTCTATTTTGCAGCAAAATTTGGCATTCTGCAATTTCTACAAGACAGGCCAGATTACAGCATCTTCCTAAGCATTCTCATCTTATAGTCTGCTCTTTTTAGATGGCTATTTAAACTTCCCCATCAAAGATACACGTCTTGGTAAATTAAAGTGTGTCCAGTGTGATACAGTATCAGGAAAATTTTTTATCTATGATGTCCAAACCCTGCATACATTATGTTACGACTATATGGGCTACAAGCGCTGCTCTGTTATGCACAGGAATATGGAAGTGAGCAGATGCACTCTGAAAGCTTTAACTCTTCAACATTTGCCTCAAGACATACTTCTTGTACCTGTACTTCCAGTGACTTCATCCTGTTTACAGTCTCTTTCCATTACTTTTTTTTTTTTTTTAAACTCAAGTCAAATCACTGTACAAAGCACATCACTGCCAAAAAGTTAACAAAATGTTAAGGAAATTCTTGTCAAATAGTTCATGGATCCCCATGGGGCTACCAGCAGAAATTCACTTTAGAGAACAAACATCTCAATCTCTACCTTTTTTTTGCTTTTCCTTGTCTTCTGTTTCAGGTTTGGTTGCCATAACTTCAAACAAGGTCTTTAAGATACTCCTCAGATCACTGGCATAGTTTGTCTGCAGCTGGTCAGCAACACCTAGGAGTTTGAGAAAATGGGTAAACAACTACTATACTATTACACCACCCTTAAAATAAAGCATTTATATTTTTCTGTTGCTACCAGTAATGGCCTCATTTATCTTTCCAAGGAACACTTGCTCATGTTAGTAATAAAGTTTGAAAATTTAAACTAATTTTCTATAATGGTCAAGCCACATTCTGGCCTTCATGCTACCTGCAATTTGATACATATTCCTTTGGCAGGAAACACTGAGAGATTCTTTTTGCATCAAAATACAACTGCTGCACCAAATTTCTTCCCTTGAAGACACATGGCATCACCAAGAAAAAGGAAGCACTAATAAGTCAAACTTGTGGCATGCCCAAACTCTTCCTCACTACAGATCTAAGATGTCTGCATCTCTGATTCCAATAGGTCCCATCAGGTAACCGGTCTTTCTAGACCAGTCAGAAACTTAGGTCTCAAAACACAATCTTCCTGCAACTTAATCTCCAGTCCGTTCATACCAGAACTTTATTGCACCAAAACAACCCAAAGGAAAAACAGATTTTACACTTAGAACACAGGGCTACCCTCATACCTGAGATGCAGACAAAGAGGCGGTGAATAAGATCATTGCTGCCATGAAATCTGGATCGGATCTTTTCTCGGGTGGCAATTTTAGCAGCCTGCAAAGCGAGCTGGATTTCCTCCTGATCGATGTCATCAGATGAACAAGAACTCGTCATTAAACTGCTGTTGGAGGAAAAAAAAAAAAAAGTAATGTAAAGTAATGTAAATCCTCACTCAGCCATTCAGGATCTTCAGCAAATCCTAAAGGATTTATGACTCGGGCAAGATTCTATAGCAAATCGGAACTAATTGCTGTAAATTCTTGTTCGAGTTAATCAACATGCTATCAATCACCATCATCTTTGATTTTCACTCTGTGGAATAGCTACAAAAAACTTTTAAGGAGAAAATAATTTGTCTGTATTTTATTGCATTTCCTTAGCTATTACAAAGCGCTGTGCCATTTTTCATGTTAACTTATTCTAAAAGCTCAGTCCTGAGACCATAACTCCATCAAAAGGGGAATATCAACCTGAAAATGAGAAGGTCAGTTCTGAAGTCAACTTAGAAATTTATTAATGTGGAAGTTAATTTGAAAAAAAAGGAATTTCTGAATTATGTTACCTTAAAATAGTGAGAATAGAACCTAAATATAATCCTACATGAAAAAATTGAAAGAAGGGTGATAAAATATAATTTACACAGTAGAGAGGTAGATTATTCCCCTTATACACCTATCTGTAGAAACTGCTGAAGTGTTAAACGAGCGTAACAGAATGGCTCATCAACTCCAAAGAGATTAAAATGTGTCACCAAATGTCTACTAGTGATTTAAATTTTCTTTTAAAAACCAGACGCACAGTTGCCAGCCATTTCCACCCCCGCTCCTGCTTTGTGGAGAAGAAGCTTGAACAACCTGCGGGGAAACTTTGGTGGGAATTCAGCTTCTTAAAATACAAGAATTTTTACGTAAACTATTTGTAAATCAAGATGTATTTTTTTAAAAAGGAAGTATTTAGGGAAAATGGAGCCCTTTGTCAATGGAAAAACCCTTAATTGGGAGTAAAGTGCAGGATTTAATTACACTGAAGTCATAAGGACATGTGCCTTCTTACTCTACTACATTCAGAGGCAGAGGGACACCAAGCCATTTTCCCCACATACTGGAAAGAAATTCATCTCAACAATGATTACACAAAACTAGAGTATTTTACTTATAATCATACTTTGTCCAAAACTCCAGTAGTCTCTACTTCATAGAAAACTACTATGTTAAAAAAAAAAGTTACTGACTGCATAAAAATCATGCATGATGAAGAAAGTTTCTAACAAAGTCCGAGTTCACTCTGCTTTTATTTGGTGCTGAAACACTCGCCACCTTGCAGATCCCATCCCTGTGGCACTATGCATCAACAGTTATTGCAGGATAAGACACATGGGTAACATTTGTCATTATTTATAACAAAATTTTATGGAATACAGCTTTGAAATTCTACCTGCAGGCTATATAGGTAATTCTTTAATTACAGGCAATCCTTTGGCCTCAAGTTGCACCAAGGGCAGTTTAGATTGGATCTGAGGAAGAATTTCTTTCCTGAAAGGCTTTCAGGCATTGGAAGGGGTTGCCCAGGGCAGTGGTGGAGTCCCCATCCCTGGAGGGACTGAAGAGTCGTGTAGACACAGTGCTGAGGGACATGGGTTAGTTGGGGACTTGTCAGTGTTGGGCTAATGATTGGACTCAATGATCTTAAAGGTCCTTCCTAATCTAAGCAATGCTGTGAGATCCCTTTAAAATGTAAAAATGAATTTATTAGGCCATACAATCTTAAAACCCCTAGTAAAAACAGAACTCAAATAAATACTGGAGATTAGTGATTGATAGCTATTGATAATTACTGATTAATTATTCATGTATATATATGAGAATATTTCCATTAAAGTATCAATGGAAAATGCATAGCCTAAGTACTTTAACTGGCTTCTCATTCTTTCAAAGACAAGAGTAAAGAGGAGGGCTGCAAGAGACTCATTTTGTTCATGTTATCTATTGCTATTAACAAAAGCAAATTCTTGTAAAAAGATGTTAGCTCTATGTCTACAGCTCCCTTGGTACTATGACTGATGAAGTTTATTAAAGACGCTGAGAACCAAGTGAGAACCCTCTCTCTCAATTTTTCTTTTGCTTTTCCATAAAAGATATTTTATTTATATACATATATATATATATATGAAATAATAGCAAGCCTGTCAGTGTGGAAATGTCTGTTTTCAAGACAATGAAAAGATCATGTAAGAATGTGAAGGAGTAAACTGAAAGGTAGTAAGAGCCAGCAGGGGTGCTGATTCAAGGACAGGTCTTCCCTCCAAATCACAGTTAAAGTATTTCAAAGTAAGGTGTTAAGTAGGCAAAGAGCTGTGAAGAGTGCTTTTCAAGAATATGAACTGCTTAGTCCCATTTTGCAGCAAGGAAGAAAGGCTCATTCCACAATTCTGACCAATTTTAATAATAATGTTTGCCTTTCCAATTCTCCTCCAGCTGGGAGGAATGCAGTTTTATGTACTTCCTAATTCCTCCAAGGAATATGGTTTGACCTAATTCTTTTCCAGGCTATTCTGTGTTAGATTTTGTGATGTGTCATTAAGACTGGTCATGCCCCACCACAAGACTGGCTGAAACTCTTTTTGTCCTAAAAATCCCTAGCACAGAGCACATATGAATTGCTTCAGCACTGTGGGATGGAAGGTCAGCATGTATGGATATTCCCATTTATAACTTACTTCCATATGCACAGTCCCATGTAAAGTACAATATCCATATACAAGAGGTTCAGAGAAGGAGATATTTTGTATTCAGGATTGCTTGTGCCATGGAAAAGAGAAGAGTGAATGTTGCAGAAAAATTTAGAACTGGACCTAAGAATCACTACAGAGTTAGAAACTATTACTCTACCTTTACCAACAGGACCAAGTCAAATTTAGACTAGAATGACTAAAGACCATCTGTTCTTGACATCTGTTAAAGATATATCTGTTAATATTACTGTTAAAGAATGTGGACAGAAAATTAATATTCTAGAGGCAGTTAGAAATACTGTATGAACAGAAACATAGCAATTGTTTCAGATAAACAGCAAAAGAGGGTTTTTCTTATAACAGGGTACCTCAAACAGCAGTGATTACACCTATGCAAATATTAAAGATTTTATTTTTTAAATTGATATTATAGAAAATAAGCCTGAGTTTTGCTCTACAGAGTTCAGCTTACCCTTTCTCCAAACTATTATTTCAAACAGGTTATTTTTTTAGTTCTATAAGGAATATTATTCCTACTTGGCTTATCTAACATGCCTAATTTGGCTCAAAATTCTCAGCTGATACCAGATGTGTAGGAAGCATTTCATTCATGTCAGACTACACTCATATCTGGAATGTTTCGCTGCTGATATCTGCAGAATCAAGTATCACTGCAGAATATAAATAGCCATACTAAGCAGCTAGAAACAAGTCCTCATTTTCTAAACTTCTTGGTTGAAGGGAAGCCTACATTATCCAAGGAATTAGGTTAAAGGGATGCAAGACCAAAATAAGCATGGAATTCCCCTTGTAACATGTTTATTGTATAACCAATGTTTATCATGTATTTATTTTTCATATTGTAAAAACATTGCAAAAGTAGCTTGTCTGAAGGCAAATATCAAGATATAAGACATTATGTAAAAGGTTGATTCTAAACAGTAAATCTGCTTATACATTATAAAGGAACAGATACCCCTTTGGCAGACACAATGAATTAGCTTTTTACCTAACTTGGCTAGCATTTACCTAGCAATTTTAAAATGATGCTCCATTTGTCATGTTAGAAGAGTAGCAAGACTCATCCAAACACTTCAAAGATGCATCTCTAGAACAGTTGCCTGGTGTCAAAGCTTGACTGTGAAATTCAGCAAATATGTACCAGCAAGCAAAACTCAATCATGTAATTGTACACAGTGTCGTCTTTTGCTTGTAGAACCACACTGCTTTATAGCTTTAAGTATCCTCTGGAACTCAGTGAGCCAGGTTAAGCAGCAGTATCTATACATAATGGAAAACAGGCCTGTGGAACAAGATTATGACTGACACTTTCAGAAGTGGCCAGTCATTTTAGGTAACCATCTGTGATACCAATGGCCTTTGCTGGATTTGTTGGGCATTGACACTCATCCAAAACCAGTTAAATCAGCAAAGTCAAAACTGAACAACCAAAGTAAACTGATTCAAAGTTGGTCAAAATGTAAATATTTTACATCTGTGCTCAAAAAAAACAGTCAATAGTGGTAAAACTACTTACTTATCTGGTATTATCCCACCTTCATCCCACATGTGGCCTGTAACTGGAAACCCCACCACTAACCTGTCAACCTGGCTTTCCCAAGCTATTACTCTTACTACTCTTACTTTTATACTTCATAAGGCTGTAGTCAACTCTGGGTTCCAATTTGCAAAAAAGAACAAACAATTGCTCCAAAGGCCATTTAAAAGATTAGACAATAGATAGGGAAAGACAAAGGCTGTATACATAAGGAACAACGAGGAAAATTATATGGGTCTGGTAAGAGAAGTACAACTCCATGTCAGGAAAAGAAAATAAATTACTGCTTCCCATTCATTCTGCTTTTTGCAGTACTTCTGGCATTTCTTTTTGGATTCTCTCACAAGAAACACAATAAACAGCAGGTTAAAACCCTTTGGTTTTTAACATGCACTAGTTTTGATTTGGTTGAAAGGCGAACTATGAGAGTAATGGTTTATTTACAATTATTTTAAGTGAAGGAGGTGGCTACACACTCAATTTTAGAGTAATTTAAATCAAATCCAGAACATGTCTTACTATGTAGGTAATACCATATAGTTATTTAGCTAAGGAGTATACACTAAGTAATGCTGCCAGAAGCTACATTTAAAGCAGACTAAAATGAGCTTTAATTCAGAACTTTATTTCTTGACTTTTTAACCCTAATACTTTACTAAGTCAAGAGAGTTTTTATATGTAATTCCTTAGGTATTTCCTCTCCATTTTAAGAGAAAAGGCTAAAGAGGGGAAAAAAACCCATCCCAAACAAACCATAAAAAGTCCCCAAGGCTTCAAAACTTTGTAATGAGAAACAAATAATGCAATGGCACGCAAATCCCTCTATCAGGAACAATCTAGCTAGGCACCACCAGGAGGAGTGGACTTGACTACACTCCAGTATTATCACATGTATTAGCAATGTGCAGCTCCATACATGGTAGGACATGTGCTAGAAGCCCCATCTGCTGTCAACTTTTTGAATTCCACAGCAGGAGAATTATTTTTCATACACTGAGATTTGCAGGAGCCTCTTCTTAGTACTTTTGCCCCAGCAGAGGTGGGCAATCTGAGGTCAGCTGATTAAAATAAGTAATTTTTCTAAGAGGATTAGCCATGTGTCCTAAGTTATATCCTCAATCAGGCAAAATTCCTGAGCATTAAAAGACTACTGACTTTGAAATCAATAGCAACAACTGCTCCACACTCCATCAGCTTCTGCAGCTGCCCACTCCATTGGAAGGACATCTTCTGGAAACCTTCCTCAGCTCTTCAAACCTCAAACTGCAGAGCACTCCAGTTGTACTTACCATGCCAAAATTCTCAAAACCCACAGCTGTTGAAGCAGCATGTTGCCAGACAGATCCACCATAAGATACTCATCTAGACCACAGACTGAAGCAAACTAATTCTGGCCTGAGTTTTCAAAGAATGCAAAGATTTCCCAAAATTATTTCCCATGTTTCAAATTAGAATTAAAATAAACATTACCAGCACAGGATTTATCAACTTTAACAGTGCTCTCTCCTAAATATCATTTTTGTTCATTATAGATGGAATTTCTTAAAGAGTGATTATGAAGAAATTACTTTGAGTATTAGTAATCAACAGGGCTGCTTTCTAACCATCAAATTTAATGTCAGATACTTGCAAGGTACTACATTTATTGTTCTTCTCAAAATTTAAACCAAAGACAGATAAAAGCTGCAAGATAAGGATATTGTAAAATTCAAGAAAAAAGACAACTGAAAATATAGGAATTTAGAATGTTGCTTAGGTTATACTAAGATTTTCTCAGATCCACCATGATGGTTTTTTTCTCAAACTTCCCTGTAATTAAACATCCATTTGAAGCTCTCAAACATTCACTTGCACTGCAAAAGGACAAATAATACGAGATTAGAGCACAGGAATATTTAAACTGCAAAAATTATCCTGAACTGGAAAAACTGAAAGTGAAAACCAGAAACAGTATAGCAGTTATGATGAAATGGTATGTGATATCAGCCCTGGTATCTGATACAGGAATAGAGATGCATCAGTCCCAGCTTTTATACCTTATCCAGAACTTGACACAGGACAGACAAAACCTGGATACCTGATGTCGGTACAAATACTTCCAAAGGCAAAGAGCCATTTTGCATAGCTCTTCAGCAATGTCCTCAGTGATATGCAAGCAAATATTCTGTATGGCATAGTAAAAAATGAATTAATTTAGCATCCAGTTCCAGCAGATACTCCTTGAGTTGCAACTCCTGTGTGTGACAGAAACAGAGATGGAAAAGTAGCACTGAAAAAAACATTTTCCAGCTAGAAGAACTCTGCAGGATAGGGAAATTTATTAGCACAACGTTTTCACCTCGCCTCCATCAGTTCTCTCAAAGAATAATACAGAACAACCAGCTGAAGCATTAAAGCATCTGAGGGTCTCAGAGAATCCCGTAGGAATTCAGTATCCAGCCGTGGGAGTCAAAGCTGAGACAAGCTAATTAAAGTATTTGGTGGAGCCTTAAAGTTTTAATTAGAAAAGAAGGATTTCTCTTTATTTTTCTCCTTCAGTGCTGCTGTACATATGAGGAAATCCTCTCTTTTTTCCTCCAATATAACTGTGGTTTTATAACACATCTTGGTTTTAGGCATTGCTAAATAGCATAGCTCCCAAGCATGCTATTCTAAGGGTTTTTATTTGGGGAAAAAACAATATGTAAAATAAAATCTAATTTCTGGAAGCTAGTAATTTTTGTTCTATTAGTAGCACAGGGAACACCAAGTGACATTCAACAACAGATTTTTATACATCATTAAAATGAACATGATTATAAATGTGGCTAAATTACTAAAAATTAAAATTACAAGCAAGCTATGTAGAAACAAGAACACAAACTCATTATGATCAGTTCTGTAGTCTCCAGCCAGATGATATGCCACCTGGAATACAGCCCCCAAATGGCAAATTTTGGGGCGTCTACCAGTTTTGCTAGAACAGACTTATTGCTTCTGCCACTGATGCTAGTCAGCTTAAAATATTGCCCTATTTAACTTGATTTACAGAGAGGAAGATATTTTAGATTTAATTTACTTCAACCATATTGGGTATTTTAACATCACTAAAATATGAAGTTTATAATTTTAATAGGGAAAGACCAAAAAACTTCAAACAAGTGAATTTTCACCTTCCCACTGTACCAAGCACTTGTTAATAAGTATTTCACACAAGCTGCCTGGGTTATTCCTTGAGAAAAAAAATCTGCATCAGTGTGGTGGATTCACCCCTTTGGTTTGCAGCCAAACACAGCCTGCTCTCTCACTCTCCCCCTGCCCCTTCCCTAGGGAGTAGGGAGAGAACTGGAATGAAAAGGGCAAGGAGATTCACGGGTTGAGATAAAAACTATTTACTAATTAAAATAACCAGGACAATCAGTTACTTGTTACTGAAGACAAAGATATGCATATAATACACCCAAAAATGCCTTGTGGAATTTCCTAAAAGGGAACACTATAGCTTAGAAAATGCTGCACCATTTGGAGATTTGATTTTTTTTGTCTTGCAGGGTGAAGAACAAGATAGGCATGAAACACAGCAAGAAGAATCTTGGCGCTGAAAAACTAGAGACATCTGCTTCAGTCACCTCTATCTCTCTGACTAAAATCATAAGCAAAAGCTGACAGACCTCATCAACACTGACTTTTTTGTTTTGCTGGTACTGCTCAGCTGGTTGTTGGGGCAAGGGATGTAGCAGCAGAGCAAGAAGACTGTACACAGCAGCCTGTTTATGACTGTATTGATGTGCGTACTAATTGCCCTCACTGCTTGAGTGACAGAGCTATACAAAACACCATAGACTCATAATGCCTTAAAACACAGACAGTTTGCAGTTCAAAATCTTTAGGCAGGAATAGCATCTATTTTAGAAGTCACTCTGATTTTCTTAAGGTATAAATCCCTTTCTCTTCCCACAGCTTTTCTCACCGAGCTCTTTATTTCTATGATTCCAGTACAGTACATGGAAAGCTGTTATCACCAGCCTTTTTCTGGCTATGAGCAGTCTTTCAATGAAAAAGAGCTCTACAGAAAAAAAGGAGGAAAAAAAAAATCTACAGTAATGCATTGGTTAAAACAAAAATGACAGTACGAAACATTAATGAAGAATTAATCCATCATTTTGCATAGCTTAAACAAATATAACCCGAGCAGGTTAGCAATGGTAAAACTGCAAGAGAGGAGATCCGGAGACAAGGCTGATCAGGTAGACCGTGACACACCAGTTAAAATGCATCATTAACGGATTTATTGTCCATCACACTATCATCTACAAGATCCTCAGCATAGCTGTGATCTCCTTGTTAAAACTGTGAGCATGTAACTCGTGTTGTAGCTTTGATAGCACAGATTAATGCACAGCTCTGGACCATAAGATGAAAGAGCTGACTTCTGGTATAATTCACAGTTCTGCTGAATGACAAAGTTACTTTTCCTTCTTGCATACTCTCTGAGGTGCTGAGTTCTACTGATGAAAAAACACAGTATAAAATCTGGTTTTGTAAAAAAACTATCCACTCACAAGAACTTGACTTGGTCTGTGAGACAGGCAGGAAACTGGCTCATGGGACACACTCAGAGAGTGCTGATCAGTGGTTTCTGCTCTGGCTGGCAGCCTGTCACAAGGGGGGTCCCCCAGGGATCAATACTGGGCCTCACACTGTTCAACAGCTTCCTAAGTGATCTGGGCAATGGGATTGAGAACACCATCACCAGGTTTGCTGATGACACCACACTGGGTGGTGAGGTTGCCACATCAGAAGGGAAAGCCACCTTACAGACAGATGAGGACAGGACAGAAGAGGGAGCTAGAACAGTCTGGAGTTTCACAGAGACACAGACAGACTGGAAAAGCTCCAAAGGAAGGCCATGAAGATGATGGAGAACCTGTCCTACAGGGAAGGGTTGAAAGAGTTAGGTCCTTTGTCCCTGGAGAAGAGAAGGCTCAGGGAGGACCTCATCACACTATTCCAGTATGCAAAGGGTGGCTACAAAGAGGACGAAGGCTCTCTCTTCACTGAGAACAAAAAATCACTGGAACAAGCTCCCCAGGGATGTGGTACAGTCCCCATTGCTGAAGGTTTTCAAGGTCCAATTGGACAGAGTGCTAGAAAGTTTCATCTAGGTTCCCTTTCCCACAACAGGTTGGACCAGATGACCTGAGGTCCCTTCCAACCCGGGCTATTCTATCCCATCCTTCCACTATACCCAGCAAGCAAACGACCTTGGGCTCCGCCCACACGTGTGCAAATACAGATGCTCTAACAGAACTCGCCAGACAAATACCCTACTCTAATTGCTGTCAGACTCTTGCTGTTTTGGCACAAACTTGAGTCACAATACATTTCAGATACTTCCTTTTACAGACTGCAAATAATATAGGCTAAAACTTCACCACCAATTTTAGTAAATGTCAAACTGTAGAAAAATATACCACAAAACACCAATATTTAAAGGCACAATAACATATCAAAAATAAAAAGTGACTGCTGACCAGGAAAGGTATCTATTGTACCATTTAGTATTAAAAGTTATTATTTACATTTAAAATTGTCATTTTTTGGCTCATCATAACTTTAAAATGAAGAAGTAGGCTTTACCACATACTCTAGACAGGCAAATTCTTGAATACAGAATCATCAGTATCTGTTCCTCCCTTGCACTGTCTTACACCAAAAACTCCATTGAGGCTAGAAATCAACTAATTTTAGCTACCTTGTTCTTTGGTTGTCTCGCTTATTTTTCCTCATCATCCCCAAAACAACTCTGTTCTTGCTGTTAGTTCTACCTCCAGTCTGTCAAAGAACTTAGGATCATTCTTGGCTTTGAGCCTATCGAGTCATCTCGTTCTGTTAGATTATGAATAGCCTTTGTTAGCTTTCCACTCAAATGAATGGCTATTTCAGGATCTTGCCCAGTAATTCTAATGCATGTTGAAAACTGACAAATTCCTGCAGTTTATTTTTAAAAATTATTGACTTTACTACTTCCAACACTGAAATGGATAAGATTCCAGCAGTGTATTTTATTAGCTGCCTATTTACAATTCAGTAAGTTATATTAAAATTTTTTCTAAAAATTACATTTATGAAAAGAAATCTTTAAAAAGGAAAAACTGGAGGGATTGTCTCCTGTAGCTAATCTAAACAATGGCCCAACTGCCACTTCCCTGCTGTAGTTATAAACATCTAATTTTCACTTAAGTCAGCAGTATTATTCCACAGTCACACTGTTGTAACAAAAAAATTCTGCATACTCTTGCGAGTCTGCACAAAACCACAGTTTCTCTGAAACACATGGAATACATTTATTCTTTGCTGAGAAAGTTGACTATTGATATGGGCACCTCAAATCTGGACACAGCTTAATGAATATTATGCAAAAAATCATCTTCAGAACTGGGCTGAACATTTAACTTCTTGACTGTCAGACCTCTGAGACTAGAAGGAAGAATGTTCTACACAGATTGGGGATCGGTGAAATAATCAACTTTCCTTAGCAAAACCGTATGAGAAGCCCTCTGTACCTTTTTTCTGATTTGTGCTCTAGAAACCTTGAGCAAGGTTTTAAAATATTTTCAAATCACTGCGTGAGCACAGTCAGTAATCACAGTATGCAATCACAGTTCTGATTTAAGACTGAAAATCTTTGGCCCAGATGCATTTCAACAAATTACACGCTTAACCGAGGTTTCCACTTCTCTCCATTGACTAAAGAGGGAACCTACAGCAGCAAAACTTCTAATTTAGGCATAGCAGTTTCGTGCCTAAAATGAGATGGGATGAATATAGCTCAAAAATTACACAGTGCTGGTTGATGATGGAAAAAGTCTAAGGCAGTAAATCACAGGCTGATTTGAAGCAGCCTTTTTTAACAGGTCCCAAACAGTTCCTACAGTCCTAACAGCTTTTTACTCTCAATAAAAACCAAAATGGCAAACAATGACTCATGGGTTGAACCGTGCTCTGGGATCCAAGGAGTGGGAATTTTCTCCCTAGGTCTCCCTTTGGAAAACAGTACAAGTATACATATATAGGATTCCATATATACAATACTGTTTCAAATCCATTCAGCCTATGCTATTTAATACAATAGTAGTTCATTCACCACACTCTGCTATTCTGGCTAAGCTGGTTTTGCTAGCTGAGCAGAATTGCTTGAAAGCACTTGGTCTAGTGGAAGGTGTCCCTGCTCATGGCAGGAGGGTTGGAACTGGATGATCTTTAAGGTCCCTTCCAGCCCAAACTATTCTATGATTTCCAAAACACAACGCAGTCTGACACATGACTTTCCACCTCAGTACTGGTTATCTAACAGCACAAAGGAATTAGTTGTGATTCACAGGAGGTTAAAAGACCAAACTTATGCATTTCAAAAATTCTATGTTTAGCTAATTAATTTAAAAAAAATATTGCAATTGTTACATTTAAATTTATAATTGTCATTAAGTGAAAAGAGCAAGAAATTAAGTACATTAAAATGGTATATTTCAGAGGAAAAAAGAAATAATAAAAAAAACAAATTATTTTGGATGTGCACATGACACCAGGGAGAACTTAGTTATTCCAGAAAATAATATTTTGCAGAGATTGTCTTTGTAAGGAACATGCTTGTTGTAGTAAACAAATGATATGACTCCAGAGAAGTTGTTTAATAGCCAGATACAAAAACCTCTTTAGGTAATACAAGATAAAGGAGCAGGAGAGCCCCTTCAAAAGAACATATTCTAGAATGCAATATAAATAGATGTAGTGAATATTACATTTCTATGCACACAGATCTAGGAACATACTACTGGAAAGCAGTCAGACTTCTGAGCTTTTTTTTTTCCTTCTTCTTTTTTTATTTTATTCAATTAAATTGTTAAAAGGACTTTAAACTTTTTTGAAATTAAGTATTTCGAAAAAGAAAATTTATATCATTATAGTCAAGCATGCACTTAGCTATTTTTTTTAATTGGATCATAAACTACAATACCTACATATCTAGTAATATCAAGCAGATACAGAAAAACAGGCAACTTAGATATCTTGCATGGTACCCAGGGAAGATACAGTGCTATTTGGACAAAAGCACAAATACCCATGTATAAATACTGCCTTATAAATCAAACTTCCAGCACAATAAAATTTGAAAAAAGGGAAAAGACCAATCTAATTTACCTAAGCATCAATACAGCAACAATGACAATGCCAACATACAAAGGCAGCACAGCGAGGCCTTGAAAAGAGGTGCTGCACCTAATGAAGACTGACTTATTCTCACTGCTCCAGTTACTCCTGAAGAATAACTGGAGGTTACTGCTATTGTCTGTTCAGACAGCCCTGTGTGAAAGTCTCTTTGATGTATACAGTATTTAGAAGAGGGCAACTGTTGCATGCAGGTAAATTGGGCTTTGTTTGAAGAATAGTTGAAAGGAAATGTATTTCAAAATGAAAACCGTGCAAAATAGTTTTAGTTGCATCTTTCTGCCCTTATTTTAAAAATATGGAACTCAAAAAAAAAAAAAATCGAGCCTGAAGATGTGCACATCCTAAAAACCCCCACATATTACTATTACATGTGCTATTTTCCTCTACCACTGCTAGAAAACACCTCTTTCTATGACAAAATTGGGAATTCCTGAAGTTCAAATGAAGTGCTGAATAGAGATAAACAGATGAAAAAGAGAGGACAAGCAGCAGTGGAAGAAAAATCTACCTCAATGGTATTTCAGTCTGCTTGTACCAGAATATTAATGTTATTGCATACTTTGTATGCAATATATCACATACTGTATGTTATGCATACCCTAAGAAAACCCTTAGTAACAGTAACATTTTTTCTGCCCTCAACTTTATTCCTCTATTATTCTCATTAAGTGCTCTGAACAAAACTAAATAAAGTTAAAACTCTCATGCAGTTTCCAAAGATGGGAATATAAACTAGTATTCTTACCAATTTTTGCCAACACAACTACTGTGGAAGCTAAATTCTTGTTAACTCAAATGCTTCTTTCATTTTACTGCCTCATTTTACTAAGCAAAACAAAACGGAAAAAACATGTTTTCTAGAAAGCCAAGACCTAGCTCAGACAAACATTTGGTACTTCTCAAGCTAAAACCTGAAGTCTCTCTTAAGAAATGCCATATGGGCAAATAAAAGGGAGATCATGGACATATATAATTCATTGCTGTATGCATTAAAACTTTTCTGTAAATAGTTGCCTCTCCATTGCCACAGCACTGAAAAAAAACTGCTAGAGGGGAAAAAAAAAAAAATAGAAGAAAAAAAAGCACCTGCTGTTCAAAAGGAAGAATACTCAGAAGTGTTGCTGTCACTTGATTGTTAATTCAATGAAAATTTTTAACCAAGCATAATACCATTCGTCAAATCTGACTGCAAAGTGATGTTATTACCTCAGAGCGTATATGCTGGAGAGACTACATGTAGTGACAGAAACACTCTCATAGTCACTGCTGGAGATGGAGCTGAGGGGGGAATCACGTAAGCCATCCTGAGAACTGAAAAAACACATGGAAACAAAGTGAACTGCTGGAGCAAACAAAGGTAAAAACAGAGCACTGTGATAACTCATGGCTTGTCATGGATTATAAGAGTAAACTGGCAGGTTTTTTTGCTCTTCAGAAAATGATACAAATCTATTCTGGTTTCTTCCCAAAAGAAAAGACAGTTTGGCAAAGTCAGCAAGCACACACTTTATAATAATTTTCCATTTAATTCACATCACACAGTTAAAACATTCAGGAAAGAACCAAGGATCTTACATTTTCATAGGGTACAGAGCGAATAGCGTGCCCATGCTGCTAAGTGTGGTTTAACGTTATAACGAAGACATAACAAAACAAAGTTCATAGAGTCCCTGCCTGTTTCAGGCCAAGTCACCCAACACAATGAGCTTCAAGAAGTTCTGAAATATTATGACCAGTTTGATCTAAGTTTCCTTCCAATGGTAAGGAAAAGGTCTGTGAGAAACCAGAAGGCTGACTCTTCAGTGAAGGTGATGACAATAATCCCCTTACCCCTGTATGTGCTCAGTCCCTACGGCTGCCATATATGTACCTCAAATTTTGTGCTTTAAAGCACACAGATGAGCAGGAAGGACCAGTCCCATGGCAAACCAATGACACTTTGTTAGATGAAATCCACTAGCTACTAAGTAAAAGGATATGAATAATTTAAATGAACAGTACACAACTTGTCCCTAGCATCTCTGGGCTAATGAAAAGCCTTTAAATAGCACATAATTTTAGATCTTACATCACATCATCAACATAACCTAGAATCAGAAGATTAAAAATAGTTTCATAAGCACTACAGAAGTGTCATGGAAAGACCAATTTTTTTTGTTTGTTTTTTGTTTCAGTAACAATTTACTGCTCAGCTACTGGAAATTCCACAAGCTGAAAAAATTATATTATGCTAGATAAGAAAAGATGTGATCTTGAGCAGAGGTATCAAAGCTGTATTGGCTCTAGGCAGTGCAGAAGAATCATTTGAGTCTGATGAACTCAAATGTTCTGTCAACTCAAATCTTTGGACAATGCAGAGAGAAACCCAAGAAATATCTTTAGCTAAAAGAGATGTAATTATATAGGTCAGGATTATTTTACCTTATTTCTCCACAATTACTAGCAGAATTTTTTTATGCTCTTTTGATTTGTAGGCGTATGCAGGGTACATATTCAAACCAGCTACATTCCAAATTCTTTTCTTCTACCAAGTTTACTATTGTAGCTATTTTTGCAGCTAGAAATCTGGAAGAATGGTTAAGAGGAATTCTTCAAAGCAGCGTACAGAAGGTATGCACTTTAATCCAACTAAGAAATAATAGGATTTGTTTGCATACCTCCCACTAATCGCTTGGAAAATGTACCCCTTCATGTTCCTCATTTCTGATTACCAATTTGAAAATAAATCCCAAGTGTACTGTGCTTTAGTTGAAAGGAGAGTCATCACAACTGGAAAATAATTTTATCAGACTTGAACAAAAATCTATTTAAGTTTTTGTTTTATATAATTTCCCTTGCTAATTCTGCTCATTTTAGAAAGATATATGCATTTAAACAAAGGCTTACTCTTTTATAGCTCATCACCTTTACCCATCCAATCTTACAACATGGTCATGCTACTAAAATGTACTTTTACTATCTGTTTTATGGCAGCTAAATGATATTAAAAAACCATTAGCATGTGATTTCACACCATGACTGAGCAGGAGAAGCTGTCTTGGAAAGATGAAATGTATTGTTCATAATAAAGTAATCTTTGAATAGCAGAACCAGGAAACAAGAACAAGCAGCAGACTCAGCACCTCCTTTTATTCTCTCTCCCCCCCACCATTTCCAGATTTTTCCAGTTTAACAATCCTGCCAGCTGATTTGTGTAGTAACACTTTTTCTGAAGGGTGTCAGGTTTGCTGTTCTCCAGTGCTTTCTGTGAAGCTCTGCCTGATATATCTGAAATCCAATCAAAATCTCTCTTCAGAGTAGATAAGATTTATTGTCAACACTGTCCCAGGTCACAGAACCACCTTCTATCCTGAGCTAACTTAGTGGCCAGAAGGCAAAATGATAAAGAAGGCACAAAGTGCTAGACCTCGTTAGTAAGTAAACCTGATGAGTAACCTCAGAACATAATTAGACATGACCAGCTTACCAAAGACCTCAGTGCTATTATCATTTCATCTTCATGGATGTCCCTCTGATCAGCTTTACAAGCCTTACCTCATACCTCTTCTCCATACTTGCCCCCACAACTGAACCCTTTCTAACCTCTTACCAGTCCCTATTAGCACAACCTTTTCTCATCAGCCTCACTAGTTCATTTCTTTTTAAGCCCTGTCTGAACACCATTTGCCATTCTAAACTGCTTCATAAACGCCTTCATTTTCCACTACTCCATCTTCTACTTGGTGCACACACCCAGCCATGCTGAGGCATCTGCTGATTTCAGGATTAGATATCCATCTGGTCAATCATCATTTGGCAACATAAACTGCTTGGACACACTTGACACAAACCATGCTCACAGAGCTTGTATGTTGTAGCAAAGGACATGCAGTTTCGACAGTTACTATGTGTAAACATTTTTCTCACTCCTGTGTACCAATACAGACTGAATTTTTGTACCCGAAATAATATTTATAATTTATAGTGTTTATTTCTGGTTCATATTTAGGCTGTAATTCTAAGATAAGAAATTCTGTGTTTATTTAGTACATAGAAATTGGAATCTAATAACAATAACTCTGGTTTACACCTTCTCAGTGTTACACTAAATACTTTTTTTTTCCCCTAAAAAACAACAAAAAAGAGACTCCTGACATACTCACTGCATTCTTTCTCAGTACACAGATTCAAGACACCTCTTCGTAGAATTTTCTTCTCATTAGTGTCTGCCTGAAGATTCGTTCAGCTTTTCTAAGATGCTGCCTGGTAAATCCTGAGGTGAACTGACCTGCTTTTCCCAACTCATGATTCCTACTACCAGCTGATGGCAGCGCCATGCACATGTTCATTAGCACAATTATAAGAAGGGATGGTATGTGCATACAGGCACATTCTGTAGCAGATAGCAGCTAACCCTTTCTCTCAACACCAGCCCACAGGTGACCTGAACTTCACCACATCTCATGCTCATTTGAAATGAGTGCTGTGTTGGATTGGGATTCATAGGACTGTTTTAACTGTATAAGGTGGCAAAAGTTTGTGTCATTTGTGACATCTTAAACGCCTACAGTGCTATTTTAAAAATTACATTCTAGCATGCAAGAAAACCACCATCCATGATCATCAAAATAGAATTCTTCAGCCCTTCTGATAAAAATATAGAATAAAGATTTGAGGCAACAGACCAAAGTGACATGGAGTGATGTGGCTGCCTCTTTTCATGGAATACTGGCAGGCTGAACTAATGAACCACTTATTTAAAGGTGTTGGCCATTTTTTGTAACTATTCTAAGCAAAAAAAAAAAAAAACCCAAACCAAATTGAAAGCCACCTTTATCCTGGCTTGTGTGCTCTTTTCTACTGGGATGTGTTTCCAGCATCTTACATTTAATCAAACCTCTCACTGTTTCACGGGATGGCTTCTCCATGAATTTTGTTATTTGAGTTAGAATTACATTCCATCTGACATTAGTTAATTGGCACAGATCTTCTCTATCTCACACCACATGAGAGCTCACTCTAAAGCCTCACATCAGCTACACCAAACCCACTCAAATAAGTGGCTTTTTAAAACTGTGTTACCTACTATACTCATTTCAGGAGTCTGTGTGTTGAGAGTTAATACAGTTCACTGTTGCTGCATTGGCTGAATGGATCTGCTAAAAGGGAAGCTGGTACAAAACACCGACACCTTTTATTTGCACATTATGGCTTTATAACAGGAGTCACATTATTGGATACCACACAAAATCAGTGTTCAAGAGAAAAGGTCAAACACTACCACTCTTCATTTGAGACTTGTATTGTTAAAAAGAAGGGGAGAAGAGATTGAAAAAATAATCTGAATTTGGCCAGTTACACAAAGAAAAGAAACAGAATACCAGAAGGGGAACAGAGGAATTTAAATCAAGTCAGATAAAGGATTGCCTAAGGGAAGTTTTGCAGTTGGAAGGCTGATGCTTTGTTCCAAATCAACTACTATTTCCTTCTTGCTCATGAGAAGTTTTCTTAATCCTGAGTAGCTCGTTAAAAGACTAATCAACACAAGCCACTAAACAGACATGTTTGTGTCTATGAACATGCACAGCTGTCCATTACTTTTTACAGAAAAGGCAACTTTGTCATGTAAAGACACACACTATTTTGTAAAGTCCTACTGGGATAGGAATATTATAAGAAAAGCATGAATTTAATACATTTAGTCAAGTTAACTTGCATTGCAATATCAATTAATCTAGTTTTGATAAAGCAGCACTTAGAGAACCAAATGCTATAAGCTAAAGGCCAAGCTAGAAAGCTAATTTGTGTTGGGTTTTGTTTTGGTTTTTTTATGTAAATGCTAGCCATCCCCAAAATACACATGCTTCTTTTTCATGCCTTTATAAAGGTGAAATGACTTATCTTAAAGTTGATGTAACAAAAATGTGCACACATCATATGTTGCTAAGGAGAGAACAAAATAAAATACAGGCAGAAAAATCAAAATTAGAAACCAACTGTATAAACCAGCTGTTCATCTTTTTACAAAGTCATTCTAATATGCCAAGGAAATAGAATTTTAAATATATTACAATATAGACTGTTGTAACATCTAAATAAACAACAATATACACAATTTTAGACTACAGAATTGCAGCACTAAGAAATGGGACAACTTGAATAACAAGCTGGAGAAGAATTAATTATTAATCTTATTCTAGAATTGTAATACAGATCAGCAAACAGCAAAACATGCTCTTCCAAGGATGCCTCATTCCTTCTCCTTACACTGCAAAAGTACATGGCAAAATATTACATTTTTAAGCCCCCACAAATAAATGTGAACAGTGCCAGCATCTAACAGTCAACAGACACAGCTAGAGCTTGCAGAAAGTGTGAAGATACATTCTCCTCGCTACCAATTTCAGCTCCTGTTGCCAATTCTCAGGTGCACTGTAAAAGGCTTCATCAAGAGAACATTCACCGAATAGATCAAGGAAAATGGCTAATAATAATAATAATAATAACAATGTATAATTTAAGCTATACAAAATAGACCTGTAGTGGAAAGAAGAGAAACTCTGCTTAAGAATCCTTTTTTATATCAGAAGTGGTTTAAGGTCAGTATGTAGATTAAACAAACACACAACAGAACCAGATATTTAAGACTAAAACATGAAAACACTAGCACTGTGTGATGATATGAAACAAGCTGCCAAACTTCATAGAACACAGAGCAGTATTAGCAGTTTTACAAGGACTCCAACTCTAGAAAGAACAGAAAGCCAAGTATTTCCAAAACACCAAAAATAATAATTTTAATTCTTTGTCATTTTCTTTTCCCTTGGAAAAAGCAGGTGGAATACTATGACAGAATGAGCATTTTAAAAGTCTGTATAGCTTGCTTCCAGTTAAGAAGGACACTAGATCCAGATCTAAAACTTGGTTTTGGTGTTAACTTATGCCCTTTTTTTTTCTACCCCAAAACACCAAATGATGTTTTGTGGTAGTTTTATCTTCTGTACTATCCTTACATTACTTCCCTCCTTTAACAGTCTGTTTTGCTACATGGCAGCCTTTACTTATCACACTGTCCCTGCAGCAGATCAGATACTGATGACATCTTTGCTAGTGCTTTTCTCATATTTGCATCTCATTAATGCTGCTGCCCTTAGTGTTTTATGTCTTTGAGATACTTAAAAGGAAATAATGGAGAAAGACATAACACCAGCTATGACTTAAAAACCAAAATAGTAAAGACATGTCAACACCCAAATTTTAAGCAGAAGAGTATTCAACCTGTATTTTAAAATCCACTGAATACTGAGGCTAGATAGAGAAGCCTGAAATACGAGATATTTCAGATTGAAGGATTAATTACAGTAAACCTGACTGGATCATTGAAATTGTACCTGTAATGTCATACTGCATCATATAAGAACTGACGTACAAAAATAAACAGTTTATGTCATAACGTACACATTTGACAGCTGCTTGATTCAGACAAGGGAAAGAAGATTTTCTTCTCCTAGTTAGTGACTTAGAGCAACTAGAAAGTAAATTCATTAATCAATTTGATGAAAGCGCATACCCTGCAGCTATCCCATGTATATGAGATTGCTTATTGTTCTAGCTAATAGGTCCATCGTTCTGAAAATCATCTACTGTCTCCAACATCTCCCCATGGTTAAGTTGGCATTTACAAGCACGTAACAGGGAGCAGTTGCAGAAGCCTAATGTGATCTTCCAATTTAAAAATACCACTGAAAAGCAGTGATTAGTCACCGCCCAGGCAGCGTGAGTAAGAAAAGGTCCACAAAGTTCTGTTTTGTAACTGAATTCTCTCTTTTACCAATAACATGACTAGTGATTCAGAGGCAGGAATCAAATCTATATATAGATACATATATATATGAGAAAACTAAGGATCTACACATATATTTTTTAATCTAGTCCTCAGCAGATCCCCAGCCATCTCCATCTCTCACAGAATATACTGAAGGAGTCATTATTAGAACATTTCCAAACAAAGGAGCAATACTCTAGTAACAAAATACCTCTATCTCTGGAAAGATGGAATATTTGCCAATTAAGAACAGATGCACTGTAGTTTCAATAATGAATAGAGAGAATTAGATGTAATCAACAACGTAACTGTGGAAGAGGCTGTGGTGAAAACAGACAAACCCCACTAACTTGTTAATAAAATATTCAAAAATATTCACCCAAGAGTTTTAGGAGAACTCAAGAATGAATCAGATAAATTATTAACTTCTCATTTAAAACTTCCTTGACGCCTGGAGTTTAAAGATGGCAATCTCTAAAAATAAAAAGGATTCCAAAGGGATTCAAGTAACTCTAGTTCTGTGAGCCTGATGTTCATATCAAACAACTTAATAGAATATATCCAATGCTAAAATAGTTAGACAACAATGGGAAGATGTGCCTGGGAAGAAGTAACACTGCTTCTGCAGAAGGAACCTCTCAGAAACTTGAAGGGGTCAAGAAGCTTGTGAAGAATGGCGATTTGGCTGGTAGCCTCTGGATTGCCAAATAGGTTCTGTCAAAATATCTCAACTAAGGCTTTTAAGAAATCTAAGGAGCAATAGCATAAGAGGAAAGGGCTCAAAACAGATAAGTAACTCTTAACCATAAATAGGAAGGATCTGATAATGACCACTTCTCACAAGTGGGATGTCACTGCTGAAGCTCTTTAGGACCTCGGGGGTTTTGTTTTCACATACAACCTGCAAAAATGAGGAGAGCAATGAGGACTGAAAGGTTGCTACTGGTGCAAAATTATTCAGAGTGCTAATAACAAGAGCAGACTGAAGAACTGCACACGATCTGAAAGTCTGAAAAACAGGTATTAAACTGGCAAGATGAGATTCAACTGGTAAACACAGGAAGAACAATTTTAGCATCAGGTATAGAATGACAGCCTCCAAGCTTCACAAGTAGGATCTTGGGGCTTTGGCAGACAATTTCAAAAAAATATCAGCTCACCACTTGGCAAAAAATCCAAACTCAAATACTGGGAGCCATTGGCAAAACAACAGAAAATTATTATGTCACTCTGCAAATCCATGGTTTACTCATATCTTGACTAAGTGTAGTTCTGATTCACTTATTGCTAAGACAGAATAGTATAATTTGAAAAAGTTTAGAGAAAGATAAAAGGAACTATCAGAGCTATGGATAACCAAGTAGTCTGTGAATTCTCCAACCTGAATAAGCAATCACATAGGCGAAGTGTGACTGAGGAATACAAAATCACAACCAGCAAGGAGAAGCCAGGCAGGATCTAGGAGCTGTTCAAAGAAGCTGTTAAGAGCCAGGTCCAGAGCAAACAAAAGGACACAGAGGAACACAGACCTACAGAAGTCTGTAAAAGGACAACTCTCATACAAAGTTTTTACACAATATTAATGGAGGCTGGACAAGAGGTTATTTCATACACAAACCATGGGAGGCTGAAAAAGAAGCTATATATACACATAAATCTATTACATTTTGCAGACTTGTTCTTATAAATTTCACTTAATACCCTACCCAAGGGAAAAAAAATCAGTAGGCAAATAATTCTGAGTTTGTAAACAATGTACGATTTACCTGGGCATTGTAATTAAACATACAGTAATTACTTTTAAGCAGTACTCCACTTGAAGTGTTATAGAAGCATCAAATGTCAAGGGGATTTGTGAATTACTTCTTAAAATGAAGCACTGCTCAATTTCTGTTGTAAGGCCTTGAATATGATACTTGCAAATCTAAGATCACAAATACTCAGAATAGTGAGGAAGATAAATTTACCTTCTCAAAAGTTGACTTCTGTGCACAGTAAGTTGTGTTTTACCTGTAAAGGGAATTAACTCTGGCCCAAAGAACTCTTGATTCTATTTCCACTACCAGGAGAATATTTCATAATTCAATTGATATGTTATTAAACGGATGTTTAGTTCTGTAGGAATGGCTTCATGGTTCACTGCATTATCCTGATCTCCATACACATAACAAAAAGAGAGATCCTGCGTCACACACACGATCTCCACAGTACAGACACAGTAAGGCACAAAGGAAGAAGACTGCCACAGAAGTACAGACAACAACAGTAACTTTGATCTAATTTCTTCCCTCTGCTTTATAATATTAATACTTCAGGGAACTGAGGACATTACTCACTACAAAACAAGTTATCCTCTAAGCAGTAAACCAAAATGAAGTCTGCTTTCCTGCGGATGTGTGTAGGATCCCTAATGTCTAATCAAAGTTGGGCTGAGGCATAGCATTTTCTTTAACACAACTATTATTAGTCTCTGCCTGTTATCTAGTTCCTTACTGGCATTAAGCACTGGGATAGTTTAACTTAGATGGCAGCCAAACAAGACACAGCCACTCACAGCCCCTCCCATGCCCTTCTCCCCCACCCAGGGAACTGGGTAGAGAATCAGAGGGATAAAGGTGAGGAGACTTGTAGGTTGAGATAAGAACAGTTTCATAATTGGAGTAAAATAAAATTAAAATAGTAATAATAATAACAGTTATAACATATATATATACATATATATGAGTGATGCAGAGTACAATTGCTCCCCACCCGCTGATAACGATCCTGGAGGAGCAAAAAGGAACCCCAAAACTGAAATCACAATCCTGGAAAGCGAGCCCGAGCAATTCCCAAGAGAATCCCCCCCTTTCTGGTCAGCCCCAGTTAATAAACTGAACATGACATGATATGTTATGGAATATCTGATTGGCACATCCAACTGCCACTTCTGGGTTTTACTAATTACTGCACTTTTCTTCTTCCTCCCCCGGCCCTTTCCAATCCTCTGCACTTGCAAATTACCCAAACACCATGTCCTTGTATGTTATCAACATTGTTCTCATAACAATCCCCACTGAAACCAAAACACAGAGCTTTCTAGCTACTAAGAAGAAAATTAACCCTACCCTAGCAAAAAGCAGGACAGTATCCACCCCTTATTCCATACCATTCATGTCATGTTTTGGTTTTCTTTAAAAATTTCAATATATTTACATACACACACACACACACACATATATTATTCTCTTAGTTTATGGAGCATTCCTTCAAAATATGTATTGATTTCATTTAGTCTATAACCTTGGGTTCCACCTGTCACAACAGTCTTTCAGGGTAGGGGAGATGATGTGAGGCTTGTACAGTCAATGGAGTAGGTGACATTGGACACAGTAGGAGGATGGTGTGTGGTCTCTCTTTCATGCTGCACCTGGAACTTGTAGCTGGCATATCCAGCTGCTAGCACTAGCACAGTCCATGCTCAGGGTCTGCAGGTTGAAGATGTTAATCTCCAAGAAGTTGTTGGGCACCAGCTCTGGTTCCATTGGAGTTCCTTCTTCATTAACCTGGAGAAGTTCTTAATATAAAGGTGCTAGTATAATACACAACAACCATAGCAATGATGATATGCACTTTATCGGCTATTTTCACCTAACATCAAATTCCCTTGAGGCACACATTGGAATTCCCCATCCTTCTGCATCACCCACCAAGTACACCCAGGTCCTTGAGCAAAAGTAATCCCAGAAACGGGTTTGCCTTTATCCCAGGCAGGAATAACCCAGACTGCTTTCCCAAGCATATTTTTAACGTGAACCACAGGGACTTTATCCCCTTCCACAGTACGTAAAAGTCTTGATTGGGCAGGACCGGCTCGGTTGGCAGATCCTCTGGTGTTGACTAACCAGGTGGCTTTTGCTAAATTTGTGTCCCAGTGTTTGAAAGTTCCACCACCCATTGCTTTGAGTGTGGTCTCCACTCCCCATCTGACTTCCGCACTGGCCATATGGGGCTGTTAAAGGGAGAGCGAGTCTTGCTGATAAACTCGGTTGTCCCTCTCCTCCACCTGGCTGGAGGCAGGGCCCCTCTAATGCTGGTCATCATATTCATAACTCACTTCTGCTGAAATAGGATCAAAAGGATTAGGATCAAGGAAAGGATGGAGAGTAGCATCAGCCCTCCTGTTCTGTCTGGAGAATTGTCCACTGGAGACTGGAGCAGCATTTTTCCTAGAAGGACCAGAAGCATCCCTGTTTGTACTTGTTTTTCTTTGCAGCTCGTGTAGTCGTTCCTGCAGGACTGAGGTAGGTTTCCCATCCCACCTTCTCATGTCTTCTCCATGGTCACACAAGTAAAACCACAGTGTGCCCCGTGGTGTATACCATCCCTCTTGAGCAGGAAAACGCTTGCTCCTAACAGCTGAGACATAGGTCTGAACGGGTGAAGGGCGGAGCCTGTCCTCAAATCGCTGGAACTCTTGAGACAGTTTCTCCACATGTTTCTCCAGAACTTCTGGTAGTTTTCCCACTGCTGAGATGCAGGCTTGTATAGAGGCAAGAGACTCTCTTCAAACCCCTGAGCCAGATAACCACTTCATTTACAGTTGGTGCCTCCTCATCCTCTTTTAATTCCGCTCGTGCCAATGAGCTGGCATATGATGCTGGTGCACTCCGTACAACATTTCGACACATGGGTATTGTGCACAGGATTTCATCTGGGTCTTCAATTACCCTCAAGTCCCTTGGGTCTTGGTAAATCAGCTCCCTCACAGTTAGTTCCCTCAGGTACTGAATCCCTCTCTCCATGCTGACTCATTTGCCTGCATTGCATGTAATATCATCCTTGGATGGAAACCTTTCCTTCACACCTGCCAAGAGCCACCTGCAAAGACAGCGAATTGGTTCCCCTCTTGCAATTGCTTTATCAATGCCCGCTTCCTTAGAGAGGGATCCCAGCTTCTTGGCTCCTCTACCCTCTAACTCCATGCTACTGGCTCCATTATCCCACTATCTGAGCAGCCAAGTAATGAGGTGCTCACCTTGGTAATGGGTGAAATCTTTTTGTACATCCTGCAGCTCACTCAGGATTAGAGATTGGGTGGTTATTGTACTGTCTCCATTTCCATCTCCACCTTCTCTCCTCCTCCTTAGGAAGGTCATAAGCTTGATCTTCTTCATCCCTCTGTAAATGCACTGACTTTCATGTCCACTTCCATACAGGGGCAACTGATACTGGCATGTGTTGGTTCTCTAGTTCATCCGCAGTGCTTCTTGATGGGGCTGGAGTAGCTGCAGTGTTTGTCACAGGGCTTGGAGTAGCCACACTGCCTGCTGTAGAGATTGGAGATGCTGCAGTGTCTGTCACAAGGGCTGAAGGAACTGGAGTAGCTACAGTATCAGTCACAGAGGTTGAAGTAACTGTAGCAGGTGCCAGGGTAACTCCAGCAGCGGATGGAGTGATCCTCCTAAGTAGTCTGACATGCATTAAAACCTGGCGTACATTCAGAAGAACTAGCAGCTAGTTTGACTATCCCAAGAATATTCAAAATTCTCAAAAACTTTTGTAACTGTGAGCAGGAAATTGAATGAAGATGTTCCCCTTCTCAAAGAGAAAAACCACTGGTGTAATTAGTAACAACATCCACCAGATAGTTCCTGCAATGCGGAGATGGAGTCGCTTCTGCTGCTTTGCTCTGTGTGCCACCTGCCACTGCTGAATACAGGAACAAAATTGGTCTCACTACCCATCTTTTTATTGTACCAACAACCATCACTGTACCACACAGCAGAACAGTATCGCTAGCCCCAAACCAACACTTAGGGATGGTGAAAAATATAAAAGGCATGTAAGGTGCCACCTCAAAGAACTCAAAGAACAACTCAGCAACCCAGTACAACAACATTCCGATCACTGACAACCAAGTTATCATAACAAATGCTTATTGCAGATTCTTTCTAACACACTTTGGTCAAAACTGTCATTATCTCAACCTTTCGTGCCCCATGTTGGGCGCCAAAAAGACTGTGATAGTTTAACTCAACTGGCAGTCAAACAAGACACAGCCACTCACAGCCCCCCCGTCCCCTTTCCCCCCAACCCAGGGAATCTGGGAGAGAATTAGAGGGGTAAAGGTGAGGAGACTTGTAGGTTGAGATAAAAACAATTTCATAATTAGAGTAAAATAAAATTAAAATAGTTATAATAATAACAATTATAACAACTATATGTATATATGAGTGATGCAGAGTACAATTGCTCCCCACCCGCTGATAACGATCCCAGAGGAGCAATGAGGAACCCCAAAACTGAAATCGCAATCCCGGAAAAGCGAGCCCGAGCGGTTCCTGAGAGAATCCCCCCCTTTCTGGTCAGCCCTGGTTAATATACTAAACATGACGTGGTATGATATGGAATATCTGATTGCCGCATCCGACTGTCAGTTCTGGGTTTTACTAACTACTACACTCTTCTTCTCCCCACTCAGCCCCTTCCCGTCCTCTGCTCTTGCAAATTACCCAAGCAAAGTGTCCTTGTATGTTATCAACATTATTCTCTTAACAATCTCCACTGAAACCAAAGCACAGTGTTTTCTGGCTACTAAGAAGAAAATTAACCTTATCCTAGCAAAAACCAGGACAAACACGTAGAACCTTAATCCATGACCTCTATTCTTCCATCAGCTTTGGTTGAAATTGTTCAACAGGTTTAAAAGCTTCTTCTGCTCTCTATTAGGCTCCTTCAGCACACAGACATTAACACACACACTCGTGCCAACAGGCAATATGATCAGATCAACCCCATTCTCTCAAATCAAGCTAAGGTAAGATGTGTTTAGATCCCAATTTAATCCTGTGCACTAATGCAAAAGTTACCGTTTTAGGATCTGCCAGACATACTTTTCTTGCAAAACAGCAGAGTACAGCAGAGTACAACAGAGGAAATGATCAAGGTAATGTTTAGCAGCAACGCACCCTTTGTTACATTGAACTGGTAAGATCAGTGTATTTGATTTCAATGATATAGAGACATTATATGATTAAAATTCAGATGTTCTCCAATTGTTTTCCAAAAAAGGTGATGAGGTCCAATAAAAGGCTACTTGCATTAAAAAAAAATTAATATTGAATTTTTAATATTATTAAATTCAATATTTAATACTGAATAATTCCTTGATCCTGCAACATGCCATTTTATTTAAAATCAACATAAATTTTACACCAATCACTAAAGTACAAGGATATATGAATTTATTTCCATCTATCAAAACATCAAGATTATCTTACCTTGAACTAGATCTTGACTTTATATCTTCCTTTGTTGTCCTTTCACTATCATCTTCATTGTTGTCCACTTTTTTCTCACATAGTTGTTTTCTCTTCTCCCACTTCTTCTGCTGATTTGAGATGCTTTCTGCTTCCCCTTGTGAGTCATTTTCTGCTCCTACCTGTGAACCTGAGGAATGTGCCAGGCACTTAGAAGAGACTGGCAGTTTTTGCTCTTCTCTGCCAAAGTCTCTTTCTGCTAACAAAGCAGAAGTTTCGGGTTTTAATGTTTCCTGTGCAGGAATTGAATTGTCCAAGTTATCTACATGGTCCATTTCCTTAGACTTTACTAATGTGTATGAAGCATTTACAACACCTCCTGCAGAATGTTTAGTCTTTAAACCTTCAACGCTGTCCTCCCTGCTGTCTTCACAGCTGCCACAACACACACAGGAATTAATTAGACAGTTTGTGGCAGCTATACTGAGTTTATGGGATTCATCCTCCTCCTCATTTGCTAATGGATTAGCAGAGCCAGGAACACAACTATGAGCTGCTTCTGGAGTTGTTACTGGGGACTCTGAGCTAGAAGGAGATTTAGGATTGAATATTACAGTAGCAGATATTTTCATTCCCCCTGTCCTGTGAGCTATCACTTCTGCCATTTCGGCATCATCAGCATAAGCATCCCAGCCATTGAGGTATAACTGTGAGTCCGGACCTTCTAGACAGCTGCATGAATTCTGAACCGAGATGCCAGACATCTGTTTGCCATCTTCAATATTGTTATTATTGCTTAAGTCACTCTCAGCATCTTTTAAAAGCAAAGTTTCCTCTGTCTGATGGCCGTTCTCATACAGCAAAGCATCTCTATATTGCAGGTTCTGTTTTGAATCGTGGCAAGGGTTACTCACCCAAGCAAAAGTATCACTTACTGAATCCAACCCAGCAAGTGCTTCTCCTGCTCCATCTAGGTCATCCATAAAAAACACTCTGTCCTCTTCATCAGTTAAATTGTCAAGATGGTGTCTTGTTGGTGAAGCTTCTGTGCTAGAACTGTTTCTCAGGCTAGGTCTGTGAGCTGGAGACTGACAGATGCTTGGAGGGGAAAGTAGAGACGACATTTCATCTCCAACTCTGTGTACCATCCTATTCAGCTGTTCCAGCTCCTGTTCATCATACTGCATGGAACAAGCCAGCTCAGCCTCTGTGTTTTCAGCTTTTGCTGAAAGCTCCTTAGCAGGCAAAGTTGCAGTTATGCCTGGTGCAATGACAGAGGGTACTTCAGGATCCGCTCTGACGGGAAAATCCACATCTTGAGAGATGCAGAGGTTACGTTCCAGCGTGTGCAGTTCATCCTCAGTTAAGGTCTGAAGTAGGTCCCTGAAAATGAAGGAATACACACACTTTGCATTTACAATCATAGGAGGCACTGATGTTACAGGTTTAAAAAAAACCCCTTTCACTGGTAGTACAGAAATCCAGAGGTTGGGGGCACAGAGTACCTTCTGCTGTGTAATTCCAGGTGCATTTGGCATTCATATTCAGAAAACGTGATTGCTGATGCCAGAATTCGAGATTACTCATGCAAATTCAGGGTACCAAATTATTTACATCCTTGCAATGAAGCCCCAAAATAAATCAAAACACACCGTGCTCCCCATCTACTTACAGTGAAACTCTTACCCACAATTAGATATATTTTGTAATTTTATTTTCTCAATTCACAAATTTGACTTTCATTTGTCATCCTTCGTGCCACATTCTGAAAATAACTCTGCAAAGGAGTATCACAGAAATTTCATACCATTATATTGTCAGATAAAGAGAATTCATTAAAAATAGTATTATCACTTATGCAGTGCTGATGTCTTGGAAGCCTGTTCACTGAAACCAGGATTGGAAGCTGGCTCTCTGCTACCTCAAACACATAATCTAAAGCTAAACTTTTGCATGATGTTAAGAATAAGGCAGGCTTAAAAGCAAACATTTAGGTATTTACTAAACTGTTTTCTAGAGACATGCAGCTTCCCCAATCTTATAAAGTGTCCTCAGTAATGCAGTTTAGGACTACGAGTACCTAAAAATAAAGTATTATTTGAGGCTGTTACGTTTAAGTGCTTTATAACTTTAAAACAAGTAGCTCAGGGATTTCTGAACCAAGGTGACAGCCTTGTGTTCAGTAATCCTCGGTGAACTTTACTTACATGGATGAAAACGTGTGTGTCAGGAAGTGATCAACAGTCAACTGCTTAAATATCAGCTACGCTTCTCCATACACCACAGTCAAACCCTCTCCTCAAAAAAAATGAGAGAAGAATCTACAAACATGGACTATACTAGCAACATTCAAAGGAATCTGCTTTCCATGCAAGCTTATCAGCGTAACTGGGAATGAAACGGGCCCAGGGAAAATCTAAGATTTTCTAAGACTGAGTCTTCTGACTTTCAGCACCTAGTCTGTGGCTTTATTCAGTCTCCAGAACATCACACGGCAGCGTCCAGGATTCCTGGGTGTCTGGGTGCCCAGAGCTGCGCTGCTTCCTTACTGCAGACACAGAGTCTGACTGCTCGGACCTGTCTGATACAGGTCTCACACATTCACCGCAGTGTGCTGAAAAGGCGGATTTACTTTATGCTGGCTGAATTCAGTGACTTGAGTAATGCACTCTTAGTTTCTGCCAATTATAACACCTCAAAATTTAACAACAGTTGTGTGCAGTTCTGAGGAAAAATAAAGCTTGATTAAAAAAATTAAAAAAAAATCAGTGAAGACAGCTGATAGTCCTCATGTCTTTAAGTGAGTCAGATCCATGCTGCCTTGCAAGAGTTGCTATACGTAATCAGTTTGATCACATGTGGTAGTCCACCAACTCTGTTATTCCAGTAGAGAAATAATCCTGCTTTAAATTCAAAGGAAATATGCTCAATTTCCCAAATCAAATACCAGAAATGTTGCTATTAACAATACAGCTTATTCTAAAAGTGGTTTGGACAATTATCTTCACTTCTCTGCATAAAAAAAAAAATCCTCTAGACTCACTAAGCTGTTTGAAATACAAGTTTCCTTGCAAGGTGAAAAATGCTTGATCAACAGTTATGGTTTGGATACACTGTATATCAGATTGTACAGGACTCACTGACAACATTAGGAGCATGGCATGTTTTAAAATGCTTATGCAGACATTAAGAATAAAATTAATGGCAACCAGCGTACGGAAAGAAATGTTAAATCTCACTACTTAAAGTTTAAAACTAAACATCAGGCATAGTTATTAAACTCTAAAGTTTAATTAAGCTGTAGTTACTTCCATGGTTCATCTCCTCTCTGCTGAAGCATCTGTAACTTGGCAATGGATCCAAGCAAGTGCTGTGCTCTGATGGAAAAAAATAATTTCTCCCTCTGCTTTCATAATTCAGAAGCTGCAGGTAGAGAGTTTCTGCAATCCACCCTGAGAGCAGCGGCACGCTTCATTCCCACAGAGACTTTAGAAAACACTGAATTAGAAAAAGGCACATGTTGAGGTTTCACCTGCTTTTACTCTTATTGGCATAGTACCACAGGAAGGCAACCTAGCCTTGAAAATATGAGGAACATTTTTCTTGCAGTGGCTACAGCCACTGGCAGAAAAACAAGGCAAGTTCTTAAGATGTACACTGCTTATTACAAGCAGTAGTAGAAATTTACTCTGCCTATTGCAAAACCAATAAACATATTTTACTTTACTGACAATAAGCAGGGTGCAGAAATTAATTCTTCAAAGATCTGAGGCCAGATATCCATTTAAAGACAAATTCATCTGAATAGAGGACAGGCCAACAAAAACCCAGGTGCACTGATCTGACACATTTTCCAAGCCTCCTTCATTAACTTCGTTCCTATTCTGACTAGAATTGTAAATTGCCTGTTTTCAGAGAACAGCATTGTTATTGCCAGCCAGTGCTTCAGTTCAGGCTCTGAACAGAGTTATCTTGATGGAGTTGTCACCTTAACAACATCATGCAGGTACATGAATGCAATTTGCATTCCCCTGCTTCCACAGTGCTGAGCTAAGTTCAGCACACCGAAGTCCACACATCTGATCTGATACATCAACACTGAAACAAACACATATCATATATAACAAATATCACTGGTAATCCTTTACTGAGAAAGTTTTAGATCAACTTAAATTTTAAACACAGCCACCCTGGAAAACCTAACCAGTTCTCCCCCAGTCTCTGTGTACGCTTTAAAAGCACCCAAGTTTCACAAATCCCCCCGCACTCTTTAACACACTGACAACAGGTATACTGCATTCGATTTCTAGTCATTGATGTATCAAATATATCTAGTCATTTCTGTATCAAATATTGATACAGAAAGGTTTCAGTGTACTTAAAATGGTATGATCCTCTTATTCTGCACCTCTTGATCTGCAATCTGCTGGATTCTGCACCACTAAAATCCATAGGGACCCTGCCATCAGTTGTAATGGTCCAGAAACAAGCCCCAGGCAAGCAGAGGGCTCTGAAAAAAGGGCAGAATGAAAATCCCTGCAAAATCCCCAGGTTGCTCAACTCTGCAAATCTCTGTATAGCAGTCTCAAACGTATACATAGTTTAGGTAGTATTTTATCACAAACATGTTCACTGTCACAGGCTATAAATCAAATATCTATGCATATACCAGATGATATACTTTGTATAGTTAACTAGGCAGATTACAGCAGAAATGGTTCAAATGTCTTAGTTTAAAAGGAACAGAGATAACATTGCTATACAATTAGGCAGTGGTAGATGTATAATATACCAATGTTGATGTTTTATATGTAAAATAAAAATCAACACAAGCAGCTTGCTTAGGTAATAATTTGAACATTCAAAGTTATCATTTGCTGCTTAACCTTATCAAAACTTAAAAAAGAACACTTACTGCTTTTGCTCATAGTGTCTCCACAATCTCTATTGTTTTCCAAGTTGCCACTAACAGGACATCAAGAATTTCCTAGCCAAGAGATATTTTTCTCTGCTAGTTCTGATGTAATTATGTGCATCCACATAAATATAATGCTTATCGTTGCCTTTAACAGGCAGAATGTTTTAGGATAATACAGCTCAAAAATTACCTGGAATTGTACAAAGTAGTTGTATATTTGGTGTTATTCCACGAGTTAAAATATTTAGTTGGTTAAAAAGTTATAGAAGTTTTCAATGAAATTTACTGGGATGTGACCCTATTCTGCAGTAAGATGTTGTTCTATATTCTTACAACAGGCACACAACTGCAACACAAGACACGACTATTTGAACAGAAGACTACCTGAATCTATTTTCATGCCTTAACTATTAGTGATGGAGACTGGAGAAAGAAAAAAATGCTCCCTTTTTGCAGGGGGCGAGATCAAATATCTCATTCCATCTTCCCTTATAGGTTTCTGTAAACATTCTCACTTAGCAGGAACTGCAGCCTGATGGGTTAAAAAACCAAAGAAACCTGCGATAACAAAAAAAATCCAAACCTGCTTAGACACTTAAAGTAATTTGATTATCCTACATGAACTGCACACTTATTTGTATCCCATTGTTACTTTCATTCAATGTATTTCTCATTCAAGAATATTACTAAAGGATTTTTTTGAGCCCAGTTCTTTCAAATATTTAAGTTCTCTGACATTCCTTCAATTCGGAGACAACCAGAGATAAAATTTCACATTACATCTTAACTTGTTTAAATTTTTTCCCCTTATAGATGCTATCTCACTGAGAAGACTTTGAAAACTTTGCTAGACAACTGAAATCACATTTCTTAATGCTCACTTGAAATAATATAGTGTAAGTCTTTATCAAAACCTCTTCCAAAACCAAATCTGAAAGTCTTTTCATTTTTTGGAGTTGCACTGAAATTTGTAGTTATTGAACAAACAAGCATTTTACTAATGTGTTTTCGACCCAAGCATTAAGTTCAGAGTAACTGAAAATTAAATGGACTAAGCGATAAACTGACTTCATCGATTTTCATTTTCTGTGTGGTGAAGTGTAAGGAGTAAGCAGAAAGTGCAGATCATGAGAAATATATTAGCTTTTAAATATACTTTTGGCTTTAGTCAGCCAGTGGAATGCTGGTGAAAATTTCTGTGATAGCCATGTATTGGGAGTAAAGTATTTTAATGTGAACTTCATGGACTTTTAAGCTCCTGTATCATTGAAGATTTTTTCCCCCCCTCTAACTTAAGTTTTCCTCCTTGGTTCATGTTGTTTTTCTTTACCCAGTCTTTCATAAAACCATAATCACTCAAAAAAAAACCCCAAAGGTTGATTTGTCAATACTGAGATTTCAATATGACCATCATTAACGTACCTAAAAATAAAATTGTATTATTTCTAGACAGAAATACAAGGAAATCTTCATGGGACAAAAAAGGATGTGGACTGGATATTGATAAAAGCTAACTTCAGAAACGGGCTCCTCTCTGAACCACCCCTGGCAGAGCTTGCATTCTCCCTTGGGAAATGCCTCACCTCTAACGGGTGAGAGGAGATTAATCTGTATAAACTTATCTATGTGAAAACAGTTCTTACACTAAGCTGTCATCATGACACACAGGGAAGGCGACAAACAGGTGAAAATTGTCTCTAGAGATTTATAGGAACAATATTTGCAGTTTATATATAAATTTGAGTTCTAAGAAAATAATAGGACTTACGGATTTAGAAAATAGTTTCTTTTATCACCCAGATAAGATACCTTAAGGGTGAATATAACAGTCCTTTAAAGATACTGCTTGATTTCTCCAGTGTAACAGATCAGTCTTCTAAAGACCTCAACTAACAAAAATATACTTTAATGCCCTTTATGGTGGAGACAAAGCCTGCATCTCCAATGGTTACCAAGACTGAAGCACTGTGAAAAGAGGTGTATATATAAAATGATTCATCCTGTAAAAACAGATCCACAATATGTAAAACTGATAGTCATTTCTATTAGGTTAAGAATTATCTGAGTATTGCATCATAGTGTACTGAGAAAATGTAATAAGCCTAGTTAAACAGAAACATTGATGCTAATTAGAAACAGGATATCCCAAAAATAAACTGCAACTTTAGTATTTCAGGCATCATCCAACCATATGGGAAAGCTTAAATGTAATAAAATGATATTCAGAAAAAAAAAGCTATCACAAAGATATGAAAACTTCAGAAAACTCCCATAAAATGAAAAACTACATTTAGTTATTTCACAGGTATATCAGGCAGATGAGAGGAAAAAGTAGTTTATTGTTAACTTAGCAAACACTTTTCTAGGCATTTTTGTGTTCTTTTTTAGACCTCTGATTTTCACTTCAGAAGAGAAGCAGTTACAACCATCTTTTATTACTTGCCTTATTTTTCTTAGCAGAGTGTGAAAAGGTCTGAAGAGTTCAGACATATCTTCTGGTTTATGGTCCAAGTTTAATGGTCCCTCGGAGTAGACGACAAGGCCACTGTAGTTCAAACACAAGCATGAGCACACACAAAAATGAAATGTTCATTACAAAGAGCAACTACCGAATAAGGAATCAGAAAAGCAACTGTACATAAACATTAGAACTACACTGAAGTTACATATTGACATTTTTGTCTTATTCACCCACAGTTTGAATTAAATGCTATTTAAAGCAACAAGAAAAAGATCCCCTCACCTGTTCACCCCCATACCCCTCCTAAAGCATGGAAGAAAAAGCAATGGACAGGTAAGAGGAAGAACAAATTTACTTCATTGCTGTGGCTGACAAAAAAAACCAAAACAAACCCAAAACCAAGAAAGTGATTATCAAGTAAGTTGAAGAAAGTCCACTGACTTGAGAGAAATTGCAAGTGTTTTTTTCTTTCCAGTCTAAATAATTTCTAGGTGGAACAGTTGACTTTTGAGCTCCTATTTTTCTGCTTCTAAGATAAATACAATCTGGTATTAACATGTGGTAAAAAGAAAACACATTTCCCAAATCAAATAAAACACATTTTGATAATACCATGCTTCTAAATCAACTCAGCACTTGTACAAATTTCCCTGGAAAGAGGTTAGTTCATGATCTTGAAAGTCTCCGTGTACTTCACTGTTAGTTCCTCCTGACCAAATCATTACGGCCCAAAACCATCAGCATGTCAAGGATTAAACAAAATTCACCTTCTTCACCATGATCTGTTGCACCATATCACACTGTCTCAGAGTAGATTCTACCCACCCTACCAGGCACAACTCTGCTTAAAACTCTTATCTTCTGCACATTTCAAAACCAATGTATATTTCTCAAAGGCAAATGGAGCATCCATTCTCACACTCAAGGTTACCTATTTTAGCCAGATCATTTTCCCCTTCCTGCTGATATCTTGGGTAACTGACACCTGCCTGTGTCTCAAACCTGTGTTCCTTTTCTTACACCCAAATTACATGTTCCTTCAGAGAGTATTGTAGCTACTCTGCATCCAAATTATCCACGGTAATGGGGACCCTCGCTGAATAACAAGACTGTTGATCTCTTTTGCTCACTGGCTGTTCACTAGCAAGCACCCTGCATGATCAGGCTCTCTGCCACACAGGAGCAAAGCTGATGTCACAAGTTATATGAATCCCACTGAAGTACTAAAAAAAACAAAGGACTGCTTACTCTCTGTTTACCATCTGGGAAATACTGCTCTTTTTGTTCTGTTTACAAATGCAGCGTCCGGCTCATGCCCTGGTACCAGGATCGTACCGAGGTCTCCCATCAGGCTGGAATGTGGCCATCAGAAAGCTCAGAATTGTCAAGATAACAGAGGGTCCAAGAAATTCGACTACTAAACTTGATCAGCATTGCTTTGGGGACTGGTATTTGCAGGGCAGGAGCAGAGAAAGAGGAGAAGCAGAGAGATAGAAAAAAGTTGCTTCTTTGCGAGTCACCTTTTTTTTCTTTTGTGGCTTAAGACAAATCGTTCTGTTGCCAAGGTTACATACTTTTATTTTTTCTAAGCTTTCTAGGCTTCAACAAGCAGGCTGCCATGAAGTGGAGTAGTTATTGCTGACTCACATACCCATGTTCTGTCTAAAAAAAATGTAATTATTTTGCTGAGTGGAAGCACAAGGCTGCTCTCCCTGTACTTGTAATGGATGCAAAATCACCATTCCCTTGGCAATTTCCAGGTATAGTTCACCTTCCATATAGCTTAACTTGCAGAAGTTAAAAAAAAAAAAAACCCACAACAAAAAAAAACCCCAAAAAACCAACAGAAGGGGGTTAGAGCACTACAGAAAAAAAAAGATTATGAAATGACCTGTGTGCATGTATGACTTTTAAAAGACTTCTGAATCAAAGTTTGAATATAGTTGTACCATGGAAAGAATTAAAAATTGGAGAAAAGTGTGTCTTGATTTTTGCTACCAGGTTCAAATTCACTGACACCTGTTAAAACACTAGGCAACATACACTGTATAATGTGCACAGTAATGTCTGAAAATAAACCTTAGACAAAAATAACTCTAAAAAGATTTAAGGAATCCTTGCTATTAGAAGGCTGAGGGGATCCAGCATGTCTTATTCCAGACCCATCCTTCTCATTAAGACACAACAGAGCATCAGCATGGCAACGCTGAGTTGCACTGTCTTGTGTTTATAGGGTGCTCCTTTCACAGTCCCAATAAAAGGCTTGCATTTCTTCCAGACAACACCACACCTGGATAGTGTAGTTTTCCTGTGGAACATCTCATGGCAGTAATTTATTTTCAAATCATCAGATACTGTGGAGCAGTGAAGCTTTTTTTTTTTATTCTTCTCCCTCTTTGTCATTTGGGATTAGTATGTGTTTTCCAGTTAGTCATTATGTATTCTTCTTCACTGTGTCTTCCAGCAGCTTCAAACCGAGTTCTCACATTCCCATTGTCTTTTGATAATCAGATTATTACTGTTATTGTATTTAGGATTACAGTTACAGACAGTATCCTATTTAACAGCAACGATGGGCCATGGGGATGTCCTGAGAAGTGTATTACACTCAGAATTTGAGGTTTCTTATGTCTCTCAATTACACTACTTATATTAACTAACTTTAAAATATTCACAATGGTAAAATATTAAAATATTCTGGCTTTACCCTAGAGAAACCGCTGTCTTATTAAATCATGAAGACTCATTAGGAAAAAATCCATCTGATTTGTCAATATTGCAAAAGCCGCATGCAGCAAAAACACTGCTCTCATTTAGTTGTCTTGAGTGGTCAATACAGGGCACAAATCTACACATAAGTTATACATGTTAATACATCCCCTGAAAAAGATTTAAGCCTCAATAGTCACAACATAGTTTATCATGACAATTCCTTTTGAACCCAGAGTCATTAAGAAAAATACATAATTTCTATCGAAAATTTTTGCTTTTCAAGATGTCTATCTTTAGGTCGAATTGTTTTTATTACACAAAATATATGCTTTCAAAAAATATTTCTGACAATGTGACATTCAATAGCCTGATGTTCTTAATTCATTTTTTAATTTATTCCCAGAGGATGACTGATCAATTGTTCCAGATTCCTGCCTTCTATATTTAGAGTTTTACCTTCTCTTTTATTTTCTTGTCTTGATATTCTGCATGAAATTGGTAATGATTTAAAAACAAAAAACCCCCACAAAACAAAACCTAATGCTTTTTTGGTCCTGTTTGTTTGCTTTTTGTTAAGAAAGCACAAGTAAACTCAAGTGAAAGAAAATATGATAAAAGCAGACTCAGGTGAAAGAAAGCATGCCAAAATTCTGAATAAAGGTTTTGAAATGTTCAACAAATCTTCAAGTGAGGCAGAGTGGACAGTAGCTAAAAAAATTACTTACCATACAATGGCTAATCTTGGGATTGTAAACATTAAAGCCGGTTCATAGTCATCTATCATATCTTGAGTGAGGTATCCAAGCCTTAAGGCTCTAAGTGGAAGAATAAAATTATTTAGTAAGAAATCATACTCTTGAAGAATACATTTCAACAGGAAAAAAATTGAAAAAAAAAAGTTATGCCAAACCAAACTGATATTATTTAACTCATGAACTACTACTTAAAAACGCTGTGTGTATAACTGACTGCTGTAGTCTGTGCTTTAAAAAAAAAAAAAAAATATGGAAAAGTAAAATTTTTAAACACTTAAAGTTTTTATAGCCATCGAAAACCAAGATAATTTTTATGCCATTTTCCCTTTTTATTTACGATTTCATGCCCAGCTTCAGCCTGTTGCTGAAAACTACTGGTGCTTAGAGTTTTTCAACTAAAAAAAAACATTGTTAAAGTAACAAGGGAAGGTAGTTTCATTTTCAATAAAACTTGCTATAATCTTCCAGGTCATCCCCCACTTTTCAAATTTTTTAAGCCCTTTTTAGACTAAAACCCAATTTCTTTAGGCATTTCACTTGGCTATGCTTTCCAAGTTTCTTCACAATTTCTTGATTTCCTCGTAAGTTTAGTAACTTCCTTAAATTTCTTCTCTGATCTGTCCATAAGATAACACTCAAAATTACACCTTAGTCCTGCTGAGATCTGACTGGTCCTGAAAAGAACAGAAATAAGAGGAAATATTTTTCCTCTTACTGAGCAAGTATGTACGTTATCTAGTAGCTCTCCAACAGATGGAAGGTAACTCCTCCTACTTGTTGTGACCATTTTGAGTTGTAATCCTGTTTAAAATGCCTGAAACATCTCTGATCCTGGTGTCATCCACAGATTGTGGCAGAGTGCTCTGTACTCCTTCACTCCTTAACGAAAGTGTCAGCCACACCAGACCCAGGGTCTTACTTCGTAAGTTCTCCTAACATGACAGTGAAACAAACACTTGTTCCAAGTGCATTTTATAGTCAGTTAATCTCTAATAATTTTACTCAAGACTACACTTCACTAGTTTCCTTTTGAGAACAGTGTTGCACTGCTCAAAACCTCACTAAAGCTGGGGCTTTCACATGCTGTTCTTCTCTACTGCCCACCTGCTAGGCTAGTTACTCTGTCATAGGAGGGAAAAAAAAAGTGGTTCAACACAGTACATTGCAAACAAATCCACATTTTGCTTATCACCTTATAATCCTAAAAGAGCTTATGAATTGCTGGATATTTTTTTTTTTAACATCCTCTCTTCATACATATAGAGTCAAGCATCAGTTCTCTAAGATTTTTAAAAGGCTCTACAAGTTCTTCATTAAAATCACCAGAGGTTTACAGATTATTTGAATCATCTCCCCAGGTATCCTTGCATGAAATATCATTAAGTCTTGATGCCCTAAACAGATTTAGCTCATTCAAATGCTCAGTCTTCATTTACACACCTATAACTAGGTATACCTGCAGTATTCTTATCTGGAAGCATGTATAATGTTTTTTAACTTTGTACTTGGATACTTACTAGAAAAGCAAAATGCCTGGTGTTTTATAATTATTCTTAAAGATTACAGTTAGAGTATTTCTACAAAAGCTCAGACTGAAAGTAAACATAGAAATTAAGATCTAGCACTTAACTAAAACGCTTACCTCTCTACAGTTTCACAGAAAAGTACGATCACCTCTTGCTGTACATAATATTCTTTTGGAGACTTCACAGGTACCATGGCCGACACATAACTACAAAGATTATAAAATAATGTACTACTGCTTTACATGCTTTAACAAATCAGATTATAAATAAAAACAAACCTAGGACAAATCATCTTAGAAACATAACCTTTCCTGTACCATTTTATATTTACTTTGACAGCACTCACTATGAAAATTGTACAGTGTAAGAATCTATAAGCAATGCAGCCAATTTACTTACTGCAGACTGAGACAGCGGAACTCAGTCGTAATTTATAAGAACAATTACACACATTTAGCAATCAGAACTCCACACTGTGTGGTACAGGGAGGTCCTAGAAGGACCTATAAAGATCTTCATCTTGAAGATAGAATAGTTTACCCTGCATTTCCTTAGAAAAAAAAAATGACTAAAATGCACATCTTATCTATAAAGGTTTTACCTGAAATTATATTAGTGAAATTCAGTTAGCCAGCAGAGACAATTTAGGAGACTTAAAAGTTGGCCTCATTTCTATGTGGAACTACATGCAAAAGCAATAATTCACAAGGTAAGAAACACTGGTAAGTGTAAGTGGTTTTCTATCACTGTATTACTTAATCAGTCACTTGTAGACTACAGGTAACACAGGAAGGGAAAAAGTTGTTTGCAAAACAAAAGGCAAAGAAAAATGCTGTATGTAGAGGTGGTATGGACAGCCCTAACTGTGCACAGGCACTGTCAAGAACCAGTTACTGATTGTCAGCGTCTGCACTCAAAGCCACACTTAAAACCATGTTTTTAGCCAATGTTTTCAATTAAAATGTTTTCAATATAACGTTTTTTTGAATCAGAAAAAAATTGCTTACCAGAGTAAAATAATACAAGAGAATATGAATACAGAGGAAGGGCAAACAGTGATGGGAGACAAGACAGTCTATGGATTATCCCCATGAAAGACTTAAAACACTACCCAAAAGAGACCTGTTCTGCCGAAGGTAGGAATGGCTTTTTTATATTAGATCCATAGATGATCCTGTCTAGTGCCCTCTCTGTAACTACGTCCAGCACCATACACATATATAACCGACATGCTGGATGATGGCTTCAGTTCTGAGGCACAATGCAAGACTTGGTCAATGTGACCTTTGATGCAATAATCAGTTACTTTTCTCACCCCAAAAGCAGTTACTTTTATATTTGCTACAATCCTCCAAACCATTTTTTCAATCACAAGTTTCTGAATCACTGAGTTCCTGCAGTTGATTACGGCTTGTATAAAAGCACTTCCTTCATCAAATTTCAATTTGCCTTCTTAAATTCACTGAGAGCATCTTGCTTTTAACTCTAAGCACAAGAGAACAAAACCTTATGATCTCTAGACTGTTATCATACATATATATGTTTTTTAAGATCTCTTACTTGTCACCTTTCCTCCAACAAAAAAAAAACATTAATGGAAGAGATTTACAGCTTTGTTTTGTGTCTTGGAAAACCTCTCTCAAATGCCATATGCCAGTATGCAAAAGGAAGATTATAGTTTAGTTGAATAGAGCAAATGCTGAATATAGCATCTGAATAGCTAATAATAATAGCTAAAAAGCTATTTAATTTTCTTTTCATTATTGGTACATTGGAAGTGAAAAAAAAAATTAAAAATCTATCAATACAAGTTACTGAAGAATTCAAATACCATTATAAAAAATGCATATTTTTTTCCATAAAAAGAAAATAGAACAAAACAGTCAACTTCCAAAAACCAACAAGCCACACAACAGCTGTAGCAGCCAAGTCAATGCTCACAATGCATTTAGTTCAGACCTTTTACCTTAATTCAAATTCAGCAAAAAGGATGTCAAAATGCTTGAGTGAATCTTTCATTTTTTCTGTGTAGAGGTTCAAATCCCTTAAGGCCTGGTCACGAATGATATTTCTGACTTCCTCTAGGCTCCGGGTCAGATCCTTGGCCAATGGCCTCATAGCCATACTCTCAATTTCACGATTCATAATAATTGAACCAGCAGCCAAACACTATGAAATACATTAAGAGAGAAAATATTAAATTTTACAAAGTTACTTTTATGTTTAAAAAAAGCACATGATGTGGTATTTAATACTTTTAATGAGGGCAGTACTTAGCCCAAATTTGTTGCACATTATCAAGCAAGTGAAAGATTTAAGACTGACATGCCAAGCCATAAGCCTTCACACAAAAGGTTAAGGAGCAGCTCAGCCAGGGAGACCTGAGAATGGCAGGAGGTTCAAGTGCAAGAACCACAGCACTGAAAAAAGAACTTAAAAAAGCTCTTCTCCCACTAGCTAGGCAATAAGTACTGGTAGGATATATACTCTGTGTATGCAGGATTGTTTGCATAAAAGGGATGTGAATCCAGCTAAAGTACAATCAATGGACTGTTTTGATTCAGCCTGGACTGCTTGATTTTGTAAAATAAATCTATTTCTTACAAAAAGGACAGAAATTCTGCAACTGTGAAGCCTTCTGCAGCAAAATTGGTCACACTGGCTACAAGGCCAGAGATCCAGCTAGACCAGTATCCTGTCTTCCACAGAAACTGTGAATATATTTTACAGGAAAGAACATAAAAATCAGGTCACAGAGCAATTCTTCCCTTTTAGTTTCTGTAAAGCAGCTATTTAAGACTCCTTGCCCCAAGAATTATACATGGACTCCCTCTGACCAGCTCACAAAGGCATTAAAAGTAGCTTTTTTTCTGTAACACAGTATTAAAACTTTTTTTAAATCTCGTTATTAAAAATAAGGTATTTGATAATCTCTGTCACTGGCTTTATTCCTTTATGGATACATTTTGAAGACAATAAGCACTGACAGAAATCATACTTCCTGTATTAATGGAAATATTTTTATTAACTGAAAATATACAAGGTTGTTCTAGTCTCTAAATTAGCTTCCCCCCTGCCTTTTTAAAAAAAAAAAATTCTCCATGTGCAGCTCTGTGTCCCTCCTGCCTCCCCTGCACTCCCCTGGATGGGAGGCATCTCTGCAGCTCTGCATGGGGACCTGCAATCCCAGCTCTTGCTCAGCAGCCTGATGCACCGCTTCATGTTTTAAGGGCACTCAGAGAAATGATGTTCTTACATGTTATCAGCCAAAGCAGTATTTGTGGGAAAGTATGGATAAGGCAAGTCTTACCTGTTGATAGGTACTGTTAGCCTGATAACTCAGAGCAACTGCACTGACAAGGACACTTAAGTGTATATTCATAACAATCCATACAGTCTTAACACATGAATCCACAGGAGGACAGTGTCTACAGCAGCATAAATTAGAATTACTTCATCACTGCATGTGTCACTTTCTCTGAAACCAAGAGGTCTCTCCAGCATGTTGGTTTGATTTGGAGACAGTGGAAGTTTGATTTGGAAAGAGTACATTAGCTGATGTAACACAAACAGTGAATAAAGGGAAACATTTTTTTTTCTCCTACAACATACTGGCTGTCTCAGTGATTCCCTTAAGCATTTTCCACAATGCAAGAAGTTACTACATTGGCTGGTATTTTTCCTGTTTTTTTGTTGCTGTAATCCCAGTTTGTTAGTCCCTTAGAGTACGAAAGGATAATGGGATTCACAGGGGTTCATTACAGAAGGTTGCAGAAAGAATTACCCCATCTTCTCCTACTAAACAACCAAGGAAGCACCATAAAGCCAACGTGTCAGAATCTCAGCACTTTAAAAGAGAGCATGGTGTCACCTGCACGACAGCAGTGAAGGTCACATGAGAAGAAAAATTGCTGCTGCTTTTGCTGAGGACAGGATGATGAAGCATTGACATATTAAATTCATTTTGTAAATTCTACCCGGGACTTCCCTGACTCACAGGAGCCTACAATTAACAAACTGTCAGTTTCAGAAGCAGAATGTGTGGAGGTACACTGGACTGACCAAGATAGGCACTACCCATGGAGAGCATGTACTTTAAGAAGAAAGGTGGAACTGGTAGAGAAATTGATGGAGCCAAAGGATTGCTTCAAATACAGGAGAGACAAAGCTGAAACCAATACCACAAGGTGCTGTTGAGTGGTGGGATTTGGTATTAGGCAGACTACTCCCTCCCAACCCTCCACAGATCCATGGTACTTAAAATCACCTTCAGGCCAGCAGACATGAAGACACTAAGTTTATCATTAAAGATGCCACAACTAATTTTTTATATATATATTTTTTTTTAGCCAATGGACATCAATACTACTGAATAATAACCTGCATATCACTTTTTTATTTTTTTTTAACACTGCAGGCTTCCCTCCTTTGGTTAGAATAAAACTTATTCACTACAGAACTCCCTTGCTCCAACAGGTTGCTGCAAAAGCAGGTCTTTGAGATAAAGAAGGTAAGAGAAGAAAAGTGGACTTCAGTGTTTTGCACAGAAAATGTTATATTTTTAGCATAAACATGAAACAAGTGAATTATGTGCAACAAGTGCCAGCTCAACAAAGTTATGTATGTTTAATGTGAGTTTAATATAGCCATTAAAATAAAGTGACAGCATGCACTTATATTTGTTGGCGATAAACTTTTATTTGTTGGAGATAATCTTTTATCCTGATAAAATTTCCTTATATACATCTATATTTTTTTCTAAGATTTTTGAAGCATAAAATGCAAGATGGCCTATTGGGATATTAAAAAAAAAAAAAAAAAAATCAATCAGATGCTAATTCACTACAGTATAGTTTTTAAGAGGTGGTCATAATGACAGCAGACAATTATGGAAATAAACTGATATGCTGTTAGTCTAATCAATACCAAAAAGAATTCCCTTCCACTGAGCATCCAGAGCAAGTTCTCAAAGATGTTTACTTTGCTCTGCAATTATATGTACCATTTCCAGAAAAGTCTCAAGATGCACCTTAAAATTCTGGCTTTATGCCACAAAAAATTGTCCATTAACCCCAAGTAACAGAAATAGGAGAGACTTACTTCTGCTCCAAACCAAAGCTGTCCTGCAAGGTTGTCATGGCGTATTTCCTCTGGAAACTTAACACAAAAGTCTCGGTTGGCCCGTTCATGGGGAATGCATTCATCCATGATCTGATTTATGATGTTCAAAACATTATCCTGAAGCAAAATATAGGATAGCATATATAACATTTCCACAGAAATCCCCCCCAAAATTTTTGGCAAGTTTTAATAGAACTTCTTAGTGAAGCATCAACAAATTAGCTAAAACAGAAAATGCAGTATTTAACTCTTATGGTCATCACACACACAGAGAAAACAAAGAGGAGAATATTGCATAAAAAGAAGAGCAGCAAACTCTTTCTATTCTTAAAGACTGTTTCTCCAATTGACTGCACTTAACTTTGACTGCTTTAGTGGGACTTCTGATGACAAGGCATGATTTAAAGAGCTTGTTACCTCCAGCTATCTATCTGTAAAATATCACTAAATAAACTAGAAGTACAACTGAATTAGACTTCTTTCATTTCCTTTCACCAGCTCCAGCGATACACACTTCATTCTTCACCAAAAGAATACCTGGAGAGTACCCTGGAGACATTAGAAATTGAGTTATATTAGGGCCATTTGGGCTGAATAGACAAACTCATCCTGAGAACCAAAAGCAAGTAGTTTCCACACCTGGGTACCTCTCGGCCATCCAGGAGGATAAGGTGACACCACACAAGTTAGAGAGTCTTAATAACTGCTCTGATCTACGTCTGCACCAGGACAAAGATCAAAGACCTATAACCAGCTTCTTGATATGCAGTAAATAATCCGTATTCATTTATTTGAAAAGATAATTTTCACATACCCCTGCTGGGAACTGCATGGAATTGGATTAACATAACAAAGGTAGATTCAGAGCATGAAAAAGGCCGAGTGCTTTCATTAAAGATGTTTTGTCTGTCTCACACTTCTTTCACTATTTACAGAATTCATGTTCTATTTAAAATATTTTTCAAACAAATAAAAACAAATCTCTGTATAGAACTGTTTAACAGACAGAATTGCTTTACCTCTACACTTTACTGTTTTATTTCCCTCTGCATTTAAACAATAACAGAAGACAGGAATTTTTGAGAAACCTACCCCTTTAGTATGTTCCCCACTGAGGAAGACAAAACCAACTTTAGGTATAAAAAAAGATTCATATTTTCTATAATTTCAGTGCAGACTGTTGCAACTGCATTTGCCACAAAATAATCTTAACATTAATGCCATAACCACAGTAGGCTTCAGACAAAATAAAGAAATAAATTAGCTATTGGCAATATTTATTACACATTGGTACTTTTTATGTCAACAGTGAAAATATTTTTACATAAATGTATTTTTTGCAAGTCTGCCATGAGGTAACACATTTCTTTTCCAAGAAAGTTGTTAAAACTAAACAAACAGCACCCCATACATTTAAAATGCACTGGCACACACAATATTCAACCATCTTCAGAAACAAATCTGAAAACAAAATGCTCTGTAGTTCCTCCGTGGCATCATATGACAGACAAGAAAACTAAGCTGGATTCACTGACATATAAAATACTTAATTTTAGAGCCACACTCCTCACTCTGCCGGCTGTAACATACTGCCAGGATTAGTGGGGCACTTGATCCCTAGGAATCCAAAAAGATGCCCACTGTAGAAACTGAGGGGAAAAACCAGCCTCACAATATCCTCCAGAGTAACTGCAAGGGGAAATTAAGTTCAAATCCTGGAAGAAAGCAGAACAGAGCAAAGATGCCCACACCCTATTTCGGCACTGCCATCCTGCACCACTGGCTGCAGAACAAGCCAGACCGCCACCACCTACCTCCGCTCTCCAGGATGAAACGGAGACAGCCAAGGAATCAGGTGCACATTACTATGATGCTTTAGGGTGGGAAAAAGCAGACTAATAGCAATTTTCTTATTTTCCTTCCTTTCATTTCTTAATTCCTGGTACAGAGTATACATGTCACATCATTATTTAGCCAGATGTGGATCTAGCTGGGGCATCAAAAGATTTTGAAAGTAGGTCCCATAAGGAATTCAACTCCTAAACCACTTAGTTCCTACCCAAAGTTACAGAGCAAAGAATGAAACTGAGGATTTAAAGCATTTACATTTTAGAAGTGCACAAGTCACTCATGATGTATTTTAAATCAGTTATTATGAATCTATTTTGAGACCAGGTGCTTTGTCTGTAGCTCCTACTTTATCACCAGAGCAATACAGGTTGGCACAAGAAGATGAAAGAGCCACATTCCTATTTTCATGGAATTAATAAAAGTTTGCAAAGTTTTTTTTTAGCATTGGAAAGATACAGTGCTAAAATGTAATCATACCAGTTAAATTCTACAAAAGCTGCAGGAAATACAAAGAAATAATAAGGCAGAGAACTCTGAGAATAATAATATTTGAATCTGATTGTATCAGATTTTAAACAATCCAATTACATTTTATTTTAGGACATGATATTCCAATTTATTTTACTTACCACCAAATTCAAATATGGGAAAATGCAATTTTCAATCTTTTTTTTTTTTTTCTAAAAAGCTACACAGAATAGGATAAGACCCATATTGAAAAGCTCTCCTCTCTATTTCTTTTTACTTTAATGCATTATTTCTCACATGCAAACGTATTTTACAGCAGCTACAAGACAGACTGAATTCCCTTTTTATAGTCACCTACATGCATACTCAAAATTCCTGATATATCGAAGAAAATTTTATGCAAACAGAGTAAAGGAACAGGACTTACACATGGCCAAGCTACTGTTCTGTATTTGTGTTCTATTTTTCTAACCATTATACCTGTAAAAAAAGTACTAAGATGCTGTCTAAATCATCACAGGAGATTATTATTATAAGCATCATGAAATTTTGTACCTTAACACTCTTAAATCAAGGTAACTAAACATTTTACAAAGCAAGTATAATACTCATTTTTCAGTATATCATTTGTTCACCACCTAAGTGACATTTAATATTGCTCCTCACTTCTTCAGTATTCCTATAATCTCTAGATGCTTCTGCTCCAGATCACCCAAGATCCACCAACATCTCCATACACACAAAACTTCCTGAGTCACTTTAAAAAAAAAAAAAAGTTATTTGTAATTTGTGCAGTACTAGTAAGTTAAACCATAGGTAATTAGAATTTTAATATACACTTCCCAGTGGAGATAAAACTCAACAGCTCAGTTCCTGGACTAGTAGCAGTTGTTTATAGTTACCTGGCTTCACATAAGCAGCTGGTCACTCTATCAAAAAGCTAAGTGAAAAAAAGCCAGTTAAAAAGATGACCATCTTGTCCTGCACACCATGTTGGTGACACTGAAAACTAAGTAAAGAACAGTTGATGGAACTTTGCCATTTCATGTATAAATGCTGAAAGAATTCTACAAGGTAGGAGTTTTTTTTGCTGTTTCAAGATGTGCAGTTTCTCAAATTCTCTGATTTTCTACAGGGTTTATTTTATCCTACTGCAGGAAAAAAGAAACAAACAAAAACCAACAAAAAACCCAAACAAAAAACAAATACAACCCCAAAAAAAAGATTCTCCATCACTTTCTTTGCCTCTTCCATTCCTCCTTCTTATGACACCCAGAGCAGAGTAACCTAAATAAGAAATCTGGAATACTTGCTCCCATAACGATTTTAAATCTCAGCTGTTTTGAAATTGGAAGGATGCCAGCCAATTTAGACAGACTATCCAATGCATTGTAAGCAAATTAGTCTTTTCTTTAAAAGAGCTTTGAGAAACATTCAATTTAGTTAATTACAGTATTCTGCTTTGTAAGCTAAGAACGAATGGGTTCAGATACATGGCAGCATTGAGATTTTGCTCTAATTTAAGCAACAGAAATCAATGAGTTGGAATTGAAGTAGTAAATCTTTCACTTGATCCATCTTTCTGCATAAAAGACTCTGGATTTTAATGCATCCTTTGTTGGCTTTATCTGTTATCTGCCGGTTCATTTGCATACCGGCAGGAGCGCGGTTTTGTCCCGGCTGCTCTGTTCAGCCCCTCCAGCAGCACAACAGGCAGCCGCTGCCGAGATCCTGCTTTGGGATTTACTCAACGTTCCTCATTTCCTGGAAAACAGAGCTCAGTGCTTCACATAACGGAGAGCACTTATATTTTATTTTTATAGGAAAGATAATGAGTGGTAGTGAGTCAATGTGTGTATTTAGCCACAGCAGAAGACAAGACGTTGGTTTATTTTTGGCCCAGCAGCAATTTGCTATACACTCAATAATCAGAGCATAAAGCTAAGAGCAACTGCCACATTCGCTTTCTGAATAGGTACAAAAAGAAAAGCCAATACCTTCATCTTATGCTCTAAAACACATGTTTAGATCAACTAAAGGCAGGCAAACTTATCTATGCTTTTGTACATGTCCTTGATAAAATCCATGCTGCTCTTCTATGCTTTTAAATTTAACATGACCCTCTTGAGGTCTTTTGCAAGATTTCTTCAGAGGAAGATAACATCCCGTGTCATTCAGTACCTCTTTAACATCCATTTTTTGAATCATCAGTAAAATCTAGCCAAGGTAACAGTCTCTGATAATATCACCATGAGCTTAATAGATAGTATTTTAGCCTCTTTGTTTTAATATATCCTTCACATTTTTCATTTATTTTCCTGGCTAAATGTTAAGTTGCAGACCTCCTTCAATGTCATCTGTATGACAAACAGAAGCAACTGATAAACACAAATTAAGGTCAAACACAAAGGAAGATTTTGTTGTAATTAATTACCTAGTAGTTCAGGTTTTTATGGATTACTTTCATTAACAGAAGAGATCAATAATAAGGTGACATACTCTTTGATGTAAGTAACAGCATTTCAAAGGACATCCCAAAGGCCTGCCTTCAGAACCCAGCAGGATCTCTATAGACAGCTGTTTCACCCATCAGAGATCCAAAGTCTCTCTCCAGACAGCAACAAGCTCCATCGCTTTCCCTCCCACCCATCTTGCACTGATCCCAAAGGCTGCGCTTTCCGTCTCTCTCTCCTGCCTTATCAGCTAATTTGAGTATTTCCCACTGCCAGCTTCTAGATGCTCCACTTCCTAAAAGTAACTTCAGATTTTTTCTGTGTAGGAACCTGGGGCAGTAGCTCCTAGTTTAACCTAGCCCACTATAAGGCAGTACTAAAATTCATCATGAATTAAAAGCAACCTGGATCTCTAGCAACTTAAATGTTGTATTACCCCAACAATTATTGTTGCAGTTTGTGTTGAACCTGCAATGTGAAAGCTTCTCTTCCTGAACTGTCTTGCTAATGTACCCTCAAGAGGACACTAAACACTTCAAATATCACAGATTTATTAATGGAAGTTTTGATCTTACCTCCTCCATATATTCAAAATTTATTATGCATGCACTGAATAATTACATCTCCTCAGATTGTTACATATGAAGTGGTGAACACTGGCACACTAAGTTTTAGACAAGAGAGGTCACAGATATTTGAGCACAGCTTCCAATAAAAATGGTTCTTTAACAAATATATAGTATTTATTTTTTGATTAAAATGTCATTTTTCACTAATTACACTCTTTTGACAAATTAGATTTAAACTTAAGTTACATCTGTTCTGAACGTCTCTGTTTTTAACACAAAGGCCTGATCAGGGAATTAATTTCCCTCTCTTCTTATTGCTCGTCCAAATATAACCCTCAGTAAATAAAAGGGGAATCCCCATTTACAGAAGGGTTGCTTATAACTAGCACTAATTTGAAAGACTACATTAAGGACAGCATCATTACAGGGCACCATCCTCTACAGAAAAAAAGCATTTTCAGATCTCAAAAATCCAAGTGTTTCTGATGCATAAGGAAAAAAAAAAGTTTTACTCCTCCACACCAAAAAGCCATTAACTAATATTAGACATGACTGATTTTACTGAAATTAAGTATACTCAAACTTGTGCTGAAAGACTCTTCTCATTACAAAGCTTTTCAGAAAAGTTTCCCTTTATCAGTAAGGGATAAGAACTTCGTCCACAGTGACTCAAAATATTGCTAGATAAACACTGTGGATACAGACACATTCTTACAGCAGCTTATACATGCTTAAGCCTTTTCTATAAAGAATCTAAAATGTTTGTCTTATATTAAAACACATTTGAAAATAACCCAGTAAGGACCTGGTACACTAACATTCCCTTTCACATAGTTTCATAGCAACAGAAGAATAAGAGACATTCACTTTGGATGCGGCACCTGCTGCAACAAAAATAAAATGAGCTCTCCCTTCCACCAGTACCAGGCAGCTGCCTTCCTATTACAGGACAGTGATCCCAAAACTCCCCGAAAAGGTACTTCAGGATTTCAGCCTGGCACAGAAAAGAAGGCAGCAACTTCTTCCTTTTGCTCCAAAGCTGCGCCCCAGCTCAGGCCACGAGCAGAAGAGAGGCAATGTAACCATGACTTACTGCCACCTTTGCTTTGCCTTCCTCTGCTGCAGAGTGAGAGCATCCTGCATCCCCAGCACACCCAGTGCTCAGCTGGCGTGGAGCCAGCTTTCCTCCTGACAGTTCTTGGCTGCAAATTAATTCCCTGACCTGCAGTCCACAACATTTTCAATCCACTCTGTGCAGTCTTAGATAACATTTGGTTTCTTCAAATGACTGACTTGATCTATATGAGCAAGTGGAAACACATGAAAAAGCTTGTTAACATGGGAAACTACAATTTAAGACTACAGTACCACACACTATTAGAATGTTTTTTTTCAAAGAAAAAAAATCTTACAATATTAATCACTGCCTATATAAGATCAAATACAAATCAAAACTCAAAGAAAATAAAATGCTTGGTTAGTTGATGAAGAATTCTACTGATGGACAAACTTCTGGGCAAGCATTTTATCTTTTCCTGCCATCATACTAATCATTCTACATTGAAAAGTATTACAAGTGACCACAAGTTTCCCAACAATGATGAAGAAAAGCTTTTAAGCAGACAAGATTTCACAGAATCACAGAATGTCAGGGATTGGAAGGGACCTCAGAAGATCATCTAGTCCAACCCCCTGCCAGAGCAGGAACACCTAGATGAGTTCACACAGGAAGGCGTCCAGACGGGTCTTGAATGTCTCCAGAGAAGGAGACTCCACAACCTCCCTGGGCAGCCTGTTCCAGTGCTCTGTCACCCTCACTTATTTAAAGGGACGCTTTTTTTTTTTAATAATTAGAAAGGTTTATTGCTGCACTTTTGTTTTCTACTTAGCTATACTATTCCATTGATCACTTAAAATTTCTGGGGGGAAAGAAGGTAAATTTGAAATCTGCAGTTGTAGCCTGAGTTCCAACAAAAGAAAAAAAATAAACATTTCTAATACTTACAGGCTATTTAGTGTATTTAGCATAATTATGCTCCAAGTTATTTTTCTTCATTCACAGTGCTCTGAAGTACAGTAAATCACACCAAAGGGTTGACAAGCTTGCATCTTTCTCAAAAGGAATGTTACAAGCTTTCACTCAGTTGCCTCCCCAAACAGCAAACAGGAACCTGACATCAACTGTTTGAAGATGTCAGGCAGCACAGAGGAGACATCTGTTGAACCAATGCAACTCTCACAAGTTATCCTTCCTAGGAGTAATGAAATGTCAAATGTTGTAATCAATTATAAAACAACTGAACTGGAAATGAAACTCTACAGAAAAAAAACCAAACAAACTTACAAGCTCTATTATTACAGATAAACAGGTAGAAACGTGCATTGTCTGTAATGTAAGGTTAATCTTGACATCGTAACTTCAACAAAAAATGCTTTTCTTCTCAGTTTCACTTTCTTTCCTAAACTGGCACTGTCTCCACTTAAATTAAATTGGAAGAGATTGTATAGAAGAGAATAATTTTCTTTGAACAAGACTCAACTCGCTCTCCCATCAGTCAACTGCCCAATCCTTCTGGCACAAATTTATGGCTTTCCTACATCTTCATCAAGTCTCTTAAATATAGACCTTATGAGAACTTCTCTAGAGCCCATCAGCTCCATTATGTTTTAGAAAATTCCTCACAAACAGATATAATTTGGAAAACAAGCATGATCCCCTCCTCACCACAGACCAATAAGTAATGCTCAAGTGTTCTGACACAGCTGAATGGGCTGGAGAAGATCTGTGGTTTTAGTTCCTGTTTCTTCCCTCTACTGTTAAAAAATACCTTTGTCTACTACAGTTTCTGAACTTTGGGAACACAAAGGCTTCTTTCAGTCAACTTCTTCCCTCAGTCTCAATAATTACCCTGCTGTCTCCTTCACTGACCTCCACTAACATAACTAATATAATATCTCAAGGGCTGCAAATTAAGCAGGCTAGAAAGACTTGGCCATTACTTTAGCTAAAAGTACTCCTGGCTCAATCCACACTGTTTAACCTTTATATCAATTAGCGAAATAACATCAGGAATAGATTTCTGCCAACTTCTAACCAATCATTAGGTTTCAGAATCCAGCAGGGAGTTTCTTACAGCTTTAGTTTAACTGTCTCATTTAATGAGATCTATTTCTGCCTAATTCTACAGGAAAATGTTCTTCAGTATACAGATGCAATCAAACACGAAAACGTCGCACCTCTGAACTGCCTCGTTGTTCGCTGTGATTATGGCACATACTCCCCATTTGCTCTTGTCAAGAATGTTAATGAATACAATTGGTATTTCTTAGATAACTCACTGACAATCCACTATGACACTGCATTGTCCTATGAGTTATTTAACAGCTCTTTACAGATACCTTCTTCATCAAGGCATGCTCATTAATGCTGACTTTCTTTTTAAAAATTGTTCTCTTCAGCATGGATACAATTCAGATAAAGCACAGAATAAAAAGGTGTATTTTTTTTTTCTAGAGATTCCTTATTCTCACACCACACACTTATCTGATAATAGAAGACACCATCAGTTAAGTTTCTGTTACACCTGAAATAGAAAGTCACTTTTCATCAAGACAGGCAGCAAACGGTGTAAGGCCATTTTAGAGTGTATGCATTAGGCAGCAAGGCCAACTTCAGAAGTCAGCCCCTTATCTCACCTACTTTGCAGCTTTCCTTTCCATCTGCAGGCTGTCACAGGCTGTCTCACCAGCGCTCTCCGCTTACTTGTACAGGGGGCACATGTGAATGGTTCCAGTGCACTGATCCACAGCAACCCAGGTCATTTCGCTGTTCAAGTTCAGAGAATGACTCTGCAAATGTGTGCATCATTACAGCTGAAGATGTGGTTACCTAGAGGTCTAAAGCTGACCACAGCTTATTTAAACCCGCTGTGGATAAGGATCTATACACCCACTGCTCTCTCTGCTGAACATCAGCACTTTGACACCGTCGTGCATCCACACACACAGTGAATCAATGCGACCACTGGCTGAGAGTGTGACCCACTAAAGCCTCCTCTACAACCAGGTTTCCAGGTGATCCCACCCATTCCATGGCTGTTCACTCACTGCTGGAACACAAACCAGGTTCCTGGAGCACACAGCCTGGTGCTGGCAGAAGGGACAGCCAAGGCTGCCTCTTTCGATGGCAGCACAGTCTCAAATCAATTTAAGCTAATGGGAAGCTGTGCTTTGAGGGGCTGCCATGCTGAAGTGTGGAGATAGTGTACATTTGGAATGAAAAACCTCTAAACTGAAACTGCCAATGGACCAGAGAATTATACCTAAGGAACTAAGTGTGGTAACACAGAAATACAAGTTCGTGCAGATTTTAAAAATAAAAAACAAAGTTCATTTATCTTGTTTGTCCCTACTTAACCACATATCCAAGCAATAAAGCCAAGTGATTTACTGAAACTGTTTATAACATTCCTACGGAGTGCCCAAAGGCTTGCTTCAATCAAAGACTGGGCAATCCACATGCACAGCTGCTAAAGTTATCATAGGACTCTGACCAAAACCACTCAAACTGACATAAATATTTTTTTCTGAAATCATTCTATGCATTTTCATTAATACAGATACAAAACCTAGCAGTGTTAATCTATGGCACTGGTAGATTTAAAAGCCTTTACCTACTAGGAGAAAAAGAATACACTGTGCATTTAAAAAAAATACAGAGTTAATTGAGAGAGTTATGTTAAAATTCTGCAGCTGTAGACAAAAAACAAAGAATGGCCAATGTGGTATTACACTACCAATACAGGGTTATATTCAGCCACAGTTCCACTCAAAACTGCACAGCTCAGATCCTTGGAGACCTTTATTCTAATGCAGAATGTTCAGGCCTAGGATCATTTCTACTATCTGTGTACTTTAAATGAGTGATTTAAGGATCTCCAAAAAATGTACATAAAGATAATGCTGCCTTCCTTGTTGAGGAAGGCTCTCAAAATTTTATTTTCTTAATTTTAAAATATGTTGTACTTTTAGACTCTTATTCACATTGCAGACCAGACAACCACAAACATGTTAATAAGATCTACTGAGAGAACTCTTCACATTCCAGCTACAGGGTTAAATTATTTTCCAGTCAAATTTGCAAAACCCCTATGGAGGACAATAGTACAAATAATAAACAGGGCTGACACTGAGGCCAGAGGTTTGTAGGAACGTGTGAAAATGGAAAATATTTTGTAAGCCCAGTTATCACACAAGTCAAAAGTAGGCATGACTCTGCAAGCCTGCTAGAATTCATCCTCATTTGTTTACAAGACTACATCAGACCTGACCAAAAAAACCCCAAAACCAAAAACCAAACAAAATCTTCTCACAGTATCAGAACAATTCTAAAGCAAAAATTACAAGAGCTTATACCACTAAGACAGTTTATCTCAGTGCCTCAGTTGCACAAATCAATTCAAGGAGCTTTGCAGCCTAAAGATGATCACTCACCGCTTCTACACGAACTACTACGCTGTTTTATTATGAGCACTACATAAGTGCAACAACAATGACTTTAGAGTAGTTACAGATACCCCGGGGCAACTGAGAAATCAAATACAAGTATCTGTTGCTTGGTATTTGCTTAAGTAATCTTCATGCACAGGAACCTTGAGAACTGAAATTGTATTCTCAGGGCAAAAGCAAGGATTTATATTGTGTATATCATATGGTAGTTCAAGAGCACTAATTTTTTTAATTCTGGGCTTTTTCCTGAACTATGGAACAAGGAGCAGTATTAGAAATTAGCTTTATTTGCTTTGCAGCAGGAAGAATTGTGCATTTGGGGTAATACTGCTGTTATTCATCTCAACACTACTTTTAAAAGTGTTGAAAAAATAGCACTACTCTGCAAAAACTGGAAATCCAGCAGTAGATGGCATAAGCAAAAAGGTAAGCATTCCTAACCAACACAGCACACTTTCTGCATAATTCATTTCACACTAGTATTTATTTCCCAAAGCCTTTAAAATGGGAAGTTTTTTATGTGTGCAAGTAGTGCAAAAGCACGTAGTAGCAAAGCCTATCTGATGCCTGCTCTCCAACAAACTTTTCCTTATCATAAGCTGTTTTCATATCAACCTTTTCAAACTTCTTTGAAGCAATACTAACTTGCTAATATATGTAATTCTTTCAAAATCAAAAATGATTTTTTAAAATTACTATCTTAAAAGTCTGCATTTTTTCCACGAAGAGCACTGTGCTGCAATAAGCTAACACAAATTCTTTCCAAAGCATAAGTCTGAGGCAGAAGACAGTTGCTGTACCTTTATGCCACAAAAGGAACTTGGAATTATGACCAAACTATTTAAGCTTCTTCTCTTTGTCTAATCATAAAGTTACAATGACTGACCAAGCTACCTAATGGGTCAGTTTTTCTTCCCATTACCTTGAACTCCAGCCATTCAATTAGTAGTTTATTGTTAAACTATACACTAACAGTAGCAATAGGGCAGTGTGAAATTCATTTAGTTTCTCAAAGTCCAAAATATTTTTTAATTCCTCTTCCTAAAATGTAGAAGTCTTTGTTGCACCCAATGCATAATATATGTAGGTATATGTAGATAAATATCTAAAGGCTTCCTTTTGTTTAATGAAAACTTAGGACAACGTGACCCATGAGAAAACAAGGTTGCACAATATACCACAAAATATTCTTTGTAATAATATTGTGAGGGTGGTGAGACACTGGAACAGGTTGCCCAGAGAAGCTGTGGATGCTCCTCCCTGGAAGTGTTCAAGGCCAGGTTGGATGAGGCTTTGAGCAACCTGGTCCAGTGGAAGGTGTCCCTGCTGATGGCAGGGGGGTTGGATCTGGGTGATCTTGAAGGTCCCTTCCAACCCACACCATTCTGTGATTCTATGACTGGAAATTATACACAGACACAGTGTTATAGTATTGGTATTATATCCCTTGAAAATACATTAAATAGTTAATGATTTATGAGCTATTTTATATAGAAGCAGTCAGCCTTCATTTTAACTTTCATGTATGTTAAGGTCACAATGAAAATTAAATTCCACTGCTAAAAACTGTCTTTAAAAAATAATTTGCCTTCTTGTCTCTCTTATCATACTTCCCTAGCATTAAAGAAACATTAAATGAAAGAAAGGGGTTTTTTCTTACATGATTAAGTGAAAAAGCTTCTAACAGAAGAAAATACTTAATCCCCAAGCACAGAAATATCACCAAATAAATAATTTGCATGCATTGTTAATCTTGCTAACACAGTGCTACCACGTGCTTACAGAGGAAAGAAGGCATATTGCCTCGTATTTAAGTCATGAGACAACATAAACAATTTGGTGGTTGATACTAGAAATTATCCTTCTTTGCAACAGCAAAAAAAAAAAAATTAAAAAGAAGAAATATAGCAAAGCTGACAACAATCCTCTGATGGCACTGTTGAAGAATGTGGAAGAACTATAAAGCCCCCGATAGTCAGACGTGTCACATTACATTAATTCCTACAGAACTGGATCTGGTATAGTCTCATACTTCACAAATGCTGAGAAAAGTCAGTTTTAAAATGACCCAGCTCCCCTGTCCTCATTTAGCCTTCAAATACTCTGGGAATTACACCAGTGTGTCTCAGTTGCACTATGTCAATATTTAATCAGGATACCAACATGTCAATTTTTCTTCATATAAAAAGTATGACCTAGGGCAGATAATCATGCGTTAAGAAATGAAACATCATCTTATCTTTTCACATAGAATGTTAGAAGACTTCATAACCTCAGAAATCAAGAGCCTTCTATAGCCAAGCTCTCTTTCACAAAGAAGAAAATACCATACTTTTTAATCTGAACAAAACTTGTGACATTTGGACAAAAAAACGCCCCCAAAACGGCAACACTGTTCTAACTGAAGTACAGATAAAATATTCATCTTCCTCTCCTGTTATCACCTCATGTTCTAAATGGATGACTACCTCACCTTCCAAAGACAGCGTGTTTCCATAGGAGTTTACGTGCAATGAATGCGGTCATTGCGAGCAGATGCTGCCGTATAACCTCGCATCACAGCCCCTTCAGTAACAACCTGCGGCTCCCCCCGCATTCACTATTCAATATAATACAATCACTTCCCTTTTTTCACTGATAAAAAATTAATTGTGTTTTGTACACAAAGATAAGCTCCCTTTTCATTATTTAGCAACTTGTCAATCTAGCTTCAGTTTCACCCTCGTACATTATTGATTGCCACCTGTGTTGTCTTTCCATGCTGCAACAACTTTTTATTTTAAAAATATATATATATAAATTCAAAAGTTACACTGAAGATCCTTTCCATTTCCCTCTACAGAGAAATCCTGTAGAGGATTTTGCACAGTAGACACACACATGGTCTATCACTGCAGCTCAGTCATGGTTGTCCACTCAGGTAATTTTACCAGGCATTTTGCAAACCCTGCAACTTCAGCATTGTGTGTGGTGGTGGTGTTGGGTTTTGGTGGTGGGTTTTTTGTTTGTTTGGGTTTGTTTTGTTTTGCTTTAATAAAGAAAAAAAGCAAACTATGAATTTGCCCAGTGGTGCAAGGTGAGGTGAAAGACAACTGGACTGGTTTACCTGAATCAGGCCAAAATTGGTAACCACTTCCCGAAGTAATCCGTTATCAAACATCATCACTGCTTGAATGAGACACTAAAGAGTATCAGATGAAGAGCTTCCCCACTTTTAGACTTGTCTTATCTCCAGCTTCAGAAAGCAAATTATGTTTTTATGCTTTTAAGATATGCAGAAAGCATATTTAGAGATGAAGAGTGTAACTTATTTAAAATTAATTTTTTTATTTTGATCCAACAAGGCCAAGTGCAAGGTCCTGCACACGGGTTGGGGAAATCCCCAATATCAATATGGAATAGGGGATGAGTGGACTGAGAGCCCTGTGGAGAAGGACTTGGGGGTACTGGTGGATGAAAAGTTGAGTATGAACTGGCAATGTGCACTCGCAGCCCAGAAAGCCAATCGTGTCCTGGGCTGCACCAAGAGCAGCGTGGCTAGCAGGCCAAGGGAGGTGATTCTGCCCCTCTACTCCGCCCTGGTGAGACTCAGCTTGGAGCACTGCATCCAGTTCTGGGGCCCCCAGCATAAGAAAGACATGGACTTGCTGAAGTGGGTCCAGAGGAGGGCGATGAGGATGATCACAGGGGCTGAAGCACCTCTCCTATGAAGACAGGCTGAGAGAGTTGGGGCTGTTCAGTCTGGAGAGAAGGCTCTGGGAGAGACCTTATAACAGCCTTCCAGGACTTAAAGGGGGCCTAGAGGAAAGATGGGGAGGGACTCTGCCCACAGGAGCACACTGCTGGCTCATATTTAACTCGTTGTCCTCCAGGACTCCCAGGTCCTCTCTGCAGGGCTGCTTTCCAGGAGGTCAGACCCCAACCTACACTGGTGCCTGGGGTAATTCCTCCCCAGGTGCAGGATCCTGCATTTTCCCTTGCTGAAGGGAAAGTGCAGTTTTTGATAAAACTGTTCTGGGAACTGACTCATACGCTGTTCTGACTCCTTGCCACTGTCCACAGAGAAATAATTATCAGAGTATTGAAACAGCAAGCATTATAATCCTGAAAGAATTTTTACAATGTAAAGTACTTATGCCCAGGTTCAACGCTTACCTATCAAGTCCTAACAAAGTCTCTGGATTAGAAACAAAGATGTATTTCACTCTTGACTCTAAAACAAAACCAATTAATCGCTATAATATGTAACAATAAGCCTAATTCATTTAAATAACTAAATAGGCACTGTTTTTAACCAGTTTATCAACTCAAGTCACAAGATATCAATGTGAAAATAGCAATGATCAAGTCAAAATAATTCAGGGAATGATCTCAAATGCATGAGTGATTAATTAAAAAGTGTGCACAAAGTACCATTACTTCTTATGAAATTCAGTATCATGTGATGTTGGGAGCAGCACAGAAAAGGACATCTTATTATATACACTAATATAAAAATATTTTAATGAATTGAATTATTTGTGTTGCAGGGGAAAAAAGCCTCAGATGAACCAGCACTGCATATTACTCAAGATTCACTGATGCAAACATGTTTTTCTTAAAAAAAAAAGAAAGTACTTCCCCTCTATTACCATCAATCAAGTTCCACAAACCAAAGTATGATATCCTACCCACCTTTTTTTCATTTAAGAGAAACTTACATAGCTTTTCTTCATGCATCTCTGTGTACTTAATTTATTGTTAATTTTAACAGAAATCAGTAGAGGAAGAAGTGTTTTACTCTGTTGGACATGCATTAAACACACAATAAATGCAAGATACTGCATGAACAGATACTTTGTGCTCTTATAACATTCTACCACAGGCACACAAACACCAAAGCAAACCAAGGCATGTAATTTCTATAATAGGCTACCATAACTGGAAAAAAAGTGTTATATTGCATTAATGTGAATATGAAAAGTGAAGCTCTGAATTCTTACTTATAGATGTATGTTTACTCACAGATACATGCTACTCAGCATTGGGCTATACAGTCAACTGTATTCAACTGACAGCATTTGAAACCCAAGTTTGAAATCAAGATCTTCAGAAGTTTTGAAAAGTTATTTTCCTGTAAAAAGTGTGACTTTTATAACCAAATAGTACTAAGGCAAAGCAGCATAAGACAACATTCAGTTGCAGTTCTTTATTAAGGAAGCATCAACAGTCTTGAAGACTGAAGTTCTCTGCATATCCATGGGAACACCACAATGCAATGTGTCCCCAACTTGCCTTGACTACTATTGCTAGTTTGATTATTGAAAAAAAATTAAAAAATAAATACATTTTCCTCTTACTATGAAGTATTTGATCAACCAATACCTACATTCTGAATCCTTATTAAAATACTGCTCTTTCTCTCGTTTGTCATGACAAATTCTAAAAACCACAAAACACTGCTTTTTACACAAAGTACTACAAAATAATGTAAGTCCTAATTAGCAAAGCCATTTTTGACATGACATTTGACGATGATCTGACCTATTCTGCAGAACTTTGAAAATTAGCAATTACAAAAATAGCTACATGAAAAAAAATAAAACCATCTATATCTTTTCTTTCAGCTCTAGCAACAGATTGTTTTAGCAACAGCAATCTGTTTGACAAATGAAAAGAAGAAATTACCAGGCATCAGAAGGTATTAAGAGTCACAAGGTGGTGAGTCACTACATAGCAAGCCAAGCAAACTGACCAAGGAGCTATCAAAGCCTGCATTTCTTGCATTCCTACAGGTAAAACATTCAGAGAAGCTACTTTTTGAACAGAGCAACTCCTCAGATTTGTCTATACTACAAAAAACAAACTGGAAAGCCCATGCACCTGCAGAGAAACAGGGAATAAACTGTCATCTCCAGGGAGAGAACAACAAACAAGGAGATTATCCTGCACCATGATATTGTTCCTCCACCCTTACTATCAGAAAACCTTTCCTGAAAAGAGAGTTTGGAAATAATTTGCCTAGAAAGTTTGTGGAATGTCCATTACTGCAGGTTTGCAAGAGCAAGTCAGATAAATATTTGTGAAGAGTGATTTAGGTACAGCTGATCCATCACACAGAAGACTAAAGTCAATCAACTTTCAAGATAACTCTCACCCCTCCAAGTCACTGAATTTGGATTGTTACCAAACTTTCAGTTTCCGGTTTGGTAAACCCTTAAACTCCACATTTTTCTCTAGGGACAGTACAGTAGGAAACTGAAGACATCCAAAGCACACAGAAGTATTAGAGTTGTTTCTGACATAACAATACATTGACTATCAACTCTGTCTCTGTAAGTGCTCTTCATAAAAACTTCACTTTTTAAATTTAGTTTGCTCACAAGCAAGCACATAGTATCTGACTTTTTTTTCTTTTCAACAGACTGCTGACTTTATATGAACATTTGCTACAATGATCAGGACACTGTTCTTCAAACTCATTTTAACTTGATTAGTGATGAATTTTTTTCCACATAATGAAGTTTGGTGCATTTTATTAGTAGTAACAGTAAGAAATTCTAGCAAGGGGTAAATCAAAACACACCCTTTACATTTAACTGCCATTTTTTACTTGGTGGAGACATAAATGAATCTTTCTTACTGTGGTCTTTCCAATTTCAGTTCTTCCAAATTGACAGCAAGTGTTTATTTTTCATACAGAAATCCTCCTACCACCCAAGGATAGTGTATTTCAGACTTGAACCTACTTTAAAGTATTTTTCTTGTGTGTGACTGGGAGAGGAAGTATCAAAGCATTTGTGCAAGTACAAAGGGTACCACAAAAGTAGCTTCTCTCTCTAAAAATCTGAGTTTTATTATTGAAAAACTTGGAGTAGAATGGCATACAGTGTGACAGAGAAAGATATATTTTCTCAATTATTTTTCACTTTCTGAATTGTTTTTCTTAATAAATCAAATCACAGAACCATCCAAGTTAGAGAGCTAGACTTAGCTGAACTGGGCCTCTGCAGTCTCTGGTTCTGCTCCCTTTAATTCTTCCTCACAGTAAAGCCATTGTTTCAATAAAACCTCTCAGGAATCTTTTTTTAGGTGAACTGTATCACACAACAGGAACTTAGAGACAGATTCATACTTTTGAAATAATTTACAGATAAAACTGCTCTTTGACAATAAAAACTAATTAATACAATAAATAACAATGTAAAACATTCAATGAACACAAAAATGTCAGTGAAATCAGGAAGATGCCATTTGGATTACCTGACAAGAGCGAAACTGGTTGACTAGCAGCGTACATCTCTGGGGGTCCTTTCTTCCATCCAAACTGTCCAGTTCAGCTGCTACTTGATTTAGTTCCTCATCAGCGTAGTAAAACTGAGCAAGGAGCTGCGGGTCTGTTCGCTGCATTGAAGACAGAGACATATGCAACATTACATTATTTTTCCAAATAAAAACTCACTCAGCTTATTACAGATATTGTGATTTTTTTACCTATAAGCCAGATAAGTAGTGTGGCAGCATAGAAAAGAATGATCTTGAGATATTTATGCGTACTCACAAATTTTTTTCTACCCTGGAGAAAAAAAAATCTCATGTAACTAACTTGGGGGCATTACTCATCTAGCATCATCCCCAAAGCCACCCCAGCATTCTCACTACTTGTGGTATCATTATCTGGTGAAGCAAACAACTGAATCACAAGTTTTGTTTATTAAACAAAAGTATACTTCAGTTCTAGGCAAAACAAGACAAAGTTGCTTTCCAAGTTAAACCAAACAAATAAATCCCTCCAAAATCTCTCAATGTGATAATCTGCCAAGCACTGTGGTAACCCCTGCAACAAGATGCACAGTGTGATCTGGTCAGAGTCCTCCCTTTGAGAATCACAAGAGCCAAGTGACAGAAGGGAAAAGTACTGAATCTACCAGATATATTACCAGGGCTAAACAGATATAAAGACTTTACAAAGCAAGTAATATGACTCAACAAGGCATTCCAGAGAGAAAACTATGCCACGAGTCTTCCAAATGGCAAACAACGATCACAATGGATTTTTGATCACCTTAAAAAAAAAAAAAAAAATAACAGAAGACTAATGGAATGCATAATCAAAAAATATTGAGAAATATTAATAATAAAAGTTTACCCCATAAAAGGGAACTTTTAAAATATTAACAACTGGAATTTCTCATTAAAATATTGGAAAAATAACAGAAATCAGCAAGGGGAGGGGAGATAAGAATTTTGACTGTTAAAAGAGAGCAGAGATACAAGTGGGAGGGGGGAGGGTGTAGCTTTTTATAGGTGCCAGCAACTCGGTGAAAGATTTATGGGCTCGGATAAGCACAACCTCATATTATTCTAAAGAAGTAGTCAATAAAACACACACAAGATGATTGGGAGATGTGTATAAAATGAAAATAGTTTGTTTTAATCACAGTGTAAGAAACACTAAGACTACCCTAACTGCAGACTGGGAATTAGAATTAGCTGTCACTAGAAAGAAAAAACACCTGATACTACAGAAAACAGCTGCAAAGTATCTGAAATTTATTATTAATGCAGTGAAGAATGAAACAATGCAAAAATACTTATAGAAGGGCCAGGGTATGTATACAATCAGTATAAATAAAGACCAAGCTGCATGGAAGCAATTTGAAGACACTCAAACATTGGGGGGAAAAAAAGACCCCAAAAATATAGGGAAGAATTTCCAGGTTAAAAAAAAATTGTGTAAAAAGAAAACGTTGCTTTCATAAACTAAAAAAAAATTAGAAAAAACATAGAAATTACCAAGAAGCAACACATTTCAAGTGACAGCTAATGAAGATATACAAGATAAGTACATCAGAGCACTAAACATGTATTAACAGAAACAAGTGTAATACAGCGAAGGAATTAGTCAACAGCAAAACAGAAGATAACATCAGTTTAAAAGAAAACATTACCAAATGCAACAAATGGCAAAAGGCAAAACCACCAAGCGTATAATGAGGAAGTTTATGTTGCAAACCATAACATTTTCTATCTGAAACACAAAACATTTCCACTGCTGTAAAAGAACTAAGTTCTTAAGGGATGGGCACGCAGATACAGTGGGATAAGGAGCGCTGCCGTTAGCAAACCACAGGCTTAAAGCACTAGCAGAAGCGATGAAGGTTTACTGGAGAGCTGGATCTCACACTTCACACACACCCAGTCCTGCAGACTTGAGCTGTCTGCGATCACACGAAAAGATTAGCAGCAAATCTCTGCCAACAGCCACACAGGTTCAGAAGTGGTGAGAGCACAATAAAGGCCCACCAGGAATACTTGAAAACGAACAGTTAGTTTTGCTTCATACTTCCAAATAGTCATTCAGCAGAAAGTACCACAACTTAATGTTCAATTCCCTATTTTAGTCTCCACAAGATTCCTATCCTGCAGAAAAATTCTCTCAGGCCTTCACAGTACAACATTCAAACCAGCACAGCTGTAGAGCCCCCAAAAAGGAAGCACAGAGTATTAACACCTTCTGAAGAGAAGAGCAGACATTCTCCACTCTTGACAGGATCAAAGAGTTAACTACACTGCAAGGAAAAAGATATAGTCTTATTGATGCTAAATATGCCCTTGGTGTTACATGCTGAATTGGTTCTCAGCAATAACGAGACAACAGTCCTCCCTGAAAACAGAGGCACCGAATCCTGTCCCTACATGTCTTATTTGAGCATTAATATAACGAATTTAAGGCTATCTTTAACATTGCTGTGAGCTGTCACACTGCCTGGCAGCTTTCTACATTAGTAGGTCACACCATTCAAATTCAAGGCAAGTCAGAAATGAGACATCTTTTCAGGCAGTTGAGATGTAGTAAGGAAAGTGTTAGGGGTTTTTTTTCTTCTTTAAACAACCATCTTCTACAAAATAGAGAGCTTTTCCAATCATAAGCTTCTTCCTCTCAATCTTTTCAACTTTGTCTTTCATTAAACAGTTTTAGTACCCTAAGTGTAAGCTGTCAAAAATTTACATATTTGAATAATATCTTCACTATAGCCTTGATATAAAGATGTCCAGGGAGAAAGAGAAAGCTTGTGATATACAGTCAGGAAAACAAACAAAATTAAAAATTAATGATAGTAAGAGGGAGAGCCTATAATTGAACTACTAGAACTAAATCAAATTAAATTTAAACTTCAGCATTTAAAAAGTAAGGGTTAGTAAAGCACTTCTATCAGCTCTTCTCCCATCCAATTATTTTTATTATTTCTGATTTTTAAATTGTCCTTCAGTATTTACCTACACTCATTAAAACCTTCTAGACAAAGTTTATAGACAAAGTTCTTCACCAAAGATGCAGGAATTCACACGTGGAATTGCGGCAAAGCATGACTGCTGATTCACAAGCATCTAAATTGCACTGCAGAGGCAAAATAAGACAGTTTATTAAAACTGGTGCCAAGCAAAACAAGTAAGGATGAGATATTTAGCTCCCACATGGCTGATCTTTTAAATTGGAGGAACAAAAGTTTTAATTGAGTTCTCTCAACTGTGTTATGTTTGGTGCAGATTAGTAGCATGATCTTTGATTAATTGTGTCAATCATGTGGTCCCTGGCAAGCCAAAGCTGCATGAAACTCTAAATCTCTTCACAGGGAGCCATTTAAAGCAAATAACCACAACTTTCTAAATAAATTTGTTCCAATTGGTAGGCAAAAAATAAGACAGCACCATGCTCTACACCAAATTTTACTTTCAGTTTATGTAAAATGTGGTTCAAATAATTCCATCTGAATTACTTATTCTTCTTTGGCAGAAGAATTAGTAATTCCCATTCTCAGGTGCTCAAATGAATAGAAAGATTTCATTTGCAAGCACCTAAGAGAACCTACCACTGACCCTGGTAGTTTGTTTCGGGAATTAAGCACACTTACCACCAAATTAATGCATCTAAGCTCTTGTCTTGATTTGCTGGACTTCAGCTTCTAGATACTGCTCTTGTTTTGCCTTTTTGCACTAAAGCATCAAGTGCTTATGCTACTTCATCCACATACTTTTACAGGTTACACATATGGCTTGAGAATTTGGGGGGAGATTTGCTTGTTTGGTTTTGGATTGAGTTTTTTGAGTTTGTGTGTAGTGGTACTGTTTTTGTTTTAAACTTGTTACCAAGCCAACACCCTCCTGAGTGTGAGGTGTCCAAGTAGGAGTCTCATTCTGTAAGTTCACCCTGTGCTGCTTCTAATATTTCTTTACATTCCACGTTCAGCATTCAAAAGGATTCAGCTCACCAAACACACCAGGTTATTCCGTGTACCTATACTGCCAGAGTATAATTTACCATACCACTGCAGCACATTGTCCACAGATCTGAAATCATCACTTCATATGTGGTTCATAACTTATTATGCCCATGTGTATGGTATACATTGACCACTGCTCCAGTTAGTACAAACAGAGGAATTAGTACATCACCAGTTACTTTAAAAAAAAAAAACAAACCCCAAACGTTTAGCCATGTCATGAAATATCACATTATTCATCTTTTCTATGAAAGATCACTCACTATTTCATTTAATAGTTTTTACTTTTTATTAGGTACCACTCTCATTAGGTCAGAGATCAAAATCAGAAGACAACTGCCTGCCATCTGCAAGGTCAGTATAAAACTGTCCACAGGAAAATGTTGTATTCACGATTGAACTGATTACACTTGGGTTTTGCCCATGAAGTCCTACCAATGCCTAGCGACTAGGATTAGGTTAGTTCAGTTTGTTGCATAATGAACTCTGATTTGATTTTTCAAGCAAGACTATATAAGAGTATGTTAAAAGGAAAACATCTTAATTTAAGAGAACTGTTAGCTACAGGTTATCAGAATCATAGAATCATAAAATAGTTTGGTTGGAAAAAACCATTACAATCATCTAGTCCATAAACCCAGCATTGCCAAGTTCACCACTACAGCGTGTCCCCAAGTACCACACCTCCACGTCCTCTAAATACCTCCAGGGATGGTGACTCCACCACTTCCCTGGGCAGCCTGTTCCAATGCTTGACAACTCTTTCAGTGAATAATTTTTTCCTAATATCCAACCTAAACCTCCCTTGGCACAACTTAAGGCCGTTCCCTCTTGTCCTATCACTTGTTATTTGGGAGAAAAGACCAACACCCACCTCACTACACTCTCCTTTCAGGTAGTTGCAGAGAGCGATAAGGTCTCCCCTCAGCCTCCTTTTCTCCAGACCAAACAACCCCAGTTCCTTCAGCCGCTCCTCATCAGACTTGTTCTCCAGGCCCTTCCCCAGCTTCATTTCCCTTCTTTGCACACAATCCAGCATCTCAATGTAAGTGACAGGTCTGTAAGACCACTTATTGCATGTTATCAGATGAAAAGATTCTATTCTTACATCTGGTACACAAGCTGGTCTGACAAAACCAACTGGGAAACCAACTGTGTCAACTAACTGGGAAAGAAAGAAATTCTAGGACAGACTTCTCAACACAGGACAGAAGCAAACTGCTAGACCAAAAACTGACACTACAAGAAGAAGGCAGGGTGCCGAGAGATCAATCTCAAACGATTCAGTAATTCTGGAATGGAAGAATTACCTTGAAAATCACATTTCCAAAAATAAAAGTTCCTCTTGCAGAGGATTATCTCCTTTTGAAACAAAATCACAAGCTTTTTTTGTGTGATTTTTGACAGCAGCTTTCAAGTATCAATATTGTTTCTTTTTTCAACATAAAATATGCATCATCTTATAAACATAAGTGACAGCAGCCCATAATTTGAACATTAAAGGGAACGTTTCCTCCAGGTTTCCATGATCCTTTGTAGGGAAATAAAGATACTGTTCAGGCTTTTTCTTTTGCTGACATCACAACAGGAATGGAGCCCTCACCACCAGCACAAAGAGACAGAAGACGTCATCATCCCAAATGAGCCAAAGAAAAGAGTGAAGCAAGGGAACCATACAGATGAGTAAGATCCCTGCCAGTGATATAATTATCTTCTGATGTCTGTCAGTTACCCTCCAGAAAATAATATTCATCATCTTTGAATTGCTGAACTAAAGGCTTCAGAACAACAGCTAAACCCCAACCCTGCTTAAAATAAAATCCATGGACTTGAGATGAAAGGCCCCAGATCTCCCTTGTTCACTGGCACTTTTCCAGCACTAAGCATTTACGTCTCTCCCACACGCTCAGAAACCCTGACTTGATCCCTATGGAAAGAAACGATACAGAAAAGCATTAATTATATGCATTTTGACAATGGTAAATCCAGATTGCTTTTTGACAAGGGAACAAAGTAAACCTACATCCATCAGGGTACCTTTTCAAGTAGTACTTGGTAATGGTAAAAGGTGTATTTTTACACAAGTACACTTATTTTATGACACTTTGCAGTGACTGCACCTACAATTGGGTGATAGTCTACACGCGATAGTGTCGATTGCTGCAGGTGTCCCATGACACCACTCTTCCTTAGCCAGGAAAGTTAACAAATGCCAACTGCCTGCTCAAAAATTTCTATTCAGTACAGGTGACACTACAACTCAAATGGCCAAAGTGAAGAGTTTTAGTGACAGGCCTTGGCACACGCAGCAGTGGAACTGTGTTTCATTTATGTACCTCCCTGGATTCTCCCTTTGGCAAGGGAAAGGGTGGTATAAATGTCTCTATTACTGAGGGCCCCGTTATTCTTAGTCTGTTTGTTGTCTTTTTGGGGAAAGGAAAGAAGCACGTTGTCACATACCCAAAGAGGATCAACTTCAAACTTTCTACTCCCTGCAGTAATTGCAGCTGTTATCAGACAGTCTTGAATACAAACAATTACTGCATAGCACAGAAATCAGAAAAGGGACTTCACAAATGAAAGCCCATTCCTTTTGAGGTGGGAATTTGGAAAAATGAGAGGTTAAGAACTCATGCCTACTCCACAGTGTACGGAAAACATCACCCAACACTTGGGCAAACAACTGATGTCTGAGATGACAACGTTCTGCGCAACACAAAGCAGAATTTGGTCCTAAGCATTTTAAATATAGTAAGTGATGAGGCAACATAATATTTTTAAAGCTAACAACCAATGCTGGATGTAACTAGTTTTAAGCTAATTAAACTTAACTAAGACTTACATAACATTACCAGAAAAGTGTTTTGTTCAAAAGTAATAGGATTTAGGCACAAAGTCCCAACTTTATCCATTGCCAGTGTGAAAAATAACAGACTTACAGTGACAGAAACTTATCCAATTGAAAACTGACTACACCACTCACATTTGCAGGAGTAGGCTTAACTGGCAGATAACTAGTTCTGAAGATTTAAGGTATTTCTTCAGAAAAGAATCCTAGCAGGTTATACCATCAGTTCATTTTTCACCTCCCATGTAAACAAATGTACTCACATCCTTCCTTTGGATAGGTCTTTTGAATTCTTCATTGATTTCCAAATGCTAATAAATAACAATAAGAAACAATCATTCTCTAACAGGCAGGCGAGCCAAAATTTCTGATAGTTAAATTTAAATGTCAGTTTTTAGTAGCAAAAGAGGAACTCTGCTACTCCACGTACACAGTTGTTTTGGGGGCGTTGTTGTTTGGTGGTGCTTTTGTTTTTTAATCTACTGACTACCTGAAGTGTTACCTGAACTGTTACCTCTTAAGGAAAAAGGGAAAAAAAAATCCCTCAATATTCATATTTTGTAGAATGTAATGAAGTCTTAAACTGGTGTTGCACATGCATAAAAAGAAAAAGGACTCCAAGATGATTGGTAATTGGTCATGAGGATTTATAAAAAACAAGCAATGTGAGAAAAGCTACAGTCTGGTTAAAGCTTTGCCAGCTGCTCTGTGTTTATCTACAGAATATCATTACACAAGTGAGAACGACAGGTGAACAGGTTGTTAACACAATAACACACTAGCAGTACCTTAATTAAAAAAAAATGAGTGAGATAATGATTTATTGAACAATAAAAATCAGGTGGATGAGTTTCTGAAATAAAAGCACACTCTCCCCAAACACATTTAAGTGGGGTTTTTTTCCTACAGAAGTATACAATATCAACCCCCCAAGAAGGAAAACCTGATCGTGGTTACACTAAACTAGAGTAGCCAACATTTGAGACTGCCACGCAGTCGACTTTCACTCATGAGGGATTAAGTCACTGCAGAGAGTTTCTATTTTTGAGTGCTCATAATACTAATCTAGAAAAGCATGTGCTCAAATCCATATTTTCTGGGGGAAGTACAGAAGCATATGCTGAACACACATTACTTAAGCTTTTGGGCATGCACTCTGCTGAACAGGAGCACCCTGCAGCCGAACTGCAGCTTGGATTTCTAGGAAAGAAGAGAGACTTGGGGAAGAGAAAGGGCTTTTGCCGGGGGGAAGCCAACACACTAAGCAGGCATGAGAAGTGATGGAACAGCCACTTCTTCCACGTGAAGAGTGGGAACCCTGCAATGCTGCCTCCTCCCCAGCCTAGGGCAGCCTATTTTTAATTAGCAAGAAAGAGTGATCTCCTTGTCTTTTTCTTGACCCAGGAGCTTTTTCATCCTATTTTCTCCTCCTAGCCTGTTAAGAAGGGAAGCGACAGCACAGCTGGGTAAGCACACAGCAGCCAGCCAAGGTCAACCCACCCCACTGAACTTGTTAAACACTTACCAAAAGCCTCCTCCTGCTGCTAATCTCCGAGTTTGACCTTAAGATAATTACATTTCATTCTCAGCTGCTCCAAGAATATCAAGTTTAAAGACCAAATATTTACTTAGAAACAGCAAATTCAGCTTGTTGGGATAAATATTGAAATGGACAAATCACTCTTTAAATGCTTTTATGTGGTTTGCTTCAGATTTGTCTAGATCTTTGTATTTAAACTCAAACATTACACTAAGTATCTTTTCAAACAAAATAGATTCTGCAGTGTTTTTAGTGATTTGTTACCCATCAAGAGGAAAACAGCCAATTTAGCTCCATGGGCTTGTTAATTGATTGTGTTCAATTCCAGATCTATAGCCCTGCCTTACACAGAGGAATGGTGTGGCATTTGGAAGTGGCACCCAACTATTTTTTCTCCAATAATGCAAACCCTCCGCCTTGCTATGCTGCATGTCTTCACACCTTCCTGCATTGGAAGACTTTTTAACTCACTAAAATTATGTTCTATGGACATGTCTAAATATTTATGACAATTCATGAACCCTGAGGCAAACAATGACCTCTTCTTGGACATGCCCTCAATATTAATGTCTTTCTAATTATTAGCTTGCTATACCCTTTCTTCCTTTAAGAATGAGACTTCTAACAAAAACAAATCAACCAAACACAAACAAAAACCTCAAAACCCCCCCACTTTGTGCAGCTGAAGTGCTTTGCAGCCTCTTTTCAGCTCCACCTTGTTTTAGCACGTACATACCCTAATAGTTTTTTTTCCCCTCAGAAGTCTGTAGTTCCAGTATTTTGCTCATGCTTAGCAGACCTGGTAGAACGCCAATTTTGCCTTGCTCTTCAGTACCGACCTGTTTTAAGCAATCTGCCATATACAGCATTTTGCTTCTGGATCAGGAAATAAATGTCTTAGTTAATCAGGCCATAGACAAAACCTGAACAAGAAAGAAACCTGGCCCAGCAACGAGTTCAAGCCTGCTGACTATAAAACAGTTACTCCACAGTCTTTCTCAGGTAGTAACAGGCATAGCACATTCCTTAGGTTTCCTCATATTGAAAGTGCATCTTCATTTTCCTTTGCCTCAGCAAACTTGCTCATGATGAGTCTGGGGTGTTCCATATTGTTATTTTAATAAAAGCACAGTCACCTGTCTCAAGTTGCTCACACATAACCTTATTTGTCTTGTAGGAGGCTTTCAATAAGCTCAGGTTGTACATGTTGCCAGATGTTCAGGATTTAACTACCTTGGCATCATATCATTAGCACAATCAATCAACAAGGAGATTTAATCAGAACTTTGTTCCAAAAACGCATCTGTTCAAGCCCAGTGACAAAGGAAACTTCTCTTACAGCCCTCAGCACAGAAAGTTTTCCCAGCTTCTGCCTTCTGACAATAACTTCAAATGAATGTCTGCGTAAGTAAAGCCTTTGATCTTATTTCCACTATTTCAGCTAAACCATATAAACAAGGAGCTTTCTGAGTCCCATCATCAAACTGGGTTACCTATTCTGTTTTCCAGATAACAGCAAGCTTCAGTCAGTGCCGGTCCTGTGCTCACCACAGCACCTATCTGTGGAGATTGATCCATGTCTAATAACGAACGCACTCAAGACAGCCCAGTCCTTCAGACAGAGCGCTGAACATCATCTCCTTCTGCAGAAAGTCCCCAACTCCTTTTAGGAAGGGACCCACACAAAGTTTTAGGAAACTTTTAGTAACTTTGTTCCTTTTAAGGACTTGATACTAATCTTAGTATCCTTTTTCCAAGCATGATGGAACACAAATAATGGCTTTGAAAACTACCAGAAAGAAGATGGGCAAGAAGAGAGAGAAAGGCATACAGCGTGACAACAGCGGACTTGAAACCATGCTAAAAACTTTTGAAATAGCCCATCAACAACTGTAACAAAAATAGATTAAGTACACAAAAAGCATGTGTCTGCTGGAAGACAGTAAACTAACTGGATGACAGTGCAGGGGAGAAGGCTCACCTGCATCCCTGCTCCTACCCACCCCCCGCCAGCTGAACCAAATCTTTTTGCTCAATTAGGCATTCCTGGGTCTTTTCAGACAATTCAGACAATATCCTCAAGGTCTGTTCTTGGTCACCTGGTCATGCAGAAAATCTCTCCTGGGAAACAAATGGGTTTGTACAGCAACTCCTGGTTTCTGTGCTAGCTCAGCATAGTTTTAGTTCGACCGTATTTCTCCTCATCAGCATGCGTGTTGGATACGCTGCACCAGCCTTCAGCTACTTCCCCTGCCCCAAACCCGCTCCTGTAAATCAAGACACAGAATGCACAAAAACTGATAAAAACTTAAATACAAACATGAATGCTTTTCTGCTACATATTTTCCCAAGATGGACAGTTCTATATTCATTTATTGAGAGAGAAAATAATAATAACTAAAAAAATATATAAATCACACAGCGCCCCACCTCCCCCACAAAAAAAAACCCAACAAAAAACACATCCTCAAAAAAACCCAAAAAAGAACCAAACAAAACCCAGACAAACCAACAAAAAATCCAAACTCAACCAAAACCTTCTAGTCACTACATATTATTGATTCATACAAGGATTTCAAAATCACATACTGTCCCTTCTGGCAAGATCAAGTTTCTCAGACCTGTTTGCTGCCTGTTTAGGCAAATTAAGACCAAAAAAAACCCCACACAACTACAGAACCACCTATTTAATGGAGATACACTTATTTTCCCATATTCACATAAACAGCTTTCAGAAAAGATGTAATACAGACATCGCATTGCCTATTATTTTCATTGATCAGCAATATCGCATTCACACTATAACTGCTCATGTTCAGGTTCTCCCCCAATGTATTCTGCAAACTCCTGGTTTCCAAGTGTTTCCTCTGGTATGCTAAATGACAGAAGAGGCAAAAGCATTAATTGCAGAACTGCTTTTCAAAGCAAGGAAATGCATTACCAGTAATGCTTATTGTAATATTTACAACGCTTTGGCAAGAATATGATTCAAGCTAGTTCTCCTTTGTTATGCTTGATAATAGCATCAAAAAACAATACTACATTGTAGACATCAAGAAAGAAACAGAAATCTGATCTTTGAAAAATGAAGCACACTTAAGTAATGCAAAAATATTAACTCATAGATGTACAATTCACTTCAACTTCAATGTAAACACCTACTACAGGTCTTTATCAGCAGGCAATAGTAACCTTTCTTTTCCACCACTGCTCTACACTGGCTTTACACCCAGCTCCAGAAATGAGCACTAACTAGGGACTGTACCAAAATCAGAGGCAGACTCAGGACTTTCCTCACATGTAATGGGGCAAAGAATTCCCGTGCTTCTAAAGCTTAAGGAAGAACACCTGCTGGAGCAGCTACAGTTTACATTACAGTGGCATAGCAGGTTAAAAAGTTAAACTGGTTCCACTATGAATACTGCATTTGAACAGAAGGTTCAGTGTACATGCACTTTTGGCTCAAAGCTATTAATTGCTTTTCAATTGAGAAACAGTATTTTCCTTTGAAGAAATAATCAGCATAAAATCAAAGTATCAAAAAAGTTTCCCGACATTTCTGAAATCAAAGTTCTTAATTATTCACAGAATTTCAAGACTATTCTGAAAATAGATGGTAATAGCTACATCCAGCCTGATTTATGCAGCTGTCCAGCCTACAGTCACACAATCACATTACTTGCCTTAAACATGGGAATTTGCTCTTGAACAAGCAAGAATAACAGTTGTCATCTCCCACTCCTCAGTTCTTTCCTGCCTTTCTGTTTTGTGTAACAAATGCAAGATGGAGGTCACAACTTGGAAGTACTTTCCCACTGAGTTTCTTTTCTTGAACCAGACCAGTTTCCTTCCAGCCCAATTAATACTTTGTTGTTCTATTCAAAGGTTCAAAGATGAGAGCTGCAGAAAGACCCCTCTAGATTTGCCCCAGGTACGGCAGCACCACTTCCTTTGGAAGTTGAGAGACATCCATTCAAACCTACTGGACTAAAAATCTCCTTTTTACCCTTACTGCCACCTCAGACACAAGCTTCCTTACATCTGAATTTAGCTCTCTTACCTGTAGCCTTTTCAGTTTTGCTCCCTCCAGCAGCAATTACTGTTGCACCAGCTTTAATTTTCAATACTCAGCATGTACAAAATGGGCAAGCATGCAGACTGCAAATGCCTGCAGAACATCAGGGACTACCAATGGTGATCTAAAAAAATCTCAAGGCCTTACTAAACATAAAAAACTGGCTTTTAATATATATGACACAAGCAACTGCAAAAAATACATAAAGGAGACCCATATTTTGCGTTTTTGTGGTGACTTGCAAATACACTCAAAGTAATTAATTGAGAAGTCTTACAGTAAAATGCTTTAGGTTATTCCTCCGAGCAGTTAGCTTATCTAGTCAGGCAACAGTTTCCTGATGTACTGAGTATTTTACAGCTTCTAAAGCTACTTTGCTTTTCCTTATCAACATATAGGTGAAATAAAGCATTCTCTTTCAAAGAAAATGTGGAGACTGATAAGGATCTTTAAATTGCACATATATGTGTCAATATAACGCAACTCAGACTTTTTTGTAGCTGCTATTTTTTTTCCTTGACATAATTTTTACATTATTTGTAATTCTCAATGATATATACAGAAAATCAATACAGCTTAGGTTAAAATAGAATATACCCAATTAAAAACTCTGTTCAGGAAGACACACTGACTTCAGAGGTTGATGTTATCACATCCCAAAATTGTGCTGTGAACACAAACACCATTCAAAGTCATGACTAACATCCATAATTATAGTATGTGTTGAGAAAATTTTTATTCATTTACTTTTTTGTTTATTTATTTGAGCGAAAAACGAAGTCCAGAATTCATCAACTAGAGCTGACAGGCAGAAGAATATAGCCTGGAAGTGATTAAGTCTGGGGATATGCATTAAGTTTAGAGAGGTATCAAAGATCATTTATATTCAACAAAACACAGTTATGTTTCTGAAATGGACTGAAAACACAGCAGTGTAAATCAAGCTGGTATTATACTTCTGGTCTCCAAGCAGCTACTGCTCAATTGTTCACATCACTACCTGCAACACTCGAAGGACTTGTCAGGTCTCAATACCACCTAAGACAAAAGAAAGGGCATTAACTGTAAGGGGTTGGGGGTGTGTCTGATTACAGTTCTATGGTAAAAGTACTGACTGATTACAACATCATGACTCATTTCAGGGATATGCATTTCTATATTTATTCCCTACAAAGCAGAATACTCTGTTAAAATTATGGCAAAAAATAATTTTCAGAATGCAGATTGTTTCAGAAAGAACAGGTTGTAACAGGCAGTTTCTGCATTTAAGTTACACAAAATCCACATGTAAAATATAGTAGTCACTGTTTAACAAGTCACTGAATGCTTAAGTACTGAGACAAGGAAGGCAATAAAATGAAGTACAGGATGCAAAAAAATCACAAACAAAAGCACCCAGGCTAAGACAGAAGTTAAACCCAGTGTTAAGAACAGGACAAATACAGGAAAGCAAGACATAATTGACAAGATGGCTTTATAAGCTCAACACAAACCTCACCTCTTTGAAAAGCATCTTCAAGTTCCATAGTAAACCCAGCCCTTCTCCTCACTGGTAACTTCTGAGTATCAAATCCCAAAGCTAACTTCTAAAGCTATGACAAACGCAGGCCTCCTAACAAGATAAAAGCTAGAGTAAATGGGGAACTGGAATTAAAAAAATTACATTAACAGCTCTTGTATATAAAATCGTAGAATGGTTTGGGTTAAAGGGACCTTTAAAGGCCATCTAGTCCAACCTCCCTGCAGTGAGTAGGGACACCTTCCACTAGATAGGTTTATAGAATTGTTTTTGTAAAAGACCATTTCAAGAAAGCTATGCAAGTTATTTTATTTCGTAAAGGAAAAACCACATTACCTGTGAAGTGAGACTTGCTAAATTACCAGAAGAGCCATTACAAACATCTTCATTTCCCAGGAAATAATTTCATTAGACAAAACATGAAAAACCAGGAGACTACTAGACTTCCTAATGATTATATATTACCACAAAGCTGTTAGCAGCTGTGAAGAGCAGATGTGTAAAGAGTTTGCCCTATATAGCCCAAATTTCTACAGGGAGCACAATGAGGCTGTGGTCTGGCACCCCACCATCACCAGGGTGCTGTTTGCTCCTCTCGTGCAGCACACGTGTGGCTCCGTGTTACTGCCCCAGCTGGACCTGCCCTCAGCCCAGGAGCGCAGGTGGCCCAACAAAGCCTTGTTACTCCCAACAGCAAACAAATGGGAGAACCTTCTCTCATACACTTTATTTCTCTCTGGACATATTGTTACATAAAAACTTGTTGAATAGCACCTAGAACAAGATAAACTGCATGAAAAAAAAAATAATCATAATTTAAAGAGAAAAGTTCCTTTTTTCTTCATTTTGCCCAGGTCAACACTGATTCAATGTTCCTCCTCATGCATCATCCTCTGCAACAGATGGGAAAACTATCCAGCAAAGCACCATTACTCACTTCAGCAAAGAACTGCAGCCGAACACAACATGACTCTCACACATTTCATTTCACATGCTGAGGAATTTATTCTGACTTGCAACGGATGAAGCTACCATGAAACCTTGCCTTAGTGCACCTCACCACAAGCACCACTCAATACAGGAGATGGTAATTTGGAAAAAGACATTGCCCCTACCAAACCAACTCAATCTTGTCAGCTTCCAAAGAAAGCAGAGCCAGAACACAGCCATCACAAAAACTTACTGCTTGACAGTAACGCTGTAGCAAACGAGTTGAAACTACATAAAGCTTTTCACTCATTCTTTGGAACATCTCAAAGTCTCCCTCAGGCTGCTAGAAGCCAGGCACAACTAGACAACAGGCAGCCACAGCACGGGAATTTGTTTTGGCAGCCTGGTCTTGCTCGCTCGCGGAGCCGCCTCTCCCCGAGTGCACGAAGCACATCTGCCTGCGCTGCACCTCAGTCCGCCGGCAGCACTCTCCCTCTTTCCAACCCTCTTCACCGCGCCAAAACAAAGCGCACTGCTCCTCACCAAAGAGCCAAGGCATTCGTGCGGTGAAGGACTTGCTAAAGTAAAATACAGAGGGATATTCCAGCGAGTATTTTTAACTGCAGGTAAGTTATTTTAAATCATTTTCTGAAAAACAGTACTTACCGTTGAGCAGCAGCTCATGAAAAGCAACATGCCAGCTGAGGATGGGGACCCAGGACACCAGATTTCTTTCAGAGGGAATACAACAGACCAGACACTTATGGCACTTTACACCAGAATAAATTTCAAATATGTATTTTCTCTGTGTTTATTTTTAAAATCAGGCCAAACCCCTGAATTGTACTGAAGGCTAATATTCTGTATTCACAGCAATCTAGCCAAGTTTAGGATATTCACCCTAAAACCTGCTATTATCCCCAAGGCTGTTTTGTTGTTAGTGTGTCTAGCCTGGAGAAAAATAAGCTACATTTATCTGAAGGAAAAGTTAAGGAATAAAACCACAATAAGACATAGTATGTATTCATTGTATCAGATTATGAGAAATGTTTTCATGCCTAAAGTATTCACATATTAAGGATAGCCCCCTCCTTGTCAGCCCACAGCCGGGGGCTGTAAATCCTCAGCAAACACACACACACAAAGTTCAAAACTCTTACCATAACAGGATCCTCTTCAGTAAAGACATAAGTCTGGTATTATGGTAAGACCTCAGCTACAAGAGGTTGTCTAAGGCTTTGGCAGCATTTTAGCTGGATGAAACACAATAATTTGCAATTTTAAAAAAACCCAAACAAACCAAAAACCAGTAAAGTACAGTTCTCTTCATTTTCCATCACATGTCACTACACAGAGTTTTATCAAGGTTTGTACCATTCTCTCCACTTATCTCAAAATTACTAGAGAGGCTCAAAACAAACAAGCAAGCAAAAGATACCAATTGAGTCCCGAGGGAGAGACAACATTAACTAGAGACAGCAGGTTGTACAATCCCACAAAATAAAATATAATCAGAAAGCTACATGCTCAAAAAAGTGGCCTTCCACTAAATGCATCTTGTACAGGAACTGATAAATAAGATGTTCGCTGGGAGAGACACATCCTAGGTGCCAGAGCATCACTGACACACAGAGAAGAGAAGGCAGTGTCCTGTTAAAATTTCAGTATCCATACTTTGGTTATTTAAAGAACATGGGGTGCCCCCTTCCCTTAAGACAAAAGAAAGCCTGGATTCAGTGCTCTACAAAGCTCTTAGCTCTCAATCACAAATTATCATAAATTTACCATCCCAGTCACTAATATTCTTTGTTCTTTTATATACTTTGAAGAGATATGAATATACATGCTGGGTAGTGTGAAATTAAATCAGTCTGGGTCTCCTGACTAAGCTGGTAGTTTATTGCTTCACATTCCCACCTGACTTAGAGTCCCTGCAGAGGTTTCTAGACCCTTATCCAGCCCAGCCAGAAACACCACCTAGACTGAGATAATCCACTCTGTGGACTTTCTCCCCATTCATAAAATCAGTGCACTTCCTTGCTGGGAAGAGAGTCAAAAGTAGCAGTTTTTTCAGACTATCTCTTACGTTTGTCTGTCAGCTCATGCCAAGAAAAATCCCACTTTGGCATAAACAGCCACAGCACCCAAGGAAGAGAGAGGAAAAAAGCGTTAACACCAAGCAGTCCAAAAGAAAAACAAAGTTTGGTACAGTCAAATCACACCACATTCACCTGAGAACTGAGCATTAAGGACCCAGTCTAGTTTTAAAGTGTCATATCCAAAGACACCACAGCTCTGCAAGAGAAAGGTTGCCCATCCCCACACGAGACCATGAACGCCGAGTAAAACAACCAATTCTGCAAGGGCAAAGTATAACCAGGAATCAACATATGCAAACATTGTCTTCAAAACTTTTCAGTTCTGTGCAGCAGACGACTTAGCTATGCCAAAATACTTCTGAAACACAAGATGTGCTCGTTCATGGAAGCTCTTGCTACTTGATTCTCCCATGTGTCCTCTAGCACCAGGCTGCTGAGGCAGCCCTCTACTGACACAGGAGACTGAAGTGGAAAAGCTGACATCATACCTGATGGCTCCAAACCACATGTGGACTAGCAGCCTTGGCTTACCCCAAAAAAGCTTACACAGGAACAGAGGTAAAATGTAAAGAACCAAGGTTAATTTCAAGAAAACACAGTAGTCACTTCCCAGGGAGACATATGTGCTGCTTTCGTTGGCCAGAGCCACAAACTTGCCCTGATAGCTTTGCACTAAATATGATTAAGATGCCTATGAACTGAGATCAAACCAATCAAGATTAAAACACTGGCAGTGATACAGAGAGGAAACGGCAGAACAAGTGGACAGAAGGATCTCCTGGAAACTGCACCTACTACTGGGGTAAGGTAAGAATTATCTTTCATTTTTTTTTCCTGTGACCAATGGAAAAACCTGGGATTAAAACTCCATTCTGCCTGTAATACAGCTCCATTAAACATACTAAATGCACTCCAAAAAACCTAATCCTTACTTGTATGTTGGCCATATCTCATTCAAGACAATACCAATGTTCTTGCATCATTCCAAAAAACCCAACAAGTCATGATTTTTAGTATGGATTCATCAAGAAACTGGCAATTACAACATATGTTGCTTTGATTATCACAAAGTCAGAAGAGAAAAGTGAGAAGGACACTTTCCATCCAGGACAGAAAAGTTTTCACATATCATCAGGTTTATTCTTTCAGTGGTCCAAATTTTTTTTCCTTATAACCAAAATCCTAGTAGATTCTCATCAGAATGTTCATGGCCATAAAAAGCAGAAACATTTTAACATATAAATCTCTAATATGATAGGTGAGCTATAATTTTAGAGAACCAGATGACCCTCTGATCCCACACAGTTCACATCTGCACCAGAAGAAGCTCAAATACTGGTATTAGGGCATCTAGACATTTCCAAGCATCCTGACATCTGGTTTCTATAGCCACAAAGATCTGTTATGGTTACTTTGGCTCAGTTTAAAAACAAACTACTGAACCTCTGCAGCACATAGAAGAGAAAATACATTTAAAGTTGGCTTATGTGTAAGAACATATTATAAAGCAGAATTATACATAAGGTTCCCCAGTGACTGTTTGCCTTACAGAGGAAAGGTTAAACTGCTTAGAGAAACTTTTCGTAAACGGCTAGAAAATGAACCACATCCCGTTTTTTATTGCTGGCCATTGCCATTCAGACATCATACCACCCTGTGAAGATAAATATGAACTGGTTTGCATATACCCAGGTGAAATTTTGCACTGAGTAATAATAAACTACAAAGAAATTTCCAAAAAGTGCTAATCAGCTTCCACATCCAGCATTCCAGAGCACAGTAAATACTTCTGTCTATAAGAAACAGCTGCATTCCCATCACTTCAGCATTCTGCAGCACACGAACAGCCAGGCTGAAGGCAGACTGACAGATTTACAGATATATACACAAAGAAAAAATCTTTGCTGGTTGCCACTGGAAAAGTTCACATAAAGAACCAAACTGACAGATTGAACTGGGTGCTGATAATGAACAGATAAACTAGAATTCATCTTCTTACAAAGTTAAAATAAAACTTTTCCTTAACTCTTTTCTTATCCTATTTATCTCATACACAAAACAACTCTTTTGCAGCATCTACTTTTTCAGTGGCATCTTGACAGAGTGACAAAGAGTCTGGCAATAAAAACAACTCTCAACACATTTATTAAGGTGGGCATGCCAACAACTTCTTAATAGCAAAAAAGTGTGCATTCATGAGTTTTATGCCACCCCTCATACTTCCTATCTTCCATTTTTTGGTTATTATAAAAAAAGAAAATCATTTTAGCTCAGCAATAACCTAAAAGTAATTCGTTTTCAAAAAAATGCTATGTCCCTTTCTACAGTTTAATAACCAAGCTTGATATAATGTTTGTATTACCATAGTTCTAAAACAGGCTTCATCATGATCTGACTATGCAGCAGTGTCCCCAAATCATCCTGAGCCTCAAGACTTTAACTTTACAGCAACCTTTAAAGAAAAAGACAGAAGGAGAAACCTCAAACAGAAGGCAAGCAACAGACTGGCTTGGTAGACCCACGCTGCCTTTCCTCCCTTACCTTTCTGTAATACTAGTTGAAGCCCTCATCTACTTGCTCAGCTGTTCAGTTTTGCTCTTACTCACCCCCTTTTCATAAATACATTTTTTTCTGTATGACAAATGTAAGGTGTAAGAGCATATTTTGAGACCTAAATACAGGTTTTGTTTTCAAAAGCTGGCTTCTGCTGGTGTGCGTAGTCTTCACAAATTTGTTGTAGAGCAACAAGTAATTATTTGGACTTCACTTTAATGTCAAGTGGCTACAGGCATGTTTTCCTTTCAACACTCAACAGCGAAGCAGAACAAGCCAAAAAAGACAACCTAGAGTTAACGATCTCTGTTTTTACTCAAACTTCTCCAGAAAACAAACAAACAAAATGTAACACTATTCCTGTTGCATTTAGCACATGTTTGATGTCAGGTTCATAGGTTCAGTGACAATAAACAAGTCACAGAAGACAAGATGACAACATAACCACGTAATTCAGCACACACAGCAAGGGGAGAAAACATTCACTGCTGACAATCTCTCTCTACCCTATCGCTATCCACCCGTGGTGTGCGGCATCAACTGCAACTAACAGCTGAGCGTTATTACAGTTAGGAACTCTGCAAACAAATTCAGCATCTTCTTACAGGTTCACTCAAGCCTGTAAATTAACAGATTATTTTTTTTAAGCACTGTAAATGAGAAACTGTGTTCCCACTCCAAATGCTATGGACACAGCTTGATCCCATCAGAAACAGTGACACTAGGATGGAACAAGTGTCTATCTAGCTCAGGGTCCCATTTCCAGCTGTGGATCACAGCAGATACCCAAAGACTACATGGATTGCTGGAATCTGGCAAGTATCACCTGTAGCTAAGTGACTTTCTGAACTAGAGTGGTGTCTAGGACTTCACTTCTTCCCTTTGCCCAGGTGCTTCCTGAAAATACTGCAAACACCAGAGATCCATAGCATCCTAGGGCAAGCTGCTCCACAGGTCAGTCGTGCTGAGGAGTAACAGCAAGCCTTTGTTTATTCTGACCCTTCTTCACACAATGCCCCTTAGTTTTTGTACTACAAGAAACGTGAATCTTCCCTGCTCACCACAGTGCTCTCCATAAGCACCTACCGTGTAACTTCTGCTTTGTCTCAAATCCTAGAGCCAGTAACAAGCTGAACAGAGCAGCCTCACCTAGGTGTTCTTAATGAGTTTGCCTGTTAGACAACAAGATCTACAAGAAGGGACACTTGAAAACTGAAAAAGACAATGAGCACCAGAGGGGATGGGAGGAAGGTGTAAGTAGTGACGCTGCCTGAGAAAGATGCACCATCCAGTGACTAATGATAATGAGGAGGCTCTCTGGCCTCCTCAGCGTATCGATGAGCATCCCTGAGCACCCAGGTTTACTCCAGAAGTTATTGTGTAAACACGTAGACATTGAAATAAGGGAGGGGGTGGAAACAACACACATGGCACAGTGGCAGTTGGCCCTCTCCAGCAAATAATGGAAAAAATTAAGAAATTATAGAGTGGCTGTTTTAGTAACCAATCTTTACTGACATCCTCTGCTAAGAGGACACTGTTGTGTATTGTTTACATCAGAAGCAGATGCAAATAGAAGTATCTTTACATACACACTGATGTTTAGACAGGTTCTTACTTGTAGACTAAAACTCAGAGAAAATAACCCAAGAAATCTAAACAGGCTATTGCAAATAAAGCATAGAACCCATTAAGGGTTTTTTATCTGCATGTAGGAAAAACTTCATGACTCAAAGGACCATCACATACACCAACTCTGAGTTAAGTCAAAGGCACACAGTCCACAAACCTTGTTCAAGCAGGAACAAGTCTGAGTGCCCCAGCAGAGAAACAATGCCCATTCAGCCCAACCTCACTGGAGCCTTCAGAGCCATCACAGCTGGGCTGTTGGCTCATAGAAACACCTGGGCAAGGCCAGCATGAACCACCCAAAAGCACCACTGTGAATCTAACACCTTGGTTATTTTACCCCTGGAGCTCAGTAGCACTTACACAGTTTATTAGCAATCATATTGAGTGTTCTCCAGTAGCGTTTGTTATATGCTTCAAAGCACAAAATAAAAACCATGACTCAGGAAAACGAGGTAAGAAGTGACTTTCACACTTGATACATGGTAATTTAAAGCACAATAATGTTGGCTCATTATCACATATCTGAATTGAAATGAACCTTCAACACAACTAATGTTCTAGGAAATTTACATTTTTAGCACAGAAACCAAAGGAACACCAAACTGCAGAATGGGAAAATCTCATCTTCCTCACCATAGGCTACAACAGAAAAAAAACCTTGGACTTTTCTGAGGAATGTGACTATAAATGAGAAATTAAGAAAAAGAAAATACTTTAGGCAAAAATGATAAGAGAATTCTTTAATCAAAACTATCAGTTATCTGCTACACAAAGTAACCAACTTCAAGTGGGCTTCATTATAATATAATAGACTTTAAAGACTGTGTTGGGTTTGGGGGGCTGTTTTTGGCAGTGGGAGAAGGGGCTTCAGTGATGGCCCCTGACAGAAGCTTTGCAAAGCTCCCCTGGCTCCAAGGCACACCAGCCCCAGTCCAGGGTGAGAGAATGAGTAACAGAGAAACATCTCTGAGAATCCATGTTTGTGAGGGGAAGGACTGTCTTGAAAAGAGGAAGGTGGAGAGAACCTGGAGGAGAGGCCACTGACCTGAACAAAAGTCAACCATCAGCCTAAACAAGGAGAGAGAGAGCTTCATTGCCAGGAGGAGGAGGAGGAGGAGGAGGAGGAGGACGGGGAGGACCGAGAACCTCAGACACCCAGTTCAACTGCATGGATTAGGGGAAAGTAGGTTCCCTGCAGCCCATGGAGGTTCAATGGTGGAGCAGAGACCCATGTGTAGGCCATGGAGGACTCCACACTGGAGCAGAAAAGCTGAGCCTGGGGGCAAGGGTGAATGAAATTAAGACCCCAAGAGTCACTCACTGACAGAGCCAGGGTGGATCCCCAGAGGTGGGGGGTGAGTCTGCAGCCCGTGGATGTCCCCATGCCGGTGCCGGGAGCTGTGACTGAAGAGGTCTGTGACTCCATGGGAACGCGTTGGAACATCTTGTTCTTGGATTTTCATGCCAGGAGAACAGCAGAGGTGAACTGACTGAACTCCCATTCCCTGTCCCCTGTGCTTCTTGTAGGGGGGAAGGTAGAGAAATTGGGAGCAAAATTTTTTGAGACAGGAAAGAAGGGAGGGGTGGAAGGAAGGTGTTGTAAGATGTGGTTGTTATGTCTATTCAGATGGTTTACAAAGAATTATATTGATTTTTCTTCCCCAAGTTGAGTCTGTTTTGCCCATGACCATAACTGGCAAGGGAGCCTTCCCTGTCCTTATCCTAATCCTGTGCCCCCTTTGTTGTGGTTCCCATCCCATCTCATCAGGGGGGAGGAATGAGTGCAGGACCACATGGTCCCACTGTGGGTTAAACCACCACAGGAAGTTATAATTCAAACTTGGTTTTGATAATTTTTGTATTAAGTTACTTTTCATCATGTTATAAAACTTATTTTCAGATTCACCTAGAGGTGTCGCTATCCAGCCAAAGCGGATGCGTAGAAGCAACCAAATTCGCAATTCATCTTTACAACATGCTACAAGGCCATTTCCTCAACTATTTATTCATTAAAGTACATTAAATAAAAGGTATGCCAACTATTTAGACAATCTGTATAACTTCAAGTTTCATAAGAAACTTTTTCCTCTTTGTTAAGTGAAAACAATCCAAGCTACCTAAGACCACATGGAGCCTCCATCGGATCCTCAGAGAAAGATTTAACACAACAAACGATACCCAAACGAGAAGCCTTCACATTTGTATTGGCTTTCCCTATCTGTATAGAAGTGTTGATGTGCACCTAAGGAAAAGCAGAACCTTTCAATCAAGAATACCTGATGGGAAGCTTTCTTATTCGTTACCTCTTTCATAAAAGCTTGCTTATAAATTACTGTATTTCAGTTTTCAGCTTTACTACACATGGCCTCCCCTTTGCTGAAACCATGTCTCCAAGAAACTTACTCTGATTTCTCATTCAAATATTTTTTTTTTTTTCCCACCAAAGCTTGCCCTTGCTCTTGGTTTTAGAAAGAAAAAAAATTATTCATAAGACATAGTAAGTGTTTCCATACTAAGTTATCTGCTTTTTACAAACCCACTATTAAATGGACATGTTGGGGAGGGAGGAGCAAAAACAAGTAACTCCAGCTACAGTTTTAGGCTGCTGATGTGATACAGATTTTAACCTGAAGCATTGCTAGGCTGGTGACATTTTGCTAAGGAACCATGATATGATGAAGCACTAAGCTGAAAACTATATTGATTAAGTAAGACAAGGGAAAGTAAGGAAACTGAGAAACAAAGAGACCCCCAAGGAAACAGCAGAACTTCCAACCTCTTAAGTCATGCAACCAAGATTTGTCGCCTCATTTAATTAGTGTATTTTCTCTTGCCGTGTTTCTTTCAGTTTTCTAATTTCTATTCAAGTGATTAAAAGCTGTAGCTCTTAGAAGCCATTTTACAAACTTTTTCATTACTCAGTGCTTATATAAAATAGTATTTAAAAAAATCAAAGTAAGATGAAAAAGCTGAATGAGCCAGCAAATTGATTAAATAAAGAATGGACCTCCATAATCTTAATTCTAACTTTCATGTTTTGTGAACGATGAGAAAAACATCAGCTGTGGGTCTGGCAACACTGCCGAGTGCTGTATGAGAATCTGTTATCAACATTAGCACTAAATCCCTCTGTGACTGTGGATCAGTTCTAGGCCTTTTACCATGTGGTTACAGCCTTCAGTTTTAGCCTGCAACTACATGTTTAAGTTTAATAAAACCGTGGTCTACCCTGTGACTCACATGAGAAGTCATCGTGAACACTTGTTGCACTAAACCCATAACGTGCCCACCTCACACATGGAAAATTAAGGTAACGTCTCAATCTTACAGCACTCCCTTATTGCAAAGCACTGCAATATGGAAGAACATTGTGAGAATGAAGTCATGAGTGTTTATAAAGCACTTGGAGATTCTTGGATAAAAGACATTATAATTAAAAATTAAATTACTTTAAACGAGTGGGAGGCATTTTGCATCCTTCCCTAACAGAGCTCATACCCCTACTCACAGCACCACTGCTACAACACTCCCCCCTTCCATGGAGCCTGCAGGGACAGAAAATCCAGGTTAATTCTGAAGTTCAACCCTGCCTGAAGTTACAAATCTGAAACCATTGCAGTTGAGGAAATTCAGCTTTCTTATTTAAGTAAGGCTGAGATACACTAAATCCAAAACTTTCAGCCTCGCTTAGATTAGCAATCAATACAGCAACCCTTCAGTGAGCTTAAAAAGTATTGCTACCATAACTTTTTATAGTTTTAAACAATCAATATTTGCAGAAAAAAAAATTATACTGACTAAGCAAGTAAGAAAGGGTACTGAGACATTAAAATAAAAAAAATTCTGTTCACAAGCTTTTTATTATCATCTGGCTTTTTTATCACTTGTGAGCCAAGTTAAAAAAAGCCAAGCACGCTTTGCTGAGATAATTTTTCATATATACAGCAATCATTTCATACAACAGAAGAGGTATATTTCACATTTTAAAGCCCACTATATCTGAAACTCTACAAACACACTGAAATGGTCTCCATGCTGAAAGAAAAATGGCTATAAGAAGGCAATGACATCAAGAATTTATTGTGCAACTATCCATACATATATTATTATTTTGTCCTAAAGACTACACCTCTGTCTAAAGTGAGACTTTTGGTATTACTGAATATGAGGAGGACTGTGATAACCATAAAAATAACAGTTATACACGTTAGCTACTGCATAATTTGTTGGATCAAATGTTATGCCTAACTTGCCTTTATCATCAAAAGCCTTGTCTGAAAAATAGCGGCTTCAGTGATCAGTTCAGTTAAGACATTACAGGCAACTGTGGAAATGGACGTGGAAGTGAGCTGATCTCCCATGTTTTTACCATAAGCTTGAGGCCAGAGCAACAAGCTGGCAAAATTACAATGGTACCTAAGGAGTGACAACTACATATTCCATGTCACAGTTAGTGACCTGCATTGGGTACCTGGTTATAAGGCCACTTTTAACAGTGGCTGGATGGCTCAAGCAGTAAGTGTTCGTACATGTGTTTGACATCCTGTCCTGGTTTTTGCTAGGATAGGGTTAATTTTCTTCTTAGTAGCTAGGAAGCGCTGTGTTTTGGTTTCAGTGAGGATTGTTATGAGAACAATGTTGATAACTGCAAGGACACTGTGCTTGGGCAGCTTCTAAGAAGAGAGGATGGGAAGAGGGGAGTGGAGAAGAAGAGTGTAATAATTAGTAAAACCCAGAAGCGGCAGCTGGATATGACAATCAGATATTCCATATCATACCACATCATGTTTAGTATATTAACCAGGAATGACTGGAAAGGGGGGATTCTCTCGGGAATCGCTCGGGCTCGCTTTTCCGGGATTGTGATTTCAGTTTCAGGGTTCCTCATTGCTCTGTGGGGATCGTTATCAGCGGGTGGGGAGTGATTGTACTGTGCATCACTCATATATACATATAGTTGTCATTATTATAACTATTTTAATTTTATTTTACTCTAATTATTAAGTTGTTCTTGTCTCAACCTACAAGTCTCCTCACCTTTCCCACTCCACTTCTCTCCCCAGTTCCCTGGGTGGGGCAGCTGCGAGTGGCTGTGTCTTGTTTGGCTGCCAGCTAAATTAAACTATCACACATAGGCAAGCTAAAAATTGGAAAATCCACCCAAGACAGAGGATACTGATTTACATCAGTAAGCTGGTAAGACCTGACCACATAAAACTGGCAATTCTAACCAGCCCTGCACTATAACTCACCCTCCCACCTGCATATGCAAGACTTGCAGAACAATCCTCAGCTTTTACACAGCCAAGTTCTGGGCAGCCGGTCCCCTTCCCTGCTTCTTCAGTTACCCAACACAAGAGAACTGCCTGTCTTCATAGTCTCTGTCGACAAAGGAAACCTACCCTGACAAAAACTAAAGCACCCCTTCCCAATAGTCTTCTAAAGGTTGCTACAACAGGGAAAGTAAGTTGGCATACTGAATAGAGAACCTAAAAAAACCCAAAAAAAAACCAAAAACAAAAAAACCCTTAAAAAACCCCAAAACAAAACCCAAACAACCACAAGGAAACCAAAACAATACATGTCTGTTACAATTAAATAATATTACATTTAGAGTCTGAAAAATACCCCACTTCAGGTAAAAACCTGGTAGATCTTACAAATAAGATCTCCCTCCTTTTGCTATCTAAATAGGAAAGGCAAGTGCAAAGGTACAGCAACTGTTTTAAAATAGGTAAAAGCTCAAACATATTAGCATCACACGGATTCATAGAAGAGATTGCGTTGGAAGGGACCTTTAAAGGACATTTTGTCCACCCCCCCTGCCACGGGCTGGGGCATCTTTCACTATATCAGGTTGCTCAATAGATTTCCCTATTTAAAGCATTAAATTCTGCCCTGGCTTTGGCTGGGCCTCTCGTGCTTTTTCAGAGCATGTTATTGCTGCCAGTGGTTGCATAAGAGAATGACTGAGATTTTCAGAAATGCCACCAGAAGTAAAAAATATAACCCTAGGAACCAAACAGAAATTCAATTATCTGCAACTTTTCCCAGATACATTATTTTTCACAAGCAATAACCTGGAATTATGTTTAATTTTAGGATGCTCCCTCTAAAACAAAAATCTATTTTTAAAAAATTGTTATGCTGTGCACAATTTAATTATGTGTAAATATACTACAACTCACTATCTACAATGTCTGCCAGATAAAAACAGACAAGGAATATAAGGGACCTGGTGCATTTGGAAAGTTCCTACCATCTTCAGCTTAAAAAAAAAAAATAATAAAAAAATCAGTTAGGCTCCAAATAGAGAGTTCTGCTGCGAGCCTGATGCAGGCCCTCTAGCAGCAAGATTATGTGATTATTTCTGGATGCCGCAGTCATGTGGTTGCACAGCAAAGCTTTTGTCGGAAACATGACACAATCCCATCGCACTCGAATTGCTGGCAGCAACTTGCAGTTTTGCATCTTCCTAAAACACACCCACAGTGACAGTAAAGAAATACCAGCTTTTTTTTTTTTTTTTTTACAGTCTCAACTAGTCAAAGACTTTATATTCCTTCTTGCAGTAAATGTAAAGGTTCATTTTCCTCTTTTGTTTTTTTACTGTGTGTCACTTCAGTTGTATGTTCGCTGGGTCCCAGTAAATCACAGAGCATTAATATTCCCCCAACTCCCCCGACTCCAAACCACCCCTGCATGAGAGGAAGCCTGGCTAAAGACTGTAGAATAAGGAATTTTAAAAGTTCTGGCTGATATTTACTCTCACAGTATCTTTCCCTCAGGTACAAAGAGGATTTACAATAACCAAACTATATAATACAAATTATTTAATAGAAAAGATGCACAGTAAATTATTATCTACTTCATAAGGCATCTATTTGGATGTTATATTATTCAATGCAGGCATGTTTTTCAAACATTATCCTATAGTCTCTCATTGTACTCCTCAGAAAAACACCAGACTTACAAAAAATATTTCACTGTATTATACCTTAAAGACCAACTCACTTGTTTAGCTTTAACTACTTCTCGACCTCGAACTGCCCTAAATTCCGAGTATTTACACGTTCAAGTGCTACATCTACCTAGAAACAAGGAAATAGTTAAAGCATGTACAGAATACTAACCATAGGTTTACAATTGACAACTTCTATAAAAACTGACTACAAAATTAAGTATGTTAGATGCTAAACAACAAAATATGTTTATAATAGAACATGCTATTTCGAAATACACATATTAGGCTCTTATGCACGAATCATCACCTGTTTTCTTTTACCTATGAATACTATATACTCACTGACAGGCACATGGAGTACTAAAAAATACTCAGTTTAATTACCTGATTTCAGGATAAGTGGCATCTGGCCATAAAAATCAGATCTTGTAACTCACATGGTATATTTTTGTAGCATTCGGTTTTCTGAAAGCTCATAGAACAAATGTTCAGCAAATAAAACTAAATACCATCTAATAAAGTTTAGCAAAAAGTTATTAAAAAGAAAACCTCATATTAAAGTCATAGAAACCTACAGCCACCATAGGAGTGTTCCAGAATACCTGGGAAAGATTTTGTAATGAAGAAACTCCTATTCCCAGATTCAAATAAATTAATTTAACAACGGTAGGAGTGGGCTTTCCTGTGTCTATGAACACACTTAACTGCTGTGAGACAGTAGGCAATCAAAGAGCACAGTTCAAGCACCAGTCTCTGCAGCCTTCCTAGAAGACAGCTCCTAAATTGTGGCTGTAAGTGGCATCGTAACAGCTGCCAGTAGGGCTCTTGGCTGGAAGTGCAGTCAGAAGTGATTTACAAACAGTAATTCTAACACAGAGTTTATACTTCAGCCTTTGCTAATTCCTGTCATAAAAGGGCAACTTATATCAGCAAAAAATGTTCTTTGCCCAGTTTTTGTTGGCCAGACTGAAGGCCATATGCTGTACCAGCCCAACTCTTACCTGAAACCCTCCCCAAGCCCTTCAGAGGCTTTTTTCTGATGTTTGTTGTAACAGCAAGGTGTGTGATCTCATCCCATCGCAGCCAACATCCCCAGGACATGCAGGCTTTGCTGGTATACCTGGCTGAACTCAGCACATGCCTGCACACAAGAGCTCAGAATAGCATCCAGGGGGTGAGGCAGAGTTTAATGCACACTCAACTACAGCTGAATGCATGAACAGCAATTTGCTTTTTTTCCTTGGGAACACGCTAAATGAGCCAAGCTGTAACGAGCTCTGTTGTAATTGGTTAATGACTTTAAAGTTCTAAAAAAGCAACTCAGAAAATGAAGAGCATCTGCATAATGAAAGCTTGAAAAATAATATTTTGCACTTTTGGTATCTACAGGTCCCGGTTAAAAAAAAAAAACAGAGCTATTAAAGTCAGACAAGTAACAGCATACAATAATTAAGCAACCTGCTCGTGGTCAAACAGGATAATTACTAGGTACAACAGAGGAACACTGGGAGCTCACAATGCATCTGAAGCTTCTGGGAGTTGTGTTAAACAAGAGTGGATATGAGATAAAATGCAGCTCCAAGTCTCAAGCTGGACAGCCAAGACCAGTGCTTGGGAAATTGGCTGCCAGCAGCCTGGACAGGCATGTTCTCTGCTGGGCTAAATCTGGCTGGATGGCTGGGCCCAAAGCGCGGTGGTAAATGGAGGTAAATGTTACCCTGGGAAGCGGGGCCTCAGCATGGGTAACACCTGCTTGTGGAGGCAAATGCCACAGCCACAAACATTCCCCCTTCCTCCTCCTCTGCCTGAACTTTCAGTGCCTACTTGCCTTTCTGGCTGTGTCACCAGCACTGTTTTAGCCACCAGTGCAAAGCACAGCAGCACACAGGCTGCTGGACAGAAAGCTGACTTCACAACTGCACCTCAGCCAGACCCAGTACCGAGCTATTAAAAGATGTTTCTGACTTCTTTGTCCAGTCCCAAGATCCTGACTTCAAAATGACTTTCCAGCATTATCCTGAAAAATAGGAGAGCAGCAATGAAAACCTTTAAAAGAGTCTACCCATCTTTAAACAGGCATTTTCAGAAACTTAACATATTCATTGTGCTTAACTTCCTTGGCTAAAACTCAGTGACAGTTTCGTGAAGTCACTTCAAGTCCTGCCTGCAACAGACCAGAGAACCATGAATGGCAGAAGCAGGCTTGAGAGAAAGAGCAGGCTCGCAGCAGTGAGGTATGATTTGTAATGTGCATGTTTTGTTTTGCTAGAGGAGGTGTTTGGTTAAAAAACCAAACAAATAAAACACCAAAAGCACAAACAAAAAAAAAAATAGAATAATGCAAGATAGTAAAGTTTTTATTACTCATTCCTTCCAGTCCTACCACTTCTGTACAAGTCAGTTCAGACAACTTTGGGCTTCTCTTTTGGGTTTTATATTACTGTCCCCTTGCTTTCTACAGTTATAAAGCTGGAGACTTTTTTTTTTTTTTTAATGTTAATGTTCCTCCTCTAGGGAGCAAGGGTACCCCAGATGTGTGTTTATTTGTTTGCCAGTTCAGGTGCTTATTGGTACTGCACTCAAAATGCTGAAAAAAATGTATAGACATTCCTGAGCTGGAGGAGGTGTGTGTTCAACAGAATCTGATGTACACATTCAGTCTTCACTTGGTTAAGCACAGGCCACTCTCAAAACATTTTGTTCCCCAGATTCAATTATCCTGCATGCAGTTACTGTCTAGAAGGATTTGTTCACTAGAAGATACTCAAAACTTGTATTCAATAATAAAGCTACGTATTAATGCTTGCTTTGTGACAGGAGGAATCTGGAGAGGCTCAGCCGTGTGTAACATTCAGATTCAGAGTTCTGTATATATTTCAGAGTCATCTTATTTTGACTATTTTCATGAGTTAAAACAACAAAACCCCACAAAAGTTGGAAGATTTTATGTGCCCTCCGAGATCCGAATTAATGAACATTTTAGTACGAATCTGAGACACATTCAAATTTCAAGTGAACCACACTGTTTATTGCCAGTATTCAAGTTAAACCACAACAATTACATTAACAATTTTGCAATCAGTTGGCATATAGCTAATTCCCAGGATTTTTAATTAAAGTGGATTTGGAAGAGAATTCTTTAATCAAAACTATCAATTATCTGCTACACAAAGTAACCAACTTCAGGTGGGCTTCATTATAATATAATAGACTTTAAAGACTGTGTTGGGTTTGGGGGGCTGTTTTTGGCAGTGGGGGAAGGGGCTACAGTGATGGCCCCTGACAGAAGCTTTGCAAAGCTCCCCTGGCTCCAAGGCACACCAGCCCCAGCCCAGGCTGAGAGAATCAGTAACAGAGAAACATCTCTGAGAATCCATGTTTGTGAGGGGAAGGACTGTCTTGAAAAGAGGAAGGTGGAGAGAACCTGGAGGAGAGGCCACTGACCTGAACAAAAGACGACCATCGGCCTAAACAAAGAGAGAGCTTCATCACCAGGAGGAGGAGGAAGACAGGGAGGACAGAGAACCTCAGACACCCAGTTCAACTGCATTGAGTAGGAGAAGGCAAAGGAGGTCCCTGCAGCCCATGGAGGTTCAGTGGTGGAGCAGAGACCCATGTGTAGGCCATGGAGGACTCCACACTGGAGCAGAAGAGCTGAGCCTGAGGGCAAGTGTGACTGAATTGAGACCCCAGAGATGCTCAGTGCCAGAGCAGGGGTGGACCCTTAGAGCTGGGGTAGGGTGAGGACGTGTGCTGGACCAGAGGCCCGCCTGTAGCCCGTGGATGTCCCCAAGCCGGAGCCAGGAGCTGAGCCTGAAGAAGTCTGTGACTCCATGGGAAGCTTTGCAACATCTTGTTCTTGGACTTCCGTGCCGGGAAGAGCGGCAGAGGTGAACTGGTGTTGTAAGGTGTTGTAAGATGTGGTTGTTATGTCTCACTGTGCTACTCGGATGAATGGCAACAAATTATACTGATTTTTTCTTCCCCAAGTTGAGTCTGTTTTGCCTGTGACCATAACTGGTGAGTGAGCCATCCCTGTCCTCATCCTAATCTGTGCCCCTTCGTTGTGTCTCTCTTCCCATCTCACCAGGTGGGGGGAGTGAGAGCAGGACCACATGGTCCTACCTGTGGGTGAAACCACCACAAAGATGAAGTACAACAGGGGGGGCTTTTTTGTTTTCTTCCACAGAACTGTGAAACCCTGAAGATGACAAACTATAAGATGATGGGACATCTTTCTAAATAAACTTTGTCAGCATGCTTTTTCACTGTTAAATTCTGTTTAGCTAATGACAACCTATTCTCCACAATTTTTCCTTGAGTCATTACCATAATAAAATTTGGTGACATTTAGAGCCAAGGAAACCCATCTGCTAACACATGGACAGCTAGTATCTTTGACAGCCTAATTTTCATCAAGGACAGGAGAAGAAATGATCTCTTGCTAACACCACATATATCACAGATGAGATCAGCCTGTGCTTTTTATTATTCTACATGGATTACATTTGGAAAGGGAAATATACTGCTGCATTAATACATCTCACTGTGCATCAACGTCATTTGTAATTGCACAAGTTTGAAGGCAGAAAGAAGTACATCAGGGAAAGAGATTTCTTAGGGGAAATCAGGAAATGAGTGGAGGATGACTCAAACTGATGAACTCAGATTTGTAACTTTCTTCTTATGTATAAATTAAAAGAGACAATTCAAATTCAATTCATGTGTTTAAAAATTTGGCAGGGACGAAGATACACATTTTAGTCCATAACAACAGGTCCCTATCCCACTAGTGCCTACTTACAAACTCCAAAAGTACTGTTACAGGTTGTATAGAAAAGAAAAATCACTGCATAACCAATGGCATAGCCCCAGAACTCAGTTTGTATATTTAAAGATAAAAGCTCTGTAAGTTCCATAAAGTACTATAGAGAAAATAGAAAAACGTATTAAGTGAAACAAGGTAATCTATTGAACATTTTGACCTATCATCACCAGAGGAGGCTGAGTTCCCCCATCCTGATCCTCTGGGGTAGGAGCAGCCCCAAACTCCCCTTCACACACCCTGCACATCTTGCGACTCCCACAAGCACATCATAAACATTCTTCAAAAAACTAATGAAAGTTTCATGTCTCCTTCCTCAGTTCCATGGGTATATCTAAAAGTACACAGGCATATCTACATGGAATGTATTAACTGAATAAATTTATTTTATGTTATCTCAGAAATTAGAAAATAATAGTTGTGAGATAGGAAGCAGGATTTTCTTCCACCTCATGCATCAACAGCATTGTTACTGGATTTCAATCACAAAAATATCTGCACCTCATCTCTAAGCCAGGTATTTGAGTCAGTATTTGAGAATACTGACTTAAGTCTTTGGTATAATGAAACAAATAAAACAGCCTGTGATCATACAGAAAGAGGCTAATTCAATGCAAATGTGTGATTAGCAGCTTAGTTTGTTTGCAGGCTATTGCACAGTGTCATCTCTGCATAACTTGTTGCAAAACTGGATCACCCCTTAGTAAACACACCAAGCTTAACCTTGCAATTCAATGCACTGTGCCAAAACTTGCTAAGAGGCAAGCTAAAATATTGTGCTGTTTATAAACCAGTTCTTTGTGAGCAACAGTGGCAGTAAGAGCCCACCAACAAAACTGGTATGATGACAAATGCATTAAAAAGAAAACAGCAAACACCTTTGAATCCCCCTAAGGGACCACACACAATACAAATTCACATTACTCTCTAGTTCAGCTTCAGGATCATCCCTCATGTCTATTCCCAGGCAAAGAGCTAAATAAAGGATGGTTGGGATCACTTCGATCTTTCTCTGTAGCCTGCAGTGGCCACTGAAGAACACACTGCACATTTACACAAAATCCCCATACCTCCTATCACACAAAATAAATTTAAAAAAATAAGAGAAAGGGACAACTACAGAAAATAAGATGTATTCAAGTAGCATACTGAAGGACGTAAAAAAAACAAACTTTAATGAAAGTATTTTCTGTTCTCTTGGAGCCTCTGCACTTAATTAGCTTAAACAACCTGGTACTTTCAATCTACAACTTGACAAGAGCCTTGCTTTGGTGGCTGACGTGCACCTACAAGCCACTCCCAGAATAAAACAAATGTATCAGGATGGTAAATGCTACTAAAGTATGATAGAAGGATGAAAGAGATGGAACAGGAAAATATTCCTAAACAATTTAGTACCAAAATTGGCTAAGTGAAATTTTCCCATTCTTTAAGTCACCAACTGTTTTGAATTTCTCCTGACACACCTTATCCTCTCTCTCAAACAGCAATTTCTCTAGATGAGCAGAATACAAAAGGTTAAGAAAAAAAAACCTGAGTCTCAAGCACACTCAATGTTCAACATAATGTCTCGAGAAAGTTTCAGATATAAAATTGAAAAAAAACCAAACCAAAAATATATACATTTGGTCCTATTTGGAATTTTTGAGCCCAGTAATAAACAGAGTTCTTACGACTGGTTTGAAAATATCCTTACGCCAGTACCGTATAGAACACTTGACTCCAGCAATTTTTTAAACACAATCTACTCCAGGCTTGCATTTCCAAAGTTATAATTGCACGAAACACTGACAGCTTTTATGACTGACATGGGAGTGTTATATTCCAAATTTCTCCTAATAGTTATGGACATGCAAATAATTTTAATTTTTCAGTGATATACATGGATTTGAGATTATGTGAATTAGGCACACTGAATCTATGACAATTGCTTGCATGTTCAAAACGTGAATATTCAAAGTTATCTTATGGACACATTGCAAAGTAGAGCAACATGCTCCTCTCACTAAGGAGTTACATATTCTCCAGTTTCATAATCTTACATAATTACCAGAGTTCATTAGAATTTGTATCTTTTTCTCTAAGTATATTTTTAACCTAGCAAAGGCTGAGGTTTTTTGTGTGCTCTCACTTTACAGCATGTCAAATAGGCCATTTGAGATTTCAAATTTTTAGCCTTACAGTTTAAATTATTAGCCTTCAAAAGCCTGCACGTGGATTTATAAGTGCTGTCTGAAGAATTCACTTGAGCAGCTTTAAAATACTCAGAAGGAGACAGCACAACATCTGTCCATGACAAGCTGCTGAAAACCAGGCAGCAAGCCAAGCACTCCCCAAAGTTCCAGCCCAGCAAAATCGGACAATCTTGAACAGCTGTAAACAGTAAAGCAAGAAATGCTTTTAACATTAAATCAAAGAAATATAAAAGCTTGTGATAAGCACATAGCAGATGCTCCTTGAAGTTTACCAAAGGAATGAGAAAGGCACAACTTACCTAGTCCATACCAACATATTACAGCTTATTACTATTTTACTGATGAAGATACATTTGAGTCCTTTAAAATTACATTTAGATTTAAAATATGAGGAGAGCTTCATCGCTTTGCAAAACTAAACTGATCCTCCTCTGAGGAGTTCATTATGTAAATTCAGAGAAGAAAAAACTAGACAGAGCAAACCTGGAGAAGAAAAAAGTAGAAAGACTTCAGAATACTTTTGTCCATTAGGCTCATATCCTGAGCCTTCCCAGAGATTTCAACTGTCTTTGGGGGTTTTTTTGGGGGGGATACTCTTAAGGAAACAAGAATAAAAATTGTATCACAACAATGAAAACTACAAAATAGAGTGAAACAGGCTTATAAGGTCAAATGGAGATAAGCAGAGGGGCAGGGACGTGAAAGAAAGGAAGGTAAAGGAAATTCTGAAAGTGGAATTTAAAAGATATTTAACTCCTGGTGAAAGCAGAAAGGAAAAAAAAGGAACAAACACAAATAGCTCAGTTTTATTACTTAAAAGAAGGCCAGTGTTTCAAGAGGGAAATGAAAGCAGGACCTCTTTCAATATCAAGAAGAAAACTCAAAAGGCTTTTTCAAGCAATAACAAGCATAAGTAAAAAGTTTTTGAACATGTTGAGTTAAAAAAGGTAAAATCTCAAAACACAAATTCTTGAGCTCAAAAATAAACCTTGATCAAAATTTTACCTAAACATGCAAAGTCCCATGTTCTCAGTACCTCAAAACAGTGTTCATCTATCTAACCTTTTCTTCCATATAATAGATTTAACTACATTTTTCCTTTTCCAGCTTCTGCCAGAACATTGCTCTTTCCCCCTTGACTTCAATCTTGCATGATTTGGCAATTAAAAAAAAAAATTTAAAAAAATCACACAATCTTCAATTGCCTTCTCTTTTAATGTGTGATATTATATGTGAGGCTGCACAGCAGCTGAGGGATGATACATAGGAAAGATTCAGAGTAAGCCTTTGGGCTACCTGGAGGGGTGCTGCGGTGGAACTCTGTCCTGCACTGTAGCCCTGCATGTCAGATGCATGGGTTGGTGTCACAGGAGGTTTGAGAGAGGAACAGACACCACAGCCCAGCCAAACGGGAGTGCAATGCTGGAGCCATCTGTGTGAACCTGATATTCAAAGTGTGTGATGCAGGAAGTCTGCACAACACACAAACCTGACCCTGGGGAAGAAGCTCAGTGCCACGAGATCTGGGAAGAGATGATGATGGAACAGGAGGAGGAGACCTCTGCAAGGCTGGGCTGAAGACAAGTGCAGCTGAACAGGTCTGGCAACAATAACTACAGGATTCCTATAACGAGGTACTCTCAGATATGCATCCTGACTTCCCATGTACTGCCTGGTGCTTTCAAAGCACCCAGCTGTGCCACTTCTGCAGGAGGCTGCTACTGCTCTTGCACCATCCTGCAGTAACACCATGAGTGAGGTGTTCAACCTGGAGCTTCCAAAATGCAAATGCCTAGTGACAGGCAACATGCTCAGGAGGAACCTGCACACAGTAATTACCTTCCCTGTCAGTCTAAAACAAATCAAGCATAATCTTTCAAAAATTGTACAAGCCAAGCAACTTTTGTTCTTCTTTGTTATTGTTACCTTTTATTTTTTTTTTAAGATTGAGTGGTATTTAAGAGGCTGCTCCATTGTTGTTCTTAATATCCTTCTTTGCTTTTATTTTGGTCATGAAAGGGACAATTTGTTATTGAAAATTTCATATATGTTCTTGTTGTGGTATTTGAGCAAATGGTATAAATAAAATACAACTAGTTTCCATTTAATATATAAAAGGAAAGGCTTATCTGAGCTGGCTGATAGCTTGGAGGAAAGCAGAACTGCTAGTTTATCAGAGACACACAGGAGTGATGGAGGGAATTAAAATGGTGATTTCACATTGAAAACAAGGATCATCTAATTTAACTTGTGGCTGCCATGCAAGAAACTACTGGAGAATACTCTTCTGAATGTCATTCACCTTCAAGACAAATTATATCAGCTGGGAGTTCCATGGGAAACAATATGGTCTTGAGGTGCCACAGTAAAAATAAAAATAGCATCCATCGCTCTCTCCCTAATAGAGCAGATATTGACAAACTAATTTTTTTCCATTAATCTTCACAGGTTTGCACTGAATCTATTTTGTATCTTCTATTGACCTAAGGGAACCAGGCCTATACTGATGCTGAGAAACACCATGTAAGTCACAACATGCAGTCTTCAATCCTGCTCAGAGAAAACAGAAGTTATCATCATCATCTTAAAAGACTTAATGAAAAGAAACCTGAATTCATACCACAAGCTTCTTTGGCAAAATAAGATTTAAATGGCACATTTTCCCCTAATGGCAGCTCCATGCAATGTGATACTTCAATTGTATCTATAACGCACAAGTTATGGTTTTCTTTCTGTTACATCTAACTAAAATTACATGAAATGTATCCTAATAAGTTGCTTTAGAGGGTTCAAATCAAATTATTCAAACTCCATTCCAAAGCAACATGAAATAATTGAAATATTAAACTCCACAAAACCAGTAATTATCACAAATAATAACTGATCCAAGATTAGAAAAAGGGACTCATTTCCTACAAACCATCATGCTGCTGGTTTTAGAAATCATGTATTAGTTTACAGGGACTGGTGTCAGAAGTGGCTGAGGGCGAAAGCAGAAACCACTAAAAATATTTGGAAGATAAATTCCTCAATTAGAAACACACAGGTGTGCCACACAGAATAATCAGGGATAAAGATACTCAGAATAAACAAACTGCGATGTACACAAAGTGCTAACTCGCAGCTGTCTTGCTTTGATATCCTCCTGTAAGTTTAGACTTTATGAGCAAAACACTAATGGAAACTTATGACTTATGTATTTATCCACTACAAGACCTAAATTCTTGTCTTTACATAAAACATGATGATGAACAATCAACATCTATTAACTTCTCCCAGCTTCCAAAACTTGCTACAAATAAATATATCTTGGTAATATTGCAAAGCAGTTTACTTGGTTTTTTTGAAATGGCATTAAACAAAATGACTTGGACAATGTGGGTGACCTCTAGGAACTACCATAACAGTAACATCTAAATACCAGTATTACTAACATAATACTAGATGCTACAGAATCTTAACTGTTTCAGAGACACAAAAAACCCCAAAAAACCCACCAAGCTTCATAAATACTTGTAGCTAAACTGGGGGAGATGAGAAGGGCTAAGATGAAGGCTTTGACACCATTTCCCACAGCATTCTCCTGGAGAAACTGGCAGCTCACAGCTTGGATGGGCATGCTCTTCACTGGGTAAAGCCCTGGCAGGATGGCTGGGCCCAGAGTTGTGGCTCTCAGAGACACACCCAGTCGGCAGCCGGTCACCAGGGCTGTTCCCCAGGGCTCAGTACTGGGGCCAACTCTGTTTAATATCTTTAATAATGATCTGGACGAGGGGATCAAGTGCATCCTCGGTAAGTTTGCAAATGACACCAATTGAGCAGGAATGTTGATCTGCTTGAGGGTAGGAAGGCTCTGCAGAGGGATCTGGACAGGCTGGATTGGTGGGATGAGGCCAACTGTATGAGGATCAACAAGGTCAAGTGCTGAGTCCTGCACTTGGGTCACAACAACCCCATGCAACACTACAGGCTTGGGTAGGAGTGGCTGGAAAGCTGCCTGGCAGAAAAGGATCTGGGGGTGTTGGTTGACAGCAGCTGAACATGAGCCAGCAGAGTGCCCAGGTGGCCAAGAAGGCAAATGGCATCCTGGCCTGTACCAGAAACAGTGGGGCCAGCAGGACCAGGGAAGTGATTGTGCCCCTCTGCTTGGCACTGGTGAGGCCACACCTTGTGTGCTGTGTTCAGTTTTGGGTCCTCATTACAAGAAGGACATGGAGGTGCTGGGGTGTGTCCAGAGAAGAACAATGAAGCTGGTGAAGGGTTTGCAGAACAAGTCTTATGAGGAGCAGCTGAGGGAACTGGGGTTGTTTAGTCTGGAGAAAAGGAGGCTGAGGGGAGACCTTATTGCTCTCTACAACTACCTGTAAGGAGGGTGTAGTGAGGTGGGTGTTGGTCTCTTCTCCCAGGTAACAGGACAAGAGGAAATGGCCTCAAGTTGTGCCAGGGGAGGTTTAAGTTGGATACTAGGAAAAATTTCCTCACTGAAAGGGTTGTCAAGAATTGGAACAGGCTGCCCAGGGAAGTGGTGGAGTCATCATCCCTAGATGCATTTAAAAGAAGTGTAGATGTGGTTCAGTGGTGGACTTGGCAGTGTTAGGTTTATGGTTGGACTTTATGATCTTAAAGCTCTTTTCCAGCCTCAGTGATTCTGTGATTCTAAGTTCCCACCTGAGTTTCACAAGGGTTTTATGTTTATTTGTTTAAGGAAAAGGAAATACACAAAACAAGTAAGGTCTCTTTTACTCAAAAGATCAGCCAGCAACTGCAGCATCCCCTTTGCCCTGGAGATCACTCAGGTGATGTTTCATAACTCAGGTTATGAAAACACAGAATAAATTCCCCCTCCCAGCTAACAGTACTTGTCTCATTCCAGTGCTTGTGCTCATCTCTCACCTCTCCAGGAGGTCCTTTTCTCTCCCAACCTACTGTCCACCTCAGGGCTGTTGTACATTGCTCTCAACTTCCTGAATATTTGGAGAGAGAAGGACCTTTAGGATTTTAACTTCTAAACAGGGGAACAAGATATCTCTAGCATGCTAATTAAGCCCATGAGCAAGTTAGCTACAGTCAAGCTTTTTTATGATTACATAGCAGGAGAAAAAATACAACCAGGAGTTCCCGTCAGGGAGCAAAACAAACAACACAAGCTGAGGATTACTGTCTGACTGAAGAGAGTGACCTTTCAGTATTAAACAAAACCTCCTACATATGCTGGAGTTTGGTGGGGTAGATGGCTCAGGCAGGAAAAGAAAATGAAGGAAATAGCTTATGTGTCTGTTACAACAGGGAAGAGGAAGGCAGTGGAACAGTGCCAAATAAGTAGACCTGTCACACTAACCAATTAAGGTATCGCTTTGAGTGACCATATGTATCTAAGTGCAAAGGGAAAAAAAAAATATTTGGTATAGTCACTGAAAGTACTGAATTAAGAGATAAACAGGACAGCCATCTCCTCAAAAGGTTTTATATCCATGGATGTACAGAAGGCTGTATCATACTGATGCTATGCCAAAAGCTTTTGGAAAAAAAGAAAAAAAAAAGAAAAAAAAAAGACAGATTAGAGGTGAGGTGAAGTCTACTCAGAGTCTGAAGTGGCACAGCAAGCAGAGAATTGAGGAAAAAAAATCAGGATGGTGGTGGTGGGACTACCCAAAGAAAGATCAAGAAACATGGTAAGCAAGAGCGAACACAGAAAAACACTCTAAGGGACTGGACACACGTTGAACTGGAACTGAAATGCTCAAGGAGCTTTTTTCAGTACAGTGAGTTTGTTCACTCATCCTCTTCCCAGGACAGAAAGAGCTACAGGCCATAGGCAACCAGACCATGGTCATCCTCTTCCTTTCTAGGCCATCTCCAGCACCCACGTTCAGCCCAGTATCACCTCGTTGCAGCTACGCAACACACTGGCTTCGAGATTTATCTCTTAACTCTGAGCTCTAGTTGTCTCTCAAAGTGGCACAGCTGCTTATGTCACCTCTTCGTTAATGGTGCTCACATCTGCAAAAAAACCCAACCAGCAGACAGCAGGGGTGGATCTCACAGCAACCTCTCCAAGTGGCCAAAGCCCTGGGTGGGATGGGGCTGGACACCTCCTGTGCCACCTCCCAGCAGCTCAGAGCTCAGGACAGGCGTGGCAGCACCAAGCTCTCCTGCAGAGCAGGCTCTCACCAGCATCTCGCCTACAATCAAGTACCAAGCAACATAACTGCATCTTTTACTGAACTGATCTGTTAAATAAATATAAGAGTAAAAAGAAAAAAAAAAGCTGTAAGACAAGAGGGGTTTCTTTAAGACAGTGAAATTTCCTCCTTATAGCTGGGCGTAGTGTGCCAAGTTTATTTTCAAAATGCCTTCAGGGCTAGACAGCAAAAAAAAAAAGGTAAGAATACGACTAGTTCCTTTAAAGGTGTATAAGGTATATACAAGAAGCTGTGTAGTATCAGGAGACACAAGTGGAAAATCACAGAAGACAAAATTGTTTTATATTGGTAGAGAAATTGGAGTGTTCAAAGAGACTAAAACTACCTTACACTACAGAGTACCTACCACACTATCTGCTAGTGTTAAGGGAATTTCAGGAATATTTCCATTATAATACTGATGTTTTCAATCTATCACAACTCTCCAGAGCAAGCTTGCAAATCAATATTTTTCAGACAGCATCTCCCATGGCAAACTATATTGCCCCAGCCCTCAAAAATAAAAGGTTTAAACAGAAGGAGTTCAGTTATGTTAAAGCAAGTGAGAAATAAAAAGTAACGTTTTCTCACAAAGAAAAATAATTTCTGAGATGTAAAACAATTACAAGCAGTTCTAGCAGTAATAACTCTGAAGTCAGAGATGAAGTCTGGCACGTTAATATCCACCTCTGGGAAAGCCAAGAGACAAGCAAATTGCTCCACAAACATCTCTAGCTTATTGCTAGCTATGATGATTTTATGACAACTTATTGTAACTGTATGCTTTTAAAAGCACAGAGCAGAAGCTACTGTGAAGCTGAGCTTTATTTTACAGTAATATTTACAGTATTTTGCAAATTTCATATTACATTGTACCTGCAAGGGAAAACCTGCCCAAGATTTGGACTTTTACCAAGCCACCATATTTCAAGGTTCACTTTTAGGGTATTGCCACTGTTAAAGATTCCAGTTTCCTTAGAGATGTATTTCTATGAAATGCAGACCCTTTAAACAGTAACTAGCACAAGTCATTTTGCCACAATACAAAAATCAAAATATATCAGAATAAGAATGAACTCCTGAACACTTTAGAAGGCACCAAGCTGTATGGTGTGGTTGACATGCCTGAGGGATGGGATGCCATCCAGAGGGACCTGGACTAACTTGAGAAGTGGGCCCATGAGGTTCAACACAGCCAAGTGCAATGTCCTGCACGTGGGCCAGGGAAACCCCCAGTATCAATAGAGGTTGGGAAATTAAGGGATTGGGAGCAGCTCTGTGGAGGACTCGGGGGTACTGGTGGAAGAAAAGCTGGGCATGAGCCAGCAATGTGCACTCACAGCCCAGAAGGTCAACCACATCCTGGGCTGCATCAAGAGAAGTGTGGCCAGCAGGTTGAGGGAGTCGATTCTGCTCCTCTACCCTGGCCTGGTGAGACCCCACCTGCAGTGATGCATCCAGCTCTGTAGCCCTCAGAACAAGAAAGACATGGATCTGTTGAAGCAGGTCCAGAGGAGGACACAAAAATGATCAGAGGGATGGAACTCCTCTGCTATGAGGAAAGGCTGAAAGTTGGGGTTGTTCAATCTGGAGAAGAGAAGGCTCCAGGGACACCTTATTGCAGCTTTTCAATGCTTAAAGGGGGCCCATAAGAAAGATGGGGACAGACTTTCTAGTTCTAGCAGGGCATGCAGTGATAGGACAAGGGGTGATGGTTTTAAACTAAAAGAGGGGAGAGATTCAGACTAGATATAAGGAAGAATTTATTTTTTATTTTTTTTTTATGATGAGGGTGGTGAAACACTGACACAAGTTGCCCAGAGAGGTGGGTAGATGCACCATCCCTGGGAACATTCAAGGTCAGGTTGGATGGGGCTCTGAACAACCTGATCTAGTTGAAGATGTCCCTGCTCACTGCAGGGGGGTTGGACTAGATGACCTTTAAAGGCCCCTTCCAACCCAAACCATTCTATGATTCTGTGATTAGAGAACTACCTTTAACTGATAAAGGAATGAAGAAAAGTGGAAGCCTCAACACACTGAGCAAAGGTTTTCAGAAGAGATGACTTGGAAAACCTCTAATTTTGGATGGCCAACTTTTGACATCTTTAGAAGGACTTAATTTCAAATCAAGATGAACACTTACATCTAGAGAATAGGATTTTTCTAAGAGAAAGTCATACATGTAATATATTACTATGACTGAATTTTCACAATTCTTTGTCCTTGTCTATTCACTGGACCAAACGTTTCCTCTTACAGCTCGTTATAAACAAAAGCAAACGTAAAACCAAGCATTCAGAAAGCTTCTCATTTCTTTATAAAAGCAACCATTGCTAGTTTTCAGAAAGACAAGGCCGAGGGAGAAAAACCCATTTCATTCAGTATATTACCTTAGTATGAATCTAAATACTATTTTACTAAATATTTGCAATGGAACCATAACTTCATCTTTCATTTTTTCCTAAACTCATAGTAATGTCAGGGATTTTAAAAAGTACTTTGAGTCTGCCAACTTTTACCAGCCTGCTTCCTAAAATGAGGGTCAATTGTTTGTACTTACCCCTTATTCAATATTCAAAATATAAAAAGGTAACCATAAAAATCATCTCAGATGTAATGAAAAAGATCATATGGTACAAAACTACTGTAAGGAGATTGCTGTAACTAAGTTCAGTGTGTATGTTCCACAAGAAGCTTAATGTTGTTCATAGAATTCATCGTAAGATATGAAGATGAAATTCCACGGGAAAGAGCTTTTCTTATCAAAGTACTTTTTCTTATCAAGCAAAGCACAAGATTTTAGCCAGAGAAAGTTCTTCCATCAGACAACCCACAGAGGAGGACGTTAGATTGCTAGTTAACTTTGAAGAGTAACTACTGAGTGAGACTGGGTTAAGAGAAGCAGGTTACAGTCCCAGCTCAACTTTTAGCAAGTCTTTATCCTCCATTTCAATTTTCCACTGGAGATTAGGTTTATCTTCACCTGTAGATATGAAAGCTCCTGAGAGGAGACATACTGCATAGGTTTTAATCAATAAGATGCAATTTAAAACTTAATTCCTCCAAAGTACATTAAGAAAGCACAAGAAAGAGGATTCAGTTCTTCAAATCTAATTGCATGCATTTGTACTCCAAACTCAAGTCTCAATACACAAAATAGAATTTTATAAAAAGGCTGCCGACTTCTCTTACCTAACAAGCAGAATCTACTAAATCAGACCACTAAGGAAAAAAAAGAATAAGAAACTACTTCAGTCTTCCTTGAAGCACGCACAAAAACAATTAAGCCAGCAGACTAACATCAAACCTAAAAAAAACCCCAAACATTCAACTTGAAGTATTTTGTATATCTGCTTACTTCTACTGTAGACTCCTCTTTAAAAATGAAGGGGTTTACATACTCATTTCTCTTGAAAAAGATAATTTTTCCTTTAAAAAAAGATTATTAACAATTTATATCAATAACAACGTTTTTTTTTAATCCTCCGATTCCTTAACGCAAAGGCAGCACAAGATTTCAGTGGTGACGTGAAAGCCAAAACCAGAACAAATTGCAGAGGAAGTTGTAACTGGCACTGAACCACACTTGACTTTCTTGAGACCTAAAATGCAAAGAAACACCTGAGATAAAACCTTGCATGATCTTCTCTCAAGGATCAGAGTTTAAATGCTCATAAGAGTAATGGTGGTAGGTCAGAAAAATACTCAAAACCAACGACAGGAAATACGAAGTATGTGATTTCTGATCAATCGGACCAAAGTTAAATACTGTAACAACTATAATGCAAGTAATTTTTGTTTTAGAAGTTGTTCTTTGGAGTCCTTATTAACATTTACATTAACTGTAGATAAATGAAAGACAGCAAAAGTACTGGTATAAACATTATACCGCAGCATGTGGATTCCCTTTCAGGCCATCCAACTCCTGCACCACCCTCCTACTTGAGACGGGACAAGTTTCTTGATGAACTTGCTGAGCACATCCAACAGACAGCTTCAGGATTCTAAAATCTTATTTCTATTCAATCTGTTGTGTTCTACCTTTTTTGCAACCTTAAAGTCCTAGCCAACTGCATTTTTTTCCAGGGTGGTTCTTTTTGTTTGGGTTTTTTCTTTTGTTTGGAGTTGGCTGCTTTGGAATGTTTGGGTTTTTTTTTTGTCACAGCTATATTGTTTCTTAAGTGTTGATAAAACCAAAGCATGTGAAGAGGAAAAACCCTTCTGATGATGCAGTATACTGATGATATCTGAATTTGCAGTATACTAGGGGCTATGTCAGAGTTTCAGGGGAGGAAACTCCACAATTAAAACCTTTTTTCACCTTCTGTGTCTCAGACTTACAGAACACATTTCTCCCACAACAGCTCCAGTTGAGGAAGCCTTATGCTATTCACGCTGCACAGAAAGCTAAGGAAAAGGTGGTCACTGTAACTAACAGTCATAATAAATCCAGTATAGAATGTGACATAACAAATAATCTTGTAGATCATTTGTTTTGTACTTAAACTATTCCAAAATTATAGTAATCATGACAGTAAAAATTGCTTTAATAGTCAAAGCTGGAATGAATATATGAAATCTCCATTCCTCGTGCTGCATAGTTGCTTACTGAAGTTACTTACAATGTGCATCATTCAAACTTCCAACTCGGTGTTTGTTCAAACACCACATTCACTGTTTCTAAATGTAGTCTGCTCGTCTGAAATTTTTAACCAAGATACAAAAACCAATGTTATATAAAGCACTCTTTCCTGATACTGATGATGCATAATATGAGTCACCACTTCAAAGCCTCCAACACACCACACAAGCCACGTTCTTTTAAGTCGTGGATAAACCCTGAAGTGGTTTCTTCTGTCTCGCTACTAAAGAAGCATCATCAGTTCCCAGCAGCAAACTGTAACTTTGTCAAGAGAAAATAAGCTCTACAAGTAGAAATGAATGCTTCTAAACAATCCATACATCTCCTTTAACTCAATATGCAAATATTTCCCAGATCTGTTATTTTTTTAAGGGGTTTTTTTTAGAGAAAGGCTAGGAAGAAAAAAACAAGTCACCAGTGAAACGTTATTATTGTATCTTTGTTAATTTCTTTTTCAGGATTTTTACAGTGAATTTGTGGTGTGTTTCCATGAACTGTAACAGAAGGGGGCAGGAGGGGAAGAGGGTGAGAACATCTGAAAGTTTAGGCACACAAACAAGTCACTGCCCATCACCTGGCTCATGGTGACTGCTGTGCATGCTCTTTGCCAGTGGCAAATGACAGGCAGCCAGAGGTAAGGACTCACCCAGTGGAAGACAGTCAGGTTAGATAAAAACCTCACTGTTACCAGCATTACCTGATATCTCATCACATGCAATAATCTGTTGGTATTACTTGGCCCTGAAAAATCCTAAGAGGGGAAAACCTCTTATTTGAATGGAATAAAAGAAATTAAAAGTTATTCTTGCTGAGGAAGTGATCATTCCTTCTTGGCTGGAGCCAACTCTACCAATGGGAATGTCTTATATACCCTACCCACATGAACACATCTGCACATGATATTTACTACTGTCCAGCCAGACATCTCCTCCAGCCCAGGCAACAGAAGCTGCAGATATGGGCCATGAAGAGGCCACTGTTGCAACAATCCATTAGGAGCCCACCCAGATTAATACGATTTCTTGACTTAACAGTGACAAGAACTCCTTCCTTTAAAAAAATGTTTCCTGAAAATCGTGCTGCCTGCCTTTCAAAAATCATCACTGACCAGTTAATAAACCAAGGCTTTTAATCTTCTGATTAACTTATCTGCTTAAGCTTCCCCAAAAATAATGGACTCTGAAAACATATACTGGGAAGAGTGCAAGCCCTGTAGCACGATACCATCTGATGCTGGTGCCATCGGGTACAACTGCTCTAGTTGAGGAGAAATAAAATATTCAACAACTATATCATATGTACAGTAATAAATTAAATAGCTCATTAGCTAACAGTAATCAAGGTTTGGAAAAGTCTTCCAAGTAGATAGCCCACCTCAAGTGTACCTCACAATTTTCAAGTACTACGCTTATTACAAAACTGCAACAGTGTAGTCAAGATATGGGTATAGATTAATGTATACACCTGTACACACACACCTATAGCCAAATGCACCTGAGGAAGCGCCAAGAGAAAGGCAACACTTTGGATGGCATTTCCAAACAACGAGAAAATGAAAGTACAACCAGACCAGTTGAAGCAGTTCTGCCAACGGAAAAGCAGGCAGACACCAAAGATCACCCCAAACCCACAGAACTGAGGGATACAGCACAAACAAGAGATGATGCTCCACAAACAAGAGATGATGGAAGAAGCAGGTCTCAATAGAAGACAATGGAATTTGCTTTTTTAGGGAACTATTTCTGTTATCTTTTGCCACGAGAGGGACCAGTGTGCACAAAGTACATCTCCACATGTATGCACTGAGAACAGAGAAGAAGCACTAGTGAGGTGCTTACAAGTGTCTGAATTTATTCTCCCCTGAGGATCATTTTAGAACAAAAGGTATATAGTAACAGTACAAACATTCAATCAAAAAGATGTTCTAACAGTTTTTTATCTTTTTCCTTCTTCAAGAGGAATACATCCAACTGGAGCAAGGTCCCTAATTCCCCTTCTGATTTCCAGTGCCACAATCTATAAATGTCTTGCCTTTTATCACTGAAAGCAAAAGCTAAAAATGTTAGCCATGTACACTGGATCATCTCTGATAAATACTGATGGTGCTATATGCTGCAGAAGTAGCTTTATCCTTGTTCCTACTTAGTCTGTTTTGAAAATTTAGGAGTTACAGTTCTCACCTATGTGCACGTGATTTGTCAAGGCCATCCTGAAACCCATGTGAAATTCTAGGCTATGAAAAAAACCTGTTCCTTCAAGAAAGTATTGTTTTGTGATGAAATACAGTGTTTTCAACTAATGTAAATAATTTACTTTGTAATTTAGAAGTATGAAATGGAAGGGTGGCTTTTTAGTCAAATACAATTTTTCACATCCAAGCTTCTAAGCAACTGAGCCAAAACTAGTGGAAAAACAGCGAGAGGTGGCATGTGTCAGAGCTGAGCTCTGACAACAGTATCAGCACCTTGTGAATAAAGCGTGCCATAAGTAAACCCATCAAAAATAACAAATTACAAATATATAAGAAATTGTTGTGAATGGTAGTAATGGCAGTACTCGAGTACTTATCTTCAGTATGTTGACTGCACCACATTTTACAAGGAGAACCCCAGTTTCTAGCCACAATTTATTTCTTTTTTTAAAAAACAACAACAAAAAAACAAACCAACCCTGAGATTTAAGCAGACAATAATCTTTTATTGTAACCAGAGCACAGGTGGAAAGCTAGCTGAGATGCCTAACATGCCTCTTTGCATTCTAATGTGTATTTATAATTTCAAAATTAGTAACAGGTTAAGGAACATTCCTGCTCAGTCACTATTTTCTTGCTTGGTTTCTTCCTCAACCACCGCCCCCTTCTTTATGTTCTGCAGTTCAGTTCCAGCACAGTTCACTTACAACATCACTTGAGATATGTGAGGTACAGGGAAGATAAAAATACAGGGAGGTTAAATACACATGACAAACATGAGACCCCAATATTGTCTTAGGAACAGAAGTTCTGAGTATGTCTGAAGATATACTAAAATCTGAACAAAAACAAAACAAAAAACAGAGTTTGTACTCTCCAACACTTTTCCACATGGCAGAAAGTCCAACTCATTCCCACATCCGGAACAGCCACGTGAGCATTAGCCAATACAACATCCTCAACTCAGACTTGCTGGTACAAGAGATACAGGAGTTCAGCTTCCTTCCACTAGGAAGCAGTGCTAAACCAACGAATAAATGACTGGGATGAAGTGCCCTGGCTCTAGACTACGTTCAGTGACACGGGCAGTACTCAATTCAGTACAGCAATCCAGCAAAAGCAGTGTCACTTCTCGCTGTCTAAAACAATCCGTGTCATGCAAAGCATTGAACTCCAGTTCCCTGGTGTACAAGGAGAAATCTGAGATATTGCTGACTAATGGATCTGTATTAATATTCACTAAAGAATGGGAGACAAGCTCTAGAAGGAGCAGACCCCACTCTATAGTCCATCAGGACATAGAATTTGGTACTTAAGATTAAACTGAGAAAGCCATATGTAGGTTCAAATAAACTACATACAGCTAGCATATTATGGATTCAAAATTCCAAGTTACAAAATTTACTATTATCACTCTTTTTTAAAACTTACACTGTACCAGAAAACGTACTCCAGAACTACATTGTCCTACTAATTTAACTCATTTTTAGGTAAAAGAAGGAGGACAATGCAATCAACTCCTATGAACATTACCTACTAGTTTTATTATCTTAGTTCCTGGATGGATTACTTTCTAGAATAAATTACTAATTTAGTATCAGCACTAAATTCAGCCTAAACTATTACTGTTCCTAAACTAGAATAAACTATGACAAAAACTGACCACTCAGAACAAGTCAGTACAACCCTGTTAAAATAAGTTTAAAAATTCAGTACATGTTAAAATGAAAATGATACTGCATTAAGTTCAAGGAATATCTGCAACGAGAATTAAAATTTACATATCCCATACAACTAACCTTCTTCAGGTTCAGTTCTTTATTTCTCTCTCTCAAGAAAGATTATGATTTCCCCATACAACTGTTTTCCCCTGCCTCCCCTAGTAATTCTGTATTTATTCACAGTGATAAGATGGCAATGAGAAAACAAAGAACATAAAATGTTTGATTGCAGCATACCATTCAATAGCTGTTTCAATCCTGCTTTGTCTTTGTTTTTATTAATTAAGTGTTCTAATTTGCCTTTTGATAAAGTATGAAAAACAGGAGGTTTTATTAACATGTTAATAAATAATAACAACTAAAACAACAGAATATAATACTGCATGTGTCACATGATAACCTAAGACTAAAAGATAGTAACACAGGAGTAGGACAGCACACCACACATACATTTGTCTGTTCCCCACTACTGGTACCAGGGTTGACAGGAACACACACTGTAAAGTTGCTGTTTCAAACTTGTATCCACGGAGGGAAGAGATCACAAAGTTCAGCAGCTCTCAACTTCTCCAGCCATGCAGGTCAACACTGTTTTGGTATGACTTTGCTAAACATCTTCTCCAGCAGAGACAGCAGCAGTGGAACGTGGCTGTGACTGTGACCCTACTCACCATCTCCCTTCCTGGCTGTAGCTGTAAATGTGCCACGTGGTGCTCAAAGTTCATGACAAACTATTGCTTATCATTTTCTTCTTTTTTTGGCCTTAGGTCTACAGTTGATGTGTAATTCTTTCTATAAGTTTCCTTTTTTCTTTTTTCTTTTTAAAATTTAAGAAAACAATGCAAAAAGAGCAAAGTGTTTTCAGATTAAACAGTTTATGGGCACAGATATTCTGCCATTTCTAATCTGGTTTAACACAAGAAATCTGCTGAGCAGGACACGGAGCTTGAAGTCAAGATGTTTACATACTTTTCCTAGTGCTGTTACCCACATAGCAAGCTTCAGCAATCACCTCCACAGCTCTGAAGGAAATTCTTTCCTTTTTGTTTTTAAGCTCTCCTCTGGCGATGATTAACATGTTGTCAACAGCTAAACTCAAAAGATTTACAACATTTAGCTAAGCATGTCAGCAAATTCTTCCATAAAACACATCACATCCAAGCTTTCTTGCTCCAGAACAGACCTTTAGTGAGAGTTACAAAGTATGCTGCAAAGTCAGAGCACACCAGCAATCATAGGTTTCAACCAGTTGGCGAGAGTATCTGCTTCTCCTCCAGCAACAGAGCAGACCAACACCACATCTCAAGCATCTCTGTCAGCACATGCAGAGCGTTTCCCAAGGGCAGGGCCCCCCCGGAAAGCACGGCCTTCACAAGCAGGAACCCTGCAGAGGAATCCATATCCCATTTGCATGCAAGGAAAAAGGCTCAGGGAAGTCACACACCTGGGGCTCACGGGGCTTTACAGAACACAGCCAGATGGCTGTAGATTCCTGGTTTATGGAATTGTTTTTCTACCACATTGCTTCTTGTCATGAAAACAAACTTGTACAAATATGAAAAGAAAAAAAAAGATCAGAAATCATATTATAGTCTAAATGACCAACATAAGGAAGTATTCCACCTTTCCTCACACTCCCTTCACATTGAAGAAAAGCTGGAAGTGAGTACAACAGTGTAGAAACATCTAAGCATAAATGAAGAGGAGGTACAAAATATTTGTCTCAAAAATAGCACAAAATAAAATACAAGAAATATTTGATAACCAAGCAGTTATCTTCTCAAGTGGCCTTGGAGGACATGTCTAATGGACCATCTAAACAGGGAGTACCAAGAGAAGGAAGACAAGTTAGCCAAAGGCATTACATCAGCACATATAAAGCACATTAAACTCTTGTAAGGACGTTCCCTCCAGGAAGATCAACCTGAAAAATCAAACAAAGGCCATCTTCTCCTCTGCAGATGGGCGTAATGCACTTTAATTTACAGGCATAAATTTCTCATCTTTAGTTAATTGTATCAGCTCTCCTTGAATGTGACTGGACAGGCAATCCCTTAGAGACTTACTAAACGGCATAAAAGAGCAAGCACTAACTTCCCCAAAAAACTACCTAATAATTGGCAGAAGAAGACATAAAAGTACAAGATTTGAGATAGTAGAAGCTTCAGCACTTTTCTTCTTCCAGGAAGAAGAGCATTAAAAACCTCTGGAAGGAATAACCCAGCCTCCTCCTCAAACGCCTGCAAGCAGGACACTGCCTGCTGGTACCTACATGCAGGCTCTCCCTCCACTGGCTTTTCTGATACATTATTCAAGAACTGTAACTCTCCTTCCTCCTAGAATCCCCCACCCCAAGCCCTTTGCAGCAGTGCAAAAATGTGGATGAACAACTGATACAAGACAAGCCTTCAGTGCACCATATGGTACCTGTTTCTAACAGGAACAGATTTAAAAAGAAGTTTAACCACGGCCTCTTGGAGCATTCACAGGTTTAAGTTTTGTAAAACTTAACCTGGACTCATTTACTTCCCTTTGGGCAGTAAAATTATAACATATTTTTCTTTAACTAGTACAGAAGGCTTACTGTCTCTTAGACTACTTGGCTCAGTATTAATACATCAAAACTACAGCTTGCCTAAGGATAACATGGTTTCCTTGGTGCTCTCAGCCTTAAGCCAACTCACATTGGTTTCAAGATCAGTTTATCCCTGACAGTTCTACACTACCTTTAAGTAAAGAGAATATCAGTGAGATGTCATGCCCTTCCCTTCATATATTTGAAATACATCACACATTTTTAAGAAGTTAAATTCTAATACAGCTGACCAAAACTGATCAAATGAAGGCCACATGAGGTGCCTATTACCCTGACATTTGAAGTACAGAGCTGAACAAACTAATGTGCCTAAAAACTTCAAATAATAGATTCCACTAAGCTGCAGGTAGCACTACAGTTATTTTGTTTTACACTTTGGTGTACTTCAGAAATTGCACAGAAATTTCACATAATCTCAGCTGGTGCATTATCTGCATGCTATATTAAGCAACAATAAAGTTTACCCAAGTTAATTCAGTGATGACATTTTTAAGGATAAAAACTAGAAATAAAGTATTTATTAGTTACCTACCCTATCTATAAAAAAAAACCAAAACAATCTCATCCTATTCCTTGCTCCATGATGCAATCTCCCCATGCAAAACTCAGACTGGCAGGATTCTTTTAGGCTACCCTCACAAACTCTTGTCACATACATTACCTTTCAACAGGCATGTAACACCTCTATTTCTGTTCTGCTGATTCCAAGGTTTCTCTGGCAGAGCAAGTCCATCAAATGTGTCAAACACTGAAAGCACAGAACATGCAGAAGCAGAAAAATTTGGAAGGTTCAAAACCTTTCCAAGAAAACTTTTAACATAGTGTCAAGACTTATTTAAGAGCTAAAAAAATATTTAAAGCCTTTAAACTACGAAAACAGTAGGGAACAGTTGCTGCAGATGAATGATTGTGTCTCCCTGCAAGGCTTGGCTTTAATCCTTCGCTCTCGTTATGTGCTGCTGGTTTGCGGTGCGTCACTGGCGACAGCAACAAGTTAGGTCTAGTGTTGCCCATAAAGAGTGGATGTTCTCTGCAGTTATTTAAGTAACCTTCTGCAAATAGCATTGCTTTGAAGAACCGTTTGCTGATTCAGTTTTGTGAACTGATTCACCTCAAGCGCTGACAGCTCTCTGAGAGGGCTGTGCAGCACCCGTCCACCTCGCTGCGCGATCGGAGCTCCTGCTGCTCAGAGCTCCATGGAGCGCAGCTTCCTGACATACTTTCAGGATATAATTCTCTCCTGTCGAATGAGACACAAACTCCACACTGAAGCTTTCTCTGCAGCTATGGATAGACTATAAATAGTTACCAACTACTTTGCCACAGCCAGGGAGACAAAAGCTCCACAGTAGTCACACCCATGTATTTTTTTTAATCACTGTCACACAATAAACTATGCATGAGCAATGTTCAAAAAAGAGCAAGATAATATAAAAATTTACACAAAAGTAACTGTATTAGTTATTACAATTTTCCTATTTAGTCCATTTTGAAAAGCTTCATCTAAAACAAAATTTACAAAGACACACCTCTGAGCCACAAACCAAGCACGACAGTGGTCAGATGTATATTTGGATGATTTTTTTTTGTTTGTTTTTTAAATAACCAAGAGAATTATTTCTCTCATAATCACTTTAAATCTTATCCTTTCCAGTTTTGAAACACTGCCCAGTTTCTGTTCCTCCATAAACAGCTTAAAAGGCACATTTAAGATTTAAAGAAAAAAAGCAGACCCTGTTACAGATCAGTATCCTCTTACATCAGTCACACAGGGATTTGTCTTTTTCCTGATCAAATACAGTATTTGCTCTTTCACCGCTTCCCTATTGGAAGTATCACTGCAAGGCAACTGCAGTACAATTAAGGTTTTATGAAGTATGCCAGAAGAGTGTAAGACAGGCAAGAAAAGGTTAGAATTTTCATACTGAATTCCTACCTGCTGTTTCAGACACTATTAAACAGTGTTATTTCAAATAGTATGATTCAAACCTAAATTTCTTGCCAATAAATTATCACACTTAACATGTACAAAAAAAATCTCATCCCTCCTGAAAAACTAAATATGGTTATAAAAAGTCAAATTATACACTGTAGCTAACTGAAACCATTTGCTTATTTCTAGACAGGAAAACAGGCCACAATGGAACAGCTGCCATGTAAGACATTACAAATTATTCAGCGAAATTATGTTAGAGTCCATATTTAATGTAATATTTGAAATTGCTCACAGAAGTTTAAGGTCCAAAATAGCCTGTGGCTTATTTTGCAAAGCTTTTTGCACTCTTGTAACTTTTTACCATGTAGTCAATGATTTAACCACAACAGTTTCATCATGGAGTTACTAACTAGAACTGTAATTAATTTAAGTTGCATTTTCCCTTAAATAAAAAAAATATTCAATGTTCAAAAAATTAATATAATAGAAAACATAACTAGTCAAAATAATCTTCAGACTAGATGTACCTACCATAGGTTTCTTGGTAGCCAAACTACCACAATAAATCCCCCATGAAGCTCTCTCTATTTTGTTCATGCATTCCTCAGATTACCAAACGCAAAAAAATCAAACCTTCAGGATTTAAGAAAATTGTTCAGAACACTGAAAAAAAAAAAAAGTAACAAATATCTCATAGCTACTTAATTCCAGTTCCTAGATAGCCACATTATTTTGAATTTGATTGATTGCTTTATTCCCTGCCTCCCCCGACCCTTCTCCCCACGTTTTGATTGGGATAATATCTCCTTTGAAAGCATACAGTAACTTAGTAAATATAAATAAATAAAGCTTTCACATTTCTCATTCTTTTATCAATATAATTCCTAAATCTATCATCTTATCAACTTTGCCATGTTAAAGTAAAAATCAACTTTTTTGATTAAAATCGAAGTTGAGAAAGAAAGTACACATTTTCTGTAAAGTAATAACTTGTAAATTTCCCAAATAACAATCTATTAAATCTTAAAAACATCTGAAACTCTTCTAGAAGTTGGTCGGTCACACATGAAGCAGTTCTGCTAAGCACAGCCTCAAACAGGAGCTTCATTAGGTGCTTTGAAATACAAATTCCCACAAGCTGTTTCATGTGGCATCCACAGCTCCTGCATATTGTGCCAAAATACAGCCCATTACTAAATTACAATTAATTATCATCTTCTGAATGTGCCCCCCAAAGCACAGAAAGATAATCTGACCTTAAATCCAGATGAAAATGGAACAATGAATGAGAATACTGTAATCATTTTCTTCACTATCAGAAGTAAAATAGACATGCCTTTGAATAGACTGTAAGTGGTTCTGACCCCCCAAAACAATTACCTACGTTGAAATCCAATCGCTTGGAAGAATAATGATAACGCTGTGAATATTTTCAGTGTTTCTAATTTAATAATACCAAGACTTTTTTTGTGCAACACCAATCATCAACAGGTAGCTTTAATTACTAATTAAGCATGGCCAGAGAATATCAGAAAGAACAAAGTTGGAAAGCACAAAGAAAAAGAATTTATGCCCACATATCTCAAAACTGATATTTACATTTTTCCTACTGAAATAGGAATCAATTTTACTTAGAGGTAGGATTATCCCCTATTCACCAGTACAGATTTTGGAAAAGCAAATCTTACTTCTGGTGTTCTCAAAAAAGACTCCTAGAACAGGTCAAGGAGAAAAGTCCAAACAACTCATCTGGTTTGGGTTTTTAGTAAACCATCTTCCCAAAAGTGCTTGATCATCATCCCCATGAGCAAGTTAGTGATTCTGTGTGACTTGCCTACAAATAGGGAAATCTGTTGAGACCCAACAACAATGTTCAACAATTTCTGGTTTCTAGTCCCATATTCTAGTCAATAATGTTTTAAAACCTGCCACAGTACTAGCATTAGCTCTTTGCTAGGGAAAACAAAAGAGCATAAAAGACTGATATTGAAGAATGCACTCTACCTTTAGAAAGAAGCTACAAATTCCTTCAATCTCCAAACCCACTACTTCAAACTTTGTGGCAACTCTCACAGCTGTATAATATACAAAGAAGCTGTTGGTGTCATACCCTCTTGTATCATTTCTGGCTAGTTTTCAGAACTTTTCCAGAACTACCCACCTGTAGGTTCCAACAGCAACAAAAACCCATGCAGGAATTAGCACAAAACAGGACAGATTTCAGCAGTAGGTGGTAACTGCCTAAAAAACACAAGACAATGTTTTTTCTTGGGGGGGGGACGGAGGCATTCAGTGGATGGAACCAAGTATTAGCAAGTTTTGCTTATTAGACATACCTCACATGATACACCTCACTATGACCAAGTCACTCCTACTACGTGGCAAGACTGATGGATCCATCACCTACCATCACATTAGCCATAAGTTACACAGTGTCCATGTGCCTGACAATTCTAGGCGTGCTGTGGTCCCTCAAACTTCAGAGGATAAGGTGTCATTTTAGTCATTTGTGATGCCTGTTTGTAGTGGCAGCATTTTTGGGGGTTGGAGGCACAGTCAGACTATAATGAAGCTTTGCAGAGCTTGTCTGAAAAACTCAGGAGCTAACAAGAAACTTCAAATTTATTTCTCCAAAGGAAAACAATGAGGGAGAAAAGAGATTGCAACTGAAGGATTTGGGGCAGTGCAGTGTTGATGTTTTGGTTTATTTAATTTCACTATAAAAAAAACATCATGCAGGATAAGAAAGTAACATAAAAAAATATATTCTACATAGATTGACCTTGTCAACAGCTGACCTTTAACCCTGCACATGTATCAAGTCTTTGATCCTAACCAGCTATGAAAAAAAAAAAAGTGCTGCTTATTTAAACAGCAAGAAAAAAAACCTAGGAAAAAAGACACAATTTATCTTTATGAGTACTCTTTATCTCCATCTGCTGCTCAGCTTAACATTTCTGAGAGAAAGAATAATTCTGGGAGAGATTAGTAGAAATCAGTTTCATCATAAATTTAGACATTTATGAACCTTATTTTACCCAATCCCTTTGTGCACTGTTTAAGCAAAGAGTATACAGATTATAATTTGGTTATTCAATTCTCACCCACAACCATCTCTATACCTGGGGATGATTAGTATTAAAACACAACAAAAACCTCAAAGGCAAAAAAAGAAATTTGTATCAAATTCCCTGCTGTCCTTGCTACCTCTACTAATTCTATGCAAAAACAAGTTCATGTAGAAATTCACTTATCAAGTTGCTGGAAACATTTCAAATAAAATAAAAACAACAGAAATTCACTGATTTTCATAGAGTTTATTGTTTTAAAAGTCTATGTGGATTTACAGTGTCTAGTAACAGACTTCTGTTAAAGTACTAGTGGCACATTCAAGTTTCTACCTGCTGCATTATACTTGTATTAAAACACATCCCCAAAACCTACTAAAATCTGCACTTAAAATGCTAAATCATAAGATGTGAAGAAGTGCTTTAAGATTACATTCTCAGCTATGTTTCTAAAAGTCACCTGGCTCCCTTGCATTAAAGTGCATAATTGGATGTATATAATTTATTTCAATAAATCTAATTTATGAAAATGATGATGAGGGGCCTGGAGCACCTGCCTTATGAGGAGAGGCTGAGAGAGCTGGGACTCTTCAGCCTGGGGAAGAAAAGACTGAGAGGGGACCTTATCAATGTCGATAAATACCTGAAGTGTGGGGGCCAAATGAATGGGGCCAGGCTCTTTTCAGCAGTACCCAGTGACGGGACAAGGGGCAGTGGGCAAAAACTGGAACACAGGAAGTTCCACACAAACTTAAGGAAAAACTTCTTTATTGTGAGGGTGCTGGAGCCCTGGGACAGGCTGCCCAGAGAGGGTGTGGAGTCTCCTTCTCTGGAGATTGTAAAAACCTGCCTGGATGCTTGCCTGTGCAACCTGCTGTAGGGAACCTGCTTTGGCAGGGGAGTTGGACTGGATGATCTCCTGAAGTCTCTTCCAACCCCACCATTCTGGTATTCTGTGAAAATCCATGTTAAAATTGACATGTTGCAACTAGAAAGCATTTTTTCAATTTATATATTAAGAAACAGAATACACAAATTATTTAAGCAAACTGTTGTTAGACATTCAAATGTTTGACATTCAAACTTGTTTGACATTCAAACTTGTTTGACATTCAAATGTTCTAGTTTTACAAGTTATGAAAGTTTCTTTATCGAGAAATTTTTTCAGACAACTGGTGAAGGGCAACAGTGCTTTTCAGCTATCAACTACATACTACAGATAGTAAGGAAATAATTAGAATATTTGATTAAAAGTGTTACTTGCTGAAATAGTTCAAAAGTATTTCATGTCAACACACACACAGAGTAACCTCCACTTAAGATGTGCATTCAGTTAGTGTATGAAGTGATTTTATAAATTAATTACTATATCAGAGACTAATTACCTAAGGGGATTTATGTGGGCAATTACTAGAAAACATCTTGGAGAATAACTGAAGCTCTTCAGTCTCACTGCCACTATTTGGAGAAGCTGTTTCTGCATATCACAGCAACTCTAGCTGATACTATAAAATTGCTAAATGGCAAAATACTACAACTGGCTGCACCAAATCTCCTATGAGCTGTGTAAGGAACATCACATAAGGGGCAGAAAAGCTACCAAAAGCTCAATTACATGGCAGGTGGATCATACAATTATTTTTTAATTTTTTAAAGAAAATACTAAATAGGCATGGCTATGCCCAAAACCAGGAAAAGATAAGTTAACCACCATAACTACATTTCCAGACATTATGTCATTATGTTCTGTTACTTATCTTCTCCTAGTCACATTGAAGAAAGTTTGTTCAGAAAAAAAAAAAAAAAGTTAAAACCAAAGTATGTATATGTCTCAAAGTCAGCCCTGGTAACACCTTCCAAAAGCTGGGTATGAAGTTTTACCTCCAACAAAGTAAATGATAGAGTTTCCCTTGACTTGGAAGAGGATCAGGATATCACTCTGAATAAATATGTATTTTTTCTATTGTTTAGCACAGGTTAGTGCCAATCTAGCGCTAAACTAGGGCAAATCTAGTCTTGTTGGAAGAAAGGAATAGGCCATGATACCTAAAGAAACTGAACTTATTAAGAAGGGCTGATCTGACCATTTTAAAGCAGTTCAAGAGAAAATTAAACTTGGGAACAAGGTAGATGAAAGACATACCCTAAAGCAAAAACCAGAACTACATTTTACCCTAAATTTATTGAAGGGAAAAGCAGAAGTGAAGCAACACCCATACATATTCAAGTTTGGGATCAGTACTCTATAACTGAACTAATTCAGATCTAAGAGGCAAACTTCTGCATTTTTCACATGACACATGGAGGGCTCTGCCTTACCATGCTGTTAATTCAAGCTGTTACTCAAGCTTTGTGCCCCATTCTCATAAGACTTTTTGCTTGAGTTCACCAATTCTTTAGAAAAAGCTGATAGAAATATCAGTTAAAACTCCAACGTTGCTGGTGCTCAGAAGAGCAAGACAGCAGGGATACAACAAGGGGCTAATCCAGCCACTTGGCATAATTGCAGTTACTCCCCAGGGTGGCTACTTTACCTCAAGTTATACAAGTTGAATGCATGGATGCAAACCACTGTAAAATACTGAACTCAAGACAACTTTAGGTCACTTTGTTTTCAGGAAAAGGCCTGAATTGTGCAGGAGTCTTGACCTGGCCATGGCTAAAAGTGTGTTTTATGTGACGTTCATCTACACAGACAATGATAAAAAAAGGTAAGTGCAAGATAGCTTCAGCCAAACTTGCACAGGCAATGGAAATGAAAATATTGAGGACAAGGAACCCCAGGAGAAGCCAAACAAAATCTTGGTAACTACTTCAACCCACATCAACTCCACATTCATGTTATAATGTAAGCCATACTACAGTGGACCCCCTTCTCTGCTGAGAACTCTTGAGAGATGACAATCAAGAACATGCTGAACTGGGCCTGACAACCCTAACTTCTTTTTTTAGAAAGATAGTTACTTTGGCTAGTTCCTGGCATTAAGAAGAGTCTGTCACAAAGCTTCTTAATTTAATGATGGAGCAGGAAACCATTTCCAGGCATATCAACACCAAGAAAATCAACTGGAGTAGTCAACATGGTTTCACCAAGGGGAAGTCATGCTTGACCAACATGATAAACTCCTACAATGAAGTGACTGGTCAGACTGACAAGGGGAGAGCAGTGGATATGCTCTACCTGGACTCCAGTAAGGCCTTTGATCTTAAGATCCTAAAACAAACAAACAAACAAAAAAAGCTGTTGACATACAGCCTGGATGAGTTGTGAGGTGGACTGAAAACTGGTTAAGCAGCCAGGTCCAGTGGGTGATGATCAGTCTAGCTGGAGGCCAGTAACTAGTGGTGTACCCCAGGGGTCAATACTTGATCCAGGCCTGGGTAACATCTTCATGATCTGGACAATGAGGCAGAGCGCACCCTCAGCAAGTTTGCTGGTGACACAAAACTGCAAAGAGCAGCTGATACATCAGGGGGTTGTGCTGCCACCCACAGATGGGAAAAGGACCTGGGAGTCCTGATGGTCAACAAGTTGAACATAAGCCAGCAATGTGCCCTTGCAGCAAAGAAGGGTAATGGTACCTTGGGCTGCATTAGACAAAGCACTGTCAGCAGGTCCAGGAAGGTCATACCTCCTCTCTTCTCAACACTGGTGAGGTCACACCTGAAGTTCTGCACCCAGTTCTGGGCTCTCCAGTTCAAGAGACACATGGAAAGAGTAGAGAGAGTCCAGCAAAGGGCCACAAAGATGAAGCAAGGGGCATCTGTACTACGAGAGAAGGCTGAGAGAGCTAGGACTGTTCAGCCTGGACTTATCAATGTATACAAGTACCTGAAGGGAAGGTGCAAAAAGGATGGAGTCAGGCTCTTTCCAGCGGTGGCCACTGACAGGACCAGTGTGCACAAACTGAAACTCAGGAGGTTCCCTCTGAACATCAGTAAATCCTTTTTCACTGTAAGGGTGACAAAGCACTGGCATATTGCCCAGAGAGGTTGTGGAATCTCTATCCTCGGAGATACTCAAAAGCCATCTGGGCATGGCCCTGGGCAACTGGTTCTGGATGGCCCTGTTTGAGTGGGGGGGTCGGACCAGGTGACCTACAGAGGTCCCTTCCAACCTCAACCATTCTGTAACTCAGGTAAGAAACAATGCATAGAGACAGAAAGCAAAGATCATGATCCTTTCTCAAACTTTCCCTGCATACTTGATAAAATTAACAACACAATTACACTTAATACCAGTGCAATTAAATGCCAAAATATATTTTAAGTATTATGTTTAAAATACAATATTTCAATACTGGAAAGTTATTTTCTTCCAACCATCCAACTAAACAAACAAGTTACCTTAAAACAGATGCAATATTTTCTAGTCCTCAAACAAAAAAGTAAGCCATAAGAAGTGTGAATTTTCTGAGACAGTAGTTGAATTTCACCTTGAGGCAGTTGCTACCATTAGCAGCATTCTGGCACCAACAAAAATTCCATTTACAAAAGCTGTATGAAAGCACTCAAACACAAACCAAGTTGTGGCAAATCTCACTAAAAAAGCTCTTCTAACAAACCTTTTATTTTTATTCTTGGAAGTCATAATACCTTTAAAATAAAGACTCAGGGTAGCTGGTGCTGTTCTCATGAGATAAAAGGACAAAGTCAGAAGAGAAATAGACAAAAATAACATGATCAGTATTGTCGATGTCCTCTAGTATCTCTCAGGCTTATTTGAAATTTTTCTTACAGAAGAACACGACTTTAGGAAAGGTCAGAAACTGGGAGAATCCTATATAGCACATAAAAACTCTTAGCTGATTGTTATGATTCATTTCCATTCTCCAACTTCTCTAAAATTTTTAATAAAATAATTATTTTCTGTGCAAAACCCAAAAGTACCTCTTATGGAGAAAATAATACTACTTCAAATGCTGAGAGCAGATTCCTCAGCTCACTTCAGGAATTCCAAGAGGAGTATTCACAGAAGCCAGACTTGCAGGAACGTGACTTGCCCTGCTTAGGAGTCAGCAGAGAGAACAGGAGAGAAGAGCTCTTCTAGGCAGCAAGTCACACGGAAAGCTAACTACAGATGCTACAGACTGTCTCCTGCAGAAGTGTCTTTCACCTCCTCAATGTGGGAAGCAGACTGGCTTCGCCAGGCTAAAGTTAGCCTTCAAGTAGCTTTGCAATACCTCTTCCCTTAGTTAAAGGAGGCAATAATCCTTCCTCCCTGCAACTCTTGTAAAGCCTACATTATTGCAAACACCCTCAGACTGTTTGCAAATGGGAAATACAGAAAAGGGGAACGTAGTTTTGTTCTGAAGCTCTACAGTTTTAGAAAGGAAGGCTGTCCAAGGTGTGCCCTACGGCACCAGCACAGAGACATTAAACACGAGACTGGCCGAGGCAACAGCAACCCTGCCCCAGGCTCTCCCTGCATCCAAACATCTCTAAAGGAACCACCTACAGAAAGGCTGAGTTCTTGTGTTCCTTCTTCACCAACTTATGGGTACCTTCTGGAAACCTCTACAGCAACCATTCATAAGAATAAATAGCTCTGCTCTGGACTTCCAGCTTCTTTCATTATAGAAAGCAAGCCACAACTTTCTTTTCAGGGAAAACTTTCTCTTTCAAAACTTTTCTAAAATAGCCTAAAGACTATGCAACTTCTCATGAAAAAAATCCCTTCAGGATGCTGCAAATGGATATTTTAGAAGCCAAAGCAGACCACAAACTAACTCAGCAAATGTAGCTATATTCAAAGTATCCAGAGTCGAAGCTTCTGAGTAAAAGAGCTATTTTCCCAGAAGGATTTTCCCCACCAAAACTGATGGTTCCTTATGTTCATCAAAAAAAGCTACAAAGCCATACTATGCTTCCACACATAAATCTGTCGAGAAGACACAGAATGAAAGAGAATCAACACTTTTGCAAGGTGTATGGTCCAACAATCAGGTATCAGTCACTGAATATGGAAGATTGTCAAAACCTGTCCTTACTCAATAAAGGATCGGAAAAAAAAAAATTGGCCTTTTCATTTTCTGACATTTTTGAAAAGAAAAAGAAAATATATTAATTTAACTCCCTCATTCAATAGCTTTGGTTACTTCATATGTATTTAAGATATCTCTCAGATCTTCATTTGTCTTCTGCTTTTGGTCTGAGGCAATCTCCTTCAATATAAAGCACAACAAAAACCTTCACATTCTTCCATAAAAGTTCACTAATCCATAGGCTTGGAAATGTTCATTTCTCCAATATTACAATGGAAGAGCAATAAAAAGTCACCTCTAACATGAAACTTAAAAGTCTTGAAAAAGGTGCACTGAAATAAACACATATCTGACAAAAAAATAGTAAAATATATATATATATATATTGTTCATATCAGTAGTACAAAAGAAAATTTCCCTTAGAATACTTAAGGAATGAGCCAAGGACCACCTCATGGAAGGGCAGAGAACACTAGGAGAACCAAGAACAGAAGTAAAACCCCACTGTTTTACTGAGATGAGGAAGTGAGAAGTATTCAGAGAAGCTTGGAAAGATACAGGGGAAGACATACATAAAGAATAAATTTATAAGCTTGGAAAGGACAATAAGTTAATAAACTACTGACATTATTTTCTTCCACTAAGGACAGAAGTCAGTTCAACTCCCTTCTACGACAAGACTGGACTACTTAAGACAGAAGAACCTCTTTACCTCACTAAAACTCTTCATGCTGGCCCATGTGACATTCTTATTAAGAAACTAAAGGAACACAATGTAGATAAAGTTGCCCTGAGATAAAGATTGTTTGTCTAACTTTAAAGTATACATTATTTGCTGTTAAAATCTGAGCGTGATTCAAGTGCTGCCACGGGCCCAACTCTATACAACTTTAAAAAATAAAGTATTGATATAGTCCATTTATACATGAATTGTAGCAAGGCATGAAAAATGCTTTGGAAAGCAGGAAAATAATTTCCATTTGAATAAACTGACTCAATTTCACTGATGAACTTTAATGACTTGCTGTTGCCAAAAGAGTAATCCCATTTCTCCGGATCCTCCTCCCCCATTCCTGCATACCTGGCTGTCTACCATTCAGTTCTTGCACTAGACTGCAGCTCATCTGGCCTTTCATTGTCAAACTGATTTTATCAGCAAATCGGGGGGAAAAGAGTTCAGTTCAGGTCTTACACATCCCCACACTGTTTTCTTCTAGTCTGAGTCAACTCAGCAAGGGCTCCAACAAATGCCAAAGCTGGGTAAGCAGTGGGACCATGGCAGAGGGTGAGAAATAGCCGGAGCGCACTGTAAGACTGGGTCAACTGCATCCCCACAGCAAGTTCACTGTCTTAACAGACATCATCCAAAAAACCAACATGATGACAGTCTACAAAATCACAAAGTGGAAACTACTCACGAAGAACAAGTTCTAATGAATGAGGAATGCAAAGAAGGATCAGCCAATTACAACATATCATCAAACGAATGTAAGTCAATGTCATAACACCAATAAAAACAAGATCACACGTGAGCTACCACAGATGTGCACTCTAGTCCATATCGTACCTGTGCTGTCTCAGTTGAAGCCCTGCCTATCCAGCTTTGTAGAAGGTCTACATCTCAAACTAGAGGAGCAGAAAAGAAACAAGAAAAGGAGGTATCAAAAAAGCCCACAGACTATAAAAGCAGTAAAAAAAAAAAAAAAGGCAGCTCATTTAGGGCATGGAGGTGGGGAAAAAAACCCCAAAAGCACATAAAACAAAACCAAACAAACACTGTCATTCCAGTATGGAAAAAGTTAGGAAATAGATTTCTTTTCAATGTCTCCTTGAGATTAAGAAAGGAAAAAACTAGATTAATTTGCAGGAAAAAAAGTTATCAGCATTGAGAGTTGGAAGGGATCTAATTATGAAGGAAGAGCTACAGATTGTCCAAAGAGATAATGAAAACCATTTTGGCCAAATTTGAAGAACAGGCCAGCAATGAGCCCTTGTACCAAAGAAGGCCAACAGCATCCCTGGCTGCATCGTTGCCACTGGGTCAAGGGAGGAGAACCTTCCTTTCTAGTCAGCACTGATGAGACATCTGGGTGCTGGGTCCAGTTCTGGACTTCCCAGTACAAGAGAGATACACGAATATTCACACTTTTGAACATGTGTCATACTACCACAGACAGAGCTGCGGCTGCTCAGCCTGGAGGAGGGTCAGAGTGGATCTTGTCAATGTGTACAAACATCTGATGGGAGGGCGAGACAGACTTGTCTTAGTGATATCCAGCGAGAGCAAAAGAGGTAGTAGGTACGAACTGAAATACAGGAAATTCCATCTGAACATCAGGAAACACTTTTTCACTGCAAGAGGGACTGAGCACTGGCACAGGTTGCCCAAAGAGGTGGAGGCATTCAAAACCTGTCTAAACATGGTGCTGAGAAAATGTGATGGACTTGACAGTCTCCACAGGTCCCTTCCAACCTCATCCTTTCTGCAATTCTGTGATTTTTTTTGTACAGCTGTAAATCCATCTATGATGTACAGAAAGCTATGAAACAATGGCATCACCCAAAGCCAGGTAATTCGACACAGACACAGCAGAGAAAATGCCAATGTGCTTCAGCAGTTGTCATTACAACATTCTGAAGAAATCATTTGAAGATACTGAAGAAACACAAAGAGAGTTTGACATGATCCTGGTGTCACTGATTTAATAAGACATCATAGAAAAAAAAATTACTGTTGTATGTTAAGAACAGCAACCACCTACAAAAACAAATCAGAAGTTGTTCACGGCTCAGTTGTGCAGTCTTGAATGCCTTACGACACATTATTCTGCAACCCAGTGTGGCTCATAAGTCAAGGAAGGTCAGGCTGTTCAACAGGTTAGAAGAAAGCCAGTTGTTTGCCAAAAGCCCACCACACTGGAAATACACTTGGCCACGTGCTTTCCCAACCTGACCTGAACCAATGTCCCAGCATGACACCAGCGATTAGTCTGCTGCTGAACGTGGAGCTCTCAAATGACTCAGATGTTACCAAATCTTGGAAACTCGTGATCACAAGGCAGTAAACTGGCAGTTCAACGGGGGAAGACTTCTTCAGCTTTTCTCCCCAGTTTATTAAATAGCGTTACAATTTGCCTATCATACAGAACCAATTCTCACTCAATTCCCGTTGGACATGCTCCTCTTTATTTTTCAGTCTGAATGGCAGTGAACCTACAGCAACTGCTGAGAATTTTCTTTTCAGGAGAGGTACAGTAGGATAACAGACACAAAAGGTCTCCAACATGCTAATGAGTTATTTTCCCTAAGGATCTACCATTGTATTTTGATGGGCCTGTAGAGCAGAATAAAGCACCTGGATACTTAATTTTCCTTTTTGGATATTCATATCACTGAATTATTGCCAGAAAGGTACAAAGCTCATTTAAATATTATTATGAGGCTGCAGAGGGTGCTCCAACACTGCTTATAGACACTTTATATTCAATCCCCACATTCCTTAGCAAATCACTCATTGATTTTTTTCAGGTGTAATTAGAATTTGGAAAAAATTCTGAAGGCAGGTTAAGATTAGACTTCCCCTAACACCTTATTTTACCCAGACAGAAAGGTGATATGAATAAAAAAAAAAATTATGCTCCCCTCACCATCAGAAGGCATTCAGAGTGGGAGTAACATCTAGGAAGGCAGCACTTCTCTAACATTGTCTTTTTCCTGCATTTAAGATATGAAATACCTAATTGCTCCACATCAATCTAATGGACTGGTGGAGTGGGGAAAGCAGGCACGTAGATATGGAAACACCTACTGTAATATCATCAACCCTACTGCTCCTAAGTTGCTTAAGCAAATAACCTCCCTAGAAGAAACTTCCTTCAAAATAGGAAACAATTTAGCTTTTTGTGACCTCCCAACACCACCATAAAGCACTCTCAGTGCAGAATGCAGTGGCTTGTGCAGATAGTGCTTTACTCTCGGGTGGGCAGGAATCCACAAAATAAAGAAGTACACCTACTCGTGTACCCCAGATCTTACTTTTGTATTCAGCACTGCAGAAGTTTTATTTGACACCTTTCAAGTAAGGAAAGTGTAGATTAAAACCAAAACCAACCAAACAAAAACCCCACAAAATCCAACACATACTTTTTTTGGCTAAAATTAAATTTAACATGAATTTGTACTTCTTCCCTTTCTTACAGTTTTCTAATCTCATTCCAGTAAGTACACAGTGAAAAGTGTTACATTATCTGACACTACTAGCATTTGCATTTATTAATTCTGAACTGGCTGATGAAAATTAAATAGAGAAAAGGCTTTTAAAGGCTTTGAAATCATTTTTTTTTAAATAAATGTTGAAATAGTGTCACTCGCTGATCCTTCACTTTACTGGCTCCAAGCCTTGAATTAGCAAGTTCTAGGTTTGACAGTTCATATACTGAACTTGAATCAGAGAGCAGACATGCCAAACACACAGCAGAGCATTAACCACATACCTTCCCAGTTCTTTTTGGAAAGAACAGCCAGCTCAAAGCACCAAGTAGTTCAAGAATTAAAACCTTGCCCTTTACATAACTCGTTGTCTTGCCTCAATACTTCTGTGGAGTTTTGCTTCCAGCAAATGCTACCTCTGCCTTTGTCACTGCAAAATTACTTGCATTAACATTTTATACAAGGTCTACACCTTAATATCACCTAGAAATAACTTTTGGTGAGCCTGTTTTGTGGTAAAGAATTGAATCAGAAGTCCAACTCTTAGTCCCACATGACTTCACCTGGGTTTCAGACCGCTCTGTGCATTACAGGAATTAATGTCATACAAAAGAAAAAACAATAAATAGGTGCAACGTGGATTAGGGTTTCATTTTACTAGTATTTATATTATGAATACAACATAAGACAATGAGGATGCAACTCCATAGTTGGTACAAGGTAACATAAAGACCATGCTGCCACCAAAAGAAGAGTTTGTGCTGCCCCTCTCCCCAATTAAGCTGACAACTAACTCTGCACAATTATATAAAGAAAGCAAAGTAAGTTTCCACCTGTGTCACAAAGCTGATCCAATGAGAACACAGCCACACAATTTCCAACCCTAACAGCAGGGAGTTAAGTTCACATGGCTGTAAGTTGAAGCACCAGCAGCACTTCTGCACTTTCTGTACCTCTCTTGGGAGACTTAAAATTCACAAGGGGAGCACATAAAATTCTTGATAGGAGTCATCCATTGTGAACACTGGAGAAAAGTGAATACGTCTCTCTCTGCTCTGAAGGGATCACACCTGCACTAACACCTTTGACCATAACTTACAGCACTTACAAAAGATTTAGGTCATTATAATAGAAAAGTTGCCTAACAAGCAGTAAAAGGGAGTCACAAACAATATATAGTAACACAGTTAAGTAACCAGAGTTGTGATATGGAGTAACTGTAAAACAGGCTCCTATTCTACCAGAAGAGTTTGCAGCAAACAAGTTCAAAGGTTAAGTTTAGTTGTTACTGATAAAACTTTTTATCCAACACCATAAAACCTACATACATCACAGACACTAGAATTTAAGAGACACTTCTAATTCTCATTTCATTATGCTGCATTTAACACATCATCAACTTTATTTTACACAAACCAAACAAAACATAGCATCTGTAAGCAAAACACCACACCTCAATGAAATGGATTTCCTGTACTTTGCACTTAGGATTCCTCTTAAAAGCTTTGCATATCAACATACACTAGTGATTTTACCACAAGGGGGAGATGAGAAAGAGACAGAACTGGAGGCATGGTTATTCAGGCATTGGTTTAAACATGACTAATTAACAGCTGAAAATCACCATTACCTACCTCCCATATGTTCTCATTTGTAAGCAAGAGTTGGACAGTAAAGCTTAACATATGGCAACAGTAAGTTGCTCTCCAATCCTTGATTAGCAAAGTACCTACAATCTGGTCCACTACTTCAGCTGTAAAACGTTATTGCAGGGTAACCTAAAAGGAAAAGTATTCTTATATAAAGTAGTGGACTGGGAGAAATGGTGAGAGGAATAAAATGGGGAAGAAACCCACAGACTAAGCCATTCTGGCTAGTTTGGCTATTGGCTTACATGTAAGGGCACTGAATAACCTCGTCTCACCTTCATGCCTCAGTCCCTCATTTGAAAACTAGGAAGAATGATTATTTGTATTTGAAAGATGCACAGATGATACAGAAGTTTAGGACCATAGAGAACATGCAGGCACACTAGATATAGATAGATATCTATATAGAGAGAGACAGAGAGAAAAATAGAAATAACTATAAAAAGAGCTAGAACCAACCTCGCAGCATTTCACTGCTTGACCTGACTGGTAAGAAATTACTCTGGGCTTAAGCAAAAATTGTGCTTAGCTTTCTTACATTAAAACTAATGTTTCCAGGAGAAAGGCTGTCACCTATTAACTCTTCAGGAGCACTCACAAAGTATTATTTACGACAGTCTTACACAGGTTATCTTTTTTCAATCATCAGATACACATTTTTTCTAAACTGATAAAAAAAACTTATTAAGCACCGATCAAGTCAGCTGAATTTAAACAATGCACTAACTCTGTTTCGCACAGGAAAAAGCAACTAGGCACGTTCAATTCACCTACATTTATTTGTTAACATTAAACCAGCAGATTTTATATATATGTGTGTATATATATGTACATATAGATTGATGCACACTTATTACATCAATAAATTAACAGAAAATTTCTAATGTACAGTAAAAAATTCTTTTGATTTTTTATACTGAAAAGCATGTCATGGCTTTTTAAAGATGCTTTCATTTTTTTAAAAAGTTGCACCCCAGTTCCATATCTAAAGATACTTTAAAATTCAGAGGTATGAGTTACTTTAACATTAACTTGCTGATTTCTTGTTATCAACTATACACAGCACTGTCTACTATAAAAGCGCCAAGCAGTAACTCTCAAAGTTCACTAGGAAAAGAAGAAATCAACTGAAAAACAGATACAACCTAGGGCTAAGGCTTTCTTAAAGAAACTAATTGTCAAAGGACACATTTTAGCTGATTAATTGAGAAAATATACCTTTAAAAATAACTGGGCAAAAAAAATAAACTGTCAAAGGAATATATGCTCTGAAACAAAGATAAATGCCCAATAACAAGCCTTGCTTCCTCACCTCTTCTAGTAAGAGGAGTGGAGAGAAAAGCCTACTGCTCTTCTACTTCAGTACGTGTCTTAACACTGTCACCACTACTATCAGGTACAGTATTTGTCAGGAGACATTCAAGACCCGCCTGGACGCCTTCCTGTGTGAACTCATCTAGGTGTTCCTGCTCCGGCAGGGGGGTTGGACTAGATGATCTCTCGAGGTCCCTTCCAATCCCTAATATTCTGTGATTCTGTGATTCTGTGTATACAGGTCCAGTTCTATAAAAAAATACTAGAAAAAAAAACATTTAATATATTCAGCAGTCCAAGCACTCTATGTATTTGAATCTTGAAAGGAAAGTAAAAACAGACAGTGCTTTGAGAGGATTTGCTAAGTTTTACAGGAAGCATGCCGATATAGTCTCATTTCTATGGTAAAAACATATAAACTCCAGCAACTGGACTAAGACAGCAAGGTGAGCTTTCTGCCAAGAGACTGGTGCTTAGAGGAGGAGAAGTAGAGAAAGAGGCACCGATATGAGAGCCTACACCATTCCTAAAAAAGATTCCTAGATGACAAACATTCAAAAGCCACTTTTTGACCAACATGCAAGATCCCTTTCATGCTCAGCTCCCTTAATGGGAGGAAACAATAACCTCAATAAACTGAGATTTTGAACACCTAATGAACTTCAGAATGTCAGGAAACATTTCCTACATTAAAAGGTTTACAAAGGAAGGTGAGAATTAGAAGAATGCAAAGCAGAAATGCAGAACACCCTGAGCATCCGGTTAGTTTAGCTACAACCACTTATAATTCTCAGAGATCAAAGGGCCAGTCAATGGCAGGATTTAACACATTCCAGCATAAACATCACCCCAATTTAAATTAACCTGTGTCCCATTTGAAAATAAAGAGCACGTATTTTGAAAGAGAGTAATCCTCCCCTTTTCTTCCCTCTGCTGATTTTTCTTACATTTTTATGCTAAGCATTTTCTTCCACCCATCTTCTTCACCCATCTCCCTTCAGTGCTCTTTCCCCCATTTGCTTTCCTTACATTTATCCACCCAGCACAGTGTTTACAGAACAGACATGATGCTCACTCTTACATAACTCATTCTGAACAGCTATCAGGTATCGATAAAGGCCCTGCAAGAGAAAAGAAAAATGAGCTTATGGCCTACAAAGACAGAGCAAAGTAGAGGCAGTCCCCGCCTGACGCTCTCGGAGGTCAACCGTCCTTGCTGCAAACTGTTACACACTTCCGTAGCCTCACTGCAGAATCCTCTTTCCTCTCATAACTCAGTTCCTGTTGATCAGCTTTTTCCTAAACGGGATCAAAAACATTAATACTACAGGGAAAAGAGGGTGGTGAATGTAAAGGAACTGGAGTAAGAACAAACATTGATGGGATCAGAAAGATCAGAAGAATTGCCAGACTAGAGGCCTGAAGAAATCACGTAAAAAAGTCACTGATTACTGGGGAGCCAAGAAGGAAAATCCTACAGCCTGTGGGGTAGAACAGAAATGCACAGACAGGATGTAGTAAGTCAGACCCACGTCATCAAAATAAATAAGAGTATGACCTTCCAGTTACAGCAGCAAGGTACAGTGAGACAGGAAGGCTGTACTATTAAGTTGTCTAAACATCCTATCTCACTAAAAACTCATGCTTTCCTATAACCTAAACCTGGACCTCTATAAAGTGCATTGCAACTTTAGTCACTCACCTGTCTTCAAACAGCAGGCAGCTGACACTGCCTCAAAGGAAAACAGTGTTCTATCACACTGCTACCCATCAGACACAGGTTAAGCGCTTTGCTTTAGCTGACCTAGGGACAGCTTGAGTTCGTAGGATTCAACAGCTCCAGCTATCACAGAATGCAGCAGGTCACTGCCTGAATGCAAGCAGCAGCATATGACCATCATACCAACAATGCCCAGCCTGTAATTTTAGATACAATAAGGAGTTGGAATATTTTGTATTTTCAAGATGAAAATAAAGATTCAGCTGAAAACAGGTAAGACAGACTCCAATTAGCAGCACCCACCAGTAAAATGACCAAGCTGGAGAAACTTGCTTTTTCACATGCACTGTGAAGGTTGGTCAGTCTTCAAACATGAGCCAAAAAAATATACTCAGCCTTCAATTAATTTATTTTTAACATCATTATTAAAAAATAGTTTTACTGAATTAATTTAAATGAATGTTGCTAGCACGCTGCCAGGCAAGCAGTCATCGTAACTATTAAAGTAGTTATATGAAGCATGTCAAAAGTATTTGCACTGTTTATTTTTCAGTTAGTTCAGTAAGAAAATACTCTTCTGTGGTCCAATGCAGAAAGTATTTTGGGGGAGGTTTTTTGTTTGTTTTGTCATTCTTCTAAATAACCCAGGAAAAATGTATTGTGATCTTTAAAAAATATTTTTTTCTAAATTCTGATAAGTACCACCCTGTGGGGGGAGGAGAGGAACAGAATCAAAACATCCAAATCAAGTTTTCAAGAGAAAGCGCAGAAGATAATCTGCAGGACAGGGAACACATTAGTTCACACCAATGGTTGCTTGAAAAAATTTCTAAAGAAAATGCCTACCTCACTATAAAGAAACTCAGCTTTAAGCATTGAGAAGCCAGTAGTCATTATGGAGACCAGAAGTATAAATGAATTGAAAAATGATTGAATATTTTAAGGAAAAATGTTCACAAGCTATTGAATTATAAGGATACAATCTGCAGCTCAGACTCCTCTGCTGCAGACTATCACAAGTTTAAAAGAAAGCCCAGGGGAAATATCACTTTGTATTCACCTCATCTTTTTTCCCTAGGCATCTGTTACAGGACATGGAGAAAGAGATAACCACCAGACATCACACCCGGCTAGATGGACCTTTGATCTGATATACTGTGACTCCGCTCAGAGTAATCCAAATCAAAAATAATTTTGGAGGGTTTATGTATTTCTCTCGCATCAGAGTAGTTAAGAACAGCCAAGCAATTATCTTAACAGACAACTGCCATAGTTACCTACTGCCTTTTTTCAGATACAGGTAAAAATTAAGGCTAAGAAATAATATGACTGCAGGTAATTATCTTCAGTCAGGTGCAGAGCTAGAATAGAACGGTAAAAAATTATTAGTTTCCACACTTGTTTTCAAACCACTAGATGGTGCTTCTAAAATGAAGCAATCCAGTATGCAAAAACTCCAAAACTGAATAATGTATGCTGATTTATAGGTTTCTTTCCTCAGGTTTGTTATCAATAACAGTGATTAATGTGGTTCAATAGCTGCAACCTCTGATCAGACAGTAGCAACAAAAATAATTAAGCAGATAATGGTGATCAAAGAGCTGATCATTGAAACAGTGAAGACTTCAAAAAATCCAGTAACTGCTGTTTCCCCAAGTAAGAAAAACTCCTCATTCTTCTGTCTGAAAGGCATTAGTTGTTAATATAAATATTGCATTAAATAACAAGTTTTGTTCACAAACTGCTGTGCCCAGAGGCTTTGATTACGGTATGGCACCAGTAAAAAGAAGCGTTATGGTACAAATAGCATTTACCTCTTCTTTCACTCTTCACTCAAGAAGCTTCTCTAAGACATTTTTCCCCAAGACTGACCTCACTCTTTCTCTTCTGTGAAGAGTAAACCCTTCACCTTTAAGATTTGAAAATTGTAGCGAAAATAAGGTGCTTTCTGCTTTCTACCTCTCTCTCTGTAAAATCATCTTTCCTTTTTCAGTCCCCCAAAACTGGTCTCAACAGTCGCTTGGCTACTCCAGTACCTTCATATTTTTTTCATTTCTGACCATTTCCATCCATCAAAACAACGCTTAAAATAATCCTTCCTCTTCCTGCATCTCATTCTACTGACTCAACTTTAAAAACACTCTTTGGAGTATGTTAAGCATATAGTCAACTATGTAATTTTTAATATCTTCCATTCTCCTGAAGCTCAAACTTTTATTAATCTTTAAAGATCTCTTCCTCTTTTTCCAACTTACAATCAATTTTTTTCCTACAAACATGTTTCCTCTCTTCCTCTAAAAAAAAAAAAAAATCATTTTTTACTATTTCCTATTGTATTTCCCATCTTTTACTTCGAGTCAGCTCTGTCACTAAGCAACCCTGACAACACTGCTAAGAAAGACGAAAGACTTCCTTATGTACAGCTTTGAATGCTCAGCACTCACTTAGGACTTTTTTTTTTTTTTTAAACTCCTCTCCTGTGCAAAGTAATGCAGAAACTCCTAGAGGTCATTTGATTATTTTTTTTTCCATTGGCTCTCACTTTTCTACTTTAGGGGATTACTCTGGATCCCCTTGGAATGCTCTCTCTTCCTCTTACTTGCATGGGATCTTCCAAGACACCCATTTACTACCACTTGTTTTAAAGCCTTTTTTAAATTAGCATACCTATCTTTTGTTCAAAGTCCTTTTACAACTATTATTAGCAACTATTATTACTAGCTATGGCTTACTTTGATAATGTAGCTTAGTAAGGAGACCCTTAAAAAAGTTAGAGAAGGGCACTATGCACAAACACAGAAACAAGCCCTCTCCAGGTACCAGCCGTTCCACTTATCCCTAAACGTTATTTCTGACCACATGGTAACAAGCACCAAGAACTGCTTGCCCTGAAGATGGATCTGCTAATCCAGCTGCAATAAATAATGAAAAAAAAAAAAAGGAATCAATGAAAGGTATTTCAAAACAAATACCCAGGAAGATGGTCACTGCAATTCTCAGCATCTGCAGGGGCAGATGCATAACCTCTGAAGCATGTGAAAGAGGTCTGCTGAGTACCCACTTGTCAGTTAAGTGTTCACTCCTACCTACTAGTTGAGGCCATTTCCTCAAACCTGTCCTCACATCTCCGTGGGAATTCTGCAGCCTTTTATTTGGAACAGCCACTAAGGGCACAGCTGTACCTCACTGCATCTTACAAGAGAGGGATGGAAAAAAAAGAAAATCATACAAAACCTCCAGGCTTATGCAAGCATCATTTAACTGGGACAAAGCATTCACAAAGCAGTATCTTCACTATGAATGACTATGAATTTTTTGTGAATTATAGGCATAAGAAGTTCTTCAACATTTACCACAATAAATTTGCATTATTTTACTGTGTAAAAGAAACTAGGAGCAAAAAATTAGGTTAGTGAATGCACAACTGAAATAAATATCAAAAAAAGAACATAAGGTCTCCTGAAAAAAATATATTCCTTAGCTTTTGTTCCTCAGGTAACAATTTATTATGATTCATAAATGTAAACAAAAAATAAGCAACATTATTTTTAAATTAAAATATGAAAAATAAACATACACTGAAGACGTTTCAGACTTTTATGCTAAACAGATTAAAAGCATCTTAAAGTTTTGGTTAGAGACAGACTTCCCCCCATCTCATCAAACACTAAACAGTTCTTCCAAAATATCAATAAACTTGAGCTCAACTCAAAAGAGCTACCCCAGCGAGCTAGTTACCAAGGCTTTTTTCAAGCTAGTCTCTAGATTTAAGCAGCAACATTCACAGAAACTCTTCTGAATACTTTGGATAACAAAAGCATTTAAGAACTCTGCACAACCAGTCCAGTTCCCTATTTTTGCTGGATGCTCAGATCTGCCTGGGAGCAGGTTCTGACCTGACACCTGTGGAATGCTCCAGCAGCAGAAGGTACAAGATAAGAAATTCCCTGAAGTAACAGGAAATATTTCTATTATATCTGTGCATACAGACAAATATTTTGACTTAGAAGGTTTGTCTCAGAAAGGTGGCAGTGCCTGGGAAGCCTGCAGTGTCCTGAGGAGGTCAAACAGAGTAACTACTGTTCCACCAGCATGCTGCAATTCAAGAGCACTATTGCTTCAAATCACTCCTCTGCATTTTCTCCTGGTTCAAAAGCAAACACCAGCCCCTCTCCAAAAACCGAACACATTGAATCTGCAGTCCTCAAAAGGAAAACACACCTCACAGACAACATTTTAAAAAATAAGTAACAACGATGCGACACAGGAGGCTGGAAACAGAATCTCATCTTTGCTCTGTCTCTAACATCAGCTAAAAGCCTGCCTCCTACCAGCTGTACAGATCAGGTCACTGCTATTTATTTCACTCTCTGGTTACCTCTACCATTGGCATTTGATATGGTTTATTAAGATCTGGTATATCAGCATACCTGAAGAACAGAGCTGGACAGGAAGAGCACTGACTGCACGAGGACCCAGGAAAGCGGCGCTGATCTCGTGACATGCTCACGACATTAGTCAAGACCGTCCACTTCCGACACCCACATTTTCCCTCCCATCCCGAGTATGTTCAAACAGAAATGCAGGAGTTAGCCAAGTAAACATCTCTGCCTAGATGTAGGTCCCTGCATCTTACAGTAACTTGATGATTATTATCCTGGCAGTTTTGTAATTCCATCTTGTTAAGCAATATCTGTTCTACTCCATTTCCTCCTCTCCCCCATTTACAAAGATTAAGCTGAATTCATTTACATATTTTGGGGTTGGGTTTTTTTTAGGAAGAATTATGAAATGGTTCCCCTGAGACTAAGCTAAACCATACACTCAGGTTTCCAAGAAGGCTGCACTGTGAATTTGCTGCACTCTGATGTCATCCCCCCTTGCCTGCAAAAGTATCTCTGAATGGCAAAGCTGTAGGCCAAATGCCCAGGACCATCAAAACCTGCTGCCACCCAGGAGTCCCATTATAGGATAGTAGGATCTGGAATACTTCAGAAGCAACATTCCCCATCATTGGTAGTAGCAAAATCTAACTGATAAAATGTACCTGGTATCCAAAGTGCCTAACAGAGGATTATAACTAAGCAACATAAGCCACTAGTGGTGATAGCTCCCAGCAGAATAAGTATTCAAAAACAGTTATCTTCAAAATACATTATATTCAAAACCATTTCAAAATAGACTGTGGAACCAACTAACCTTACAGGAAGGAATCCTAAGGATTTCTTGACAAAATAGGAAAGCTAGTACTACAATCAGGAAAGTTACAGTCTCTAAATGTCAGCTCCTCCATTTACCTTTCTACCCAAAAAGTGCTATTCAAACTTCCGTGTATTTAATCATACTGTCCATACCAATTCAACAGGCACATCAGAAAAAAATGCTTGTCTCTGAAGGAACACTTGCTATTACAATTTGTCAACAGCCCATTCTGAATAAAAGTACAAAAATTATATAGTAAGTTACTGAAACTAACAAAAACTATTTGCAAAGTATAAATAGACAGCAAAAACAACACAGTGCTGGTTTTAAGCAGCAATAGATGTTACTGATTTATGAGGCCCAGCATCACACAAAAGGCTTGGAAAGTTCTTTTACCACAGAAAAGTCCCACAGAAATATAAGCCTACACTGCTTGACACAGACCTTAGATGCTGAACATACAGCATACAACAAAGGAACGGTATATTAATAAGTTTTAACATTAAAAGATGCAATCTCCATCAGAAAGCAAATTAATGTGAAATTTAATTAGTTTTGATAAAAAATAGTGACAAAAAGCTGTATTTGCAATGATGACTTCTGCATTTAAGATTACCAATATTTCTTTTGGTTCATTAACTGTTTCTTAGTTGTTCCTTGGTATAAAACATAAACAAATAAAGCTTATTGAAAACTACATGTAATTTGTTACTGTATTTCCAGTTACTTAATCTATAAATTATCATCCTTTCAGTTATTAGCAGCAATATCAGACAAGTATGTGTTCTTTAACAGTACTCACCAGGGTTACTGTTACATGCAAAATCCATAAAGCCAGCATAATCTGAACTTTTAGTATCACAGAATATCTTGAGTTGGAAAGGCCCCATGGGGATCATTAAGCCCAACTCCCTGCTCCTCGCAGGGCTTCCTGACACTAAAGGCAACGTCAATCAGCACACTATTTAATTTTTCCCTAAACCCCAGCATCCTGACTATGATTTGGTCAAAAGAACTGTGTGCATGGAAGACTTACAAAAATGAGGCTTAGCACTATTGCTAAAATTTTAACAGAAGCAAAAATGGATGACAGTGACAGACGGGGACAAAAATCAAATCAAGTACTTCATAAAGTGAGTAACTATACTGACTGCTGTAATGCCTGGACAAAAAAAGGATGCTGTAGATGTTCAAAACCAGAAATGCCCTTCACATGCGAGCTGAACATCACATATGAGACAAGATCGCTCTCCAGACAGTTACTTTACTTGTGCCAGAAGATGATAATTTAATTACAAAGCAAGCTATGATTCTTGGATTCCTTCCAAGATTTTAAAAGCGCGAAGAAAAGGGCAGAAAATACACATCTAGAGAGCACCGTTCAATCCATTTTTTGCTGAAGAAGTTCCCAGGTGCACGCAGACAGCGTGAGGCGCGGAACGGGAACACCCGAGCTGCCCCTGCCCGGGCTCAGGCTACACGCAAACCTCCGAGAGCAGCCGCCGGGAGCTCAGCCGGGCAGGACCGCCCGGACCGGGCTCAGGCACAGCCTCCCCGAGCTGCCGTACCCACCGCAGCCCCTCCGGAGCCTCCCCCGCGCCGCCGTGCCCCCGGGAACCCCTACCGGAGCCGGGAGAGCCCCCTGCTCCCCCGGGCCGTGCTCTCGCCAGGTCCAACCAGCACCACGGCACACGCTCTGCTTTGTCATCTCCCCCCCCGCAGCGGGGGAGCCGCTCCGCGCCCGCCGCTGAGAGCTGTTCGCCCGCTCTGGTGCCCCGCACGCCCCAGCCCCTCCCGCCTTCCCCCGCGGAACCGCCACTGACCGTGTCCGGCAGGAACCCTCCGAAATCAAGCGGAGCTACCCCGGCTCCGCGCCGACCTCACGCCACCGGCTCCCGGCTGAGGCACCAGCGCGAACCGACCCACGGCCGCCAGCGCCGCGACTGCGCGCCCGCCCGGCTCCGTGTCCCCCCGCCGCTCCTCAACTTCCCAACGGCGGGCTGAGGGTGACCCCGGGGAGAGCAGAGCAGAGCCGAGCCACTGCCGGGCAGCGGCAGCCACCCGTCACCCCCGAGCCGCCCGGCGCCGGCGGCTCCTCACAACTTACCTTGGGTTTGTAGAGCCACTTTCTGAACCTGTTCATCATCACCGCGGCCGCTGCCACCCCGCCGCCGCCTGCCGCTGCCACAGGGGCTGCCAGCTCCCCGCCGCGCCGCTCGGGGGACCGGGGTGAGCCCTGCCCCTCGCCGGGAAGCTCCGCCGGGTCTCCGCAGCCGCCGCCGCCGCCGCCGCTCCTACTGCTGCTACTGCTGCTCCCCCGGGCAGAGGCCGCCAGCTGCTGCAGAGCGCGGGCACCGCGCGCGCTCCGCTCAGCGCAGGAACCGGCCACCGGCACCGCGCGCTCCGCGCCTCGCTGACAGCCCCCAAAACATTGCGCGGCCGGCAGCAGCGCCCCCGGCGCATGCGCAGGAGCAGCCCCACGCTCTCCCGCCCCGCTGCCTCCCGCGACCAATCGGATGGCGGCTGGGGACGGCCCCGCGGCGGACTCGCCCCGCCCACTAAGCTGCTCATTTGCGTAACGCGGGCAGGGGGCGGAGAGATACGTGCCCCGGCCGGCCACGCCCCCCAACCGCAGGCGCGGTGCACGGCGCCGTGCCCCGGTGGGTGCCGGGACTTGGAGTCTTCGCCGCAGGCAAGGCTGAGCTCGTCCGCCCCGGGGCTGTCGAGCCTTTGCTTGCGACAGCCGGTCCCGCCCGAGTGCGCGGGAACCGGCTGAGCGATTTCCCCACGCCCGTGAGCACAAGGATCGAGAAGGGGCGGAGCGTGTTGCTTGGCAACGGCGGCAAACAATCGCCGCCATCTTCCTTCCCTCCCGGGTAGTTCTTTACCTGCGATCGGGCCGTTCCGCAACACGAGGGCGGCCGCTGGGGAGAACTACAGCTCCCAGCAGCCCCGCGCCCCTTAGCGACGGCTCCGGGCCGGGCCGAGCCGCCGGCGGCCGCAGCGGGGTCTCTGCGGCTGGAGAGTCCAGCCGCGCCGGGCTCCGGCGGGGGCAGCCAGGTACGGGACCGGGCAGCGCCGGGCTGAGGGGCCGCCCGTGGGGGCTGGGGGGACTGCGCGCTAGCTCATTGACCTCAGGCGGCAGCGCCCGCCCTGGGCCCGGGGTGCTGCACCCTTGCGCCTGACGGGCCGGGCCGAGCCGAGCCGAGCCGGGCTGGCTGCGAGGCTGCTGCAGCCGTATGTGACACCTTCGGAAAGAAAAATGGGTGAAACGCTTCGTGTGTGAACGCGTCAAGTGCTCAGGGCAGGCTCACAGCTCCTGCCCCCGTTCGTTCGGTGTATGGAAGTACGATCGCGGAGATGAACGGGGCCGGTGTCACACTGCGGACCGGGTGGCTGGGTTTCGCTCCCTGAGCTGTCCCTAACTGAGGTGGTTTGGGGCAAGCAGCCAGCCTGGCTGTCCTTTGCCTTTCCCGTCTTGTAAGTACAACACAACTTGCTTGCAGAAGGTTTTGTACCATGCATATTTAATTGTGAAGTTCTACAGGGTATTAGATAAAAAAACCACCGTGTCAAGTAACATACTTGTCGGCATGCAAACATTGAAATATATGCAAATTAAAACTAAATATAAGATCCAGGCTATAGCTGCTCAGGGTGAGTGTTTTCCATCTGACGCTGAGAGGAACCTACTGAAAAGAGAACCTGTGCCCAGAATTGCTCTCTGCTACGCTCAGGTGACAGTCAGTGATGCAGGAAAGTCCAGAGTAAATGACAACGGCAGGATGTAACCATTGGGACAGTTGTACCCTCTATCCAGTGGCTCCTTTTCTAGCACACAGCTGAGAGAAACACCTATTCCATTTGGAGCAGCAGCTACTTGATCTGAGTGAGTTTTGCAGGAGGTTCAGGGAGTTCAGCCCTCTTTTTAAGGACGGGTTTCATCAGAGGAAATACAATTGCAGTCGTTCTAGGCCAAGAACATAGGAGCAAATGTAAAACCTGAAGGAATCTTTCAGGGCATTGAAACCAGCCTCTACAATTATAGCCAGCCTTATCCTATGTAATTACTTCAAAATATCTCCAGGCACCACTGTAAAATAAGGCTAAGTCAGGTTCTGGTTCTTACCTCTTTTAAATGAAGTTCTACATCTGAAAATGAAAGAAAATTTCTGCCACTTTGTACATAGTGCCAATGTGTGTGATTTTTATACAGAGCAATTAGAATATTCCCCTAAATATCTATGTGGAAATAAGGGTGCCTATCATAACACAAAGCATTTTATTCCTGATGTGTATGTTTTAAAACAGTGATGATAATGATAGCAGTTTGTTTAAACACAATTACAAGTTAAGTTCTTTTTTACTAAGAACCCCTGTATGCCCAGAGTTCTCAAGGCGTTACTATATGTCTTAATTTTCATATTTCAGTTTTTGGTTTTAATGATTGTTATTTGGAGGGGAGGGGTGAATATCAGCATGTACAGAGCATGAGAGCTCAAACTTATTTCTAATATGCCAGAATCAAAAATAATTTGTCACTGGTAGAGCTGTTGGAGCCTGAATTATGACTCAGCTGGAATGCGTACAGAGGTATTTCTCTCTCCCTTATCCAAAATCCCTTGTAAGAACCTTGGGAGGTACAGAGAAACAGATCATGATTCTCAGAGGAATGGAGAAGCAGTGATTCACCCTGTGACAGAGACACAGTAGCACCTCTTTTTTTATTTGCCATCCCTTGTCATGATGCAGCCCTGTTTTGCTGGACTTTCTTTTTTTTAAATTGGACATTTTGTCTTGATCATACCAGGTAGCTAAATGCCTGTATTGAGCATAATCACAAACTCTTTTTTTCAGCTGTTTGAGATTAGTAATGTAAAGTGCTGTTTAGGCAATTATTCTTGAGTATGATAGCACTGAAAGGCAGAGTACAAAAACACTGTACCTGGAAACATTATATCCTTTTAAAACTAGAAATGAATTATCATTACCACAGTGGGAATGAATCACATGGATCAACCATTCTTTTCTAACATCAAAACATGATGATATATATAATACAATTATGATTTTCAAAAAAATATTTTTATTTTCACCATAGAAAATTACTCCTGTGTTCATTTTTTCCCATTACTAAACCAGATTAATGACTTTCAGCCCTGATCGTTACTATCATTGGTCCACAAACAAACCATCAGGCATGAAAAGTACCCAACTGCTGTGCCTTCAAAAACCTGGACAGTAGCCTGGACTACTGATGTGTTGTGATTGCTGCCCACTCTGCTGACCAGTGCTGCTCATTGCTTCTTTATATTCCTCAGCTTTCTGTTCCTAGTTGGTTTTGAAAAATAGATTGTCATTAACAATATGTGATAAGATTTAAGACCAAAATTTTGTTTCCAGTTGCATCTCACCAGGGAGAGTAATGTGTTAAAGACGACCTGCATAGCACATATGCAAAATTCATGCTTTTCTCTTTTATTGACAGAATTTCATCAAATAGCCTGATACAGAAACCATTTTAGGCATCATCCTGAGTATCTTTTGAGACTGTGGTGGGCTGATGCTGTCTGCACACAAGGTGCCCACCAAAGCCCACTCTAGTACTCCCTTACTGAGCTGGACAGGGGGGAGAAAATATAACAAAAGGCTCGTGGGTGGGGATAAGGATGGAGAGAGATCACTCACCAGTCACTGGCACGGGCAAAACAGACTCAACTTGGGGAATTAATTTAATTTATTACCAATCAAATCAGAGTAGGATAGTGAGAAATAAAAGCCTAAATCTTAAATCACCTTCCCCCTCACCCCTCCATTCTTCTTGGGCCTAACTTTACTCCTGATTTCTCTACCTCCCCCTCGCCAGTGGCACAGGGCGATGGGGAATGGGGGTTGTGGTCAGTTCATCACACATTATTCCTGCCGCTTCTTCCTCCTCAGGGGGAGGACTGCTCACACTCTTCCCTGTTCCAGTGTAGAGCCCCTCTCACGGGAGACAGTCCTCCACAAACTTCTCCAACATGAGTCCTTCCCACAGGCTGCAGCTCTTCACAAACTGCTCCAGTGTGGATCCCTTCCATGGTGTGCAGTCCTTCAGGCACAGACTGCTCCAGCACAGGTCCCCCATAGGGTCACAAGTCCTGCCAGGAGCCTGCTTCAGTGTGGGCTTCCCACCTGCTCTGGCATGGGGTCCTCCATGGGCTACAGGTGGTAATCTGCTCTACCATGGACCTCCATGGGCTGCAGGGGGACAGCCTGCCTCACCATGGTCTTCACCACAGGCTGCAAGGGAATCTCTGCTGTGATGCCTGGAGCACCTCCTCCTCCTCCTTCTGCACTGGCCTTGGTGTCTGCAGAGTTGTTTCTCTCACATCTTCTCACTCCTCTCTCTGGCTACAGTTGCTGTTTGTGTTGCATAGTTTTTTTCTCCCTCTTAAATACGTTATCAGAGTGGTGCTACCACCCTCACTGATGGGCTCGGCCTTGGCCAGCAGCAGGTCCATCCTGGAGCCAGCTGGCACTGGCTCTGTTGGACACAGGAGAAGCTTCTGGCAACTTCTCACAGAGCCACCCCTGTAGCCCCCCCGCTACCAATACCTTGCCACACAAACCCAATACAGAGACATTTGCAGAATAAGAAGTATGTAATTATGTCTTCTATTTTATTGATGTTTGTACTGTATTCTCATTTCTCCTGTTAGCTGTTCTGAGTAACTGTGATTTTGAAAGCTTGACCTAAATGTTCTCTTCTACATTACTGCAGTATATCTTCTCTATGAGCCTATCAACATACATTATGCTACAACTGAAGGAGGCATGAAAAATTAATGATTTACTATATTTATAGGATTCTCCATGGTGAAGATGGTCAGCCATGGAAAACTTATCGCAATAATAGTCCAACAGCTTAAAAAATTTAACCCTGAAAATCAAAGCGTGGAGGATTTCTTGAATGAATCAGCTAAGATGTTGCAGGTATATTAAGTTTCACTTGATCTTTCATAGCTTGCTGTGTTTTACTGTGTGATTTAAAATATAAATATATGTGTTTTGTAACATGTTGTAACTTTCATAGATTTTTTCTTACAGTGACATTTTTAATTCATGACTAAAGTCCAGATTTCTTATTGGTTATCACCAGAAAACAAGGAAGTAAAGATCAGAGGCGTTGAATAACTGCTTGGGTAGGAACAAAAGCAACAACTTCCTAAAATGGATCTGACAATGAAAGGAAAAGCTTCTCTTCCACTTCTGACTAAGCTGTTTTTTAGTTTCCTACCTCCTTTCCTGCTTCCAAATGGCAGTGGCTGACAGCAGCCCCTATTTTCTATATATAAATGCAGTTGAGAAACTGACTCACAGTATCAGGTATTCTTGCTTTGAGGACATAAGTGACCACAGAAACAGTGGGATAGAAGGCAAGTGACAGTAAATAAACTATCTGATTTTAATCTAATAGTGCAAGTAACCTGACCAAGATTTGCCAATATGCAGCTATTCTGGCCGAAGTATTTCCCATCCTTTCCTGACCATAGTCTGTCACCTCTTCCTATCTCTTTGTTCTACTGCCACCCTGACTTGTGCTGATGCAGCTGCTGGGTTGAATCAGCTTTAGAAAATCACTAAGGGAAGACAGTAATATTGTTTAGACTGCTATTGTCTGTGCGTGCCATGTATTATCAAACCACATTGTCAGAGCCCTGATTCCACACTGCCATGTAGCTCCAGTGCTCATTTCCACTTCTGACAATGTAATTTAAAACACCGCTATTCCACTTAAATAGTCTTTTGCATTGATTTTGCATAGACACAAATAACTACAAGAATATAAAACTATGGAGGTGTAATATGAAAATCAGAGGCTGAAGCAATGGATCCATACACATTTCTTGGCTGCTTGCTTTCTTAAACAGTTTCCACTCAGGCCCCTATTTTCTGCCACTGCCCTCCTGCTTTGTAGTACTGGCATAACTCTTTGTGCATTCTGGACTGCAACTGGAGCAGATCCAGTATGAAAATAACAATTTTTCACTGGGCAGAGAGCGGGTAAATTCAGCAGCCACTGCTGCCAAAATAAATACTTGTAAAAATGAATATTCAGATCATTGTTCTTCTCAGCCCAGGAAAGGTGATACAAAGACAAAAGAAGCATTAACTACATTAGAGAAACATGAATCTTAAGTTTCATAATAAACCCTTTCAAAAAAGGAAGAACGGGGAGGATAGCTGATGCCAGAGCTAAGGCAGAAATCTTTCTCTGGGATAGTTTCAGCTCACTTACCACATAATATTTTTGCTGTGAATTTATCCAAGAAAGTAAAAAGAAAGATCTATGTTTATATAAAATTCAGCTTTGTTTCAGTACCAAATGGGTGATTATAATTTATTGTGGAAAATTCACTTAATTTCTTTCTTTTCTGTTTCATAGCAGGCATGTGATTCTAAAAATATTGTAGCATTTTTGTACACATCATTTCCAGTCTTGGCCACTTACCAATTAACCAATATTAACTGACCCATACAGAGACTTCCTCCAGTTTGTATCCTGATTAATGCCATGACTTTGAATAAACAGCCTAGACTCAAGCCTGTATGTCTCATGCTAGCAGCATGACAAACAGCAAACCTGGTGTTGTTTACTACTGACCAGACAAAAACCAGGAGGGACAGATTCCAAGAGCACAAATCTAAATAACTGCAAGACACAGCTCACTCTATATTTATTTACTTCCTTACGTATGCAGTGTATCAGACTTGACTTTTTTACAAGTTAGTCTTCTATTAGACTTTTCTAATTGCTTAATTAGTTTTCCATCCCCTAAAAGTACAATCAGATTCCAGTCATTATCAACACTGTATGTTTCATTCATATTATATATCATTATTGTATGGTTTATAGTCTTTGTGTCCTTCTAATATGATATCTGAGTTGTCTTGTTTAGTTCTTTGATAACCTGTTGATGACCTACATCATCATATCAAAATATCCTTGTTAGCCTATTGTCTGGTTGTTTGTGGTTGTTTCTGGTGAAGCCAACAATTTTGGGCTAGATTATTTCTCTAAAAATAAACATACAGTGTACACAGGTCATTCTGGAATATGTTCAGGGGAGTTCAGCACCCTAGCAGTGTCTCTGCCATGCTGTGGGAGCCACTAAGGATGACAGGATTGTCAAGTGCCAGATCCTAGAGATAAGTACTTCTGACAGCCACCCGTTCTTATCTGAACTGCAAGGAGCAGATAGCAAAGGACATTTTTCACAGCAAAACCTTTGTCAGAATGAAGTAAGTTTCAAAGAGTATGTTTGCAGGAGCTGATAGAAAGTCAATAAAATGATTTGTTTGGAAGTCTAATAAATAAAATGAGGAGATGGGCATCCTTGGCTGATCATACATCAGTATATGGGGGATGACATCAGGAAGAATAGGAGATAATAAGTAGAATGGAATAGAGTTGTGAAACATCTTGATAGCAGAGGCAGGCAGCTTTAGTTTATGTGCTAGAAGCAACTGTGAGATGCTAGGTGGAGTAAGTGGGTCAAAGCAATAGACTAGCAAAACAATCTTAACAGGAGCATTCCAGATAGTTGGTTTGCTAGAGAAAGATTACAGAATCACAGAATCACAGAATGGTAGGGGTTGCATACAGGCAGGTTTTTAACATGTCCAGAGATGGAGACTCCACAGCCTCTCTGGGCAGCCTGTCCCAGTGCTCTGTCACCCTCACAGTAAAGAAGCTTTTCCTTAAGTTTGTCTGGAACTTCCAGTGTTCCAGTTTTTCCCCATTGCCCCTTGTCCTGTCACTGGGTACTACTGAAAAGAGCCCGGCCCCATCCATTTGGCCCCCACACTTCAGATATTTATAGACATTGATAAGGTCCCCTCTCAGTCTTCTCTTCTCCAGGCTGAAGAGTCCCAGCTCTCTTAGCCTCTCCTCATACGGGAGATGCTCCAGGCCCCTCATCATCTTTGTGGCCTCCACTGGACTCTCTCCAGAAGATCCCTGTCTTTCATGAACTGGGGAGCCCAGAACTGGACACAACACTCCAGATGTGGCCTCACCAGGGCAGAGGGGGAGGAGAACCTCCCTTGACCTGCTGTCCATGCTCTTTTTAATGCACCCCAGGATACCATTGGCCTTCCTGGCCACAGGACACACTGTTGGCTCATGGCCATCTGCTGTCCACCAGCACACCCAGGTCCTTTTCCACAGAGCTCCTCTCCAGCAGGTAAGCCCCCAACCTGTACTGGTGCATGCGGTTATTCCTCCCCAGGTGAAGGACTCTACACTTGCTCTTATTGAACCTCATCAGGTTCCTTTCCACCCAGCTCTCCAGTGTGTCCAGGTCTCGCTGAATGGCAGCACAGCCTTCTGGTGTGCCAGCCACTCCTCCCAACTTCATATCGTCAGCAAACTTGCTGAGGGTGGATGCAACCCCTACATCAAGGTCATTGATGATGTTAAACAAGATCGGACCTAGTACAGACCCCTGGGGAACACCGCTGGTTACAGGCCTCCAACTAGAGACTGTGCCACTGATCACAACCTTCTGAGCTCTGCCAGTCACCCAGTTCTCAATCCACCTCACTGTCCACTCACCAATCCCATACCTTCTAACCTTTGCTGCAAGGATGTTGTGGGGAACAGTATCAAAAGCCTTTCTGAAATCCAGGTAGACGACATCCACTGCTTTCTCCTCATCTACCCAGCTGGTGAAGATTATATTCATTAAACCCAGGAAAGAGATGTTTATTACAATAACAGAGAGAATTTTGAGACACTACCTTAGATTTTTAGCTATGAAGCAATAGGAGAATACTACTTGAAGCCTGATGCTCAAAAAGAGTAAAGAAGATAAACTGATTATGATATCCTGGAAAGTAGCCTACATGAAAAAAGGCCTCTGCAATTATGGGCTTGAGTGACAGGCAGGGTGGCAATAGTACCAATAATTGAGGAAAGAAGAAGCGTGAGAGCGCTGAAGTTTTGTTTTGTCATTGGTGAAATTAAGCTGACAACAACAATAAGGAAATGTCACAGAGAGAGGCCAGCATTTTAGACTGTAGTTTAGGGTTCTTATTTGTGTACATGATAAATGTGAATATGTTATGAAAGGAAGTTGGATTTAGTCCTAAGGGAGTAAGTCTGGAAGGCACAATCTGTCATGATCAAAATATCCCTGTCAACCATCTATCAGGGGCATAAGACCATTCTTGTGGGAATCCTTGCAAATTAAAGCAGTAAAAATGACTGGCAAAGTGAGGCACAGGAAAAGAACTGAAAATGGGCAAGCAAATATATGTTAAAATGAAGGACAGTATGAATATATAAAAAAAGAAAGAGGCATAAAATCTAAAGGGTCAAAGCCGTAGGGTGAAAATATACCAGCTACTGTGAATAACTTGCTTTGGAAATGATAGCAAGAAGTAACGAGTAGATTTCCATGTTAGATCTTTGACTAAGTATAGAATCGGTCCTTGTTGAATATTCTGCTCAAAATCCAACACAACATTTCCATTGGCTTCCCTGTCCTGCTGCAAAGGTGACACAATCCAGAGGTTTGTGTAGTAACTCTTCAGCAAGATTTTCTTCTTCATTTTTAGATGTTAGGTTATGTAACTATATGTAAGGTTAGATATATAATTAAAACAAAAACCAAAATACATGGTATAGTGTATTTTGCTCTTTCATAAAGACTGTAGAAATGTTTATGTTTTGGCAGTTCACAATGGTTGGGAAACGGCTGTACTGTAGGGGTTTGGAATACTCTGCTAGCCAAATATTGTGCAGGTAGAAGAGAAAGATAAACTGGGTTCTGTTCTAAGCTCCATCATCTTTCTATCCCTGTCCTTTCTCTTACTCACCCTCAAACTTACTTGCCCAGGTCTCTTCATTTAACCTGTCCCAGTTCCATCTCTTAAAGTTGTTGATGCCAGTGCTATTGTCACTGTCCAGCAAGACTCACTCGCCTCTTTGGTTTTGTTCTGCTCACTGCAAAGTTCTTGCACATTCAGTTCCAGTCTCTACTGTACCTAAATTGAATCAGAAATCTCTCTCTCTCTCTTGAAACTGAAGCCCATGAGAGGCAGATGTCACAGAGAAGATAGATGGGATGGACTCTCTTCTATCAGTTTGAGCTCCTAGACTGACCCAGCGTGGCTTATCTCAATCTCATCCTGTATCGTAGCAAAAACTCTGCCTGAGGCTAGGCGTGATAAGTGTATGCAGAATCCTCAGGGCAGCTTACTGCTACAGTATAAATTCACACAAAACACATGGAAATGGATATTTTTCACTTGGCAAAATATGTGTGGATTTTCATAAGGAAACCAGAAGGCCAAAGTTGCTTGACCCTGGTGTGCCACTATGAAAATACATCCCTAGCTGTTTCCCTGCACTTGATTTGCAACTACTTACTATTTCCAAATAGCCAGTTAAAAACCCGAATATTTGACAACTTTCTATCAGATATTAGTTCCTTGTATCATGTGAGCCACTCTCTCTTGTTCCTCTTGAATAGCATGAGAGGGTATCCATTAACTTCAACAGGAGTAGAAGCAACCTCTTGATTATTATTTTTTATTTCTTAATGCATCTTTATAATTTTGTTTAAATATCAGTGTTCCCATCTGAACATACCCTCTCATTGTAGGAAATCTTGTCTCAAGCTTTGAAATAAAACTCTTTTTGGAAAACATTTGGGTGTACAGTTAGCTTCCAAGTATATTCCAGAGTGACTGCCCAAAGTCAGAAGCATTACTCTGTACTTATATTGGCATAAATGAGATAAGTAGTTGGCCATCTTTATTTATAGAGAAATGGTGGCATTAGATACTGCTATCAGGAGTTGTTTTTCTAGCTGCACGTGGGATTTAGCTTTACACAGTCCATTTACAGTAACAGTGGCAGCACATCTGATCCCTGTGTACTGCTTTGAGAAAGCACCCATCTCTCCCTGCATTTTTGCAATTGAGCTAGATCAAGCAGATAACATTTCCAATAACCATTGGGATACATTTTTCTTTTTAACTTATTGCACTTGGCAACTGCTCAGTATTTCAAGATACAAATAAGAAACCAGAAAATTAGTACTAAAGAAATAGAAAGTGGATTTTAAAGAGCAGAAGTAAACCATTACTTTGACAGTAGTTCAGGTCTGTCTGAACCACTGTGTGTATAAAGATGGAATCTCCTTTTGGTATGATGGAAATGTATAAATAAATTACCAAATGTCAGGTAGTTAATAGTGTATAAAACCAAGGTGTCAAGAGAGAACAAAATCTCTACAAGGTTGCTCAGGAAGCAAGAGAGAAAGATACATTCCAGTCTTCAGTTTCTACCTTCCAACTCCTAGTTCATGCTTCTATGTACAAGTGGAGTTAGGAAAACTCACTGATTATTAGGCCCCTGGTTTCAGAGAAACACAAATGAAATATGGGAAAGATTTTAAATTCTTGAATAGTGGGAGTTATATAACATGGTTTCTTCTAATTAGAATGTTATGATCAAAATTAGTCTAGAGGTGATTCTGTGTTAAACTCCATACATTTTATTTCTGCAGCATGTGAATCTTACATCATAAAAAGAATTTCTATTTGTTGTTCTCAGTGAATGATCAGACTTTATTTTCTTCCAGGAAGAAAATTACAATTTGACTTGTAATTCAGATATTTACAATCTTCATGTTTATTATATTGTACATTATGATGTTTCTAACATAATATTGGACTTGTGTTTCACTGCGAATATTTTCAATAAGAACATAGGTTCATTAGTAATATGATGAATGATTCCTAGTTGCAACAAACAAGCCTTTACCTTAGATCATGAGGAATCCTATTATGCCCCTCAAACCTCCTAAAAACAAAATAGGTGCAAATAAATCCTTTTGCTTCGATGTTGTGACCTTGCTGCTATTAAAATAGAATTCAATTTGAATTATCCTGAATAACACATTAACTTAAAATAATTTTAAAAGTCTATCTTGGTTCTTTAAAGTATTAGTATTCACATTCAAATTTAATTCTCTATTGTTCTTCATTTGAATACTCAGACTATTTCTCCTTGTTTACCTTCCTAAATGCTTTTTAATACTCCTTTTATCAGACTAATGATCTCCAGATAATATCTTCATTCTTCTGTACTAAACCCCCTTATTTTTATTAAGTATTCTTCAATTAAGACTGTAAAAAATTAGCCATATCCAGAGTGATCCTTCATCCAGTATATATTGTACCTAAGGATATTATTTCTTCAGGCCATATATAGAAATGGACTGCATCTGTTCATTTTGAAAAAAGATTAAATTTTGTTTGTAACTGAAGCATCCCAGGCATTTTTTCTTTCTTGTGACTGTTAGAATCAAGCTTTTGCTATGATAACAGGAGACAGATTTTAACACAGAAGTTGCCATGCAATGTTTGTGCCTTTCTCTATGCAAATAACTCTATTTTCAGTGGAATTAGTTGCTTCAATCAGAGTTGCAGGATCAGACCCATCATATTAACCTTTATAAATCCCATCTACTGAAAAGCTTACTTCTGTAAAATCAGAACTGCCACCCCAAATTCACTGGTTTACTCTTTTATCCCTCTCATGTTGATAGCGAGATGAACCTGTTTCTGAGCTTCCCATTTCACAAGAACATGGCGTAATTTGGCATAACTCCTCCTAGTTCTCATTTGTGTTGGTTCAGCTGTGTCTCACACATGCCCACTCAACTGTGAGTAAAATCTCCAAATGTCAAAAGTCATAGATTTAGTTTTAAATATGAGAATAAAGTAATGCAAGATTATTTTAATACATGTAGTGAAAAAAAAATCTAATAAATTGTAGAAGTATAATTTGTGTTATTAGTTACTGACATAAATGCAGATTAGGGTCTTTCTAAGGAAAGGATGAAATCTTATTTTTTCTGCAATGTCCTGCTCATGTGATTTAATATTAAGTACAAGGGAAATTAATGTTAGCTGTACATCTTCAAGATGGTCAGCATTCTCACATGAAGATGAAAATACTAGCTTCTGACTGCAACATAGACTGTAAGCAGCAGAAGCAGGATATTCTCCTGCTTATATTCTAAGATGCCAGTTTTTTTCCCCCACTGAAATTACTGGAAGCATTTTCACTGACTTCAGAGGGAAGAGGACTGGCTTCTGGTGACTGATTCAAAACCCAGTGAAGTCAATAGGAGTATTTTCTTTAATTTCCACAGCATTTTGATTAGACCCTTGGAGAGGACTAGCACTGATATCTGAAGCATATAAATTAATCAGATTTCATCTGCAAAATGTGCATATTCTGCCTAGAAGTAGACAAGTTCAGTACATACTATTACTGAGTTCTCTCAGGAGGTGAAAGCTATTTTATATTTTCATCAAATATTATCTTCTTTCTAAAATGTTTGTTTCACTTCAAACTATATATATCCTTATCCTCAGAAGTCTCAAACAGGGCATGGCTGATGTTTTCTTTCCTTCTCTCCAGAAACAAGAGCTTTTCTTTCTCTCCTTACCCATCCTTTCCTGATCTCTCTGGCCCTTAAATAGGTCCTGTTGTAACCATCCCTATTACCATACACCCATGGTGGCAAAGCTTGATTTTTGCAGATACTTCTCCATTTAATTCATGGTATTTCTTGTACTAACACATGCTGAAAGTTGTTTGTGTACAAAGTCCTATGCTTAAGCTTTTTTACACAGTCTCTTCTCTCCTTGAAGATATTTGACTAGTTCCCAGCTACAGCTAAGTGTCAGGGAGCAAGGGTGTCCGTGGAAGCAGGCTAAGGGCATTAGGGATTTCTCAAAAGGGGGAGATAATGCCAGTCAGCACATTTTCAGACAGGAGTTGCATTTTTTTCACAGGATCATTCAGGATAATTTCAGACAGGATCATTCTTTTACAACTTAAACTCTTGGGAATCACAAAAAGCTATAATTCAATGCCATAGAGAGAATACTTTCATATATTTTGATGGGAATGACTTTGTGAACATATGTAACTGTATTTTATTCATATCTGGTGCAGCCATTGGCCAACACAGTAATGTATAGGCTTCCAGACATTAAAAATATAGGACCATCCGGTATTCATCTGCCATAAACTTGCTATACTTTACACAACGAATAATAAGCTCTGAAATGAGAGATAGAGAGGTTGTTTCCTGAGCATAGAATAGCAATATTGTTCAAGATCTATTTTGTCTTCTGGTAAGTTTCAATATTGAGTGCAACAGAAGATGATACCTGCATGTGTTACTTCCATCTGTAAATTATATGACCTTCCTCATGCTGGAGGACTTGCACAACATACAAACATAGCTAACTGCTATTTTTTTCAGAGAAATACATGAAGTATAGGATACTTGAAGAGGTAAGAAGATGGTCTGATGGACAGAACAAAGGCTCACAAATTAGCGTTTATTAATTCTTATCTTGTTGCCACAAATGACTCGGTGTCACCTGGGGCAGATGTCTTACCTGCTCCATACCGTATTTCCTGCATTTGCAAAATAATACCAGCCCAAAGGAATCTTGTTAAACACAATTAATGTTAGTAAGGTGTTTTGAAACCCTCATACAAAAGGTGCAATAAATGTACAATCTTTCATCATATTGTACTGTTTCAGGATCATTTGACCCACTTCTGGAGTACATCCCCCTGGCAAAATGCAGTATAAAGGAACATAGAAAGAACGTGCCTAGGAATTAGTGCTGGAAGTGACACTTGCCCAATGTATTATTTTCCCAAAGCAATTATGATTTCAGATATACAGGTAAACTGCAAATATCCTTGATGAGATTTGTTGAGGACACAAGGTACTTTCTATGCAGAGAGTATCCTTATTGTTTTAAAGCATTGGCTTGGTTTTTGATTCACTAGATTATCAGCAGGGCTTAACCAACCAGTGGCTCACCTTTGAGATTTCTTATCCAAGTACTGATCTTGCCCAGACTTGCTTAGTTGATTATGAGTTCTGATGAGATCACTTCCTTAGATGACACAGCTACAGGCTGCTTAACTGTTCTCATATTTTTATATGTAGAAACAGAATACTTAGTACAATTTGTAACTGAATGCAGATTAAATTGATAATATTTTATGAGAAGAGTTTTTGGCCTGTGGTCCACAGAATTACCAATCACTGCTGATGTTCTGGGGCACAGTTGTCCTCAGGGTGCACCTTGTGCCACTGTGTTGCTTAGCTTGAGGCCATGTTATGAGGTTATGTACTTTCTTGTTCAGGGAGTGTGCAAGAGTAAGCATTTATTTCCGTGTTTGTCCTAACAACTAACTTCTGACTTGTTAACTCAAAACAGTAAAAGAAGTAGAGTAAATGTAAATATGCAATTGCATTTTTATGCTGTAATTCTTTATGCTGTGAATTCTCTGATGTCTCAGCAAATATGGGATATATATTTGGACATTTAGTGGGGGGGTTAGATTTCTGGATTTTCTTGATCAGTTTAATGAAAGAACTTCTGTAACTCTTCATCCAGATAAAGATATATTTGGCATGGACTGTATGCCTCACAAGAATTCTCAGTGCTTAGCAAGGTGGACTCCATGCTTCCCAGCAAATTAATTTTTTTGCTTATTTTCAGATATGTTCAGTCTCTTTCCTCTGTTATTCCATTTGTGTCCATCCTCCATCTAAGCCCTTCTGTATCTCTTGTTTTCCCTTGCCTTTCCTTTTCACTCCTTTCTCTGTGCTGCTTCTTTGCCACCTCGCTCTGGTTGGCTTCATTTTCCCAAATGCCTTCCACTTTATCTTTCTCTAGAGCCCGGGTTAAGAATGTAGGTGATATCCTTCTTACTCACACTCAGCCTCTAGTGCTGCCCAGCAGACTTTGTGAAGCTTCCATGTCTCCATGTAATGATTAGTTTGGTTACACTCTGTTCCTTCTTACCAAACATATCCGAGTCACACGATATATTCAGAGTAATATGTGATTACTTCAGTTATAGAATTAAAACTTTTCTATCATTTTAATTATTACTAGCCTTAAGGATCTGAATCCCACAAAGAGAGCTTGATTCTGTGTCTGTATGTGCATCATTAGTAAAACTGTCTGGAGAGGTAATCAGATGTATTAGTCCAATCCCAACGGCAGTAAAGAAATTATAAGGACATATGTAGGTGTAATTTTGCCTGCATATATGTATATGCATATGTAAATATATATATGGATATGGAGACAATTATTTGGAGACACTATTTTTTTTCTGGTGATGATGCATAAATTGGAAGGAATGAAACCTGTTTTTTGAGCAAGAGTAGTAAAAAAGAATTATGCTTACTCGGAATGACAACCCGAGAAAATACACTTGGAATGCTTCTGCATAATTTTTTTACATTTACAAATTATAACTTTAAAATTAAAGTTGTCTTCTATTTGCTCAGTCTCAAAGCCCTATACGGTGTCATACATCAGAAGACTCACATACTTCCTCCCAGCAGCCTTTAATAATATTTTTAAACTAGAAATGAATCACATTAGGGAAATAAAGTGATCAAGATGCTAGCAGATAGCCTACGAGGCAAGGTGAATCTCTGATTTGATATATTATTGCAGCTCAATTGTTCTCACATCTCAGAGCTGTGGGGAAGATCATATATCAAATGTGGACTACGTGTTTTCAGAAGATGCACTTAGCTTTTTTCTTGGCTTCTTGGCTAAGCTCCTTAAATCAAAGAATCATTATTGTTTGACATTTTGTCATAGTGTGGCTGTCTGTTTTCAATTCATGTAATAACAAATTGTTCTGGGCCTCAGATTTTATTTCGATATTTAAAGGTAGTTCATACTAGAAGTTTATCTCATGTAGTAACAGATATTCCATAGGTTATTTATTATGACTGAAGCTGCCTGTAAAGTTCAGGAGCAGTCAAACACTTCCAAGGGGTTATGAGGTAGGACCCAAGTGATGTGCAGCAGGCTTCTGACCCTCCTTTTTCTGTTCTCTTATGGTGTTGCGTGAACATTGCAAAGGATCAAGAGCACAGCTGGATAACAAACACACCATCTGCATTAACAAGAATCCTGGCACTCACAGGTTTAGTTTAAAAAGTCATATTCTCCAATATGAGGTTATAGTAGCAGTTAAGAGTCTTTTCCATAATTCCTGTCCAGCTTCTCCCCTTGATTTAGACTTCACCTACGAAGAACAGGTTACCTACTGGAAAAGCAAACTCTCACTGACACTTTCATACTTTCTCACTTTCTCTCAGTTAATCATTGCTCATAGCTCAAAGACTTCAGATTTTCTTTGCATCAACTATTGACATTCACACATCAAGGCCTTTTAACTAAATGCATATGTCAGCAGATAAACTGAAAGTTTAACATTGGGGAAGGTTACCTTTTACTTAACAAGGGCAATTAATTTGTTAGGACTGCCCATATTTGACAGCGTTAGAAGTGCATCAGCCCTACCAAAGGCACTGTTGTTCATTATTCATGTTTTCCAATTACTTCAAAATGATTGTAGTTCTTTTTGCACACAATTAAAATTTTCTTTCTCAAATACATTAATCATTATTAATTTTGTATCTCTATAGACTCTTAATGTGACAGAAGAAAAATTTGTGTTGGATACACTAGCTGGATGCATAGAATATAAATCCTTATTGGATGTAGTAGTCAATGCCTTTTTTGTTCGGGATGGGAGATACTGCCTGCTTTCTGAGCATTATCTCTATGCAGGTAAGTTTTCTTTAAAACACCAGATGTGATTTACCACAAAACTTTAAAATATATTATTTTACTAGTGTAGGTCTTTTTTATTATTTGCATTACATTTGAAGCATTGTCATTGTGCCCAGTGCAGTATGAAATCTTTTAGGTCCCTTCCAATCCTAACCATTCTATGATTCTATGAAATACAGGACTTCTTCCAATGGCCTCATGATGTAAAGCCTAAATCCTGAAATTGTTATTCAGTCTGCACTCTTACAGGTGTTAAATGGAATTTTACCCAAGAAAATTCTGCAGAATATGCCTGTAGATTAGGTAACATGCAGATGGAAAATAGCATAAGTGATTGGAAGAAGTATCTTGGAAGTTTAACCATTGCTTTAAAAAATGTTCTTCAGTGATTTCCCTTTATTCTCTTCTATGCAACCTAGTACCTCTGCCATTCAGATGTGAAACTGTATAACAAAGCTCTGTCTGCTGAGGAACACAGCATGTCTCACAGTATGAAGATACAATTGTCTCTACTCATACATGGGTTTCTTCACAATGATCATCACAATTACATAAATAGACTTCTGGCTTTCTCTATGAGTTAGGTTAATTATTTTCCTTTTATTAGTTCCTTGGTTAGAATCTGTAACAATACAACGAGATCTGATAGTGTGAGCTAGTTAGTCAGAGTGGTTACTACTTCCAAAGTTATTTCAGGCATTGAGAAGTACATGAAAAAGTAATTTTAAAAATGTTTTTATTGTATGCATTTAATACACATATACTGAGGTTGATATTATTAAGTCCCTAATTAAACTGGAATCACAAATTGCACTGACATTGGTTCTCTAAGTCAGATATATTCTGAGGCTTTGTACGTACTTTGAAAAATCCAGTCAATTTAATTCAATGGGATTGAAAAATACAAAAAAACATATCTAATATAAGTATATCTACATTTTATGTTTTAAAAGCTATTAAATTTTTATGGCAATTCTGGTTGCTTCTGTCACAATCTGGAAAGGTATGGAAATCTAAATCAAATGACAAACAAAAGGGAAGGGAACCTAAACAATCAAGGATTAAATTAATAGTATATTGAGTTTATTCTAAATGGTAATGCTTCATTGTCTCCAGTTCTGCAAAGCCATGTTTTTCAGTGTCTGGGACGCATAAATTATACCTTTAAGCTGAGTGTTGCTGTAATTGGATTGTCAGGACTGGTCCACTCAAAAGCCCCCATTAATCTTAGGCAGAGGGTAGGCCCCAGAAAATTTTCCTTTATCAACAAGTTGAGACTCTAAGGTCATTGGCTTACACTTTTTTAAGCTGCTTGTGATTCCCTTTGCCAAGCTGCATTGACACTTAAGTGATCAAAGCTGCTTATAAAGGCTGTTGCTATGTGCGAGCAGATTTGAATTTAATAAAGCTTGTAGGAGATAAATGTATATTCTGCTGAGACTGCTTGAATACGTTGCTATGCCAAAGCACAAGATCGAAGCCTAATACACGGAGTTGCCTGCAGCACATTGGTCAGAATTCACTGATGTTATTGTTTCTGTTTGGTGGCAGCTGAAATACTGCTGTGCAAGTGAAGCCTGATTGATCACAGTGAATATGGTCGAATGAAAGCTGGTAATGGTGCTCAGGAACTTCACTGCAAAGATCTCACAGCACTGACTGTGCCTCTGCCTGTATTGAACTGTGTACTTGCCAGAGAGGTGTTTAGGAATTTGGATTTCCCAAATAATTGCACAATTTAAAAACTTGGTTTTATTGTAATTCAGAGTAAAAACAAAGATTACAACAATTTCTGCAAAATGGTCTCTTGCAGAAAAAAAAAAAAGGAAAGTAAATACTAGAAATATGATACTTTACATTTAACATTTTTGGTATGTATAATTTTGTTACTTATCATAAACTGTGATTTTGGAGCAGAAGAGCCATCCTCTCTGAAAACATTAAAAATGGAATATGCTAAAAAATTCACTATCAAAACTTTCTTTTATGTCTCCTGCTCACATTAATCTTTGTGGGTCCCTTCCAACTCACAACATTCTATGATTCTATAAATTTTCTCCAGATAAGCTTGCTTACACTGACAATTTTGGTTACACTAAAAGAGAGCTGTTTCCAACAACGTAAGGCTGTCAGGAAATCTTCAGTCATGTCTCTCAGGAGCCATCTGACTCCTTTTCTCCTTGCCTTGTTGCCAGACTGACACAGAGTTTCACAGATGGAATATGCAGATATTTGTTGTATAAGCTGGTACTACTCTCCAAAGAAACAGGCCACTCTTTTTCTCCCCACTGGCCACTCATTGTCACCCCGTGTCATTTCTTCTCTTGAGTTAGAACTTGTGTTTAGCAGCCACCCAGTGAACTGATCAAGAAAATGCTTCAGGTTAAAATTCACAATCTGTTTTAACTTGGCTGTGTGGGTGTCTGTTCTTGCCCAAGAGGAGAAACACCAGGAAGTAAAAGGAGGGGATGGGAACAAGCAGTTAGGAGCTGACAGAGCTGCTTATTTCAGTGGCGATGTCGGCGTAATGAAACGACTGTGAAACCATGGCAAGATCTTACCTTCAGCCTTAGAGGATTCCAAACACAGTTCTGCAAACAGATATTTATGGGCATCAAAAGGACCTCTACGAATGACATCCATTGTTTTACATTTTTTGTGTAAGTGGCCAGATCCTCAGCTGTTAGAATTTCCATAACATTGTGTAGATTTGCACTAGCTTGCATCTGACTTACAAAAGAGATAACTAATTTATATGAAGAGTCACAATGCTAATAATGAACACAGAGTAAACATTATATTATAACTTCATATTATAATTTGTCATTGGCAAGCATTATATTGCCCAGTTAGATACACAATATTGAAGACTATTTAAAATTAAACTAACAGTCTAAATCCCAGAGTATACTGAGTATAGGATGTAAGTTTATTAGAATATCCTGCTGCATTTTAAATGTATGTATCTTTTGATAGTTATTTGTTATCTGGCTACTTTTCAACTAGAAGAGCTTGGTCTGCAGCACTTCAGCAGAATTGTGAAATCTCTGGACACTGCAAAAATGCAAAAGGTAATGAAAGTACAAAAGGTTTTTGAAAAAATAATTAATGATCTCTTCATTGTGTTTGATTAATCAGATTACTTTTTTCAACTTTCAGGATAATTTAAATTGAGAAATTAATGTTATTTTCTGTTTAAATTCAGAAATTAAATTAGTATTTTGTTATCACAAAAATCTTGAATTTCTGTACTTGCAAGATGAAGTTAAAATGTATTTTATATAACTTGAGAAGGTGGAATAATCACATGATTTACAGTTCATGTGATTCACAGTTGTCCCTCTAGCTTGCATACTCACTTTTGGCTCTGCTCACATTCTTTCTTTGACTTCAGGCAGGAGAATCTTTTTCCATAAGGAACGAATCTACTGAAACTTGCAGTTCTTGCTGATCAGTGTTCTTTTTTCACCTGAACAACCCACTATCACTTTGATTATCAAGCCTGTTGTCCTTCCCAAAAAATAATTGCTCATTTGAGCTATGCATGTACCATACAACATATGTGCAATTGACTGAACCATTGCTGCCAAACAGAAAGCATGAGAACTGCTTTCTGCCTGCTTTTTCCTCTCTGGAGTCACAAATTTGGGTTTCACTCCACTACTTGTTTGCTAATTTTCACGAAATTTGTAGAAATATAAATATCTCTGCTTGTCTTTCAAAATGTTTGAAAGAGCTGATTATCTTAAAAGCTATGTTGTGAAGAGAGGGATAAACTGAAAAGCAATGCTTTCTTATAAACCCTGTTTTCTTAGGAAAATAGGCTAAAAAATAAATTACTGGTGACTTAGCTTATGTAAACTTTGATCACCCAGATGCTTCAAAGCATAGTCAAAACATGGTGTTTGAATAACAAATATGGAATTCAAGAGATAGGCAAATTTTAGTAATTAGTACTCAAAAGGCTAAGGTTTATTCTTACACTGATCAGTATCAATGTTCATATGGATGCCAGTGTCTCTTTAATGACTACAGTTGCTTTGTAATATGTAGGGAGAGAGTAGGTCAGGTTGTCTGCATAATGTTTTTTGGAACACCCTGTGTTCACTTTGTTTTGGTGGGCTTACTGTGGAATGGTTTTTATTAATTCCATTCAGAGATATTTCATTAACCATTAGAAAGAACAGAAAAGTGGCTGGAAGAATTACCATAATCTGATAGACAGACAAATCACTCTGTCTAAAATGCTCTCCCAGCCTCTTCTTTGGTAAACATCTTAGAAGCCACTGGATTGGATGCCTCCTGAGCTCATTCAGCTAGCAACACAATTTTCCCACTTCATGCCAGTTCTCTTTTGTTAATTCTATTCACCTAGCTTTATATGGCCTAAATGCCAGTGCTCTGATGTTCTATTTCAGATAGTTTCTTTTCCTTGTCTGGAATAACTCTTTTTCCTCACAGAGGAGCGCTGCATTATGCAATGGTCTGCACCTGCCACTTTTTTTCCTGTAGATGTAACTTTGCTTAAGTGTCTTATGAGATCCTCATCACCATGGTACCTAGTTTTCTTCTCTTGCATTAGAAGAGGTTCTTTATCTCCAAAGTGATGCTAGAATATATTAATGCACCTGCAGCAGAGGATTTAGAAGCAGCATTTGGTCCTTCCAGTGACAAGACAAAAACAGCAGAAGGCAGATCTGCAGCCTTAGCAACAGAAGTTGCCAGAAATTTGGGAGTCTCCTTCAGGATGCTGACCTGTAGATTTCACCTGATATTTATTGTCTCTGAGTTCAATTGAGATGCAGAAAAATTATTGACAGATATTTACTTAGAATAGATTTACTAAAAATATTTTTTAATGTGCATCACAAGCTGAGTGGAATTTTCTTAATCATGCAGATAAACCTTGCTCAGATGAGTAGTCTTCATGACATCAAGTCTTATTCAGGTGAATAAGATCAGCTTATGTGAGTAGACCTTTCTCTAAAAGGACTGCATGACAGAATCCATTCAAATCAAAGTCACAGTCTTTCCCTTTGATTGATGCATGTTCAAATATTTTAATTTAGGCAGAATATCCAGGCAGAATAATAATGATACCTCTCTAACACTTGTTCATCTGCTTGAACAGAAAATCATAAGATCTCATTATGTAATGTTAATAATACATGCAAAAACTCTTTATGGTTGTATAATTACAGAAACCATGGGATAAAGCCCAATTTCACAACTTTAGTATGATTGTTCTTCTAAGAACTTAGCTATGTATTGCTCTCTCAAGCCTATTTCTCTGTTCTATTATTCATACATGTTATTCCTTTGTATTTTTTGTAAAATTTAAGGGTTTGTATGTTAGAGAAAACACACTGTTGAAATAAAAACCTGAAGTAAACAGCTTTATAATTTCCTAATTGCCTTGTAAAAAAATGCAAAAAACCTAGTGTTTTCTTTTTAGCATTCAAGAACCTGTTGTGTTCTGTTTCGTGTTCTGATTGCTTCTAATAGTGGTGAACTCCTTTATAAAGAACTTCTGAGATATGCAAAGGAAAATCACTAGATAAGAACTGGGCATTGTAGTTGCTCTTATGACGAGGTAGGAAGAGTACGATAAAGTCAGTAAGAAGTAGGACAAGATCAGCTTCATGGTGGACATAGGAGCAAAAAAAAGTCCAAGTTGGGTCAAACAGTGGCAGAAGGGCCTGAGATCCCACTAGAACACTTTTCTCTACATCTTTACCTCAGGATCCTCAAAAGAGAGTTGCTCATTACAATTTCTTTATAGGAAAGCATTAAAGGGAAGCCTCTTGCCTTCCTCTTCATTTCTCTGTTGCAACTGAATGGTACAATCCTACCTGGTTGAGGTAGGCATAGCTGAAGGACTAAATTACAGCTATTCTAACTGCTAAAAAGAAAATTAACTCTATCCGAGCAAAACCAGGACACAGTAAGAGAGAAAGAATCAGCAGATGAAGAGAAGAGTGGACAGGAACCTTCTTAATTGCCTTTGCAACTACAGCAAATAGCTGTGGGTGTGTACAGCCAAAATCATTGCATTCTCAGGTAGTGGCTGATCTGTATAGAGAAACAGAACCTGCTGTTTCTTGCTGTTAGTTCCTGAACTCAAAAGTCAAAAGCTTGTGTTGTGAATATAAGGATTTCAGCTCTGCACATGACTACACAGATGTAAAGATAATACCAGATGAGGAAACTTCCCATTTGTTATTTGCTTTTTAGAAATCTATACAATCCCACTGTGTAAAATTACATTAGGAATATTAGCAGGGCATTTTCAAATACTTAAAAGCAAGATATTAATTCATCCCACCTGTAAAAAGGCATTACAAAACAGTCTTTAATTATACAGACTTTTCCTACTACAGCCAGAGTACATTAAAGTAGTAAAAATGGGTACAGTTAATTTTTGGTGTAATTCCACCACTTCTAGATGAGAAATCAATCTCTATCATGCTCTGTGAGTAGTGAAACTCTTGGAAGAGTAAGCAGAATAATGCTGTTACCAAAATGGCTCTGCAGTAACTCCTCTAAGGAGACAGATACTGGTAACATCCTAGCAGAAATCTGTGAGAACTTCAAGCTGCGTTTTGCTGCTATGAAAGCAAAGACTGTTGATACTGGGGTTGCCACCTGTGCCACATGTGGCCAAAGACAAAACAGAAATATAAGGGATTTTTCCTTGTAATTCGGTTCACAAAATGCAAAAGTTTCTATTGTTAAGAAATGAAATGTGCTGTGGCTTCACAGGTCTTATTCTGCCCACGTTCACCATCTGTGAGATGGATTATCAGAACCAAGGTTGTGGACTTTGGCCCAGGCAGCCTCTGGTCAGAAATGATGCCTGGTAATCCTGCACTGCCATTCGAAATCCCTGCATTGCCTGTTCCAGGGCAGCATTCAGAGCCTTATCTCACATGATGCATATTGGGGCATATCCTTATCGCAGCAGTTCTCTGGGGACTGTGACTAAAACAGTACTAAAATAAACAGCACAGTATTGGTTACACAGTTAACCATTCTCTGTACTCACAGGAGTACCTAATAGCATTTATCAATGACATAATTATCCATTTGTCTTAATAAAGTGTGAAATGTTAATAACCAGTTCATAACTGGTGTTGCAGTAGGAGGCCTCAGGGGTAGCAGCCAGCTGTTAAATACGACAGCTAGAAATCACTAACTGTGCCTTTATTATAGTTGCATTTGCCTTGAAGAGGTAGTTGATTTGCAAGTACTTTGTAAAAGAGAGTTATGGCAAATGTTTAGAAGACCTGGATGGAGAAGATCAGTCAGGGAGAGCTCAAACAACAGTTCAGAGGCTTATTTTCACATGACAATGTAGTAGACAACTGATTGAAGCCTCTCAGGATGGACTAGGCAATAGAAGAGGAATACTGAGGACACAGAGAGGGAGGAGTAGTTCAGCTTAATGAAAGCTAGTGAAAGAAAATGGAAGGATTTACAAGTCACCATCTGTGGTCTTTCTACACCACCTTCTTCTGTGAGTTCTCTGAATACCTAGAAATATGAAACTAGCTTTACCCCTCAGGGTCTGCTTCATTTTAAGTACATCAGCTCGTGCTGAATCCATCCCTGTATACACACTTGCTTACAGGGATTTAAAATCACATTTTTTTATAAACTTTGTGTATAGTCAGGGACTTCCAGAAGCTAAGAAGAATACTTTGGCAGGGAACTTGCTCTCTGGGTCTGTGATCATGTATACAGCTGGGATACCTGGACGTAATTTTTTTTATGATTAACTGGTAGGAGTGTTTATACCGTGCATCAGTTCTGTTGGAGAACCTGAACTCTGTCTAGAATTCTAGCATTTTATTTATACATTGCATAAGTACAAATTACTATGTTAGGTGAAAAATGTAATCTGTCATGCATGCACTACAGAGAAAGATTCTTCATAAGGGGAATGAATGAGTTTCTAGACCAATGGGATGAAATACTTAGCAAACTCCACTGAATCAGGAAGCACCAAAACCCCAACTTCTTCACAATTCAAAACTTACTTTATAGTCATGCTTTTAGGGATTAAATATCTTCTTTTGGATGGTGTGTTGATATGCCAGCATCTGCAGGTTTGTGGAAGAGCACTAGTTTCTAGACAAGAATGGGAATCCAAGGGGGTAATATTCATTTAATCCTTCAGTTGTTGTTCAGTCTTTTAACTCTACCAAAAGCACAACAGATAAAAATAAGACTAAATTTACAGGTTAATTCCTTGGAAGTGGTCACATGAAGACTATGGATTTCAAGTAGCAGGCTTTCTACACCTGTTGAACATCTTCAGCAAACACCTTGAGTCAAATCTGAACTGTTTATAGCTGAATTATTCACTAAGCCCTGAGCCACCTTGGGCCTGGCATCACATGTGAATTAAGAAGCTCCTTCGTAGTCCTCCTAAAAACTCAATACAAAGACCTATATGGCTCTGTGGAAGCCAACCCAAGACAGAGATGATGCCAGGTCTGAACTAATAAGCTCTGCAGACTCCATTCAAAGTTTCTCAAGTGACTGCACACTGCTTTCCAGGATGTCTGATAATATCTATATTATTTAGTGTGCTTTTTTCTGTTAATAGGATTATTTCAGTGTGATACTTGCTTGTACTTCCATTTCCAATCATTTTAATGAAAAAGTTCAGGTTCAAGTTGGAATTCATATTGCTGTAAATGACACATGCTGAATCTAAGTGCCATTTTTCAAGAGTCTGTTTCAAAAGGCCATTTGAGCAGTTCAAGTTTTAAAGAAAGGCTCTTGACCTTCTGGTGAACTGCAGTGGGACACAAAAGTTCAAATGTTAGTTGTTGTTTCTCCAGTGTTTAGAGCCCTACAATGTGTAAGTCTGCCAAATTCCAGACTTCTAGTTTAATGTGATTATGCCAATTAAATATATTCAATAAAAGAAGAAACCATGTTGTATAGCAGTTACTATGGTTGTCAGCAGTCCCCCCTGCTCAGTTCCCAGGCAGCTGAAAGGAAAGTAATTCAGGTGCGTGCCAGGCCTGAGATGTTTCTGGGCACCATCGATCATCTACGTAGAGATAGTCAGGAGTTGATTGTGGGTATATTAGACTCTGAAATTCACTCTGTTTTATACTAAAATCAGTGTATTGCAGTAGTCATTATTTTTATTTTGAATAAAACCTTTTGTTTCATAATGTTTGAAGCAAATTAAAGATGCATCAACACATCTCCATGTTGCAGCCCCTAGATTGCAGACCCTAGGTCATGGCGCTGTCCTAGCAGAACTAGGAAGACCCTACAAATATCAAGCATCTCGGATTATAATTACAGGATAAAATACAAGCAAGTTCTTCAGCAGTGTTTGTAGTAAAAGCAACTATTTTTTTGTAGTCTTATATACACCATACCTTCAGTATTCATAAGAAATGACTTATTATTAGTTTCTTAGATTCTTCTTCAATACCTTATATTTGAACACATGGATAAAAGACGAATGGAGCCAGCTCTACGATTCACTGTACGTGAAAGAGAACTGGATTGATCCACTGCTAAGGTGAGCAGTACTCAAGCAGCCTGTTGCCACCTCAAAGCTTAAAAGCTGGGGAAAGCTTCCCCTGAAAGTTCAATTTGCTGTTAAATTCTTTCTTCTACTGAAGTCACTCAGAACCCTTCTTGTCTTTGTGAGACTATAGTAATCTCTTTCACTTACCCAGGGGCAAGGTTCTCTCACAGAAAAGTCCTTTCACAGCTGCTGCACATTTGTTTCTCAGTGTCCCTGACAGATCAAACATCATACTCTGAAAACAAAAATAGAAGGTTCAAATTATCTTATAGAGTGAGATTCATGCCTCATAAGTCAATTCAACATCTGTATGACATTAAGCATGTGAAAAAAGATGTTTTGACTTCTCTGAGTTTGGCTTTATGCACAGCTTGTTTATTCCGATGGTCGTAAAATCCCCTCTGAGCAAATCAGATAAGCATGTAAACAAGTATTTTTAAATTTACTATTTATTTACATAATTGCAGCATCATTTAACAATTTAAATGCTCTGAGGTGCCAGGTATGTCCACACACTGGTTAGGTGGTGATGCAGTAGCATGATTACCCTTCCCAAACTGGAATATTTTAACGTGGAGAAACAGTAGCTCTGCAGCCTGTTGTGCCACTTTTTCACTCTTGTTCTCACCCAGGACAGATAACATTGGTACACCTGTGTGGCTGCAATCACACATCCTCCTCACTGCAGTTTAGATTAACCCAGATGATGGCAGACACTGTTAGACAAAAATAAGTTACAATGTCAGCTGAAAACCAGTTTGCATCTAGTTCTAGTTGTCATATCAAAGTCAGTAGAGTTAATTCTTTCATACGATGTAGATTATGCCAAATCAGCGAATGTATAGTATAATTTGGCTTACAGTACTGCAAATTCCACTCATCTCTACAGGAACTGCAGGGATATAGTTAAAGTCAGAATTTGACTCAATGTATTCCACTGTAGTAATTCTAATTATAATGTATGCTTACAATAGTAAAAAAATATAGATAGAGATAGCACACGCATATCCACACACTTTTAATGTGTACATATGCATACAGGCAGCTTATTGGTGCTGTCCTTCACAGTCAGTGACATTCAATGTAACAAACACTTGTTTTGCCTGCAAGTTGTAAGTTGCACAAGAATGTTAAGGGCTGTATTTGGTTACTCAGTTTGAAACTTCCTTCAAGGGGCTGAGGAGGCATAGATCAGTTTAATCAGTTCAATAACTTAAATTATTTTAAATATGTCTTTGTATTCCTCTTTCTAATGTCAATGAGGTCAATACAGAGTCCTGTTTATTTTAATGAGCTATATTACTTGCAGAAATTACTTGCAAGCCTCATCCCATAATGACAGTACTAGCTAAAGTAGCAGTCACATAAACAAGTTACTGTAAATTTGCATTGCCAGATGCTTTTTAAGTTCTGGGACAGCTCTATTGCATGTGTAACACTTAAGGATAGAACATATATAGTGAATAACTGACATGAAGCTGTCACCATAATTAGCCCTGTGATAACCTGTTTGTGTCTTACCTTGAATTCTGCACCTTCCTGTTAGTCCTTGAAAGAAGTGTGAACACTCATACAAGCCCAAATCCAAGCACAGAGAAATCAAAACAATCTTGACTGCCCCACAAGGTTCATTGAGGGTTCATTTGCTAATTCCCCAAACTCCTTATATCTCTCTCTTTTTTTATGAGAACTGCCTATGCTATGAGATTGATTTATGTGTGTGGTTTGTAAAAGTGGCAATACTCAGGTCACTGTTTATTCATAGTCTCTTCATCTAAGTATGTTAAGCATGTACTTAGCTTATGACAGCTGCTTTTCTGATTCATAGTCTGATCTTACCACAAAATGAACTGGCGACATAGTTGCTTATTCAGTAAAAACTGTGGCCATTTCACCACTAGTAGTCGGAATGGACTAGCATCTATCAGGAGGTGGAATAACCTGGTCCAACGAAATGAGTACAAAGTCATAGGTCAATTTTATTTAAATCGAATGGCTGAAAGCGTTACAGAATTTGTATCAAATGCCAACCTCATATACTGCATGTAGGTTTGTATGAAAGCAAAAACTGAAATAAAATTGAAAAATCTGTGTTTATTTGAAGGTGGCAGCCAAAAGTACAGCAACTGATTGAACAGCTCACAGATAAATTAAGTAATCCTACTACCACTGTCAAGACTTCAACGGTCACTCAGCCAAAGGAGTTTAACTTGACTGTGCCCAAACCACGTGCCATTCCTATACCTCTGCCAATACCAGTACTGGAGAAACCACCACCTGTGAGTTTTTTTATGCTTTGAGAGATACTAAGTTTTATGTGTGCTTGTGCACAAAGTCATGGGAGGGGAGTTAATAGTGTCTTTAAAAATAATCGTAGAATATCTACAACCTTTGACATATCCACAAGGATTTTTGTAATCTATGTCACTGAAGGTCAGATTTCTAAAAAAAACCCAAAACAAACAAAAAACCCCAACCAAACAAAAACCCCAATTCTTTTCATTTCAGTGAAAGTTGTGTAAGCAAATTGTAAGCCAAACAAAGGAAGGGGAAAAGGTTGGTTCCTATAGTTTTTCAATTTTGGGGGATAGAGCTATACAATGGGTACAAACTGATGACAGCATTGATACAAGTGTTTCTGGTAGACCTTGCATTTGTAAGATGTTTGCTTTGGATAATGCACTGAAGCAGGTGAGGAAAGAACATTGAAATGAAAATTTTTTATAAACTTAGACAGATTTTTTGCAGGTGAACTCTCACTGAAATAAATGGCAAAGCAATTTCACTGGAGATGAGATGCACTCTAAGTTTGCAGCTCCTTGAGGAGCTTTCTATTTGTATTAATGTTGAATCTCTAAAATTAAGGTTTTTCAGTTTAAATTTATTACTTATGTATAAATGAGACTAGATTTATTTTTGAACTGCTACACTTTTATTTTACTCATTGTCTAAGACTGTGATTCAGTTACAGTGGTACAAATGGGAGACACACGGCTGATTTTAAGTTAGCTCACCAGGGTAAGGCAAACAGGATTTGGGATCAAACTGCTATGACTAACTTAATAAAGACTCCAAAATAATCTAAATTTAAATGCAGTGGGAAGTGAGCTTGGAAGTCATAGTTTGGGCATTATCTGCCACCTTGTATTAGCACTTCAGGTTTTAAATAATACATGTGTTGAATGCTCTTAGAAGCCATTTACATCTTAGGATGGCAGAGCAATTTAATGGTAGTGTGTTATACAGTTAAGGGGATTTTACATTGAAACAGATTTAACACCAGGCTCTGAAAAACTGCATTTAATAACTTCTTAATCAGTATAGGAATGAGTCATATCACTGTCATTTTAGTACCTTTATGCTGTGCAGCCCCTCTTAGAATAAATTTGCTTTAATGTGGATGCATTTACTGAAGTTCATTTGTGTTGTTAGGATTATACTAAATTTGGTTTACGTTCTGGCCAAGTCTGCAAATTTAAAAGCTTGTGTGAATCTAAAACCATTAGCGTATTAGTGACATATGTTCTGCTCATTTCTGTACCTATCTCAACAAATTAAGCTTCACTTTAATTTGCCATATTGTTGCCAGTGCCACCATCTGAGATGCTGAAATGAACAGAGATGGAAAAGACAGCCCAGATGGCAAGAGTTAGTAAAGTGAGAGCAGGCCATAGTTTTGGCTACTATATGGTGGAGAGTTGTATGTAATTGAGAAGAATGCACTGAAATAAAGCTCTTCCAGATTACATCTCATAATCTGCTGCAGAAATGTTCTCATCCATTTTCTCACAAAGGTGTTAGTTTTATGATATATCCATTTTTTCTCATGGTTCTCATGCACCTGGCAAAGACCTTGTATGTGGAATATCAGCAGGGACTATTGTAGTCACAATGACTGCAGGCGTAGTTACTGCTCGACTTTGACACAGCTGTGTGAATTCATATGGAGGTGTCTGGATTTTCAGCAATGACTACTGATAAGTTATTGTATCCCTATGGTGAAATTAGTTCATTCTTAATTAATGGACTATTATTTTAGGTATTTCTTTTTGATAGGTTGCATTATATTCTATAGTAGAGATAAAATGCGAAATGAGATGTATCACATACACTGAGTTCAGGAGCTGGGATAACGCTGCTGTCCTGTACACTGAACACATGGAGCCTTCACAAGAGAGGACTGGAGACATGTGTTATTGCAGAAGGCAGGGCAGATGTCTTACTCAGTGATCTATATTGAGACAGGACTCTCCTCTGACCTTGGAAAGTTTCACTGGAGTAACATAGGCCTAGAAAGTTAGAATAATCATTCATCTTCATAAATATTTATCAGAAATGGGGGAAAATAAGTGAAAAGGAAAACACTTTAATTTTGAAATTTAATAAGGAAACATTTTGCTCTAAATATTTGGTCTAAAGATTATAAATTCTTCTTCCACTGTCCTTTGCAGACAGACACACAGGATGCACACACGAGCATGCACAAATGCATATGGATTTTCATAAATATAATTCTACAAGGAAAAATGAGTGATTTAGTTTGACGTTTCCAAAGGAAACAAATGGAGACAGGTGCTTAAACCTGATAACATGCAAAATGATTTGGACACATTTAACTTCCTTTAATGTCTTGGCCTTGAGTTACAAACAAAATCCATTATTTTAATATCACCACTATACTAGAGTAATAAGATTATGCAATTATTTTATTTTTAGATTTTCTTTAAACCTATAATGCAGTTAGATTAAAAGGCTGCACTGAGATGTTATTGTAAGAACATTCAGCCAATTTAGTGTATTTTTTAGACATTTTCCATATTATTTCAGCCGTGCTTTATGAGTAGAATTGCTTGATTGTTCTAAATAATTAAATGGATGAATTCATTTGGTCAATACAGATGATTTTGTTTGCAAATATATAGACCCAACAATATATTTATCTTTATGATCTTGTTAGGGATAGGCTTTTAATACAATAGCATTACATTAGCTTGCCCTTGTCCATCTTATGACAGCAACTTTAAAAAAAAGAGTGATGACTACCAAAGTTCAACATGATTATTGTCAATACAGAAAAGACATGGACCTGTTGGAGCAGGTCCAGAGGAGGCCACAAAAATGATCAGAGAGCTGGAGCACCTCTCCTGTGAAGAGAGGCTGAGAGAGTTGGGGTTGTTCATCCTGGAGAAGAGAAGGCTCCAGGGACACCTTAGTGCAGCCTTTCAATATCTAGAGGAGGCCTGTAAGGAAGATGGGAACAGACTTTCTAGCAGGGCCTGCAGTGATAGAATAAAAGGTAATGGTTTCAAAACTAAAAGAGGGGGGATTTAAATGAGATATAAGGAAGAATTTTTTTACAATGAGGGTGGTGAAACACTGGCACAAGTTGCCCAGAGAGGTGGTAGAAGCCCCATCCCTGGAAACATTCAAGGTCAGGTTGGACAGGGCTCTGAGCAACCTGATCTAGTAAAGATGTCCCTGCTCACTGCAGGGGGGTTGGACTAGATGACCTTTAAAGGTCCTTTCCAACCCAAACCATTCTGTGATTCTATGATTCATGTAGTACCTTGTCCCTAAATAAACCTCTGGTAAAAGGATATCCAGAAAGCTGGAGAGGAAAGGCAAGGTTGGTGTCTCTTACTCCCAGCCCCTTTTTTTAACGTTGGGATTAAATAGGCACCATTTGGCCCTTTTGCACTCTCTGTGGTTGGAATTTACCATTTACTTACAGTGACTTATTCACTCTCTTCCGGCAACTGGGTAATTGCTGTATTGTCTATCTGTCTGTCTGATTGGTGCTCGTCACCATGGTATCTGAGGGATAAATTACAAGGCTAAGATCATTTTTGAAACCGAGCTGATTGAAAAGTCTCCTCCTTAAATTACTTGGAATAAGCATAGCAGTTTCTGAGGAGAGATTTTCAGCTTACACTGGCAGATGAGTATAGTTCTGCAGCTAAAGCACATGACTAGGAAGAGCAGTGAAATAAACTGATACTCACTGCCTGTGTAACCCTCTGCAAATCCTCTGGGCTTTAATTTCTCCATCCATAAAAGCATAATAAAAATTCTTAGGTACTGCTGGGAAATACTTTCAGTTCTACTTCACTTAAAAAGCTCACAAAAATACTTGAGAAGTCTCACCAGTGCATTTAATTGCTAGCTTCTTCTGTTTGTGCATTCGTTTTGCCTGTAGATAATGATGTTAAATAGCAAAGGCAGTGGAAAGTACATCAGATTCCCGAGTTTTTCAAAGCATAGCTCTTTATATAGTCCAATAAAGCTAGATGGGACCCCCATGTTCCCTAAACTGACATTCAGTTCCATACAGATTATGGATTTTTTCCATTAATTCTTGAATTAATTCTGTAATTTCTAATTGAGCTAGAACATTTTTGCAAGATAAATATTTAAGCAGATGTCCAGTAAACTGGCAGACTATCTCACCCACATGGGAAGGAGACATCCAGTCTTTTTTCCCAGTTTGCTTCTGCAAATTTTAGTGCTCAAGCAAATATTGAAATCCCGGAATTCCCAGCCTAACTCAAAACCCAAGTCTCCTGTTGACCCATACGACAGCCAGACAGTAAGTCTTTCCCAGTCATTTTATCTGTAGCACTTTCTGCCATGTGAATGCTTTCCCACATCCTGGGACTAATGCCAGGAGGGCCCTCTCAGTCCTCTACCTCCAAACATTGAACCTACACCTCCAGTGGAGTTCCCTTGCAAGGACAGTAGGGCAGCCATGGCAGACCAGAGCAAAGGCCCGTTTTGCCCAGTGTATTTTCTCCAGCAGTGGCCAAACACAGCATCTAGGAAGACTACAGGGACAGGACAAGCATAGTTGCTGCTCTCTCCACCTGCCTTCTCAGTCTCCCATCATTTCAGCTCAAAGACTTCCTCAGTTACAACAAAGTTCCTGGGTACTTAATAAATTTAAAAGGATTTCTCTTCCCTAAACTTCTTTGGAGTCTCTGTAACTTGTTACCACTACCACGCACTGTGCCGAAGAGCTCCCCAGCTTAACTTTATTCAGCTGCCCTGTCTGGCTGTCAGTGCTGTGAAACTGAAGTTTATGAGATGCCAAATGAACTTTTCCCCTTCTGGAAACTTCTTTTTCCTCCTGATAGGGCCTATAGAATTTATTATTTCTTTAGGCTTTCTTATGGTAGTTTCGGATTTTTTTTTTCTTTCTTGCCTTGTCCAGGGCTTAAATTACATCAGACAGGACTGCAAAGCCTGGGTAGTCCCAGCTAATTGGAATCTGTCCATGTTCTTCTACACTGGCACTAATAGAAAAGAATCAATATTTAAATAACTGCAGCTGTTCTACGATAAAAGTGAATGTGGGTTTTTTTGGTTTTTGTTTTTTTTTTTTCCCTGCAAGAATGTGTTGCTTGGAATGTTTTATACCCCATATTGTGGAGATTATTGTTTTTTAATATAGGTTCCTCCAAGCACCTACAAACCTCCAAGAGAAAAAAAGCAACTAGAGGAAATCAAAATGAAAAATCACCAAAAAGCAGAAGTAAGTTGTATTATGTTCTTGTTCTAGTCTTTCCTTTCTTCTAAACTGTTTCTTCTGTAATGTTCCATTTTCACAAGTCTTAGAACTTTAAAATGTTTTTGCTTTTGCACCTAATAGCTCCTGGCTCTTTCTCTAGAGTCATGAAGTTTGTGTGCTCTATTCTGTTCTATCAGTCACCCTTTTTCCATCTTCCTTATTTTATTATTAATTGTTTGAGACAAGGTCCACCTTTTATTCACTCTACAAGTACTATGTGAGAAATTACGCAAGTAGCCATGTAAGGTAGCAGAAACATGATTACTTTCTTCTCTTCACAAGCCTGAAATTGTTGGCTCTTCTACTCCCACAGGACATGTGGATATTTAAGGTATTCACTTAATTATTAAGGCTTCAAAATACAAAATATGTTCAATATTTTTGTTTGTTTTCTATAGTAACTGATAAATAACCACATGTCATCACCCACTGTTTTAAAATATCAGCAGATTCTGACTTCTCTTTTGTGCAGACTCCATACTCTTTCCTTCAGCAGGCTGAGGGAGTGGGAAGTGATCATGATTTGTAAAGAAGCCGAGTACATGGTCTGTGTGTTAAGAGGGCAGGGAAAGGGAGGGCCTGGAAAAACAAAGAAACAGATCTAGTTATTTGATCCAAACTTTGATATGAATCCTGTTCGATGAGTTAGCTCCTGTCATAGTTAAAGCAGATTGTTGTTGTCTTCTCCTTGGAAGGGAATTAATTAAATGTCAGCTTCCACTTTCTTCCTCCCCACACTGCAATCACCATACCCAATCGAATAGCAGTATAAGCTTGATAAAAGGAGTGCAGTTTGACTCCTTTTTATCTGCACTCTCCCTCCCCTGTTCTGAAAATGCCTTACTTTACCTTTCACTGGCCAGTGCAAGTCCATTTATCACTGTTCTGGGCTCTCCTCGTGTCCTGGTGAAAGCAGCATTTGATTCTGTTCCTAAATTACAGTAAATGCTTTAATGTGTGATAGATTCTAGGGGGATAAACTTTTCATTCTTTTTGCTGGCCCATCACATTACCTATGCTTGGTATTTCATTACAAAACAATACAACATTTTTTTTAATCCTTTTATTATTTCCATATTGTGGAGAAAGCACACGCCTACTTGTCTGTGTGCTTATTGGTAAGCACAAACTTCCTAGAAAAACTGGGGAGAAAAGCAAGATACCACAATGCCTATATTGTCAAAAATCCATGACAACTATAAAATTACTTAACTACCAGCCACATTCTTCAGTGGAGAAAATACATGAATACAAAGAACAAAGGAAACCACCACAGACATTATAGCTGCAATAACAGCAGTTTTTCTTGCTTCAGGAATGTTATAAAAGGCATCCAAAGCATTCACAAAGGTCAGTCCCCTAGACTGTTTGCTAAACAAGTTGAAATGTTGGGTCCTAAAAGACATAAGTATTAAAAATGCCATTGGTTTGATAGCATTTTTGCAGAAGCTACAGCTGTCATTATTAACTACTACGTCTGCGCATCTGTAAGAAGGAGTGAGAACACTGGAAGCCAAACTCTAGAAAAAAAAATCTTTAGAAAAATCATTAGAAAATCTAGTCTGTGTTTCACAGCTTTAATTAGAGATTGCTGCTTACAACCAAAAGAAATATCCAAAGACTAGAAATGCAGCTGCCTGTACTTTCCCCCTTTGAAATGACAAGTGGAATTACCGTTAGGTGTGTGCCTATTGGAGCAACCCTTGGTGCTCTGATCCCTGATTATAATCTTCAAATTTGACTCAAAACCAAAGCCATTGTTTGTTAGCTGTATAGAAACAGTTACTGCCTGTGGTACTGATGTGCCACAGCTAATTATGGGGCTTTTAAATTGAATTCTGCATGAGCAACATGTTTCAGATGGGCAGACCTATCAAAGGCCTGATGCTCTATGCAAAGGATACAACCAGGCAGAACTATGTAGAAAATCAAGACTTGCCTACTTCAAATCTTCAATCAGGAATGAAAATTCACTGGTGATTGGGTCAAGCTTTCATTCATTGGAAACAAATTAATATCCTGGCCTGGGCTGGAAGGCTTTTAGAAACAGAAAATTCTTATTAGAGAATTTAAATGCACCATACTTTTTAAACTAATTGCTTTAATTTTAGGCTCTGCTCTTGGAAGCAAATGCTAACCAGTTCAGGTGTGCAACCATGAAGACTGAAAAGGGAGAGGTATGGTATGAAATACTTTATTAACTAACTCCCAGTATGAAGATGAGAAATGACTAGAGTATTTAAAGGTATCTCAAGGTGTTTGAAAATGTTGGTTTATTTGGGGTTAATAATTATGTGCTATAATTTATAGCTGTACTGACATTTCACATCCATGTTATTATTTTCAGATGTAAAATACTAACATTTGCCTCTTTGGATGCATAATGCACAACCCTTTTTTCTTATACTTCTGGTGCTGCTTTGTTATTCCCCTAATTTTGAGACAAGCAGGCTTCCTGTGATACTACTCCAACAAGTCTCCAGATTGGCAATACTCCTCTAAACCCGCATATTATTTTTCCCTTAAGTTTTATGCCACAGAGCAGCCAAGCTGAGGGAATAACAGTCCCATGCATACAGAATTCTTGCTTTGGTTGATTCCTAGTTTACAATTACGTCACCAAACTGTGTGTGTAGTATATTCATTTCAGCATCACATCTGCCTATTCTATTCACTGTGTTCATCCCCATGATACCAGACAGTTTCACATCAGTATCTATAGCTTACACCATGAAATGAAATTAATAACTTATCAGTAGAATTATACCACTATTTAATAATTTCATGAAGTATGCTTTGACATCCTGTTTTGTCTTCCCAATCTCTATTTCAGTTAAGAACTGAATATATTAATATATATAGGTAATATTGTATAATCAAACAAAACATCACTGTTACTTTTTTGGCATAATTTTAGTTAATAAATTTTAGTCAATATTTGTATAGTCATTTGATATGAAATATTCCCACTAAATTGGGTGTACATAGCAAGTTTTTGTGGATACAAGAATTCAAAAATATATGCCCTATGATTGTATTTGTTACTTTATATGAATATTCAAGAGTGATTTTTGGTAAACATCTAATATTTTTTTGCTGAGTACTTGAAAATCTGTCTCTGAAACGAAATAATGTATTTTTGGTTTGAACTGCAGAGCACACATGACAGTATGAAGAGTAAACCAGCATTCCGGGCTCAGAAGATCCAAAGCAAGGTCAGTAACCTTTAAGGTGATTCTGTGATTCTGTACTGTTGTTAGATGTCCTTGAAAACTTTGGAGTGAAAAACACACGTGCAAATTCTGTGGTGATGCAAACTCTACTGGAATCCATGTTTTTATGGATTACACCAAGTACTGTGGCCAGGAGAATGGGATGGATTCAGTCTATCGGTCATAAATTTTGGCCTGTGCACCATTACCGATCCACAAATGATCAGGGAGCAACAAGAGTGTGGCTACTCCAGGAGGGAAGAGAAATAAGGAGCTGAAGGTAATGACAGCACAGGCAGTGCCCTCACCAACCAGGACACAGTATCTGAACATGACAAGGTTGGTGGCAGTGGCCAGTTCTGCTGACAGCCTTAGACAAAGCAAGATAACAGGTCGGGTCTGGGGTCTACCCAGGAAGTCCAGTCAGGACTCAAGGCTACAAAAGCAACCCAGGTCCATGACAACAGGAGATACAACCAGAGAGACAACCAGGAGCAGAATTACTTCCAGTAGAATGGGAAAGTACTGAAGCTGAGACCTGTGCTTGAGTGGAGCCCCTGGACCAGTAAGTAGAGGATGAGAGTAGAGGCCCTTGGTGAGGTTGGTCAGGGCAATTAAGACCTGTTGGTTCTCTGAGGGCCTCCATGGGCAAGTTGTGTGCAGTTGCACAATGTAACAGTGCTTTCAATTCCAAAAGAATAAGTTTTTGGTAAGGATTGAGAATAATCCATAGGGAAAAAAAAAAGAATTATGAACACACGGCTTAAGAACTCAGCACAGGGACAGAAGAATCTTGCGTCTGTAAATCACTGTTTCCAAATGAGCTCCTAAAGAATGCTGAGCAATCATTCCAGCTAATGACTGTCTGATACACAACACACAATCAGTCTGGATGTTTGACTTCTTTCCTTTAGACACATACTGAGGTCATAAAATGCACTATACTGATTGCTTCTCTGCTAGGATTTCCAAGGGTTAGAGAATTGTAAACATGGAAAATGGGCTGTTCAGCCTTAACAGTATAGTGCATGCAAACTCACATTGCTATTTCTGCAATAACTGTACTACAGATAATCTTCAGTCTTACTTTGTTCAATCTGTCACCTTTTATTTGTTTCAAATTCATATGCAGAATAATTTAATGTGGAAGCTGTGCTTGTATTGTGACCTCAAATACCTTGTGAGCAGGTCTACCTACTCTTTAAAACTATGTGTTTAGGTACAGCTCATATACACTGGAAAAACTGATTCCCTGCTTGGGTAACTGGGCATCTGGCAACTATTTCTAAAGCAAACCTGGCATTTATCACATACTGAAGTTATCTTTAATAACAGTATCACCTACTTGGTCTGCTGGTTTATAATCCAGCAGCATTTAAATTACAGGAAAGTAGTAAGATCCCAGTTCCTTCTGCACTCACCAGAGAGGGGAAAAACAAAACAGGAAACATTTACACAGTTAACCCAAACACACATGACCTGTAATTATGTGGGCTTAGTTCAAAACTATGTATATTCCATTCCCTTTTCTGATAATTTGAAACACTGAAACCTTAGTGGGGACTAGTGAGGGTCAAGCCATCTGCCTAAATTGCATACAGAAAAATACGGATCTGGCATCATATAGCACTGATCAGGGCCACTTCTAACACCTGCTAGTATCTCCTCTAGGAACACAGTGAGTTTTATCTCATCTAAACACATTTGCCTTAAAGGTTGGTGAGGTGATATGCAAGATGCTGCTATAACTTTCAAGCTGAGATAGACATATTGCTATTGACTTTTAAAATACTTTCTATTCCTGTTGCCTTCCTGCCCGCACAACTCTGTGAGTAGATAGATCCTAAGAGGAAGGTTTATCCAAGATGTAGAAATAATCTGTTCCCAAATTAATGAAATTATATCATGTTTTAACCAAGTAGTGTTTTCTTTTCCTCTTTTTAGAACACCCACAGTATCTTAAATACAATTTTTTCATTTCAGACACATTTACTATATGCATCAGCAATTATTTCTCATTGCTATTACAACATACCTATTTGTCCTTTTCACTGGAAAAATGAGGCAGTACAAATGCATCATCACTCTGCCTCAATCTGCCTCTTCCTCATATCAGGCCCTGCTCTTTACATATTTATTGGTTTTGGTAACCTATTGTCTGTGCATTAAGTGGAAATAGTGAATACAATTTTTTTCCAAAAGAATTAGAGTGTTCTGCAATTTTCCTGATTATTTCAAATTTCTCATCTTGAAAAAAGGGAAGATAGCTCACAACAGGAAGAGAATGAGTAAAATTCAAAACTTCCTTGATACCACATGACATAGAAGAATCTATTCAGTTATTTTACTTATGCCTGTCTGCATCTATCTTGGGAGTCGTAGTTATTTTGATTGTATGGGCTGTCATATTTCTGTTTCATTGTCATACAGTCATATTTCTGTTTAATAAACTGGGAAACTGAAGTTAAAGGTATTTTCATAATCATTCTTAGTTCAATTCTCTATCCAAATTATAGTTGGTAAATACAGAACCTGAAATCTATATACACAGGTAATTGCCAAAAATATGAAAATTTCTACCTTTTTCAGAGAAAATATCTACTCTAAGTAGATATTTCATACACAATCTATAAAATACAGGCTGGGGATGGAATGTTCATATAATGTAGTAGACTGAGAGCAGTTGAGAAGTAGACCAAAAGGAAGGAAGGACATCATTAGACATTAAGAAGAGTAAGTATGGTGAGTTAAACAAAACAAATAAAATACATTGGTTTGGGTTCTTTTCCTAAATTCTTCATGTTATCATCATTTTGTCTAGAAACAGACAGCTAATTAATTTTTGTCCATTAAAGTGTGCATCTGTGTGGAAAACACAGTAATTCTACTTAGTGAATTTCTAGGTGATAGCATGTGTTTGTTATCCTCAACCTACCTAATTAATATCAATTATAATACATCCTTTTTCCAGTTACCTTCTGTACTTCAGGAGACTTCAGTACCTATTTGTGCGTACAACGTTTGCAGTATAGCTCAAGTGATTCTATGCATCTGTTTCTCAGGCACTCATTAAGCTGTTAATTTGGAATTTAAATACATGTTTGGATTCTGAACACAGAACTTGTCTGGATTTAGGTCAAATGTATCATGACTAAGCTTTGTTTTCTGTGGGAATGATCCCAGTTCTTATCCCACCAGCACTGCTTCCCTTTGGTTCAGATCAGGTCTATCGTATGTGTCTGCCAAGGTGATAATTTTTTTCTGAATAGCCTGATTCTGCAGGAAACAGTTTTAACCAGCAGAGATGTTGTTCCCTTCCTCTTTCAGTATTTAGAGGTTTTCTGGGAGTTAGCTCTAAGGCAACACTTTGAAGAACTGCAAAGCAGCCACAGGACCTATTCCATGTTACACCATGAGGCCTGAAAGTCACTAAGCACTGTACTTGATTTCTACTATCTAGAAAATCATAGAATCAGAGCATCCTAGAGTGGTTTGAGGATCTTAAAGCTCATCCAGTTCCAACCCCCCTGCCATCAGCAGGGACACCTTCCACTAGACCAGGTTGCTCAAAGCCTCATCCAAACTGGCCTTGGACACTTCCAGGGAGGGGGCATCCAATTGGTGATGACAGTTGTCTTAGAATTATTTTGAAGTTATAATAGTGATTATTTGTAAAACACTTCTGAGGCCCTCCCATGAAAGGTGCTGCTTGTTTTCTGCTTTAATGCTTTTGGCTAACTTACTGTCTTTCAGAGAAGCAGTTTATTTTCTTTCTCCAAAGCAGATGGAACCCCAGCACACTATGCATATGAGCACTGAAAAAAATGAAAGGAAGTGAACACATTCTATGAGATTTGACATGGTCCAAGAGTGATTACAAATTTATAATCCACTTGGGGACTTTGCTGATTTCTTAAGCAGCTTGAGTGGTTCATGAACAGCATGCAATTTCATTGTGAATGTCAGATTAATGCTAGATGAATGCTTTAAGCAAAATTTATGCTGTCTTAGGTCGATTTATTTAACCCATTGAAATGTTTTTATACTCCGTTTTATGGTTTACATTACTAACTATAGTATATACATTCCCTTTCCTGACAGATTGACAATATACCTGTTAAATTAAATACTGCAGCTATTTTAAGAGACAGTGCCCTCTATCAGCGGAAAATGGAAAAGGAGCTCAAGAGGTATGATCACCCTTCTTTCTCAGATTACTTTTCACATCCCTGGATATAGAATAATTAACCACAATAAAAATAATTAAGTAAACTTTTGGTAGACTAAAATACTGGATCTGTTGTAAGGCATTAGGAAGCTATTCTATAAACACGGTTGACAAATAAAGAGAAAGGTGGACTGACATTAAAGTCTTCATTAAAGTAACTGTTTTACTGTAGATGCTACACAGCGTGACTGTGTTCTGATTTAGCACTCTGGCTAGTGTCCACTTTCAAAGTCCAATAAAGCTCACTTGTTATACTTCTTCCAATTCTTCAAAATAAATAATGACCAAAATACACACCTATTTCTGTGTCCATTGTAAAAGATGAGTACATATTAAGCCAAATCATTGGGAGATGATCTCCTAGAGAGCAGTGTAAGGGAAAGGGATCTGGGAGTCCTGGTGGACAGCAGGATGACCATGAGCCAGCACTGTGCCCTTGTGACCAGGAAGGCCAATGGCATCCTGGGGTGCATTAGAAGGGGTGTGGTTAGTAGGTCAAGAGAGGTTCTCCTCCCCCTCTACTCTGCCCTGGTGAGGCCACATCTGGAATATTGTGTCCAGTTCTGGGCCCCACAGTTCAAGAAGGACAGGGAGCTGCTTGAGAGAGTCCAGCGCAGGGCCACCAAGATGATGAGGGGAGTGGAACATCTCCCTTATGAGGAAAGGCTGAGGGAGCTGGGCCTCTTTAGCTTGGAGAAGAGGAGGCTGAGAGTTGACCTCATCAATGTTTATAAATGTATGAAGGGTGAGTGTCAGGAGGATGGAGCCAGGCTCTTCACAGTGGTGTCCAATGATAGGACAAGGGGCAATGGGTGTAAGCTGGAACACAGGAGGTTCCGCTTATATTTGAGAAAGAACTTCTTTACTGTGAGGGTGACAGAGCACTGGAACAGGCTGCCCAGGGAGGTTGTGGAGTCTCCTTCTCTGGAGACATTCAAGACTCGCCTGGAGGCCTTCCTGTGTGATCTCATTTAGGTGTTCCTTCTGCGGCAGGGGGATTGGACTAGATGATCTTTCGAGGTCCCTTCCAATCCCTAGCATTCTGTGATTCTGTGATTTCATATACCTCCATTTTCTTCAACAGTTCGTGGTCAACTATACGCCAAATTTGATACTCAAACTTGTTTACATCTATATAAAACTTGTATACAAAAATACCTGTCCATTTCTATCACAGTAAGATATGGAGGACGAAGAGTGTGCCGCTCCACAAGGCAAGATGAGCCAGGAGCTGAGGGTATGTAGGGACAATGTCCTCACTGACAGCAGCTCAGTTCCACAGTCCCCTGGAGAGGCAGCAGAGCAGATCCAGTGACAGACAGCAGGGTCAGCCAGCAGTGCAGTGATTGCTGAATGAGTCCGTAGTGATGAGTCAGGGCTGAGGTTAAGCCAGGAAGCCAACAAGGCAGGGTCAAAATGGTAGTAGGGTGGGTGCAGGTAAACCTAATGCATAGTGCAGGCAAGGACAAAGGCTGGTAACTTCAGCTTAAATGTGGCTCCCAGGAAGAAACTCCACATGCACAGCAGGACTTTTCATAGCTCTTCTTCACACAGTTCTTTTCACTCTAGTCTGATCCCATGTTATATGGTTGTGCTGCAACAGAGCTGTCTTTGAACAGAAGCAACTAAATCCTAGGCAGGGGTGAGGAGTAAGAGGTTGCAGGTCCTTTTGGTGCACTTAGGGCTCCTCTGACACAAGGAATCCTTATTTAGCAGCACAGGTTTTCAGTGGACAGGGTGACTCCTGAATGGCCACTGCAGGTTGTATTCTATAACTAGAATTACAGAACATTTTCATTAATAATTTTTAAAAATATAAAACCTGTATCATGTCATCCTGATTTAGTATTATTTCTAATCCAACTGACTGAGCAGGCTAAGCACTAAATATTGTTAGCATTTTAAGTCCTGGAATGACTGTCTAAGGTTGCATTTGGTCTTTGGACCCAGTAAATTTTGGTATATGGATCAGGATTCTAGCAATAAGATATTCTGCATCACTCAGCTCCTGTTATCAGCTGTGTATATTGAGGTTCTTTTACATCTGATACTGTTCACTCTATCTAGCAGAATTTTGTTCCATTCAACAAAGGAGTAGTTTCCCTGTAACTTAACACTATTTTAATCTTCAGCTGCATTTAACACACAATGGATTCATATATATATATATATATATATATATATATATATATATATATATCTGCACTGGGGAGCAGCAGGAAGGTGCAATTCACTTCATTTTTGTGTCTCTGCCCTAATTCTTGGTTCATTCAATCCTCTGCTGCAGGACTTTGATGGGCTTGCCCCAGGGCTTTGCTATGCTCTTCTCTCTCAGCTGAGCACAACAAATAGGAATGTGGTTTTGCTTAATAGCTGAATATTTCTTTGCATCATTACAGCAATATTATTTAATTGACAAAATACAAAACAGAAATAGTATTCAACAGAAAAGTTTTTAGTTCTCTGCATTAAAGTGGCCAAGAAGATTGGCAAAGAGAAAAGGTATTTGTTCTTTCTACCTCTAAGCAAAGTAATCCTCTGACAAAATGTACATACCTTCAGCCTGATTCTCCTTGCTCCTTAGGAGAAGCCACATGTGGCTTAAGTTTGCCCTCTCTTGGGGCTTTTTTTGCTGAAAACTTTTAAGGTCCATGCTCTCATGCACCTTCTTCCAGCCTGGCTTTCCCAGGCTTTCCACGTAGCAAGAACACCTCTTAGACTGGAGTTAAAATATATCTAGCAAATGATTTTGCCATGATGGCCTTTTTTTCTCTGCAGAGATCAGCCACCTTACAGCATAACAAACTACTAGAAATGTTTTATGAACCAAGGCAGGGCTGCAGAGCCAGACCCCCAGAATATTGTACTCTTTCTTCTCTCTTGCAGAATTGAAAATTTGCTGCAAGGGGCGGGAGACCCATCTGAATTCTTGGAATGGCAAAAACAGATGCGTGGAAAAGATTTGGAAGAGCAGCTGGCTGAAATAGAGTGTAGGAGGCTTCAAGGGAAACTGAGTCACGAAGAGGCAGTTCTAGCCCATCAGAATGTAATTCAAGAAAATAAGAAGAAAGCTGATCTAATGAGAGAAGAGGTAATATATAGAACATTGCTCCAATTTTGTGTACATTCAGTCAGGGCAAAACATTCCACAGATGATACCTACTATAAGAAGGTACAAAAGTTCTGTACATTGTCTTTACTCACTGGAGTCTGCAAACAATGGAAAAATAGTGCTATAACTTCCAGACACAGCAATGCTTATACATTAAAGAACTTGTCACAAATGTTTGACTTGATTGATAACACTTATGAAGTAAATTTAATAATACAGAAGGTTAAAGCATTCTCCCCTATATTCATGTCATTGTGCATATCCTTTTTGAACAGATACTGAGACACTAAGCACTGTTTGCAATGAAATCACCAATACATGACTAATTTCATTATCTTGTTAAAATGACAGCCACAATTACCAAAGAATTTGTTTTCTTAAACTGATATAATTCAATTTACTTCATATTATCTGATATGCTGAGATCTCTCTAGGGGAAAATTCAGGCAGAGAACCCTCTTTGGATCTATATATATATGGAAAACTGAATATTTATGCCCAGAAGTATTTTCACACAGTTTCCAATCCAGCAAATCAGTTTCCCAAAAACGTTGCTAGATCTTTTAATATTTTTCCCAAACTCACACTACATTTCTCCAGTCTTTTTCCTGTAAACTAAACAAGTAATCAAGAAATAACTAATACTAGAGATTTTAAAGTTTTCATAGTCACTACCACAGGCTTTTCTTCTCCATTAGCCCAGTTTGCTGCTATGCCCTGCAGGCCAGCCAGTACTTTTCTCTTGGCCACCTCTCACAGGTGTTTCTGCAGTGTCTCAGCAACTTAAGATAGGACCACAAATGTACAAGATTTTCATAAAGACTATGCTCCAAAAGGGAAACTTGCTTAATGAGTTCCTTCTCTGTCCTTTAAATAAAATCTTTCAACCTTTTTTGGCATTGAGTCTTCATGTCTGTTTAGACAATCGCAAGGACTTAAAGCAAACCCTACTGTCTACAACTGAGGATAGTGTGACTGCTCACACTCATTCCAAAATTATTGTAATTTTTATATTCACCTCAGTTTCAGAGCATAAGTGTTTTATTTCTTAACAGAAATGTCCCAACATGCATAGGTTTGGGGATGTGCAAATCAGACTTGCTTTAACCCGACCAATTCCAGACAGCTTCCCTGACTTGCCAAAAGATGCCAGCAGTGCATTTCATCCATATGGAGATCTCCAGAAGCACTGAGCAACAATTCTCCATTCACCAACAGCTGTCATGCTAACCCTCCTCCTTCTTTTAAAACTCTAGTCTTCCCTTTAAAAAAGTACAGTAAGGAACACAGTCCAGGAAAATCCAGTTTCCTGCTTCCTGTTCATCTCCTCTGACAAAGAAAAGAACATGACAGCCAAAAGTGGACTTTTGTATGTTACAGAGATGGACTTGGACTTAGGCCCAAGAAGAACCTGCAGGAACATAACCAGCTGTGTATTAGGTTGGCACTCATCTTGATATCTCACAACCAGATCCAGATATGGCTTTTTTTGTCTGCTTTTATAAACATATGGGAGAGAATCCTGGAAAACAGCAGTGCAAATATCATGGAGGGCTGTTGTGAGTAAATAAAACATAGAGCGGGGAGCTTAAATGTGTGTCTTTATGTTGTCCTTAGCCAATGTCCTTTGCTACTTTTGTGGATGATGTAATATTTTTAATCCATTTGTCCTTGCAGTGTTTCAATGGCTTGAGGCCCTCAGACCACCAGTTATCAGGAATTTTATTCACTTTTTTGTTTGGGATTTAGAAAGCAGAGCTGATGCACAAGTACGCAGAGAAACGTCTCCAGGAACAGAAAGAAATGAGAGAGCTGGTGGAGCAGGTCGTGGAAGGACACAAGAATGCAAAGCAAGCAAAAATAAAGCTCCAGAAATACAAACAGCAGATAGGTATTTATATATTGCCAGAAAAATTAGAGATGGTGCCAAATGTCTCCAAATTACTTTACCTTTATTTTAGTGGGCCAATTACAATTTTTACAGACAGGAAAGGGGAGGGGAAGGTCCAGGCTATACATTTCCATGAATGCATGAATATGAATTCCAGGAATAAGCTGGTAATGGGCAGATCAGAAATTCTAAGCTACAGGTCATGGGAATTCACTAATGTTTTGCAACTAGTTTCCCATCCATCTCAAAGTAGCATATGTGAATGACTGTACTTTTTGTCAAACCAAGTTATGAAGTTCAGATTCTTGTGATTCATATCATTAACAGAGGATTTGCCTAGCAACCACTGTGAAAGAATCGTGGCTCAAGATTGTTGTCTCCTCCAGAGAAGATAGTTCAGACAACAAGACTGTAGCTAAAGAAAGAAGAGCCATCTCCTAGAATGGTAGTATCACAAGGGAGAAGGATGTAGCACCTCCAAGACAGACCAGTTAGCTCACTAGGGACGAAGGGAAATAATGTTACTGATCCCCCATTATCCTCGAAGAAAATTCAGTTAATGCATTAGCTGATGAAGTCCAAGGAGACGTCTGTTCTGACTGACATGGCTGCACATATTCCAGTGCAATGCCATGTTAACATCTACTGTATGAGCAGGCTACCTCTACTCGTGCTCATTTTGGTGAGCAGACCTTTCTCTGCTTATGTATCTCCACACTTGTACCAGTAAGGGCTGAAGGGGGCAGAGGGTGTTAGCCACTGTGAAACGGACTAGCAAAGCCTACCAGCCTTTGCAATTCAATGGTTTCTGTCATTATATATAGCTTGAAAAACTATCAATATTTGTTATTGTATAATAACCTTTTATTAAATAAGGAAGCAGTATGCACTGATTAGAACAGAAACTACAAAGCAGTAATTCAGAGCGTACTTTATGTATACATGCAGTATGTTTATGTGGTGAATAGAATGATCAGTATGTTTATGTGGTGAATAGAATGATCAGTGTGTTTATGTGTTCAATAGAATGATAGATAGTGGAGGTGGCAAGTACTCATTTCTCTAATCATTCCTCCCACCAATACCAGACTGTTCGCTCAAGTACCTTTAGATTAGAGTTATTATCATTATTCACAAATGTGTATGCATTTTCCTGCAGATGGACTACTTGCTAAAATATGCAGCGAGCTAACAGAGATTAGTTCTTCTCTTTCAGTTCAGGAAGTTTGTGAAGAAAATCGAGAACTTCTCCGGCAAGCTTTAGAAGAAGAGGAGGAGAAGCTTAGGAAAAGATACGAACTAATTCAACAAATACGAGCTATCGAGTCTTTACCAAGCCTCAGAGAGAAGTTTGTTGATTTAACTGAGGTAAGCTCGAAAGGAAGAACTGCTGGTTTTACATGAATGTACGTTGTGTGTGTTTCACACATTCAGAGGAACCGTGTACTACGTGCAGATATATCGCAGTCTGGATGCAAAGGTACAAAGAGAACCCATGACACAAAGGTTAGATATGAACTGCAACTTTCACAGTTTGTAAAATGAAGATTTTACCAGGAAAAATATTCCGATTGCAAGTGAAATCTTAGTCCCCTTGACTTTCTTTTAATTTTGCCAATACCTTTCAAAAAGAGACACAATTGATTACAACATGTTCTATCTATCTTCATAAATTCAGAGATTTGTCCATCCTGGGTAAGAACTGGATGAACAAAAAGTGTGGACTGATGTACAGTTGTTCATATTGCAGCAGTGATTGCCATGATAATTACCAAAATTCATTTCCTGTGATTTCAAAACTGTCACCATTCAGATATATGGAAGAGATTGTCAGGAGAAGCCAAAACCTGCTCAGCTGTTATGCGTGTACTGTACAAATGACTTGTGTGTGTCTGGTTAAGTCTCCAGTAAATGTATCCCAGACTTCTTGGACTTACTGTTGATGCACAACCACTGACGTGCCTGAGACTGGGCTTTGCAATGCCCACTTCTGCAGAATTTCCAGACTTAGTCAGCATCTGGAAATCTGTTCTCTTACCACTAAATCAGAAGCAGACCTGCTGAACCTACTCTTCCATTTTTCTTCTGCATATTGAAAGAAGAATGACACAGACACTAGCAATGTTAAATTAATCTTTTTCCTTTTTCTTTCATTTCTTTAATGAGTACTCACTCAAATGAAGATCACAAATTAAAAACCATCCATGGCTAGTCTGCAGACACCATACAGAAAGAACAGATCTCGCTCCCATGGGGCTGTTGGAACAGTCAATACGATGCTTTGGTTTGATATCCTGCTCCTCTGAATAGAACTGAGCCATTCACTGATTCCAAAGCTACCTACTATCTTTGCAGCCACCAGATAAATCCCCCATCTCATTTATCAGATTTTAGAATACATTTAATGTTAAAGTATGAAATGATTGAACAAGAATAACATCAGCTCCCCAGATGTCCCATCCTACTTTATTCTCTTTAGTTGCTTTTATGGCTGCTGCCATCACTTCTCCACTTCTTTTCCAGCCAAAGAAAGCAATTCTCTTTTTTCAAACACAGACTCACTCCACCCATTTGTGGAGAAATTCTACTGACAATGGAAAAAACAGGGGAAAAAAGTGAAGAGTACAAAGAATTATCGCACACTACAGATACTGCAAATTGTCTGCAGAGAAATGCCAAAAGATACTCCAATCTATAGATCTTTTTCTGCTTCAGATAGAGTTGCACATGGTGTCAACCTCAAACAGAGCCCTTACCATGGTCTCACTGCACATTTGTTACCCAGATGACTCAGTCACAAGATGTAGGCTGCAAAGACACAATGATGTGATGTGGAAATGTCATTACTTTTTCAATCACAACAAGTTTGTAAAATGGTGCAGGCTCTCCTGCACGAAAATGAAGGTGACTGGAATGTCAGTACTTTCTTATTTTTTAACCTAGTTCATTTCATTGCCACTTACAGCAGCTGCTGAGCTCTCACATAGAGCTTCTGCTGAAACAGCCATAGAATGGCTTTAAATACATTTTCCCATCTAGCTCATCTCAAAAGCCAAGGCAGAAAACCACAGGAGGTTTCAAGTCATATATGAAAAATTTGTTAAAAATTCAAACTTATTGTGTGTGTAAGGTTACTAAAGTGTAAGGTTGCTGAAAATGGTGTGGCCATACAGGTCACATTGCACGTACGAGAGAATGGACCTGAATGACATAGCTGGACTGTTAGATGGATAAGGAATTGGCTGCATGGCCACATCCAAAGAGTTAGTCAATTACTCAATGTCCAAGTGTAAACCAGTAATGTCCCTGAAGGGTCCATACTGGGACCAATACTATTTAGTATCTTCCCTAATGACGTAGGTAGTGGGATTAAGTGCATCCTCAGCAAGTTTGCAGTTGACACACCAAGTTGGGTGGTGCGGTTGATACACTTGAGGAAAGGGACCTTGACAGGCTTGAGGAGTGTGCTCATGTGAACCTCTTGAAGTTCAGCAAGGCCAAGTGCAAGGTCCTGCACCTGAGTTAGAGCAATCCCAGTATCAATACAGACTGGGGGATTAATGGATTGAGAGTATCCCTGAAGAGAAGGACTTGGGGATACCGGTAGATGGAAAATTTGATATGAGCTGGCAATGCATGTCTGCAGTCCAGAAAGCTGCATAAAAAGAAGCATGACCAGCAGGTCAAGAGAAGTGATACTCTCCCCCTACTCTGCTCTTGTGAGACCCCCACCCGCAGCACTGCATCCAGTTCTGGGGTCCCCAGTACAAGACAGACATGGACCTGTTGGAGCAGGTCCAGAGGAGGCCACAAAAATGATCAGAGGGCTGGAGCACCTCTCCTGTGAGGAAAGGCTGAAAGAGTTGGGGTTGTTCAGCCTGGAGAAGAGAAGGCTCCAGGGAGATTATTGCATCCTTTCAGTATATAAAGGATCTTATAAGACAGAGAAAGACAGTGACAGGGCAAGGGACAATGGTTTGGAACTGAAAGAGGGTAGATTTAGATTGGACATAAGGAAGACATTTTTTACAATGAGGGTGATGAGCCACTGGAACAGATTGCCCAGAGAAGCTGTGGATGTCCTTCTCTTGGAAGTGTTCCAGGCCAGGTTGGACAGGGCTTGGAGCAACCTGATCCAGTGGAAGGTGGCCCTGCCCACGGCAGAGGGGTTGGACTAGATGATCTTTAAGGTCCCTCCAACCCAAATTGTTCTATGATTCTGTGATTCTGTATCTCAACTTCACTGTTCCCTTATACTCACTATTACAATAGCACTTTGAGTGAGCACACTTGTGGTGATAGTTTGCCCCCTTTTTTTTCTTTCTACAAAAGGCTTTTTCAGCCTTAGTGAAATTAAGTATTTGTCCATAAAATTCTCATTCATTCTCATCAAGTATCCAGTTCTTCCCTTGATGTCACTTAAGTTACTTGAGCACCAGCACTATCTATGGCATGAGTATAAGACTTCTCATATTTTAGGAACTACTTCACTGTCTTCACTGAATATTTTTGAAATGCAGACACTCAAAATATTCAGTGTCACACTCAAAATACTCTACCACTCTGTGCTTCTAGGAAATTCTTTTTCCTAGACCTTTTTGGTGTCTGCTTGCTCAAACACTAGTGGTATATATGCCCTGTTGCAATACATTTTCTTTTCACTTCCTGTGAATACAACTTGATGGTCATTGACTAGTTTAAATTAGAGGCAAAGTATTACAGCACTTGCTATTTGCAAATTCACTCTAAATTGAAATCTGAGAAGGAGATAAATTATCATTTACTGTTTCAGTAACCTATAGTAGTCCATATTTTTCAGAGATGCAAAAATAAAGACTGCTTAATATTGAACTCTTTTATCAGTCTTCTGGTCAGTCTTCTATTGATAGTGACCAATGTTTAGGTCATGTTTGGTACAGGAGGAGCACAGAAGCAGGAAGCCAAAATTGAAGAGTCAGACTTTAGGTGAAAAAAACAGTGATAATCTCTTCTTACGAACTCAACTTTTGAAGCTTTAGAAAGAGAAGCTATAGAGATCAAAACTGCAGGAGAGACTCTTGGAGATCTTGGAGGAGTCCCCAGGGTTGGCCACCCAAGACACGTTCTCCTTCACTGACAAGCTGGTATTATTAGATTCTCCAGACTATCTCAATAACAATCCTTCTTAAGCACCAATGTTGTAGCAGCAGAGGGTCAAGCTTGGGTTTTTTCCTTACTCTATTTTGTGGTTTTATTGCCCTTTCCCCCCCACTCCCCCCTTTACTGTTTTCTTTATCCTTCTTGGCTTTCCTCCTGTGTCACGGATGCATTGCTCTGAACAGCCAGAGTATTATCACTGGAGGACAAGTACCTGGCTAGACTGCTTAGATGGCATCCCAGACCAGAGAGGAGGGACTGGACCCAGGTCAATTCTTGCAGACAAACTGACAATCTGAGCATCTGTCTAAGAGAGAGAGCATCCTTCTCTTTTCCTGTTGTGGGTTTTTTTTTTTCCTTCCCCTTCAAGTTCTCTTTTGTGAAGAGCTCAAAAGCAGAAAGGCAACTACTATTCTGTCAACAACTCACTCAGTATTCAATACAAGGGCTTTTTTTTTTTTCCTGCTAAAAAGGATTGCTTAAAAAAATGAAGGCTCTTTAACTGAATAATTTATCTCCATTGAAAGGATTTTAATGAGTTTTACTTAAATATGTTTATCATTTAATTTCAGTCTGAGAAATACAATTTGGAGGAGTGGTTGTTCTTTGGTTTCCACACCCTACCTCCCCATCACCAGTTCTACAGAACTAGGTAGAGCAAGGTCTTTGTGATTAAAATCCTAACCAGTGTTTCACTCCTAATGTGATAGGACACATAGCATAGCATAGCAAGAGTCAGGCTAGCATCGTGACTTCCTGCACCCATACATTCCACTATAGCATGCCCTGGTACAGGATACACACCAAAGATCCATACCGAAACTGTGGTAAGATAGACAGAATAATATTAGTTGGTGTGAAATGGATTAGATTTTGCAAAGAAAGCTACACAGAAGCCCAGTATTTGTGTGGGTTTATGCAAGTTTTCCATCTATCCACATATATGTATGTGTAGACACGGAGAAAGGAAAAGTATATGTAAGAAAAAGGGCCAAAAACTTCAAGTGTTCACAAATCTGTTTAGAAATGATCTGTCTTCATATGTAAACTGAGGCACAGAGGTCTCTCATTCCATCTCAGAATCAGGCTCATTATCACTCTCATTGTGAAGGGGATTTTAAAAAGCCTTCATTAAACATTCAGGTTTGAATATTTTAACTTTTAGCATCAAGATCTGAATTTCCTGGGTACAAAGCATTGTTTAGTCCTATCTTTTCGGATAAAAATAGTAGGTGTCATCATAGATCAAATCCATAATTTGGAAATAGATACATCTGAAAAAATGCATATTTTTTAGTGTAAAGTCTGTTCTGGTTTTACAAACTAAAAAATATGCCATTTTACACATATAAAATCTGCAAAAGTCGTATTAAAACTAAAATATAAGTCAGCTAGATTTCTTTGACAGTAAATGCATTGTATTTATGATTAATCTACTGTATATTTCAATGCCTTTCATGAAATGTTTTATGAGCCTTTTGTTTTTATGCATATGAAAGGTAAGCTCTACACCTTAAAACCAGCTTGTAAATAACAGTTAGGCTAGGGCCAACCTTATCTTTCTTGACGTGAAAATATATTCAGCGTGATTTGGAACACAATCAAAATCTGGTTTAACTCATTTACTCTGCCCTTGGTATTTACAGTGTTATTTAAACCTATATTTCACGTTCTCCAGACTGGTGGCCATGGTTTAATTTGTGAAATGTCAATAGTGGAGCTACGTGAACGCCTCGCTCTACTCAGAGAAGCACAGAAGGCAGCAGAGGAAGAGAAGAGAGACCAGATAATTCATGAAAAACAAGCTAAGGAACAACTTCTTCTAGACAAACTGGACCAGATTTCGCTGTTCAGAGCTGAACTTGGACGAGCAGCTGCTTTAAAGTCAGTATTCAACAGCATGTGACATTTAAGACGTTGCAACTTTGTTAATATTTTGCTAGCCCCTTGAGGAGAAAAACAAGTGGAGAGCAAAATACTGCCCTTTTATAAATCACTATGACTCTTGTCAAGGATTACACTGAGGCCAGGATTTCCTTTTTATTCTTGAAAACAGTGTGCATCAGATTTAACAAATCTTTTTCATCAGTTTGAATTTATGGTTGAAGACACTCTGTAGGCTAGTGTTGGCAGTATTGCCCCAGGATTCAGAGACAATATTATATTGAGAAAGAAATTCTGCCTTTCTTCTGTTCCTTGTCAGCTAATCAGAACTAATTTGATGTTATTAGAATCATTCTGGCTTGCCACTTAAAGTGGTTTCTCATTTTCATCTAAACCAATACATGAGGGCTACAGTTTTCTTCCTTGAACTTGATTTGTTATGTGAAAAGGCAGGCCTTATTTTAGAAGTGTACAATATTTTAGAAAGGAGATTTTCTGATAACAATAATAAGTTATAAATTAAACAAATTATAGCAGTAGATCAAAGAGAAAAATCTTTGCGTACAGGCTCTCTGATCAAGTTTTATATTCATTATTCATATTTGTTATTCATTATCATATCTATTATTCATTGTCATAAAGGATCCAGAACCAGCATGGATGCTTCACATATGCAGAAGGCAGGTCCCTTCCACAAAGAGTTTAACATCTCAGTTAAAGCTATTTACAAATAAACCTGAGCAGGAAGAAAGCCTGTGTAAAAGTACGAAATATGGCACACCTCTTGATCAAACGCCACTTTCACAGCACCTCGACTATTTGCCACTGTTTGCTTGCAAGTTGTCTTTCACCTTTTCCCTTTGGTGAGTCTGAGAGGTTAGTCCTTGACTTGCCATATTTATTTTGCCAAAAGGCTGACATTCTGAAGACATATTCTATCAGGCTAAAAACATGTGTCTTTAGACATATCTTAGATCCGTGTTTACTGCTGAGATACTGAAGGTGGCTTCTTAGGGTTAATTTCATGTTATTGATTTATCATCCAATTCTAAATCTCAATTACAGAAGGCAGTATTGATCTATTCATCTAACTAGTTTTCACTAGTCCCAGCTCTAATTTGGTTTGTTGATGATAGTTAATCTCCAAAGACTGAGGTTTTATACTATGTTAGTACTTAATAAGACAGTTTAATGAATTTAATGAATCAATAACTGCAACAGCAGTGGATTGACTGCATAGATCAGTGACTCTCTCTTCTATTGCATATATAGAGAAAAGATTTCAAGACTAAAGAACCTGAAATGGAGTTGGAGCTGGAAATATACTCTAATCGCTAAACATTCACTGTTGTGCAAGCCTGTGGGAGCAACTCAAGCCTCCGCTTTCCACTAGAGATGCCAACTAGGCACTAAGAACTTGTATATGACATAAAACCTGTTTCACTTAAAGAATCATTTATTTTGATAGAAGTGCAGTCTGTGAAATTTGTATAGTGATGGGTTTCTTTAAAATAGACTCTTTAGCTTAATTCAGATCTAAAACTGTTCTGATCCTGAAATAAGCTCTGCTTAAATGAGAAGCTAACTTGGATTCACTTTTTGTCCTGAGATCTGAAATCTTTTTTACAACAGACCAGCATGCCAAAGATGGTAGAATCCAAATGAAATTAAACACTTAATTTGAGAGCTTCTAGTCAGACTCATGATAAGTAATTGAGTAATTTTAATGGAGCCCTGTTTGCTCTCCAAACAAAGTAAATATAAAGTTTTATTATAGATGTTATAAGACATTTCCTTTCATTGCTCCCAGGCAATCTATATACATAACCTGGGAGCATCTACTATAAAGAGGCATCATCAAAATGTTGTTCTTTGGGAGTGTATTTAATGCATTTTCATCTAAAATGCAAATCTATGGTGTTACTTCTGTAAATATAGGAGCACAGCATGCTGGCCTATTTACAAATGCTAGACACTTTGCTGCAGCTTTTAATTGTCTCTAAACAAACTATAGGCTTTGTGTGTTAAGCTCGATTTACAGATCTTGAATCCTGAAATATCTATCAAGTCAATGGGAGTGATTAATTGCTTTATTGATACACTGCACAGGAGAGGTAAAAGCAAATTTTTATGTTTATAGAATTAATTAATAATTATAGGGATAGAATAGCAAATCTTACCAATAGTCTTCATAAGATAGCCTTATGCATCAGTATAAAATTACATGTTGTATCTTAAACTGCATTATGTTGAAGGCTACTGCTAATCAGCTAACGTGTGGCAGCCAAGCTTTGCTAAACAAATGTGCTTCAGTTACTGTCAGCTGGAGTTTAATTGGGTCCCTACCAAGCAGGTTCTTTTCAATATCATTTACAAACAGACATACATCAACACAAAAGTAGCACATTGAGCAAGCATGTAATGAGCTATATTAAACAAAATAGGAAACAGAACATGAGAAATTACAGAGACATCAGCCTGTAACAGACTGCAGGCTGTGACATCCATCACAGCAGTGGCTTTGTGAGTGCTGGGAACACTTAAGAATCAATTCAGTATATATGCAGGGCATCCCTTTAATAACTAGAATTTCACACAGTTTGAGAATTAGCACTGGCATATGAAGTGGACAAAGATTTCTGAGTGTTTGAATACATGCTAATGTACTAAAGTTCTGTGCCTGTGTACTTGAGGTACCATCCCCTTTCATTCCAATGAGGCTACATGTATTACTCCAAGTAATTTAATGCACTAAGAATCAAGCAACAGATCAAAATATTTGGTGCTGAGGCTCCCTCCAGCCACATTATCTGGGGTTCGTGGCGTGGGGTGGTTTACTTTGCACTGGATTTAGTCTGGTCTTAGGACTGCATGTTCTCACCATTCATGTAGTTTACAGCCATCCAGAACTTATCTCACAGTAACTTTTCATACTCAATTCCTCGCTCCTCTGCAAGCCTATCCAGTGAACACTACACTATCCTTTTGTTTGTCTCACACAGATGGCAGTAGCACATCCATGTCCCCATGAGCCACTGCCACATATGTAAGGGACAGAGAATCCAGCTTTATTTCCATTTTTGCACATGTTCCTGCCTTGTTAGTTTTCCTTCTAATTTTCAAGTGACACAATGGTGCCTGCTGCCCAAGTGTCCTCCCCTCTCCAAGTCAGGGCAACATCCAGATGAAGGTAGCAGCTGCTGTTCCAGGGTGACACTCTGAACTGACAATAGTCCCCCCTGACTTCCTTGTATAAAGGAAGAAAAATCAGAAAGTTGTTAGGAGGAACAGGATGCACAGACTCCCACCAACACAAAAGTTTACCACTTCCCCATCTCACACTGTGGTAATGGTGTCACATGCTGGGCTCTCAGCACTGGATCACAAATGAAGGTGTGTTTGCCAAGGTGACAAAGCACTCCTATCTCTTCCTACTGCTTCCAGTGCTCAAACCCCTCCTTAACGAGGGGCATTGGCCATACCCCAGTTCAACACCGCTCTCTAGGCCTGAACTGGGAGAGGTGGAAATACTGAGAGGGCAGCCATGGCAGGAGGACAACGGGGAAGGATGGTTATGAGGAGGGAGAGGAGAACAAGCAGAAGGGAGGGTTATGGATGAATAACTGTGACAGTCCTTTCCAAGTAGAATAACCTCCCCGAAGCAGGTGTTCCCTGGAGTGTCCAGGTCTGACTTAGGGGTCAAAGGCCTTCTGGGTGAGGAGAATGGAACCCCATCCTCCAAAACCTGCATGACACCCTGGCAGCACAACCCTGTGATGTAGCACACAACTGAGGGAAGGGGCAGACAGCACATGGAAATAGAAAGATGTAACACGGGAACATGTGCCATGCTATCCCTCTGTGCAGCTGTTGCTTCAGATCTTCAAAAACATAGCCTAGAAAAATGCAGAAAGCTGAATAATTGGCAATATAAGGGACTTTGGTTTGGTACTTCGTAATATTTGTGATTTCACAAATTTCATAAATATTTAGAGTTCTGTATGTGTTTACAGTAAGTTTCTCAGTCCCTACTGCTGCTAATGAGTTCTTCACTAGCACTGAAATGGAAGGAGGAAATTTATCAGCAATGATGGATCAGAAATTTAAATATGCAAAGAGAGGCTGTAAAGAAAACAGAATCAGGCTCTTTTCAGTGGTGACCAATGAGAGGACAAGGGGTACAAGAGGAAACTCAGGAGGTTCCCTCTGAACATCAGTAAATCCTTTTTTACTGTGAGGGTGACAAAGCACTGGCACATTGCCCAGAGAGGTTGTGGAGTCTCCATCCTTGGAGATACTGAAAAGCCATCTGGGCATGGCCCTGGGCAACTGGCTCTACGTGGCTCTGCTGGAGCAGGTTGAGGGGGACATGACCTCCAGAGGTCCCTTCCACTCTCAACCACCCTGTGACTCCGTGAATTAACTTTGATTATACAGCTTCATAATCTTTATTTCAAATGAGGAAATCACTGTTATGAATAACAATCACTTCCACACCTAAAATTAGGTGCTTAATAAGTTAATTGTTTTGGAAGGGAGTCAGATTTTGAGTGCTTAAATCCCTCACATTAGTACAAAATAGTAATCAGTCTGATAGTGTAGTGTTCTTAAATGTCAAAATAATGACTCTCTTAACAGTGAACTGAGTGAGTTATAGAGTGCAGGACAGAAAAAAGGCAAGGTACTGTGAAGTACAGACAGCCCGAGTCGCTGAGACTGAGAGCATGAGGATATAAAAAAATAAAGTTTATTGCACTGTAGGGCAATCACACTTCTGCTTTTAAAAAGTGTGTTTATTGCACAAGACTCCATTTTTTAAGGTGAGTGTATAAATACAGTCCTAGCTACCTCAGTTGATATTTTGATGCCCAGAAAGGTCAAGTAGGCAGTTCTACTCCATCTCCTACAAGTATTGAGTCAGTTGAGAGCTGTCATACACTTATCTCCTTACTCTTTTGATCCACAGATGGAGTTTGAAAATGTAAATGAAGAGCAAAACGTGGTTTTCAGGGGGAATCTTGTGTGCAAATATTCAGATTCCCCATTTTTTAAACACAGCTGAGAAGACCTAATCCAACTGTTCCAAGTGTTTTCACTTCCTACCGGAAAACCCTTAAAGCTGAATTGCTGCTTCTTCAGTTATAGGCCAGATGACCTACTGGACCTAGAGTCCATTTGGCCAGATTCTAAAATTGCAGGGCAGATAGTTAAATAATTACAAGGGATATGTAAATAAGAAGACACTGGACTGCCAAGCTCCAAGACAAGTTTGTAAAATGTGAAGTAAAAAAATACTTACATATTTTTTTAAATTCATTATATTCACCAAGGAAATCATTGAGACAAAAAATATGGGATGTCAATTGCAGTTTACAATGCCTGGAATATTATTTTAAGTAGAAAGACACATTTTACCCATCACTGTACTTATCATAGTAAGCCAAAATCTTTCTGCTGTTGACTGTACACATAGCTTACACAGAAAGTAAACAGAGAATGAAATCAGTGGTAGATAAATTTTCACTGTTTTCTTTTATATCCATGTTCTCTTGAGCCTTTTATTACTCCCTTACTTTTCCTCCTTTAAGTAGTTTATACATACACCACGTTACCCACAAGCAGAGTCAAGAATCTCTTCTTACTCCTTAACACTAAAAGGTACTTTCTGACAAGGTCACTAAGCAAAAACTAGAGTTTGTTAAACCATCTCCAACAGCATCCTGGCCTGTACCAGCAACAGTGTGACCAGCAGGAGTGGGGAAATGATTGTGCCCCTGTACTTGGCCCTGGTGAGGCCGCACCTCGAGTGCTGGGTTCAGTTTTGGGCCCCTCACTACAAGAAGGACATGGAGGTGCTGGAGAGTGTCCAGAGAAGGGAAATGAAGCTGGGGAAGGGCCTGGAGAACAAGTGTGATGAGGAGCGGCTGAGGGAACTGGGGTTGTTTAGTCTGAAGAAGAGGAGGCTGAGGGGTGACCTAATTGCTCTCTGCAACTACCTGAAAGGAGGGTGTAGTGAGATGGGCGTTGGTCTCTTTTCCCAAACAATAAGTGATAGGACAAGAGGGAACGGCCTTAAGTTGCTCCAGGAGAGGCTTAGGTTGGATATTAGGAAAAAATTATTCACTGAAAGGGTTGCCAAGTATTGGACCAGGCTGCCCAGGGAAGTGGTGGAGTCACCATCCCTGGAGGTATTTAAAGGACGTGTAGATGTGGTACTTGGGGACGTGCCTTAGTGGTGAACTTGGCCATGCTGGGTTTACAGTTGGACTAGATGATCATAATGGTCTTTTCCAACCAAAATACTCTATGATTCTGTGATTCTATGATTTCAAATATACATGGACTTCGAATATATTACAAATATTTTTTAAGTCTTTGGTAGGGAAATATTTTTAAAATTACAGCAGACTCACACAGGGAGAGAAGACTCTTATCTGAGACCAAAATAAAAGAAAATTAACAAATTCTGGTTTGGACCAAAAGTTTGACATTACCTTTTAGGAACTAGTATGATTCTTAAAGATTGATTTTCATTCAAGATACTAATTCAATACCAGTAGCTGGTAAACAAACTTAAAACTAAAATTAAAATGATTTCTGCATTTTTTTCAATAAGTTATCACATATTTTTCTGTTGAATCTGGAGAGGATTTTTCTAACTATGTACTACCCCATTCTGACTGGCTGTTACCTTACTTCCTTAGGAAATACGTGATATGGGGTGACAGAAATCATGTGAGCTTTTTCTGTCTTGAGTCCTGAAAGTTCTCAAATGACCATCACAGAAAAACAGACTTTTAAAGTGTCTTTTTCCATTCCTTCCCTTCTTTCAGTTTCTGTCACGGTGTGGTGTAGCATCTGAAAATCTATGGGATTGGCAACTTTTTGGAATAGTGTAGATGACTGGCACATGACTTCATGTAGAAGAGGATGAAATATTAGTCTGAGGATAAGCAACTATTTACAATGTTAATTCAGAAGCAGCTGCAGCTGCTTCATGATGTTAAACATCTTGCTGTATTTCCTGTAATTGTATTTACAAGAATCTGGATTAGCATGTAATGAAAGGTTTTGTTGCTTATTCCCACTGACAATATTTAATGATCAAGTGTTTACATACAACCTTATTGCTATATTCTCCTATATCCCTCGGAATGCAGTGCCTTGTTACAATGCAGAGACATAGGCCATGTTCTCCATTAGATTAAATGATAGCACATAATTTTTAGATTTACAGAATAGTGTTCGCTACATCCTTGTAGCAAAGCTTAGAAGGTATGGGATTGGTGAGTGGACAGTGAGGTGGATTGAGAACTGGCTGACTGGCAGAGCTCAGAAGGTTGTGATCAGTGGCACAGACTCTAGTTGGAGGCCCATAACCAGCGGTGTTCCCCAGGGGTCTGTACTGGGTCCAGTCTTGTTTAACATCATCAGTGACCTGGATGTAGGGATGGAGTCCGCCCTCAGCAAGTTTGCTGACAATAGGAAGTGGGGAGGAGTGGCTGGCACACCAGAAGGCTGTGCTGCCATCCAGTGAGACCTGGACACGCTGGAGAGTTGGGTGGAAAGGAACCTGATGAGGTTCAACAAAAGCAAATGTAGAGTCCTTCACCTGGGGAGGAATAACCAGGGCTGACCTTCTGGAGAGGAGCTCTGTGGAAAAGGACCTAGGTGTGCTGGTGGACAGCAGATGGCCATGAGCCAACAGTGTGTCCTTGTGGCCAGGAAGGCCAACAGTATCCTGGGGTGCATTAAAAAGAGTGTGGCCAGCAGGTCAAGGGAGGTTCTTCTCCCCCTCTGCCCTGGTGAGGCCACATCTGGAGTGTTGTGTCCAGTTCTGGGCTCCCCAGTTCATGAAAGACAGGGATCTGCTGGAGAGAGTCCAGCAGAGGCCACAAAGATGATGAGGAGCCTGGAGCATCTCCTGTATGAGGAGAGGCTGAGAGAGCTGGGACTCTTCAGCCTGGAGAAGAGAAGACTGAGAGGGGACCTTATCAATGTCTATAAATACCTGAAGTGTGGGGGCCAAATGGATGGGGCCGGGCTCTTTTCAGTAGTACCCAGTGAGAGGACAAGGGGCAGTGGGCAAAAACTGGAACATGGAAAGTTCCAGACAAACCTAAGGGAAAACTTTTTTACTGTGAGGGTGACAGAGCACTGGGACAGGCTGCCCAGAGAGGGTGTGGAGTCTCCATCTCTGGAGATGTTCAAACCCACCTGGACACTTTCCTGTGTAACCTGCTGTAGGGAACCTGCTTTGGCAGGGGGGTTGGACTGGATGATCTCCAGAGGTCCCTTCCAACCCCCACCATTATGTGATTCTGTAAAGATTAATCTCAGTGTAGCAGAGCATGTCACAGTATTAAAGAGGATAAGGAAGTGTTATCCTTACCAGATAGCATGACAAACAGCAGGGAGGTTCAGGAAGTGTCTCAAGAAAGCAACTGGAAATGAGAAGCCAAGCTAAACTGTGCCCATATTTAGAGTTCACAGTCTCATTTCAGACTGTGGCACTGGTCACTTTTCCCTTCATCCAGTTCCCGAGGATTTGGGGAAATGTAGTCCAGAATGGGTGCTCTGCAAAATAGCAGCTATTTTGGGAAGTTTTCTCTCAGCAAAGATGAAGCTAACAGGGCAGACAAAAGGCATCTCTCCCAAGCTGAAAGAAGTGTTTGGATTCCTGGAATCTTGATTTTTAAGGTGAATTGGTGGTTTTAGCATCAGAAGGAACTTCTTCCCCTTCCTCCAGCTCCTTGAGAAGAGTGTGCCTTACACTGAAAACACTGGGGTATGAGACCCAAGAGATAAGAGTTCTGTTGTAAAACATTTCCAAGGGGCAACCTGTCTGTGAAATTAGTCCTGCTGCTGACAGAATAACAGTTATATTGGCTGAGCAATACCTCAGTGCACTCTGCTCGTGGTCATTTGGAGTCTTAATCTGGTTTCCAATAAAAGCAATTGTAATGTTGTATCACCGCAATACAAAAGGACCTTTTATAAAACTGTCCTTGCCAGCTGAAAGAAGGCACCAGATCTAACCTGGTTGCACATTATATAATTATGTATATTCTTTGATAGATCTGACACTTAATTTAGCTCTGAATTTGGCTAGAGAATCACAGCTGCTCATGACATAATAGTAATATTACAGCTTGATCATACTGAGACAAATTCAAGGCAATGTTGAATAAAAGAGAAAGTTGGATTTTAAGTGAATCACTATGCAACATGGTGTAACCTACATGAAGAAGTTGCAAGTAAAGTGCCAGTTGGGTGAAAGCAAATTCAGATAAACTGTAAACTCCAGAGGACAGAAAAATAGGTACAATAGCAGGGGGGAAAAAGAAAAAAAAGAAAAAAAAAAGGAAGACTATCCACCTATCCACTATCCTCTCTCTTATGCCTTTACTTTTGTGCTGCACATGGTGCCGTCAATTTATGCTCGTCTAGATCCACTAACCTTAATTAGTAGATCACCATCCCATAGAGTGAATCTGGGCATTGAGATTACACAGAAAAGAATATAATTCATTTGCCAAGGAATGCAGCAATCGAGATGAACACTAACGGTCTCATAAGGAAAACTCTATAGTTCACAGAAGCAAAAAGCTGCAGTATTATCACAGGTTTTCCAGTGCTTTTGCTAAAGAATGTCAGGCTTGAAATACTTCAGATATTGTCATCATGGCATCCTGTGGGAAGAAATTATTCTATACTGTTTAGTAATGCTGTTCTATAAACAAGAAGCAAGTTGTGAATACCACATTTGAGCTATATGATTTAAACCTGTTTTGAGTCTTGCTGGTTCCCAGGAGCAAGAGCAAATTCATTATTGTCAAGGTAATATATGCTCAGATGGATTTATTGTGTGGGTTGATATTACTTTACCTTCTCATTACTTCTTTTTTATTTTGCAGGAAAGAAGAAAAGAAAAAGTCCCAGTCTGGTGAAAGGCCTGTGAAAGATGAACGCATTTTAAACCTGCAGAAAAAGATTGAAGAAAAAATAATGGAGCGTAAAAAGCAAGCAGGACTCTTAAAGATTACCCCCCAGAAAACCAGGATCGCGTCAAGGAAGGTCTGGGAGTTACATAAGGAGAAAAGCTCTCCAGCAGTCCTGCTGCTCACAGACCTTTGCCCAACTGCCAGCACTGGCAGGGGTTGCAGAGGCAGATGGTGCCATACATGACTGGCAATAGCAATGCCCTGCTTCCTGCGTAGGCATGATTTCTCAAAACCATGGCCTTGACCTCACTTTCTTGTCACATATTCTGCCACCACAGAGCAGGGCTCATCCATATGACACCGAGCTTCCCACTCACACCCCATCAAAACAGCATCTTACCCCCTGTCTTGAACTCTTCTCTTTCTCAGCTTCCTATGCCACACGTCCCATTACACCAAACCAGGATGCTCACCCCCTCTCTCACCCAAGGCATGTCCCAGTTTATCATTCCCATGGGTTTACCTCACCTTTCCTCAAACTGATCCCACAACATCAGATGGAAGCACCAATAGGCCTGTAGCTGGTTCATACTGGACGTGTTTCCTTGGCCAGTGTCTAAAGACAGCGGTGAGGAACTGCTGCTGAAACTTATTTGAAGAAAGCATTTCCTAAACTGAAATGGCTTTCTGAACTGAGGTTTTGAACACATGCTTAAAAACTTTGCTGAATGGAGTTCAGAGCAAAGTAGAAGCAATAAATGCAGACTTCAAAGGAAAGCAGCCATATAATTACAAATGTGAGACATTTTTAAAATAAAAAAAGAGGAATTATAAATTCACAGCTACAACTTTTGACTACCTGATGTGGGTCTGTAAGAGTAATCTGGTGTCACATGAATGCACAAATAAGCCGGGGTTTAAAAATTGTTTTGAGGTTAGACTTTGTCTTTTTCTTGACCCTAGCTTTACACAGCAAGCCTCTTAAGATGTCACAGTGGTTTTGTTTATGTTTGGCTCAAATATTAAGATATCTGTTAGAAAAAAGAAAAAAAAAGAAAAAAAAGAAAAAAAATAGAAAAATTTCAAGGTTTAGCTGGTTTGGTGTATCTCCTGTCAGTGCTGTTCAGCTCTGCATGAACCTATCCGAATGCTACTAGAGGGAAGTGGCTTAATTCTGACCAGATATGTTCAGCAGCATCTTTATTGTAGTTGAACTGCATATTGCTCAAAATGGTGTTAGTGTGACTGCAGGAGAAAATTCCTCCCTTAGTTACAATGCAATAGTTATCTGGCATTCAGTTTGTACTGCTACCTTTTAGGTTCCTCAGTAAGTATGAAAAAAGCAGCACTAACCCCTTGAATTAAAGTTCCAGACTGTGGCTTCAGTTACTTTTGTGATGGCCCTTTGGGCCCAATGGGTTTGTGCTGATATAAGGTAACATTTACTTATAAATTGCTATTACTTTCTTAATACAACATGATTTATATTGCAATTTGGAAAACTAACCATAAGAAAAACTACCATTAATGAAAAAAAAAACTTTTTCTAACATTTTAAGCAAAGAATCAGGTGAAAGTAGCAGGTTTCTGTTTTTTTCTGAGCTTTTTTTGGGAATACTCCCTTGTGAACTCAGCTTTTGAATCAGCAGACTAGGAGAATCTGATAGGATTTGTGCAACTGTTCATTTATGGCTTCAAGAATAAACTGATGACAAAGAAAGAACATAAGGTAGCAGCATTGGAGCAAATAATCCAGCTGTAGTTTTATCTTGACTTAACATTTTGTGGAGTACTTCAGCTGTGCTTAGTTCATCTTAAACTGGGCAATCCAGTCAGGTTACCTTTCTATTCATCATGCCCAGTTCGATGTGACAAGTTTCCCAATCATGTTAGCAAATAAACTGTGGTGCCAGCCAGCCAGTTTATCCAAAAGAACTTTAGTGTATCTTTTAAAGAGAATCACTATATTCTCTGCAGTCTGACCACCTGTGTGTCTATTCTGCAGGATCCTTTGCAAAGGAATCATTGGAAACAACTGGAAGAGCGTTGGGAAGGGCAGTTCAAGATCCTTCAACATGGCTTCATGGCCAGAGAAACAGCTCATGAAATGGCTGCCTATGAGGCAGCGAGAAGTGGAGCCACGGTCTGTACATCGCGCTCTGAGGTAAAATAAAATACATTTGGAACAAATTCAGGCCTGCTGGAAATCTCCCAGTGTGTCCATTTACTACAAGGTTGAATTTTAATCTTTATTTCACTTTACAGTGTGATTAGAAAAAAATGGGTCATACAGACACAATAGAATAAAATGTGTTCATTTTTTTGTAATAGAATTTTATTTTTAAGCTATAATGATACATTTTTTTTCTGTTAGAATCAAAAGCTTTAAGAAACTGAAACCTTACCATTGGAGCTCCTACAGCAGAGTAGCAAATATCTGGGTAGGAATGTTGAGATCTGTATTTCTGTTATCATTGTGTACTATGCCATGGTTTGCTATGCTCATCTTCCAAAAGAATAAAAATGAGGGCAAAAACCAAGCAACATTTGTTTACATATGCATCTTTTCAGAAGGCATGGACAGCCCAAGTTCCTGACACATCTTACTACACTACAGTAACTGTGTGTAAGAGGATCACCAGTTTCAACACTGGTTTTAGAGGATGAGGGGAAAACTCTTCAGAAGGTTTAGATGATGTGAAAGCCTCCAGGAGCCAGAGTCTAGATTCAGTGACCCAGACAGACCATCCCACAGATGTGACTCTCTTCAGTGTTTAAACAGGGCAAGGAGACTATAACATGGTTTGATCTCTTTAGGGAGCTTCTCCCAGAAAAAGTCTAAATTCTGTTACTCACCTAGAAGATAACTTGCCCTCTATGACAATTTCTATACTGTGTAAAACAGCCTTTAAATCACAAGAGTTATTCCAGGCACAAAGCCAAGGATATAAATCTGAATTAAAATCTGTGCAGCAGTGAGACTACGTAATGTATTTCTATTTTAACTCAATGCCAGTTACTAAGTGTTTAATTGTGGCTATTGCAAATATTTAAACTGAAGGAGACCGTTGCTGACTTTAGAGTCAGGCAGCTGCTTTTAATGTTCTCACAACATTACATTTCTCACTTTTTACTGAAGGAAGTCTAATGGAATTCTTTTGTTGCCATCTAGCTGTGAAGATCACTTCCACAATCCACAAGCTGATAAAACATGCTGTATTTTTCATCCAAAGCAAATGCTGTCGTAGTCCATGAAAGCAATGTAGGGCTCACGCTCTGTAGAAGGAACGTAGGAGACTGAACAGAAAGAATCATAGCAGGAGAACTACAGAGAAGAGGGAACTACAACACTATGTCTAGTAGAGGACTGGAATAGCTTAAAACAACAAACCCTTGGTGGCAGGAAGTTTATCTTCCTTTGCTGGCTGTTGTTCAGCATTCTGCTGCACTGTATTCCAGAACAACAAAGCCAAGTGGTGTCTGTAACACCTTGGTTTTCCAGAAGCTAGCAATTAACAGGGCTGACAGTCATGGGCTGGGATATTGCACAGCTGAGTAGTTCCTCTTGAAGTTTTTGATCTTGAAGTTGAGAATTAAAAAAACCCCAAGACATCCTTAAGCAAATAGATAGGCTGGTGTATTTAGGGAGGTAATCTGGAAATTTCAAAATGCCGTCATACTGCATGCTGCTTCTTCTGTGATGTTGGACCCAGTTTTCAAAATTCTTACTGAATTGCAATCAAGCTGATTCATAACTATTTCCTTTTCTATATTTTCCCTTCTCTCAAATGAAAGGATGGAGGAACAGCGGAATCTCAATAATCCAGCTGTGGAATTTTTACCTTCCGAAGTTAAAAAATAGCCCTGTTGCTACTTTTTAGGATTTGTTTTATAAAGTGATCTTTAGAATTAATGTTTTAATTAATGTAAAAAAATGAGTATTTTTGGAAAAATATCAATATATTTCTATAATTTTGTATTAATATAGCACACTGATTTTTCCATGATAGCAGGTCTTGTAACAGAATACACAGAAATAACATTAAAAATACCACATTCCTCTTGACAAATGTGAATAACTTTATGTTGGCAGCAGCGGACCCTATACAGAAGCACTCTGCTCCTGACCACTGGTACCTTCTCTAGTATTCCCTGTTCCAGCACTGTGGTGCACAGAAACCTGAGGTGATCTGACACAGGGCCAGCAAAGGTCTAGCAGGACTTTTTAGTGTTATATTACAAAAGCTGGTGTAATGTCATTGAAGCCAGGTGAGCTTTGAAGCAGTACAGCTGCATTCACACTGCTGCCTCATCTAGTGTCTGTGGCACAGATCATCCACAACCTGGTTAATCCACACACAGATAACTGAGGGTCAGTAATGCCTCTCCAACCATTGTGCTTCATGGAAACACAGGTGTATGAATGATTCATGATTCATTCATTTACACCTTTGTAACACTGTTTTCAGCCAAGAAGATGAGGGTTAAGTGAACAAGGCTGACTCTCAAATCATCTATCAAAACAGACTTACAAAATCAGAGGTTTCACCTGTGTGATCTTACTGACAGGCTCATTAACAAACCCTTCTAGTGCCGAAAACTGCACATTCCAGAGATCTCTTATTTCAGTATAAATGGCCAGACCACAAAAGCCTTCGCATGCAGCTATGGTGTTCTGAGATGTAATGAGGCCCAGATTACCTGAGGAAGACCAAGAGGTTTCAGCCCTGCACTAAGCATTGGGCACAGGGTGCTCACCCTCATGTAACACAGTTGCTGCTCGGTGGCACTTGGCTCCCTCTTCCAAATCAAGGCCAGTAACGAGGCAAAACTGACGCTCAGTGACTACCCTGCAAGGTAATCCCACCTGCCTTAGAGAACACAGATTTTTTTATTATTTAAATGAAACCAAACACACGAAGTTATGTTAGAATGTCAAGCAAAAAACAAACCTACTACAAATCTCAAGCGCTGCTCACTCAGGGGAGGAGAAGGCGGCAAGAAAAGTCACCAGGAAAAGCTACAAGTTTAGCTACGAACAGCCAAGCAGTTGGGCATGGGGCATGAGATCCAGGAAAGGCCCAATGATCCCAGCAAAGGAGCTGGGGAAACCCTTTTTAACTGTGAGGTGAGGGCACCGAAACACCTCTGACACTGTAATGAGTCACACAGGGGATCTGGACTAACTGGCTTAGAGGGGAAGCCCTGTGAGAAGAGGCTGAAGTCACTTGATTTGTTCAGCCTGGAGAAGAGGAGTCTGAGAGGAGATCTCATCATGGTCTAGAACTTCCTCATAAGGGGAAGAGGAGGGGCAGGTGCTGATCTCTTCTCTCTGGTGACCAGTGACAGGAGCAGGGGAAATGGCAGGAAGATGTGCCAGGGCAAGTTTATGTTGGACATGAGGAAAAGGTTCTTCACCCAGAGGGTGGTGAAGCACTGAAGCAGGCTCCCCAGGGAGGTGCTCATGGCACCAAGCCTGACAATATTCAAGGAGCATTTGGCCAACATGTGCCCTCAGACACATGGTCTGAATCTTGGGACTGTCCTGTGCTGGGGCAAGAGTTGGACTCGGTGATCCTTGTGGGTCCCTTCCAGCTCACAACATTCCATGATTCTATGATGCTAATTATGCCACAGGTAACGATCTCCCAAGTTGACAGTGTTGATGAATGTTGCTCAGTGCATTGGAAATATTTCCAGCAGACTGACAGGGGGTGGAGGGGGAACCCCCGAAACTCACACACACCCCCACCCCCCAGTACCACAGCACCGCAGGGCACAGCAAAAGCACAGTCCTGCCTCGGCCGCCGTTCTCAGGGTCTGTCAGAACCCAACTGACGCTGGCACCCAACAGCAGCTTCCAGGGGCATCCAGCACCGCCCCGGGACATGGCGCCCGCCGTGAGGGGAGCGGAGCCCGGCTTTCCCCTCAGGCCGCGGCCGCCCCGCCCCCGGCTGAGCGGCAAACTACAGCTCCCAGCAGGTGTCGAGGCCGGATGAGAGGTGGAGTCGCCCCCGCACCGCTCCCTGATTGACGTGGGCGGCGGCCATTCCGCGGGAGGCTGGTTGGCCGTTCCCCCAATGGCGGGAGAGCGGAGGCGGGCGTTGCCCTGCGCCGCTTCCGAGCCGGGCGCTGGGCTGAGTGCTGCGGGCCGGGGGTTCTGTCCTGGGGGTGGGAGCGGCACCGGCGCCCCCGGGCCCGCCCTGTTGTTCTGGGGCGGCCGGCGACAGGTGAGGAGAGGGGGGAGGGGAGAGCGGGGGAGGCAGCCGCGCCCGGCCGCGGTGGGGGAGGGGCGGGCCGCCGCTGAGGGGAGCGGGGGGAGAGGGGGCTTTTTCCACCGGAGCGGGGAGCGGGGGCTGGGTCGGCGTTGCCCCTGTCCCCTTCCCCGGGGCGGAGATGGGGACGGGGACGGTGACCCGAGCCCCTTTCCCCGGGCGCGGAGCGGGGGCGCGGCCCTGCCCTGCCCGCCGCTGTGGCGGCCCTGAGGGACTCCCCCTCAGCTGCCCCCGGCCTGCCCTCGCTCCGCCGGGGCTGCCGCGTCCGCTTCCCCCCGCTTCCCCCTCCTTCGGCCGTGTCTTGGTGTCATTTTTTGCTCTCCGCCGCTCTGGGGGCTCCGGGGCCTGCGTGCGCTGCTGCTCGGCCCTCAGGGCCGGCCCCGGCCGCTCCTGTCCACCCCCCGGGCGCGGCGGCTCCCGTCATGGGCGGGCGGGCGGGCGGTAGCGCCGCGGTCCGGGGATCAGCTGGGCCTGCGGCTCATCCCTGCCCCGTCTTCCCTGGAAAGCGAGAGCAGCCGGCCGGCGCAGACAGGCTGCTCGGCCTCTGGGGAGCTCGCTGGGTCATGAACTGCATCTGCCAGGGCTATTCCGAGGGTGTCTGGAGAGCCGAGTGCTGGGGGGAGGCGATGGCGTCCCTGTCGCCTCTGCGGGGAGAGGGGAGGCTCAGCACACGCAGTAGGTGTAGCTGCCTGAAGTTGTTAGCCTGTCCTCCCTCCCATTTTGTGTGACAGCAGGAGCAGAGGGAACACTTCTACCTAAGCATCCCTTACACCTCCGTTACAGGATGTGAAAAGACTCAACTTATTTTTCCTTTCTTCTCTATCTGATTAAGGAACTATCGAAAGTAAACTGTACCTTCTGTCAGAGAAACTTCTGCAGTTAAGAGCCATGAGGAGCTTTTTTCCCAGCCAATCTTTCTCTTTTTTGTTGTTGTTTCTGAAATAAGACATCTGACCAACTAAAAGTTTTTCGTGTGTTTTGCCTCTGGGTGTTTTTTTTTTTTAGCTTCTTTGTTTTACAGAATCAGAGAATTGCCTAGATTGGAAAAGACCTTTAAGAAGATTGAGTCCAGTCATTAACCTCACACTGACAATTCCCCGACTAACCCATGTCCCTCAGCACTGTGTCTACAGACTCTTCAATCCCTCCAGGGATGGGGACTCCGCCACTGCCCTGGGCAACCCCTTCCAATGCCTGAGAACCCTTTCAGCAAAGAAATTCTTCCTCATATCCAATCTAAACTGCCCTTGGTGCAACTTGAGGCCATTTCATCTTGTCCTGTCACTTGTTACTTGGTCAAACAGACCCACCCCCTCCTCTTTACACCTTCTTTCAGGTAGTTTATTTTGGGTTTGGTTGGTTTTTTGTTATTGGTGGGTTTGTTTAGGGTTTTTTTGTTAGGTTGCTAATAGATGTATGTCTTGTCTGTAGGTACAGCTGACTGCTTAGAGCAGGCAGGCCAGTATATCTTTCTGTTAGGCTGTTTATCTCTCATCTTTACTCTTTTTATAGTGCTTCTCACCAAGCCTTTGTAGTATGGGACTGCTTGACCTAATTTGGATAAAACATAATAGACTGAGCTCCTGGTTTCACTAAAGTAGCGTGCCTCAAAAAATGAAAACGTCTTTAAAGGTACTGGAAATACACGTGATAGGAAAGTTTTGAAAGAGTGAAATGACAGATTACTGTTCCCTGTGATTAAAAAAAAAAATAAAACTAGCATTTTGTGATTAGCACATTCATCTTCTGACCACAGACATTTTTTTATATGTGCTGCGTCTTCGATACGGTGTTTCCTGTTGTTGGGAGTGCAGAGAGGTCTTGAGAGTGGAAATGAGAAGCAAAGTCTAAAAGGCAGAGCATATCATGTTTTGATAAATACAGTGTTTACTGGTTTTGTCACCTGTTCTTTACACACCCAGACATGTAGACTGACGTTATTGCTTTCCTCAAGTAGTTACTTTAGTGTATTTGTAATGCTTAGAATGTTTATGAAGTCGTGTTTCTCTTAGACATCGTAAATAGGTCTGCTTCTTGCTTAAGCTAATTTGCCTCAATTCATGCCAAGCACGTGGGAGACCAAGACTTTGTTTTCAGAGTGGTGTAAGAAAAGTTTTCAGTTTATGTTGTCTAGAGAATAATTCTTTTTAAAAAATGTAATTCAAACACATTAAATTAGGTCACCTTGAACTCGGTGAAGCTGTTAAATATTTTTTATAGAGGAAAAAATTTAACAGGAAACTTAAATGATTAATATGAGAATCAATATTATTTTACTCCTAGTGTAAACATTCTCAATTTAAATGACTTTATTTTTATTTTTCTCAAGTATCTACCTGTACAGAGAAAGATTGGTGGATATAGTCCTTAAAATGCTAGTCAGTTGGCTAGAATAAACCTTGAACTTTGTTGCTGTGAGGACAACACTTCTTATGCCCTTGGTAGAGCTAAATGACAGGAACAATAACTGCACATGCAGAGCTCTGCGTATGAGGGGAAGGGGGAGTGGCTTTTTCTGGGACTGTGTCAGCCTGCAGTGATGCAATAAGAAGTCTGTAAAAGTTAAAAGTATTTGTTGGCTTGCTAAGTTGATCTGCTAAGTTTTCACTTTAAAAAAAGTATTTTTTACCTTTTTTTTTTTTAAATCTTGTGTCTAGAATTTTGAGTTAATATCTGAATGCATCCTGCATTCACAAAAGTAAGCTTTGCTTTATTTTTGCTACCGCTCTTACAGTTCAGGTAATTAACTTTCAATGCAGTTTCCTGAGGAAGCAATAACATGTGGAAATCTGCAGCCCCAAAGAACAGGTTTGTTCTTACAAGAAAAATATATTGCTGGATCGTGAGACTCCTTCCATAGTCTTAATAAATTCCAGCAGTCTGATTTTCTTTATAAACATGACTCTCCTGAGCTGGTTCCTGTTGATAATGTTGAACCTGCCTATGATGATTTCTTTTGATACAATTTTTTTTACAGTGTTTTTTGCACAGGTTTACAGTGATAAACTTCAGAAGAAGCTTCTGAAGAGGTTAAGATTTGAGCTGTTAGCGGCTAGAACGTCTGTGCCTTGTGTATACTTGCTATATTAAAGGCAGCCTACTGCTGATGTTGTAAGATTCTGAAAATTAAACCTTCCAAATAGCAGTGTGCTCTCTGTCACTTAGTTCAAGAAGTGGCTCTATCCTGAGTTGCCTTTAGGATCTGATATTAGATCTTCTGTGACCTGTTGTAGTAATCCTATAAATAATCTCTTCCTTGCTGTCCTGGTAAAGAAGTGTGTGGATATTTAACACAGGTAAGGTGGTCTTAGCATGACAGGTCTATTGTGTCTTCCTTTGGTTTTCTTTTCACCGTAATTTTCAAATACAAGTTTTGTTTGTTTCTGGGTTTTTTGTTTCTTTGTCTTTTTTCTTCTTCTGTGGTAGCTCTTCTTTGGTGCATAAGCCACTCGCAGCCAAGGAGAATCCCTGCAACAGTTTATGTTTGGAGTCATCCCAGGTGCTTGCTCCCCACCCTGTATTTTTAACACTTTCTAAAGATACTTTGTCAACATACCATTGCACTGGGTTGTATTTAGTGTTAAATCTGAAAAGCACCAAGTCTTGTGAAACCTTCTGGGTGTTTTACATCCAAAACTGCTGTCTAGTGAATACATCAGACTTGATTTTTGCTGCCTTTCAGCAGTGCAGGTATGTCCGTGTATCAGGTTGCTCTAGCAGGCTCTATTTAAAAACAATTCTAACAACTTGTAATTTAAATTAAGGTTATGTAAAGTTTATTTCCTTATAATCCTCAGATGCTCATGCCAACTAACATTTCCCATTTTTTTAATGTCCAAGTATTTTTTTTCCAATTTCATGTCTGAAGAGAATCGAGGAAATTGTCTCTTGGCTTTCTTGATGAAATAAGCTTATAAAAAAATCTAATGGCATAACTTCTTAATATACCTCATATGTTGCTCAGTCTTGTTCATCCTCTTGCTGCGTGCAGAAAACTGCTTTGCAGTTATTTTCATTTTCAGCTGTTAGCTGAAGATGGTAGCTTGTCTTTGAGCAACTAGTTTATTGATGTGCTAGATTTGGGGATGATTCTCTCCCTTTCCACCATCCCTCGTGCTGTGTTCTCCTTCTTGCTTCACCTCTCTCTTCCCCTTGTCTCCAAACAGCTCCATACCTATGAGTAATAATCATATTATTATCCCTGAGGAGGGACTTTTTACAAGGGCAGGTAGTGAAAGAATGAGGGGTAATGGCTTCAAACTGACAGAGGGTATGTTTAGATTAGATATTAGGAAGAAATTCTTTCCTGTGAGGGTGGTGAGACACTGGAACAGGTTGCCCAGAGAAGCTGTGGATGCCCTCTCCCTGGAAGTGTTCAAGGCCAGGTTGGATGAGGCTTTGAGCAACCTGGTCTAGTGGAAGGTGTCCCTGCTGATGGCAGGGGGGTTGGAACTGGATGATCTTTAAGGTCCCTTCCAACCCAAACCATGGAGAGAGGAACTCCTATAGCACCTAGAAAATATGCTCACAGAACAGTCTGCTTTGTTTTGTATGAGTGCAGAATTAGGCAAGTTCTTGTTTTAAAAGTTCTTCCCTATTCCAAAAATTCAGTGAAGTCAGTAAAACAGAATCTTTCCAAGCACATTGGCAAGACTGGCAGAAAAGCTTTCTTCCTTAACAGGTGAAATGAAATCTAGACCTTAAGAACAGTGGGGTGGAGTGTGCAAAGAAAACTCGGGTGTCCTAAACACAGAACGTTATGAAAATGGTTCCGTAGGCGAGTCCTGCACAGATAAAACAGTATATATAAGTTTAGATTTTTAAAAAGCAACTTAAAAATAAAAACCCTTAAAACTGTCCAAGCTGATTGGGTTCATATTTGAGGATGAAGTTATGCATAACATTCCGAAAATTTCATCTTCTGTGACCAGAATCTGACTGTGGGCTGACTTTCATTTTAGTTTTCGTAATCCGGTGCCAATTTTGAAATAAAAATGTGAGAAAATTGATGAGTGATATATTGTTTTGCTTAAAACTGTGCATAAATGCATCTTTGGGCTCACTAAAAGTACCAGATTTCATGTAAAGATTTTCCTCAAGCATGTTCTGTTTTAATACTATCAGAGTTTAGTGTTAATGGGTCTCTTAAGAAAGTGATTGAAGGAATATAGACGAAGTGTAAGAGGAAAAAAAAATAAGTCTGACTTCCTTTAACTCCAGGTTATGATTGACTGCCAGAGCCATAACGTCCCACTGCATGATCTCAGTATTTCCTAATCTGAGACTAGGTTAACAGCCTGTGTGCTGCTCTGTGCAGTGTAGATCAAGGTCAGTATTGGGAAGACAGTTTTGCAGTTCTCATTTAACATAATTGCTTTTTTCCTGGTGTCTCTGTTGTCTCCCCACCTCCAACTCATCATTGTTTGACGGACACAGGGTAATTTTACCATGAGCAAGCTTTAAGATGTTAACTTCAGTGCCATGTCAGCTACTCAGAATTTGTGCTTGCTTTTTACCTCTTCCTACGTAGCAGTTGGCTGTCTGGAGGGTAGGGGCATGCACACCTACAGTTTCTGCAGATACTGTACACTCGTATTCTGTCACAGATCCATGAGCATTTATAAACTGAAATTTCTTTGCTCCACTTGCTTTAGATTCCTGTCAGGCTGTTCAGCTGCCACCTGTTCAAATCCGGACATGGGATGGAGACACGAACTACTTATCCCTGATTTTTGGTTCTCTGAAGATGGCTGCTTATGATACAATGTCCAGTGATTCCTGCCCACACACAACCATTACCTCGAGAGTCAATCAGTTGTTTGTCACTTAAACTTCACTGGGATTCCTTAGTATTTTTCTACTTTACTAACAAACGAGCTTCTTCTGGGGTTTAGTTTAGGAAATGGATAAGAGTGACTGAGGCTTCAGGCCCAGCTGCAGGTGTCTGAGGCTCAAGTACCAAACTCTGGGACTCCCCCTCCAGCTTGGGACAGAAGCTGGTGACTCAGGAATGGGAATCTTGAGGAGAGGCTGAATTTGAGAGCAGCAGCATTGCAGATAGGTCATCTTCTCTCTTCTTTTCTTGCAGGCTTGGAAGAACATCATTCTCGGATATTGAGGAACCTGGACAGCTCTCTACAGTGTGCTCCCTAAAGGAACACGAGGCCTTGATACTTGTAGCTTCCTTGCCATTACGTTTGTGGTATTTGTACCTCTGCCTTTTCCTGTGGTGCTTTGGTCAAGAAACACCATGAGCACAGTAAGTATTCTACCTCTCAGTGCAAACCTCATTCTCAAAACATCTTGCTTGTGGTGCTTCTAGAAATGATTTTCAGAGCTTACAGTCAATACACTGGAACATAAGCACATTAAAACTTGATGTGGCATCGTGTTCTGTGAAACTTAAGATGTTTAATCTCTCTAGGTGTTAGCAATAGTTCAGAAATGCTGGCAATGTGAGCAGAAACCTTAGGTCAGGCAGGTTCCAGTGGCTGCTGGAAGCTGACATCTGGTGTAATTGTGAACTAGTCCTCTCACTGGCAAACCATGACCATTTGCTTTTCCTCTGTGACCCAACTGGTAAGAGATCTGGGGTGACATCTTCTCCTTGAAGTGATGTGTTTGGCTAGGAAGGACCCATGCCACCATTCGATGCCGATGACAGCCTTTCTGGGGAGTGTTCTGTGTGTCCTTGTGTGCTTTCACTGGTGCTGGGAGGATGAGGGCCACGGTAATGTTAGTCCAAAAGAAAATGCTGAGGCTTTCTTCTCTCTCAGAACCCACGAAAGCGCCGTGGAGGAGCAGTTACTTCTAGGCAAGCTCGGAAACGAAACAGGCTGGTGGCTTCTACTGCAGAAATGGCTTCAGAAGCAGAGCCAATAGAACTTGAAGAAAGTGGTGAGCTTTGTTTTTAACTCAGTAAGAACATGAACTGCTTTTGGAGACTTGGGGTCCCACTTGCCATGTATTTTTGCCCATTTCTAGGCCCTTTACTGGGGAGGAAGGGAAACTTCTGATTCTAGAAGGCCTCTAGTATGATAGATGGCATAGATAGATGCCTAGGATGGCATCTATAAACAACAAGCCCACCAACCACTGTTTTAATCTGCTACTGGGGTACCACACATTGAACCCTAGTGATAGATGAGTTGTGCAAGAAGGGTACTCAAACGCTGCTCAAACCTCTGAATGTCTGTTCTGATGAGGTGGGAGTCACTGCAGACAGTGGCAAACTAAGGCTGGGAACACCCAAATTTTAAGAGGAAAATTAAAAGCTTGTCATTAGCTGTGCATCATCCCTCCAGGGAACATTTACAGCATGGTACTGTAAAATTATTATATCCTAGGTGAGTCATGTTTTCTTCTGTGTGATAAACTTTCTCCTGTGTGAGATGAATAACCTCTCGCTGTGTCCGTCCCGCAAGCTGTTGTCGTACAGCAGCACTGTATGAGGAGCTCTGTTCCTCTGGCATTGCAGCTTGCAGGAGACAGTGGTGGTCATGCTCTCTGTGGACTGCAGAGGGCAAAGCTTGATTGAAAGGTGGGATAAGTTCCTGAAGAGAGGAGGGACAGGGCAAGGCTGGATCATTCTGTTAGGTGCTGGCAGGCAATGTTATTCCTCTGCAGTCTCTGATACTGATTCTAATGTTGTGTTTTTAAGCTGGTGAAGAAGTCGTAGATCTTACTTGTGAATCTTCTGATCCTGTAGTCGTCGATCTAACTCACAATGATTCTGTTGTGGTGAGTAGTGAATGCCACACTTATCTCAACCTCGTGTGCAAGTTTGTTTTGTGTGGTGCTTCCTGATAGCATCTGGCTCAAAGGAGAAGCTGTAAATTCAAAGCTGACTTGTGAGTGCATGAAAGCCATGTGTTACAGGTCATCACCAAGGCTGCTCTGGAGGAGCACTTGCAGCTAATTAGGGGATAATCTAGAATACCATGTTGCTCCAGAACTCTGGGAGAATACAGACCAGTCCTGGGGAACGTAACATAAGGAGGTGCCATTTAAAGTTGAAGCCATTTTAGGTGGAGCAAAGGTATAGGCCGATGATTTAAGTAAAAAGTGAAGGAGATGACAGTCTTTGCCTTCACAAATATGAAGTGTTTAACTGCAACATCAGTTTAAAGTTCTCCTGTCACAGAGATTTTAACATTCTTAATAAAAGGCTAGGGCTGCACAGCAAAGTCTAATTGTGTATTTCTTTTCTCTCCCTTCCCATATGTACTGATGCAAGATCGTTGAAGGTGAGTTGACATTTTACAACTGATAATGGAATTTTCCTAAATTTTTTTTTTCTTTTGCAACAAACTTGATCAGCATGGATTGAAACTGCATTTACCAAAAGGCAAAGGACAGTGCTGAAGTGTCTGGCCAGTGTCTTAGAGAATGGATCCAGTCTGGGTGTGATAGTCGCTATCAGAGTTTCTAGAAAGTATTTGAATTAACATGCATGAAAGCTGCTCAAAGCATGTTTTCTTCTTTTCCAAATACTGATGCTCTGTAAGACCAACATTGGTAAGAGTTTTAATGGGGACTGGGATATATGCTTTGAATAAGAAAATGTCAAAAAGGTTTTTTATCCTGTGTTGCACTGAAGGAACAGTAAGAATCAAGTTATTTGTGGTCATGGGTTTCATTTTCATTATCCAGTCTGACGTGCTTCAAATTTAGTCCAGACAATGACTAACAAATGTGGATGTTTCCTACTTTAGGTGTTACAACAGTTATAGGTATAAAGAAGTTAATCCTTTTCACCTTTCAGACCTTGTTCTGATGATGGTATCTGAGATGTATTAGTATGTTGTTAGCTGCTTACTTGCAATGTAATCTGGTCTGTGCTTTTAGAGAAGCAAGAGCAAGTTAAAAAATACTTGCAATAAAAGTTGTAGCTGAAGACTTATGCAGGAAGGAACTTGAATTTTGTGGCTATTCATGTAATGTTAGTTGATTAGTGCTTGTATTGTGACATGAACACTGGAGTTGCAGAGATAATCATTGCATGTGGTTTCTCATTGTTACAAAGCAAGCAGCAGTTCTTTAACCTCTGGATGTTACAGACAAGGCAATCAAGATTTTTAACTCCTTTTATTTTGAGCAATGTGTCTTCATTTTCAAGTTACCTTAACTTTGGCAGAAGATGATGCAAATTTCTAAGGAGACACTGCTTAAAGTAATTTTATAACTTTCAAGTACTGTTCTTCTTAGAAAGACTCATTTTATAGGAACTGCCCCTGAGCGGGGAAGTTTGGTTTAACGCAGGCAACAACAGTGGAACACTTTGGCATCATACCTGGGTAGAGCAGTGACAGCCCAGAGTATCTCCATAATTTACATTTGTAGATTGTAGCCTCTCTTCCATCTCTACTGAAACTTCCTGAACAAAGCATTCTGTGTGATTTACCAGGCCTTTTTGTTGTGTATGTGCTACCTCGCCATGCTGCTTGGAAACTTCAGTCCCCTCTCTCGTATCACACAGCGATCGTCGCAATTCCTAAATGCAGTGTGATAGCATCCTCTGTTAGGAAGGACTGGGAGAGGCAGCTTCCCTTTATAAGGGAGATCTAGTCACAGTTAGTGTAACTATATGAAACTTAAGACACAGAGAATCCTTGAGATTATGTTTCAGGGCAAATGGAGGAAATGTTTTGTGTCAATATGTAACAGAATATTCACCATGGCTGGAGGTGTTCAGCCTTAATGTTTAGGAAACTAGTTTGTTTAAAATTGCTTTAACCCAGCTGAATATGGTCCATTTAAAATCTGAACTGTTACAGACTATATATAATTGTGCATTCTGAGGATAATTGCAGGGATATACATTATAATGTATTTAACTTACCAAAATTAAATTACAGAGAGTCAGCGACAAAGGAGAAATCTCAGACTAAGAAGCCAGCGGCAGTCAGACAGCTGTGTACTGAGTAGTGATGATGAAGATGAAGCAAGAGATAATGATGTGTATGTGACAGATAAAGTGTCTCGAGAGTTGGGACCACTGGAAGATGAAACTGCAAGTTCAAAGTATGTATGCCTCATGACCTACCACACATGACATTTTGCTTTTCTTATGCGTACATGACTAAGTTATATTGCTATATCCTGGCTTATATTCGAAGTCTTAACTTATTCCAGTTAGTTCCCACTTCTTGTGAGTACGACATCACATTTCACATCGTGACCAAACGATACCATTTGCACTTGAGAATAAAAAGCCAGCCCAAGGCAGGGGCATACGACCTTAAACATGAGTGGGGGGTGTGGCAAGGAGGAGGATTAGTCGCAGACCGTAGCTTATAACGTATTGCATTTACGTTTCATGCAAAGCTCTAGCAGTGATGTTAAATGTAGAAATATTATCATTGGTGTCAGTGAGGCTTGCTACCGTGCAGCCTGGCAAATTCCAGTAAAAACAGTCAAATTTCAGTCAGTGGTTTTCTTATATGCTGTGCCAGTTAACTGCCTTTTTCTCTTGGAGCAGTAACTGCTCTTCCCAAGGTATGCTTGCAAGGTGATTGTGGAGGTAACGCTGTTCTGGCCAGTTTTTGTTCTGTCATGGAGCTCTGATAGGTTTGCATGTGAGATGGCCATCTCGCTGTTCGGGTCAGGTGCCTTGCACAGTAAGACCTCATTCTCTGGAGGAACAGTAAACTGCAGTAGGAGCACTCCAGTATGTTAAGAAAGATGCGATGTGTTGGACTAATTAAATTAAATCCAAGTGTCCACATGACTAGGGAAGACAAAGAACATGAGAATTGTGATATAAACATTTTTTAAGTGTTTGGGGAGAAAAAAATACAGGTTTTAATAAAGCAGGGGTGCTTTGAGCCTGTTAGATCACCGGAAGGCAATGTAAGAGAGGACCTGAATCTGGAAATTTTGGGTGTCAGATCTTAAACATGCCACCTAAAGGGCGTTTACTATTCTAAACATAGCGTGTTTTGCCAATGGATTTGTAGATTTTTACTTTTTTGTTGTTAAGTATGTAGGTCAATAAATCACACTAATTAGGTAATATTAAAAAATTTTGGTTTGTTCCTTTAATCACAAGGTTCTCTGTTAAAGAATGTGCCTTCCTGCTCTCTTCAGGTCAGGCTGAAACAACTGCAGCATTTAACATTGACAAAAAGGTGCTGATGCTGGAGATGGGCACAGAGCTGTCTACAGTGTTACTCTATAGCTTGGGATACTCTTGCTTATGTGAAGGTTATCATCACTTGTAATTAATTACTAAGTTGGTATTATAGCTGCTGCATAAAGAATTTGAGTAGTAAAAGTGGGAGAATTAATGGAGTTAAATTATTAATAGGGGTAGATGTTAGTAGTCACTGCTTGAATTTAAGGTTACAGGGTAAAGGAGATCTCATGCTTTCTATTCCTGTTTAGTTAATAAATAACAAACTGCTGCTTAGCATGGGCAGTGAGATAATAAAGCCAAGTGTTTATGCTAAAGACTTATGAAAGCAGCTTACAGTGATCATTTAAAACAGATTAATTTGTGAATAAAAGTGGCAGGAAGCGATTTCTCTTTCAGATAGAAAGTATTATTCAGCATGTAACGACATGACACATTCCCAATGCAAAATAGCCGTGTCTGTTAGTGTGTGTGCAGTACAGCTGTCCTGGAGGCTGAAGGAAGGAGAGGTACATCTATAACCACAGCCTGGCAGCAGCCACCGGGTCGGTCTGTCCTTCTCAGAACTGGAAATTTATTGTAGGGTATTTCCTCACTTTGGTGTGTTCTTCCCCTGCATTTTATAAGGAAAGAGTTGGAATTATTGTGTTACTGGACTGGGATGTTGCTAAATAGGATAGGGGATGTTTTAACTTCTGACAATTGCTTTCAATTCTAGAATGAACAGTTTCCAAAGGACAGCCTGATGCTGTTCTTACAAAACTCGCACTTCTGACCTGGTGAAGGTCGCTAGTGCCATACGTACCCTGCACACCGCTGCAGACTGCTCCGACTTTTAACAAGGGAGCAGGGTGAGCGACTGCACCTTCCCCCTAATGAAAACCAAGACGCCCTTTCCTTTAGGTAAGGGCCACCCTAGCTACTTAGTGAAGTCAACAAACTGAGGGTTGAAGGCACGCAGGGATCTTCAGGTGAAATGTGTCACGGCCCCTCTGTGCAGCCGGATGATTACATGACATTTGATGTGTCGGCAGCCCTCAATGCACGGTGAAATTAATGGATGCACGTTCTTTCTGATTTTGTTCTCTCTCCCACAAGGCCGTCTGGAACCGTCAGCTGTCCCATTTGCATGGATGGCTACTCAGAGGTAAGGATCCACACCTTGTCACCGTTTCTGTTTACTTGGAGGGAGAATGTGGCAGAGGGTGAGCTGCCCAACTCTGCTGGGTTATGTGGGACCCTGGAGACATCTGGCTTGCAGTCCAGACCTTGGATTTAAGGTGAAACCAGCTTGAAACTCAAAGGTATTTCTCAGTGGTGTACGAAGAGGGAGAAAGACTTCTCAATGGCACTGAAAGCCCTTTGGGTTCCTTATTGTTAAAGCAGTAATGTACTGGTTCCAGATACTCCCAAGTCCTATTTGCCTGGTGCCAGCAGACCAGCCAAGTGGAATTCTTCACTCCAGGTGACACCTGTTGTGGTTTCTGTTCTTCCAGATTGTACAAAGTGGACGGCTGATTGTGTCAACCAAATGTGGCCACGTCTTCTGCAGCCAGTGCCTCCGTGATTCCCTTAGGAATGCCAACTCATGCCCAACCTGCAGGAAGAAGCTCACTCACAGACAATATCATCCTATTTATATATGAGTATTTCTATTTCTCAGGACAGACTCAACAGGATTTTTGGGGGAAATGTCATGTTTAGAGTGCTCTGAATTTAAAGAGCAGCAGGTTGTGCAGACATCCAAATAAAACTAAATTTTTTTGGAGAATAACTTGTACATATATAGACAGCTTTTTTATGGTCCAAGCTGCTTCTTGTTATGTCCCTGTTCATAAATGTTAAATTTCTGACTGTCTCGAAACTAGACCAGCAGCCTGTATCAGAAAGGAAGCAGCTAATCCATTTCCTTCTACTTTTTTAATGCTTAAAGAAGAGGGGTCGGAATATTTTGTTATTTCTTTCTCTCTAAATTATTGCCACTGTTGCATACAGATCCGCAATAGCTGCCTCTCAACGTGCAGATGTACAATTTGCCATTTTGTTACACTTTTGTTTTTATCCTAGAAGAAGCTCATGACTGTATTGCTTTCTGCTGTATCATCTTTGCCCAAGTAGAGTAAGTTCTGGCTTGCTGGTTCGTTTTATCGTAACTCAATATTAAACTGACAACCAAGGTCATGCAATAAAATCACCTGCTGTTAACCAGCAGTCAGGTTTCCTAAGCAGAAGGCTTGAACATGTAGATGTCTTCATGAACATCATGAGATCTAAAGACCTAGGCAAATCACAACATGTACAAAGTGAAAATACTTCTTTGGATGTTTTCTCTGCCGAGAATTCCTGCACTGGAATCACAAGACTGAATTGATTTTCCAAAGGAATGAGGTGGTCCCTTGGGTTTCCTGCTGTTCTTTGGGCTCTCTCCTGATAACCAAGGAGAATATATTCTTCTTTAGGCTTGCCAGTGATGAGGAAGAAGCAAGTTGTGTGCTGCCCTCTTGTCAGCTGAATGCCAAACGACCTAAGGATCTTCTTACTGTATCAAGTGTGCCCAGCGTCACGCTTCAGTTTCCGTGCGTTCCCTTCGCTGGTCTCTTCAGTTGTTGTGCTGACACCCGACTGGCTTTAGCCTGGTGCATAGGATGACAAATGACATCCTTGTATTGCCATGGATCTTGGAAGTTGAGGCTTTGGAAGATGTTTGGCAGCAATCTTGAGGTGGCAGCTTTTAGAGAGAGAAGTTGAATCTCCCTTTGCCCTGAGGGTTGTCCAGCGTTCTTCAAATGTGCATTTCTAAAAAGGCCACATGTCCTAGGAGAGAACATTCCTCTCTCGAAGCAAGGCAGGAATGCTCAGGTGTATGCACTCTTACCCAGTCACTTTGGGGTTTTTCCAGCTCTGAGTTATAGGTGTCTCCTTTAAAGCTGTTACAGCTAAAATCTGCAAGCTGATGTGGAATCCCAGATGAGCTGATACAAACAGGATTAATAGTAATTAAAACAAGGAGACATGATTAAAATTAGTCTTTTATGATCCACACATGCAGTAGCTGCATCTATGAAAATCGAAATTTGGCCTGTTAAAAAAAAAAGTCCAAAATTGAATTCAGATGCCTTTTGGCAGTTGGTTGATTGTGGAAACCATGAGAAGCACCATTCTGTGTGCTGCTGCAGCCCAGTTGTAGGATGTGTTCAGTGAACACTGCTATCTGCTGTGTCTTGGCTAACCTGTCCTAGGCATCTGTAGGAAGACTTCAATTAAAGCGGGTCTTCTAATTAGTTGTCTCAAGGTCTGTATTGAAGATTGCCACCCAGAAGTAAAGGGTTTTTTTATTTGGATATTTGGGGATGTTTCTGGGTGTAGTAACACAGACAGAGGTTTGTTCATAAAGGCTGGCTTAAGAAATGTAATACCTTGTGCACCCTGCTTTGGAACAGCTCTGGCTCAGCCCTGGTAGCAGGAATACACAAGTTCCTGCGTGGTGGCATTATGGTAACTACAAAAATGGACACACTTTTAGTTACTTGGGCTCCCGGTGGTAGTGTGGACTACAAGCAAGGACTACAGCAGTCTTGGGACAGTGTGGTGACAACAAGGGCTGGAGTTTGGGTCCCAAGAAACACAAAAACAATAAAACAGGACTGAAGATCGCTGAAAGCATTAATTGCATGAAGAGAAGCAGCCCACCATTAAAACTGTCAAGATGTTTAAGGGCCACAGAAACAGCTTTCTCCCAGTAGCTTAAAGGAGAAAAAACTAGATATAATTCTGGCCAGCTTTCCTTGGGTGGCTGCTGCACGAGAGGCACCATAAGAAGAGGATTTAGGGGATTACCTCCGGGATGAGGGCGAGTCTCGTTCCCGTGCATCTTTCACAGTGGACTCGCCATAGCCCAAAATGATTTTGCACAACTCCCACCATGTAAATATCACTTTATAATTTGTGTCTGGAGAAATAGATCTAATTGCATCTTAGATACCACAAACTATCAAATATTTAACAAAGAAGTTTTTAGCTTTCATGTACCCTGTGAAGTGCCACAAATTTTGCGCATCTCAAAATGAATTTGAAGCCCTCAGTTAATGGAAAAATACTGAATTGTGTTACACTCTCTTTTTCAGGAAAAAAAGAAAAAGAACCCCCAATCTATTTGAGTTCCAGTGATGTTTCACATTGGCAAGAAGTGATAGATAATATAAAGACTTTTTCATTATGTAAATGTGTGTCTTGTTGTATATAGTTCAATTTTTCCTGCGTTTAATTGTGTTCATGTCTGTCTGTCCCATCTATGTTGGACTCTGCTGGTAGGCAAACAGTTCTTTTACCAGGTGGAAATAAACCTATCCCTTTGATCAATCAGAAGCGCTCGATCTTCTAATCAGACTGTATTGATTTTGGGGGGGGTGGGAGGGGAAATCCGAAATCCCCACCCTCGTAGTGGTTTTGGCCAGTGTGTGCTGTGTGGGGAGCAGGAGGCAGGTGCTGCGTGGGCCGGGAGCGCTGAGGGGATGCCAGGGTGAGGTCCTGCTCGAGCAGGGGGAGCAGAGGGGATGCAGAGGTGGGCTCGTGGATGGGGGGAGCACGGGAGCCAGAGGCAGAGAGGGCAGACAGCGGGGTGTTGGGGTGTCTGCCTGCTGTTAAGCTGTTGAGGAAGCTCTCGTCTGTTGCAGGCACACACCAGGTATGAGACGCTGCGCTGGAGAGAGGGTGGGGAGGAATGCTGAGGAGAGGACCAGGCACGTAGCAGTTTGAAGGTCACTAGAAAGTTTATTTTATTCCTTCCCCAAACAAACAAAGAGATGCTGCAGGTTACCCATCTTGTAGTGTTTCAACATGAGTGTGCAAAGAGGACTCGGGTGAGCCGGGCACACAATGCAACGCCAAGGGTTGTCCAGGCGAGTCCTGCATCGAGGGGGCAGGGGGCTGGAACTCGGTTCCCAGCTTTCTCTGACAGCAAACTCTGAGCCTTCAGTCTTCAACGTCCCAGGTGAGCACAGAAGGTAATCTGCTCACATCTGCCAGAACTCTTGAGTTACTCTGCATATAAATGTAGATGATTCTTTTATAAGCATTTCCTGTCAGGGGTAGCAGAAACCTTAACACAATAAAATTGATTAGATTCCTATTCTGGGGAGGGGTTGTGCAGAACAGTTCTGCAAATTTCATCTGCTGTGACTAGAATCTGCCTGTGGGCTCACTGGCTGTTGGCTCTGGCACAGAACACGTAGTCTAAGTTAAAAAAAGAAAAAAAGTTGACTTTCACTTTAGAGTATAGAATATTTCAGTTGGAAGATGCTTGCAATGACCACCTAGTCCCAGTGCCTGACCAATTCAGGGCTGAGCAAAAGTTAAAGCGTGTAATTAAGGACATTGTCCAAATGCCTCTTAAACACTGACAGGCCTGGGGCATCGACCACCCTCTCGGTAAAGAAATGCTTCCTGGTGTCCAGTCTGAACCTCCCCTGGTGCAGCTTTGAACCCTTCCCATGTGTCCTGTCCCTGGATCCCAGGGAGAAAAGCTCAGCACCTCCCTCTCCACTTCCCCTCCTCAGGAAGCTGTGGAGAGCCATGAGGTCACCCCTCAGCCGCCTCCTCTCCAAAGCAGACAAACCCAGCATCCTCAGCCGCTCCTCACAGGACATGCCTTCCAGCCCTGTCACCAGCTTTATTGCCTTCCTTGTCCCGATCCGATGTCGGGATCATTCAAATATCCCGATCCGATGTCAGGGAAAGGTTTCGATATGATCCCAAGGGCGAGATTAAGACACAAACGAGGTCAAATGCCGCATTCCCGAAACACCATTTATTACCAAAAGAAAAAGTAATAAGGAGGGTAGCGATAGGACAGAATGGAAAGAAAGATGGAAATGAAGCAAGGAGTCGGGATAGGGCAGCAAGAATAGTCACCACCACGGGTCCAGCGGCGAGGCGACGGTGAAGGGGCGGGTGAGGAGGTCTCTGTTGCTTGTTCCACGTGGTGCAGCGCGGCGTGGTGCGGTCAGGCAGTCAGGTGGTCGTCCTCTCTGTCTCTCTTCTTCTCTCTCTTTCTTCCCTGCTGCTGTTGCCCATGCAGGTCTTCCTTAAGTACCCCTTCGAGGGCTGTGGTTACCATAGCAATGGCACGTCTCTTTGTGCCCCCCCAGCACTAGGGCAGGGACATGTCCGGGCAGAAGACCTCCTGCAGGCAGGGCATTTCACAAGTCGTTTCCCTCTCAGTGGTCTCGTGAAAACAATCTTGCCAGCGATCTTGCAGACAATCTTTGAGACAAGATAACAGTGCCGTTCCTCACATTCCTCTGGATGCATTCAAGGGCCTTTGCATCCTTCTTAAATTGTGGGGCCCAGACCTGCACACAGCGCTCCAGGTGAGGCTGCACCAACGCTGGATACGGCGGGATAATCCCCTCCTGACCAGCTGGTTACGTGGTGTTTGATGCACCCCAGGGTGGATTTATTTCATGCTTTTAGATGATGTGTTTGTGTGTCCACTGGTGCTCTTGCCATGTCTTGCCTGAAGGCCCTACAACTCTTTCTCTAAAAAAGACTAATTACCTGGAAACTACCAGCTCCTCAAATCTGGCATTAAGCTCTATTTCTTTTTGTCTTTGAGGCCATAACATGATGTCTTCACCCTGACAGTGGCCTTGTCCCATCCATCTTCTCAGACAACGATGCTCAGGTCTAGCTAGAGCAGCCAAGGACCTAGTCCATCTGCAGCAATGTGTGCCTTTTAAGCTGATGTCATAATCAAGAACTCTGATGAGAACAGTGAGCTAAGCGTTCTGCGTTGCTCAGGGGAGGACTCCCGCAGCCGAGCTGCTCAGAGGAGGACTCTCAGTCTTTGGCTGGTCCCTGGCTGTGCCCTCACTTCGAAGGACTGTGCGCTGGCCTTTGCAGTGTACGCCAAGGTCAGTGTCTGGAGCAAATGCACTGCTGCCTTGCCTTCTTCTTTTGTTTGGCAGCAGTGGGACAGGCCTTCCAGTAGGACTTCTCTTGGGATTACATTACTTAGCCAGCTTTAAGGCTTGCCAGGGCTTCTGTGCTGTCAGACCTGTTAAAAAGACATGGGAGCAGGGAACTCTAGGTGTTTGCAGACCCCTGGAGGAAAAAGCGGCTGTGTGTCAAGAGGTGATTTTTTTTGAGATGGATTTGTAACAAAACTTTCCGTAGGCTCGGTCATTGGCACCAAGTTGTCTGTTAAGGCCTTTTTTTGGTCCTTCCTGCAGTAAAATGCAAGTTGTCTGGCAGGCTTGATTCCAGCCTTTAGAACCACTTCACTCCAATCAGTTGTTTGTCACTTAAACTTCACTGGGATTCCTTAGTATTTTTCTACTTTACTAACAAACGAGCTTCTTCTGGGGTTTAGTTTAGGAAATGGATAAGAGTGACTGAGGCTTCAGGCCCAGCTGCAGGTGTCTGAGGCTCAAGTACCGAACTCTGGGACTCCCCCTCCAGCTTGGGACGGAAGCTGGTGACTCAGGAATGGGAATCTTGAGGAGAGGCTGAATTTGAGAGCAGCAGCATTGCAGATAGGTCATCTTCTCTCTTCTTTTCTTGCAGGCTTGGAAGAACATCATTCTCGGATATTGAGAAACCTGGACAGCTCTCTACAGTGTGCTCCCTAAAGGAACACAAGGCCTTGATACTTGTAGCTTCCTTGCCATTACGTTTGTGGTATTTGTACCTCTGCCTTTTTCTGTGGTGCTTTGGTCAAGAAACACCATGAGCACAGTAAGTATTCTACCTCTCAGTGCAAACCTCATTCTCAAAACATCTTGCTTGTGGTGCTTCTAGAAATGATTTTCAGAGCTTACAGTAAATACACTGGAACAGAAGCACATTAAAACTTGATGTGGCATCGTGTTCTGTGAAACTTAAGATGTTTAATCTCTCTAGGTGTTAGCAATAGTTCAGAAATGCTGACAATGTGAGCAGAAACCTTAGGTCAGGCAGGTTCCAGTGGCTGCTGGAAGCTGACATCTGGTGTAATTGTGAACTAGTCCTCTCACTGGCAAACCATGACCATTTGCTTTTCCTCTGTGACCCAACTGGTAAGAGATCTGGGGTGACATCTTTTCCTTGAAGTGATGTGTTTGGCTAGGAAGGACCCATGCCACCATTCAATGCCGATGACAGCCTTTCTGGGGAGTGTTCTGTGTGTCCTTGTGTGCTTTCACTGGTGCTGGGAGGATGAGGGCCACGGTAATGTTAGTCCAAACGAAAATGCTGAGGCTTTCTTCTCTCTCAGAACCCACGAAAGCGCCGTGGAGGAGCAGTTACTTCTAGGCAAGCTCGGAAACGAAACAGGCTGATGACTTCTAGCACAGAAATGGCTTCTTCCGCAGGAAGAGCTTCAGAAGCAGAGACAATAGAAAATGAAGACAGTGGTAAGCTTTGTTTTTAACTCAGTAAGAACATAAACTGCTTCTGGAGAGTGGGGTTCCCTCTTACTGTGCACTTTTGCCCCTTTGTAGTTTGCAGTGTCTCATCTGCAGTCTCTGATCCTGATTCTAATGTTGTGTTTTTAAGCTGCTGAAGAAGTCGTAGAACTCCTCGGTCAATCTTCTGCTGCTGAAGTCATTGATCTAACTGACAATGATCCTGTTGTGGTGAGTAGTGAATGCCACACTTATCTAAACCTTGTGTGCAAGTTTGTTTTGTGTGGTGCTTCCTGATAGCATCTGGCTCAAAGGAGAAGTTGTAAATTCAAAGCTGACTCGTGAGTGCATGAAAGCCATGTGTTACAGGTCATCACCAAGGCTGCTCTGGAGGAGCACTTGCAGCTAATTAGGGGATAATCTAGAATACCATGTTGCTCCAGAACTCTGGGAGAATACAGACCAATCCTGGGGAATGTAACATAAGGAGGTGCCATTTAAAGTTGAAGCCATTCTAGGTGGAGCAAAGGTATAGGCCAATGATTTAAGTAAAAAGTGAAGGAGATGACAGTCTTTGCCTTCACAAATATGAAGTGTTTAACTGCAACATCAGTTTAAAGTTCTCCTGTCACAGAGATTTTAACATTCTTAATAAAAGGCTAGGGCTGCACAGCAAAGTCTAATTGTGTATTTCTTTTCTCTCCCTTCCCATATGAACTGATGCAAGATCCTTGAAGGTGAGTTGATGTTTTATAACTGATAGAGGAGATGTTCTCAACGTAATGTTTGTTTGGTTTTTATTTTTCTCTTTTGCAATAAACTTGATCAGCATGGATTGAATCTGCATTTACCAAAAGACCAAAGACAGCATGAAAGTATAACTGTATGGAACTTAAGACGCAGAGAATCTTTAAGATCATATTAAGATGATACACTTACCGAGTAGTTTGGCCTGTTTCTAGGTCCTTAAAGGGGAGGAAGGGAAACTGCTGATTCTAGAAGGCCTCTAGGATGGCATCTATAAACAACAAGCCCATCAACCACTGTTTTAATCTGCTACTGAGGTGCCACACACTGACCCCTAGTGATAGATGAGTTGTGCAAGAAGGGTACTCAAACGCTGCTCAAACCCCTGAATGTCTGTTCTGATGAGGTGGGAGTCACTGCAGACAGTGGCAAACTAAGGCTGGGAACTCCCAAGTTTTGAGAGGAAAATTAAAAGTTTGTCATTAGCCGTGCATCGTCCCTCCAGGGAACATTTACAGCATGGTACTGTAAAATTATTATATCCTAGGTGAGTCATGTTTTCTTCTGTGTGATAAACTTTCTCCTGTGTGAGATGAATAATCTCTCGCTGTGTCTGTCCCGCAAGCTGTTGTCGTACAGCAGCACTGTATGAGGAGCTCTGTTCCTCTGGCATTGCAGCTTGCAGGAGACAGTGGTGGTCATGCTCTCTGTGGACTGCAGAGGGCAAAGCTTGATTGAAAGGTGGGATATGTTCCTGAAGAGAGGAGGGACAGGGCAAGGCTGGATCATACCTCATTCTGTTAGGTGCTGGCAGGCAGTGTTATTCCTCTGCAGTCTCTGATACTGATTCTAATGTTGTGGTTTTAAGCTGCTGAAGAAGTCGTAGAACTCCCAGGTGAATCTTCTGATCCTGAAGTCATTGATCTAACTGCAGAAGATCCTGTTATGGTAAGTAGTGAATGGACTCTTCTCCAGCCAAAATGATGTCAAGATACTGTGAGTGGGGAGCAGGGAGGAGGCTGTTCACATGGTTCATAAGCTGCCTCCATTTCTCTCCCTTTGCAGCAGCGTGAGCAGAACCAAGCACTCACTCATTTTCAGGGCAGCAGCTAATTTGCTACTACTTTTAACGCTGTTAATTAAAATCACAGGTTGATACCCTTCAACTCTGAGCTTATTTTGCTGGAATTGCTTAACTTGTCTGGTGTTTGTCTGTAAGGCTAGGGCTGCACACCAAAGTCTAATTGTGTTTTTCTTTTCTTTCCCTTCCCATATACATTGCTGCAAGATCCTTGAAGGTGAGTTGACGTTTTACAGTTGTTCATGGAGTTTATCTAAACTTAATTTTTCTTTCTTTTATGGCAAACTTGAGCAGCCTGGATTGAAAATGCATTTACCAAAAGGCAAAAGACAGCGCTAACATGTCTGGCCATTATCTTTGAGAATGGGTCCAGTCGCTATCAGGGCTTGCAGAAGGTACCTCAAATCACAGACATCCAAGCTGCTCAAAAGACATTTTCTCCTTTTCCAAATAGAGAAGCTCAGTAAGCCCAAAATTGTCAAGAATTTTAAGGAGCACTTTCAGCACTGGAATATCTCCTTTGAATAAGACAATGTCAAAAGGTGTTTTTAGCCTGTGTTGCAGTAAAGGAACTAAAAAAGAAAGTTACAGACTGTTTAGAATTGTGCATTTAGGCGATATTCCCAGGGCTATGTGTTTTGTAACAAATCTAACTTACCCAAATTAAATTACAGAGTATCAACAAGAAAGGAGAAACCCCAGAGAAATCATCGAGATACAGTTGAACACCTCTGTACTCATTAGACCCGATAGACATGAACCAAGACGTAATGATGAGTACGTAACACCTACGGTGACTTTCTAAAGTCTTATTTCTGATAGACTGTAGAAACTGACTTTTTGGATGCACGTTCTTGCTGATTTTGCTCTCTCTCCCACAAGGCCATCTGTCACCATTCGGTGTCCCATTTGCATGGATGGCTACTCAGAGGTAAGGATCCACACCTTGTCACTGTTTCTGTTTACTTGGAGGGAGAACGTGGCAGAGGGTGAGCTGCCCAACTCAGCTGGGTTATGTGGGACCCTGGAGACATCTGGCTTGCAGTCCAGAACTTGGATATAAGGTGAAACCAGCTTGAAACTCAAAGGCATTTCTCAGTGGTGTATGTCGAGGGAGAAAGACTTCTCAATGGCTCTGAAAGCTTTTTGGGTTCCTTATTGTTAAAGCAGTAATGTACTGGTTCCAGATACTCCCAAGTCCTATTTGCATGGTGCCAGTACACCAGCAAAGTGGAATTCTTCACTCCAGGTGATACCTGCTGTGGTTTTTCTTCTTCCAGATTGTACAAAGTGGACGAGTCATTGTGTCAACTGAATGCGGCCACATCTTCTGCAATCAGTGCCTCGACACTTCCCTTACAAATGCTAACACATGCCCAACATGTAGAGAGATGCTCCCCCCCAGAGCATATCATCCCCTTTATATATGAGTATTTATTTCTGTTCTTCAGGAGAGAATCAACAGGAGTTTGGTGGAAGTGGGATTTTTTTGAAGTGCTCTGAATATTTAAAGAACAGCATCCAAAATGCAAGGCAATTGACACCGTCCCACATGGCATTCTTATCTCCAAATTGGGAACATGTGGGTTTGATGGATGGACCACTTGGTGGATAAGGAACTGGCTGGATGGTCGCACTCAAAGAGTTGTGGTCAACTGCTCAAAGTCTGCGTGGAAACCAGTGACGAGTGGTGTCCCTCAAGGTTCAGTATTGGGACCGGTGCTCTTTAACATCTTTGTCAGAGACATGGACAGGGGGATGGAGTGCACCCTCAGCAAGTTTGCTGACAACACCAAGCTGAGTGGTGTGGTTGACACGCTGGAGGGACAGGATGCCATCCCGAGGGACCTTGAGAGGCTGGAGAGGTGGGCCTGTGCCAACCTCATGAAGTTCAACAAGGCCAAATGCAGGATCCTGCATCTGGGTCTGGGCAACCCCAAGCACAAGTACAGGCTGGGCAATGAGTGGCTTGAGGCCAGCTCCAAAGGGAAGGACTTGGGAGTAGTGGTGGATGAGAAGCTCAACATGAGCCGGCAATGTGCACTTGCAGCCCAGAAGGCCAATAACCGTGTCCTGGGCTGCACCCAGAGCAGTGTGGCCAGCAGGTCGAGGGAGGTGATTCTCCCCCTCTACTCTGCTCTCGTAAGGCCCCACCTGGAGTGCTGTGTCCAGTTCTGGAGCCCCCAACACAAGAGAGACATCGACCAGTTGGAACAAGTCCAGAGGAGGCCATGAGGATGATCCGAGGGCTGGAGCACCTCTGCTGTGAGAACAGGCTGAGAGAGTTGGGGCTGTTCAGCCTCGAGAAGAGATGGCTACACGGAGATCTTATAGCGGCCTCCCAGTACCTAAAGGGGGCCTACAGGAAAGCTGGGGAAGGACTTTTCACAAGGGCAGTTAATAAAAGGACAAGGAGAACTGGCTTTAAGCTGAAAGCGGGGGGGTTTAGATTAGATATTAAAAAGAAATTCTTCACTTTGAGGGTGGTGAGACACTGGAACAGGTTGCCCAGAGAAGTTGTGGATGCCCCCTCCCCAGAAGTGTTCAAGGCCAGGTTGAAGGAGGCTTTGAGCAGCCTGGTCTAGTGGAAGGTGTCCCTGCTGGTGGCAGGGGGGTTGGAACTAGATGATCTTTAAGGTCCCTTCCAACCCAACCCATTCCAGAATTCTATGATTCAAATAGAACTGTTTTGGTTCATCTAACCCATTTCCTTCTACTTTTTTAATGCTTAAATAAGAGAGGTCTGAATATTTTGTTATTTCTTGCTCACTAAATCATTCCAATCGTGGCCAGTCAGCCACTGGAAGGAAGGGAAGCCCAGCAGCTGGGATCCCGTGCTAAAAACCGTGGAGTGGAGAGAGGAATTGGAAGAGAGGCGGCAATTTGCAGTCTCTGGAGACAGCTCCTCCCAATTGTGAAGACCAAGACAGATCTTATGAACCCACTACACACATACTAGGAGAGAGCACTCCCCCCAGGCCTATGTAATTTATAACATATCCAAGTTACCCAAATTAAATTACAGAGTATCAACAAGAAAGGAGAAACCTCAGAGAAATAGTCGAGATACAGTTGAACACCTCTGTACTCATTAGACATGATGGACATGAACCAAGACGTAATGATGAGTACGTTGATGATGCCCAACCCATAGACAGATGCTCCCCCCCAGACCTTACCATCCCCTTTATATATGAGTACTTATTTATATTCTTAAGGATAGAATTAAAAGAATTTTGGTCAAAGTGGCCTGTTTTGACTACTCATCTTTTCCCAAGTAGAGTAAGTTCTGTCTTGCTTGTTCGTTTTATCATAACTCAATATTAAACTGACAGCCAAGGTCATGCAATAAAATCACCTGCTGTTAACCAGCAGTCAGGTTTCTTAAGCAGAAGGCTTGAACATGTAGATGTCTTCATGAACTCCATGAGATCTAAAGACCTAGGCAAATCACAACATGTACAAAGTGAAAATACTTCTTTGGATGTTTTATCTGCCGAGAATTCCTGCACTGGAATCACAAGACTGAATTGATTTTCCAAAGGAATGAGGTGGTCCCTTGGCTTTCCTGCTGTTCTTTGGGCTCTCTCCTGATAACCAAGGAGAATATAGTCTTCTTTAGGCTTGCCAGTGATGAGGAAGAAGCAAGTTGTGTGCTGCCCTCTTGTCAGCTGAATGCCAAACTACCTGAGGATCTTCTTACTGTATCAAGTGTGCCCAGCATCACGCTTCAGTTTCCGTGCGTTCCCTTCGCTGGTCTCTTCAGTTGTTGTGCTGACACCCGACTGGCTTTAGCCTGGTGCATAGGATGACAAATGACATCCTTGTATTGCCATGGATCTTGGAAGTTGAGGCTTTGGAAGATGTTTGGCAGCAATCTTGGCGTGGCAGCTTTTAGAGAGAGAAGTTGAATCTCCCTTTGCCCTGAGGGTTGTCCAGCGTTCTTCAAATGTGCATTTTCAAAAATGAAAAGAAGTCAGAGACAGGTTGCAATGGGCCTGGCTGAGATGGAGTTAATTTTCCCCACAGGAGCCCTCAGAGTGCTGTGTTCTGCATTAGTAGCTAGAAAGGTGTTGATAACACACCAGTGTTTTGGTTACTGCTCAGCAGTGCTGCACAGCATCAAGGCTGTCTCTCCAACATTTTTTTGCCGCATCCCCCTTATCCCCCATCCTCCACCACCACGCTGGGGATGGGGAAGATCTTGGCAGGGGACATAGCCCGGACAGTTGACCCCAAGTGACCAAAGGGATAGTCCATACCATATGACGTCTGCTCAGAAATAAAAGCAAGGAGAACGGAGGGGAAAGGAAGGGCGTTAGTTATTTACGTTTGTCCTCTGGGGGCAACCGCTACTCATACTGAAGCCCTGCTTGCCCAAATTAAATTGCAGAGTATCAACAAGGAAAAAGAAATGTCAGAGAAAGAGTCGAGGTACAGTTGAACATCTCTGTATTCATTAGACATGATGGAGATGAACCAAGACGCAATGATGAGTGCGTAACAGATAACGGTGTCTTCTGTTTGGTTACTGTGCTAAAACATAAGGCCTGATATAGAAGATGGCCTTTCTAGAAGAGAACTCCTGGAAAAATAACCCAAAACACCCCAACACAGACTTGTGTTATGTTGTTCATTAAATCATTATCTAATGTACCTTGTGATATGGCTTCAGAGAAGCTGAAATGCTTGGAATACGTAAAAGACACAGCCAATCAGAGTGAAAACATGCTCCATGTGATCATGCACTTTATAGAGAGGGAGTTCTTGGAATGAATATGTTACAGGGCTGGGATGTTGCTAAATGGAAGAGGAGATGTTTCAGTTTCTGACAACTGCTTTCATTTCCAGAAAGGACAGCGAGCTGGTTCTGTTACAAAACTCTTCTTTCTGACCTGTTGAAGGTCGCTAGTGCCATACGTACACTGCACACTGCTGCAGACTGCTCGGACTTTTAAAAAGGGAAAAGGATGAGTGACTGCACCATGGATTTAAGGTGAAACCAGCTTGAAACTCAGAGGCATTTCTCAGTGGTGCACGTCGAGGGAGAAAGACTTCTCAATGGCACTGAAAGCCCTTTGGGTTCCTTATTGTTAAAGCAGTAATGTACTGGTTCCAGATCCTCCAAGGCCTATTTGCCTGGTGCCAGCAGACCAGCCAAGTGGAATTCTTCACTCCAGGTGACACTTGTTGTGGTTTCTGTTCTTCCAGATTGTACAAAGTGGACGAGTCATTGTGTCAACCGAATGCGGCCACATCTTCTGCCATCAGTGTCTCGACACTTCCCTGACAAACGCTCCCACATGCCCAACCTGTAGAGATATCCTCCCTCGCAGACCTTACCATCCCCTTTATATATGAGTACTTATTTATATTCTTAAGGATAGAATTAAAAGAATTTTGGTCGAAGTGGCCTGTTTTGACTACTCTGAAGTTATAAAGAACGGCAGGGTGTGCACACATCCTAATAAAACTGGTTTGGTTTTGAATAACTTGTATGTGTACAGAAAGATTTTGTTTATGGTCCAAGCTGCTTCTTGTTATGTCCCTGTTCATAAATGTTAAATTTCTGACTGTCTCGAAACTAGACCAGCAGCCTGTATCAGAAAGGAAGCAGCTAATCCATTTCCTTCTACTTTTTTAATGCTTAAAGAAGAGGGGTCGGAATAATTTGTTATTTCTTGCTCTCTAAATTATTCCCAACGTGGGGCTTGAGACAGCAGCAGTTTTGCACTCAGCGTGCTGTAGCTCTGGTAGTTACTAAAGGGCGAGGTCCTGTGCGGGTCACGGAGGTTTTGCTGGTAGCACTGCTGATCTCTTCATTTTGCTGAGCTTAGGAACACGTTGGCACCAGTGACACCTGCGTGCTTTGTTTGCCCCGGCATTTCTTGCTTTAGTGTGCTGGGGGAGCTGTTTTGTGGGGAGGCTGAAGGAAGTCGGGACCGTGCTGGCGCCAACAGTGGCTCTGGGCTTTGGCCTGGCACCCGCGGCCTTACTGTGCTGGGGGAGCCATCTTCTGGGGGAGACGAGGGAATGCAGCTCCCTATCCCACCCGGAATTAATGGGGATGGCTTTATCGATAACGCAGGCTCCCCAGCTCCTTGTTCACCCCTCCGTGAGCTGTGTGTTCCTGCTAAGTAAGGCTGTTGGAATATGATGGGGTTTGTGGCATCTGGTCTCGTCCTGGTGTAAGCGAAGGCAGCCTTTGGGTGAGGAAATACTGAAAAGTGCCCTGAAGAGGCCGGCCCCTGGGTGGCAGGGGGTGTGGAAGGATTTGGGCCGGTTCCTAGTACAGCCACTGGAAGGAAGGGAAGCCCAGCAGCTGGGATCCCGTGCTAGAAACCGTGGAGTGGAGAGAGGAATTGGAAGAGAGGCGGCAATTTGCAGTCTCTGGAGACAGCTCCTCCCAATTATGAAGACCAAGACAGATCTTATGAACCCACTACACACATCCTAGGAGAGAGCACTCCCCCCAGGCCTATGTAATTTGTAACACACCCAAGTTACCCAAATTAAATTACAGAGTATCAACAAGAAAGGAGAAACCTCAGAGAAATAGTCGAGATACAGTTGAACATCTCTGTACTCATTAGACATGATGGACATGAACCAAGACGTAATGATGAGTACGTTGATGATGCCCAACCCGTAGACAGATGCTCCCCCCCAGACCTTACCATCCCCTTTATATATGAGTACTTATTTATATTCTTAAGGATAGAATTAAAAGAATTTTGGTCGAAGTGGCCTGTTTTGACTACTCTGAAGTTTTGAAGAACGGCAGGGTGTGCACACATCCTAATAAAACTGGTTTGGTTTTGAATAACTTGTACACTTTTGTTTTTATCCTAGAAGAAGCTCATGACTGTATTGCTTTCTGCTGTATCATCTTTGCCCAAGTAAGTTCTGTCTTGCTTGTTCGTTTTATCATAACTCAATATTAAACTGACAGCCAATTTCATGCGATAAAATCACCTGCTGTTAACCAGCAGTCAGGTTTCTTAAGCAGAAGGCTTGAACATGTAGATGTCTTCATGAACTCCATGAGATCTAAAGACCTAGGCAAATCACAACATGTACAAAGTGAAAATACTTCTTTGGATGTTTTATCTGCCGAGAATTCCTGCACTGGAATCACAAGACTGAATTGATTTTCCAAAGGAATGAGGTGGTCCCTTGGCTTTCCTGCTGTTCTTTGGGCTCTCTCCTGATAACCAAGGAGAATATATTCTTCTTTAGGCTTGCCAGTGATGAGGAAGAAGCAAGCTGTGCGCTGCCCTCTTGTCAGCTGAATGCCAAACAACCTAAGGATCTTCTTACTGTATCAAGTGTGCCCAGCATCACGCTTCAGTTTCCGTGCGTTCCCTTCGCTGGTCTCTTCAGTTGTTGTGCTGACACCCGACTGGCTTTAGCCTGGTGCATAGGATGACAAATGACATCCTTGTATTGCCATGGATCTTGGAAGTTGAGGCTTTGGAAGATGTTTGGCAGCAATCTTGGCGTGGCAGCTTTTAGAGAGAGAAGTTGAATCTCCCTTTGCCCTGAGGGTTGTCCAGCGTTCTTCAAATGTGCATTTTCAAAAATGAAAAGAAGTCAGAGACAGGTTGCAATGGGCCTGGCTGAGATGGAGTTAATTTTCCCCACAGGAGCCCTCAGAGTGCTGTGTTCTGTATTAGTAGCTAGAAAGGTGTTGATAACACACCAGTGTTTTGGTTACTGCTCAGCAGTGCTGCACAGCATCAAGGCTGTCTCTCCAACATTTTTTTGCCGCATCCCCCTTATCCCCCATCCTCCACCACCACGTTGGGGATGGGGAAGATCTTGACAGGGGACATAGCCCGGACAGTTGACCCCAAGTGACCAAAGGGATAGTCCATACCATATGACGTCTGCTCAGAAATAAAAGCAAGGAGAACGGAGGGGAAAGGAAGGGCGTTAGTTATTTACGTTTGTCCTCTGGGGGCAACCGCTACGCATACTGAAGCCCTGCTTGCCCAAATCAAATTGCAGAGTATCAACAAGAAAAAAGAAATGTCAGAGAAAGAGTCGAGATACAGTTGAACATCTCTGTATTCATTAGACACGATGGAGATGAACCAAGACGCAATGATGAGTGCGTAACAGATAACGGTGTCTTCTGTTTGGTTACTGTGCTAAAACATAAGGCCTGATATAGAAGATGGCCTTTCTAGAAGAGAACTCCTGGAAAAATAACCCAAAACACCCCAACACAGACTTGTGTTATGTTGTTCATTAAATCATTATCTAATGTACCTTGTGATATGGCTTCAGAGAAGCTGAAATGCTTGGAATACGTAAAAGACACAGCCAATCAGAGTGAAAACATGCTCCATGTGATCATGCACTTTATAGAGAGGGAGTTCTTGGAATGAATATGTTACAGGGCTGGGATGTTGCTAAATGGAAGAGGAGATGTTTCAGTTTCTGACAACTGCTTTCATTTCTAGAAAGGACAGCGGGCTGGTTCTGTTACAAAACTCTTCTTTCTGACCTGTTGAAGGTCGCTAGTGCCATACGTACACTGCACACTGCTGCAGACTGCTCGGACTTTTGAAAAGGGAAAAGGATGAGTGACTGCACCATGGATTTAAGGTGAAACCAGCTTGAAACTCAGAGGCATTTCTCAGTGGTGTACGTCGAGGGAGAAAGACTTCTCAATGGCACTGAAAGCCCTTTGGGTTCCTTATTGTTAAAGCAGTAATGTACTGGTTCCAGATCCTCCAAGGCCTATTTGCCTGGTGCCAGCAGACCAGCCAAGTGGAATTCTTCACTCCAGGTGACACCTGCTGTGGTTTCTGTTCTTCCAGATTGTACAAAGTGGACGGCTGATTGTGTCAACTGAATGCGGCCACATCTTCTGCCATCAGTGCCTCGACACTTCCCTGACAAACGCTCCCACATGCCCAACCTGTAGAGATATCCTCCCTCCCAGACCTTACCATCCCCTTTATATATGAGTACTTATTTATATTCTTAAGGATAGAATTAAAAGAATTTTGGGCAAAGTGGCCTGTTTTGACTACTCTGAAGTTATAAAGAACAGCAGGGTGTGCACACATCCTAATAAAACTGGTTTGGTTTTGAATAACTTGTATGTGTACAGAAAGATTTTGTTTATGGTCCAAGCTGCTTCTTGTTATGTCCCTGTTCATAAATGTTAAATTTCTGACTGTCTCGAAACTAGACCAGCAGCCTGTATCAGAAAGGAAGCAGCTAACCCATTTCCTTCTACTTTTTTAATGCTTAAAGAAGAGGGGTCGGAATATTTTGTTATTTCTTGCTCTCTAAATTATTCCCAACGTGGGGCTTGAGACAGCAGCAGTTTTGCACTCAGCGTGCTGTAGCTCTGGTAGTTACTAAAGGGCGAGGTCCTGTGCGGGTCACGGAGGTTTTGCTGGTAGCACTGCTGATCTCTTCATTTTGCTGAGCTTAGGAACACGTTGGCACCAGTGACACCTGCGTGCTTTGTTTGTCCCGGCATTTCTTGCTTTAGTGTGCTGGGGGAGCTGTTTTCTGGGGAGGCTGAAGGAAGTCGGGACCGTGCTGGCGCCAACAGTGGCTCTGGGCTTTGGCCTGGCACCCGCGGCCTTACTGTGCTGGGGGAGCCATCTTCTGGGGGAGACGAGGGAATGCAGCTCCCTATCCCACCCGGAATTAATGGGGATGGCCTTATCACGCAGGCTCCCCAGCTCCTTGTTCACCCCTCCATGAGCTGTGTGTTCCTGCTAAGTAAGGCTGTTGGAATGTGATGGGGTTTGTGGCATCTGGTCTCGTCCTGGTGTAAGCGAAGGCAGCCTTTGGGTGAGGAGATACTGAAAAGTGCCCTGAAGCGGCGGCCCCCTGGGTGGCAGGGGGTGTGGAAGGATTTGGGCAGGTTCCTAAGATGGCTGTCACCTGCCATGGCCTGGGATTTGACACCTGAAGAGGCAAGCAGCCCTGGCAAGCTGACGCGCCACTTGATGGAAGGGCGCCTGGCCTACCCCGGTGAAAACCAGCAGCTTCTGGCGCTGTCCTGGGGCCTGGCCCGTGCCTGTGGAGCCACAGCTCAGTGCCCTCAGAGACTGTGCTTGAGGCAGGGACCCAGACCACACCCAAGGGCACCGTGGTCGAGACAGGGAGCCAAACAACTGCAACAACGACAGCCATCGCCCCAGCAGTGAAAAAGAAACAGCGGACAAGGAGAACAACCGGTCCGCATCATCCGTTAGCAAGGGAGGAGGAAGAAGAGGAAAGATTTGATCAGGAAGCTGCTCATTCGACAAGGAACGTGGAGGAAGGAGGGAGAGAACTGAAACAAGAAGCAGAAACTACATGGCCCCTGACCTCATCAGAGCTTGGAGACATGGGGAAAGATGACAGGCGCCAGCCAGGTGAACGGATTGCTGCCTGGCTGCTGCCATGCTGGGAGAATGGGGCTGCCAGTCAGCCACTGGAAGGAAGGGAAGCCCAGCAGCTGGGATCCCGTGCTAGAAACCGTGGAGTGGAGAGAGGAATTGGAAGAGAGGCGGCAATTTGCAGTCTCTGGAGACAGCTCCTCCCAATTATGAAGACCAAGACAGATCTTATGAACCCACTACACACATCCTAGGAGAGAGCACTCCCCCCAGGCCTATGTAATTTGTAACATATCCAAGTTACCCAAATTAAATTACAGAGTATCAACAAGAAAGAAGAAACCTCAGAGAAATAGTCGAGATACAGTTGAACATCTCTGTACTCATTAGACATGATGGACATGAACCAAGACGTAATGATGAGTACGTTGATGATGCCCAACCCGTAGACAGATGCTCCCCCCCAGACCTTACCATCCCCTTTATATATGAGTACTTATTTATATTTTTAAGGATAGAATTAAAAGAATTTTGGTCAAAGTGGCCTGTTTTGACTACTCCAAAGTTTTAAAGAACAGCAGGGTATGCACACATCCTAATAAAATTGGTTTGGTTTTGAATAATTTGTATGTGTACAGAAAGATTTTGTTTACGGTCCAAGCTGCTTCTTTTATGTCCCTGTTCATAAATGTTAAATTTCTGACTGTCTCGAAACTAGACCAGCAGCCTCTATCAGAAAGGAAGCAGCTAATCCATTTCCTTCTACTTTTTTAATGCTTAAAGAAGAGGGGTCTGAATATTTTGTTATTTCTTTCTCTCTAAATTATTCCCACTGTTGCATACAGATCCGCAATAGCTGCCTTTCAACGTGCAGATGTACAATTTGCCATTTTGTTACACTTTTGTTTTTATCCTAGAAGAAGCTCATGACTGCATTGCTTTCTGCTGTATCATCTTTGCCCAAGTAGAGTAAGTTCTGTCTTGCTGGTTCGTTTTATCGTAACTCAATATTAAACTGACAACCAAGGTCATGCGATAAAATCACCTGCTGTTAACCAGCAGTCAGGTTTCCTAAGCAGAAGGCTTGAACATGTAGATGTCTTCATGAACTCCATGAGATCTAAAGACCTAGGCAAATCACAACAAGTACAAAGTGAAAATACTTCTTTGGATGTTTTATCTGCCGAGAATTCCTGCACTGGAATCACAAGACTGAATTGATTTTCCAAAGGAATGAGGTGGTCCCTTGGCTTTCCTGCTGTTCTTTGGGCTCTCTCCTGATAACCAAGGAGAATATATTCTTCTTTAGGCTTGCCAGTGATGAGGAAGAAGCAAGTTGTGTGCTGCCCTCTTGTCAGCTGAATGCCAAACTACCTGAGGATCTTCTTACTGTATCAAGTGTGCCCAGCGTCACGCTTCAGTTTCCGTGCGTTCCCGTCGCTGGTCTCTTCAGTTGTTGTGCTGACACCCGACTGGCTTTAGCCTGGTGCATAGGATGACAAATGACATCCTTGTATTGCCATGGATCTTGGAAGTTGAGGCTTTGGAAGATGTTTGGCAGCAATCTTGGCGTGGCAGCTTTTAGAGAGAGAAGTTGAATCTCCCTTTGCCCTGAGGGTTGTCCAGCGTTCTTCAAATGTGCATTTTCGAAAATGAAAAGAAGTCAGAGACAGGTTGCAATGGGCCTGGCTGAGATGGAGTTAATTTTCCCCACAGGAGCCCTCAGAGTGCTGTGTTCTGCATTAGTAGCTAGAAAGGTGTTGATAACACACCAGAGTTTTGGTTACTGCTCAGCAGTGCTGCACAGCATCAAGGCTGTCTCTCCAACATTTTTTTGCCGCATCCCCCTTATCCCCCATCCTCCACCACCACGCTGGGGATGGGGAAGATCTTGGCAGGGGACATAGCCCGGACAGTTGACCCCAAGTGACCAAAGGGATAGTCCATACCATATGACGTCTGCTCAGAAATAAAAGCAAGGAGAACGGAGGGGAAAGGAAGGGCGTTAGTTATTTACGTTTGTCCTCTGGGGGCAACCGCTACGCATACTGAAGCCCTGCTTGCCCAAATCAAATTGCAGAGTATCAACAAGGAAAAAGAAATGTCAGAGAAAGAGTCGAGATACAGCTGAACATCTCTGTATTCATTAGACACGATGGAGATGAACCAAGACGCAATGATGAGTGCGTAACAGATAACGGTGTCTTCTGTTTGGTTACTGTGCTAAAACATAAGGCCTGATATAGAAGATGGCCTTTCTAGAAGAGAACTCCTGGAAAAATAACCCAAAACACCCCAACACAGACTTGTGTTATGTTGTTCATTAAATCATTATCTAATGTACCTTGTGATATGGCTTCAGAGAAGCTGAAATGCTTGGAATACGTAAAAGACACAGCCAATCAGAGTGAAAACATGCTCCATGTGATCATGCACTTTATAGAGAGGGAGTTCTTGGAATGAATATGTTGCAGGGCTGGGATGTTGCTAAATGGAAGAGGAGATGTTTCAGTTTCTGACAACTGCTTTCATTTCCAGAAAGGACAGCGAGCTGGTTCTGTTACAAAACTCTTCTTTCTGACCTGTTGAAGGTCGCTAGTGCCATACGTACACTGCACACTGCTGCAGACTGCTCGGACTTTTAAAAAGGGAAAAGGATGAGTGACTGCACCATGGATTTAAGGTGAAACCAGCTTGAAACTCAAAGGCATTTCTCAGTGGTGTACGTCGAGGGAGAAAGACTTCTCAATGGCACTGAAAGCCCTTTGGGTTCCTTATTGTTAAAGCAGTAATGTACTGGTTCCAGATCCTCCAAGGCCTATTTGCCTGGTGCCAGCAGACCAGCCAAGTGGAATTCTTCACTCCAGGTGACACTTGTTGTGGTTTCTGTTCTTCCAGATTGTACAAAGTGGACGAGTCATTGTGTCAACCGAATGCGGCCACATCTTCTGCCATCAGTGTCTCGACACTTCCCTGACAAACGCTCCCACATGCCCAACCTGTAGAGATATCCTCCCTCGCAGACCTTACCATCCCCTTTATATATGAGTACTTATTTATATTCTTAAGGATAGAATTAAAAGAATTTTGGTCGAAGTGGCCTGTTTTGACTACTCTGAAGTTATAAAGAACGGCAGGGTGTGCACACATCCTAATAAAACTGGTTTGGTTTTGAATAACTTGTATGTGTACAGAAAGATTTTGTTTATGGTCCAAGCTGCTTCTTGTTATGTCCCTGTTCATAAATGTTAAATTTCTGACTGTCTCGAAACTAGACCAGCAGCCTGTATCAGAAAGGAAGCAGCTAATCCATTTCCTTCTACTTTTTTAATGCTTAAAGAAGAGGGGTCGGAATAATTTGTTATTTCTTGCTCTCTAAATTATTCCCAACGTGGGGCTTGAGACAGCAGCAGTTTTGCACTCAGCGTGCTGTAGCTCTGGTAGTTACTAAAGGGCGAGGTCCTGTGCGGGTCACGGAGGTTTTGCTGGTAGCACTGCTGATCTCTTCATTTTGCTGAGCTTAGGAACACGTTGGCACCAGTGACACCTGCGTGCTTTGTTTGCCCCGGCATTTCTTGCTTTAGTGTGCTGGGGGAGCTGTTTTGTGGGGAGGCTGAAGGAAGTCGGGACCGTGCTGGCGCCAACAGTGGCTCTGGGCTTTGGCCTGGCACCCGCGGCCTTACTGTGCTGGGGGAGCCATCTTCTGGGGGAGACGAGGGAATGCAGCTCCCTATCCCACCCGGAATTAATGGGGATGGCTTTATCGATAACGCAGGCTCCCCAGCTCCTTGTTCACCCCTCCGTGAGCTGTGTGTTCCTGCTAAGTAAGGCTGTTGGAATATGATGGGGTTTGTGGCATCTGGTCTCGTCCTGGTGTAAGCGAAGGCAGCCTTTGGGTGAGGAAATACTGAAAAGTGCCCTGAAGAGGCCGGCCCCTGGGTGGCAGGGGGTGTGGAAGGATTTGGGCCGGTTCCTAGTACAGCCACTGGAAGGAAGGGAAGCCCAGCAGCTGGGATCCCGTGCTAGAAACCGTGGAGTGGAGAGAGGAATTGGAAGAGAGGCGGCAATTTGCAGTCTCTGGAGACAGCTCCTCCCAATTATGAAGACCAAGACAGATCTTATGAACCCACTACACACATCCTAGGAGAGAGCACTCCCCCCAGGCCTATGTAATTTGTAACACACCCAAGTTACCCAAATTAAATTACAGAGTATCAACAAGAAAGGAGAAACCTCAGAGAAATAGTCGAGATACAGTTGAACATCTCTGTACTCATTAGACATGATGGACATGAACCAAGACGTAATGATGAGTACGTTGATGATGCCCAACCCGTAGACAGATGCTCCCCCCCAGACCTTACCATCCCCTTTATATATGAGTACTTATTTATATTCTTAAGGATAGAATTAAAAGAATTTTGGTCGAAGTGGCCTGTTTTGACTACTCTGAAGTTTTGAAGAACGGCAGGGTGTGCACACATCCTAATAAAACTGGTTTGGTTTTGAATAACTTGTACACTTTTGTTTTTATCCTAGAAGAAGCTCATGACTGTATTGCTTTCTGCTGTATCATCTTTGCCCAAGTAAGTTCTGTCTTGCTTGTTCGTTTTATCATAACTCAATATTAAACTGACAGCCAATTTCATGCGATAAAATCACCTGCTGTTAACCAGCAGTCAGGTTTCTTAAGCAGAAGGCTTGAACATGTAGATGTCTTCATGAACTCCATGAGATCTAAAGACCTAGGCAAATCACAACATGTACAAAGTGAAAATACTTCTTTGGATGTTTTATCTGCCGAGAATTCCTGCACTGGAATCACAAGACTGAATTGATTTTCCAAAGGAATGAGGTGGTCCCTTGGCTTTCCTGCTGTTCTTTGGGCTCTCTCCTGATAACCAAGGAGAATATATTCTTCTTTAGGCTTGCCAGTGATGAGGAAGAAGCAAGCTGTGCGCTGCCCTCTTGTCAGCTGAATGCCAAACAACCTAAGGATCTTCTTACTGTATCAAGTGTGCCCAGCATCACGCTTCAGTTTCCGTGCGTTCCCTTCGCTGGTCTCTTCAGTTGTTGTGCTGACACCCGACTGGCTTTAGCCTGGTGCATAGGATGACAAATGACATCCTTGTATTGCCATGGATCTTGGAAGTTGAGGCTTTGGAAGATGTTTGGCAGCAATCTTGGCGTGGCAGCTTTTAGAGAGAGAAGTTGAATCTCCCTTTGCCCTGAGGGTTGTCCAGCGTTCTTCAAATGTGCATTTTCAAAAATGAAAAGAAGTCAGAGACAGGTTGCAATGGGCCTGGCTGAGATGGAGTTAATTTTCCCCACAGGAGCCCTCAGAGTGCTGTGTTCTGTATTAGTAGCTAGAAAGGTGTTGATAACACACCAGTGTTTTGGTTACTGCTCAGCAGTGCTGCACAGCATCAAGGCTGTCTCTCCAACATTTTTTTGCCGCATCCCCCTTATCCCCCATCCTCCACCACCACGTTGGGGATGGGGAAGATCTTGACAGGGGACATAGCCCGGACAGTTGACCCCAAGTGACCAAAGGGATAGTCCATACCATATGACGTCTGCTCAGAAATAAAAGCAAGGAGAACGGAGGGGAAAGGAAGGGCGTTAGTTATTTACGTTTGTCCTCTGGGGGCAACCGCTACGCATACTGAAGCCCTGCTTGCCCAAATCAAATTGCAGAGTATCAACAAGAAAAAAGAAATGTCAGAGAAAGAGTCGAGATACAGTTGAACATCTCTGTATTCATTAGACACGATGGAGATGAACCAAGACGCAATGATGAGTGCGTAACAGATAACGGTGTCTTCTGTTTGGTTACTGTGCTAAAACATAAGGCCTGATATAGAAGATGGCCTTTCTAGAAGAGAACTCCTGGAAAAATAACCCAAAACACCCCAACACAGACTTGTGTTATGTTGTTCATTAAATCATTATCTAATGTACCTTGTGATATGGCTTCAGAGAAGCTGAAATGCTTGGAATACGTAAAAGACACAGCCAATCAGAGTGAAAACATGCTCCATGTGATCATGCACTTTATAGAGAGGGAGTTCTTGGAATGAATATGTTACAGGGCTGGGATGTTGCTAAATGGAAGAGGAGATGTTTCAGTTTCTGACAACTGCTTTCATTTCTAGAAAGGACAGCGGGCTGGTTCTGTTACAAAACTCTTCTTTCTGACCTGTTGAAGGTCGCTAGTGCCATACGTACACTGCACACTGCTGCAGACTGCTCGGACTTTTGAAAAGGGAAAAGGATGAGTGACTGCACCATGGATTTAAGGTGAAACCAGCTTGAAACTCAGAGGCATTTCTCAGTGGTGTACGTCGAGGGAGAAAGACTTCTCAATGGCACTGAAAGCCCTTTGGGTTCCTTATTGTTAAAGCAGTAATGTACTGGTTCCAGATCCTCCAAGGCCTATTTGCCTGGTGCCAGCAGACCAGCCAAGTGGAATTCTTCACTCCAGGTGACACCTGCTGTGGTTTCTGTTCTTCCAGATTGTACAAAGTGGACGGCTGATTGTGTCAACTGAATGCGGCCACATCTTCTGCCATCAGTGCCTCGACACTTCCCTGACAAACGCTCCCACATGCCCAACCTGTAGAGATATCCTCCCTCCCAGACCTTACCATCCCCTTTATATATGAGTACTTATTTATATTCTTAAGGATAGAATTAAAAGAATTTTGGGCAAAGTGGCCTGTTTTGACTACTCTGAAGTTATAAAGAACAGCAGGGTGTGCACACATCCTAATAAAACTGGTTTGGTTTTGAATAACTTGTATGTGTACAGAAAGATTTTGTTTATGGTCCAAGCTGCTTCTTGTTATGTCCCTGTTCATAAATGTTAAATTTCTGACTGTCTCGAAACTAGACCAGCAGCCTGTATCAGAAAGGAAGCAGCTAACCCATTTCCTTCTACTTTTTTAATGCTTAAAGAAGAGGGGTCGGAATATTTTGTTATTTCTTGCTCTCTAAATTATTCCCAACGTGGGGCTTGAGACAGCAGCAGTTTTGCACTCAGCGTGCTGTAGCTCTGGTAGTTACTAAAGGGCGAGGTCCTGTGCGGGTCACGGAGGTTTTGCTGGTAGCACTGCTGATCTCTTCATTTTGCTGAGCTTAGGAACACGTTGGCACCAGTGACACCTGCGTGCTTTGTTTGTCCCGGCATTTCTTGCTTTAGTGTGCTGGGGGAGCTGTTTTCTGGGGAGGCTGAAGGAAGTCGGGACCGTGCTGGCGCCAACAGTGGCTCTGGGCTTTGGCCTGGCACCCGCGGCCTTACTGTGCTGGGGGAGCCATCTTCTGGGGGAGACGAGGGAATGCAGCTCCCTATCCCACCCGGAATTAATGGGGATGGCCTTATCACGCAGGCTCCCCAGCTCCTTGTTCACCCCTCCATGAGCTGTGTGTTCCTGCTAAGTAAGGCTGTTGGAATGTGATGGGGTTTGTGGCATCTGGTCTCGTCCTGGTGTAAGCGAAGGCAGCCTTTGGGTGAGGAGATACTGAAAAGTGCCCTGAAGCGGCGGCCCCCTGGGTGGCAGGGGGTGTGGAAGGATTTGGGCAGGTTCCTAAGATGGCTGTCACCTGCCATGGCCTGGGATTTGACACCTGAAGAGGCAAGCAGCCCTGGCAAGCTGACGCGCCACTTGATGGAAGGGCGCCTGGCCTACCCCGGTGAAAACCAGCAGCTTCTGGCGCTGTCCTGGGGCCTGGCCCGTGCCTGTGGAGCCACAGCTCAGTGCCCTCAGAGACTGTGCTTGAGGCAGGGACCCAGACCACACCCAAGGGCACCGTGGTCGAGACAGGGAGCCAAACAACTGCAACAACGACAGCCATCGCCCCAGCAGTGAAAAAGAAACAGCGGACAAGGAGAACAACCGGTCCGCATCATCCGTTAGCAAGGGAGGAGGAAGAAGAGGAAAGATTTGATCAGGAAGCTGCTCATTCGACAAGGAACGTGGAGGAAGGAGGGAGAGAACTGAAACAAGAAGCAGAAACTACATGGCCCCTGACCTCATCAGAGCTTGGAGACATGGGGAAAGATGACAGGCGCCAGCCAGGTGAACGGATTGCTGCCTGGCTGCTGCCATGCTGGGAGAATGGGGCTGCCAGTCAGCCACTGGAAGGAAGGGAAGCCCAGCAGCTGGGATCCCGTGCTAGAAACCGTGGAGTGGAGAGAGGAATTGGAAGAGAGGCGGCAATTTGCAGTCTCTGGAGACAGCTCCTCCCAATTATGAAGACCAAGACAGATCTTATGAACCCACTACACACATCCTAGGAGAGAGCACTCCCCCCAGGCCTATGTAATTTGTAACATATCCAAGTTACCCAAATTAAATTACAGAGTATCAACAAGAAAGAAGAAACCTCAGAGAAATAGTCGAGATACAGTTGAACATCTCTGTACTCATTAGACATGATGGACATGAACCAAGACGTAATGATGAGTACGTTGATGATGCCCAACCCGTAGACAGATGCTCCCCCCCAGACCTTACCATCCCCTTTATATATGAGTACTTATTTATATTTTTAAGGATAGAATTAAAAGAATTTTGGTCAAAGTGGCCTGTTTTGACTACTCCAAAGTTTTAAAGAACAGCAGGGTATGCACACATCCTAATAAAATTGGTTTGGTTTTGAATAATTTGTATGTGTACAGAAAGATTTTGTTTACGGTCCAAGCTGCTTCTTTTATGTCCCTGTTCATAAATGTTCAATTTCTGACTGTCTCGAAACTAGACCAGCAGCCTGTATCAGAAAGGAAGCAGCTAATCCATTTCCTTCTACTTTTTTAATGCTTAAAGAAGAGGGGTCTGAATATTTTGTTATTTCTTGCTCTCTAAACTATTGCCACTGTTGCATACAGATCCGCAATAGCTGCCTCTCAACGTGCAGATGTACAATTTGCCATTTTGTTACACTTTTGTTTTTATCCTAGAAGAAGCTCATGACTGTATTGCTTTCTGCTGTATCATCTTTGCCCAAGTAGAGTAAGTTCTGCCTTGCTTGTTCGTTTTATCGTAACTCAATATTAAACTGACAACCAAGGTTATGCGATAAAATCACCTGCTGTCAACCAGCAGTCAGGTTTCTATAGCAGAAGGCTTGAACATGTAGATGTCTTCATGAACATCATGAGATCTAAAGACCTAGACACGTATACTGTTGTGATGGGAGAGCCCTTGCCTCTTGAATTGAGCCCTCGGTCTGCTCCTACTGATTTTCCAGATCCAACAGAACTTCCCTCTGGTTTGCATTCAGACTTGATACTTTGGTGGGATGAAGCATGCAGCAATTGTAGAAAGCTGTTCTGACTTGCAATCTGATTGTAGTTCACATTTTTGCGGAGGAGAAAGGCTAAATACGAAATATGAGCCACATATCAACCTTTATGAAGCAACCAGTCCTGGGCTAGGAAGCCAGGTAAGAAGCACTGTCCAGGGATTAGGTGAAACATGCATCCTGGTCTATGCTTGCAGTGCTGCAATGTCTGGGGTGAAGGGTGGATGAGTGGGAAGGATGGTCCTGGGCGTGGGGTGGAGACCAGTGCTATGGAGTGGGGACCTATGCTGGAGCTTCATGAGCCAGAAACTGGAACTACAGAGCAAAGTGCAGAGACGTGTCTGCAGCCAAGCATTGTGTGAGCAGCCAGACAGCAAAGGGGACTCACCAAGTGTAAGCATTGGTGCACATCACGGGGATCAGCTTAGCAGGACCATAGCTGCTGCAAGGAGCCATTGAGTTCTGGTTGCAGAGCTTAAACCTCAATTTGCCTGTGTTAGTTCTCATGGGGTGGTGACACAGCTCTGGGGTAATGTTTACAGGTGATGCAATGCTACCTGTAGAGATTTTGTTAACTAGAGAAACATATACACATACACCAGCTGGGCAGAGAATAGATGGAGAGCAGCCCTGGGGAGAAGGACTTGGGGATGCTGGTGATCAAGAAGCTCAACATGATTTAGCAACGCGTGCTCACAGCTCAGAAAGCCAACTGTATCCTGGGCCACATCAAAAGAAGTGTGGCCAGCAGGTCAAGCTATGTGATTCTGCCCCTCCTCTCTCATGAGACCCCACCTGGAACACTGCATCCAGTTCTGGACCCCCCAACATAGGACCTACTGGAGCGAGTCCAGAGGAGGCCATGATGATGATCCGAGGGCTGGAGCTCCTCTCCTATGAGGACAGGCTGAGAGAGTTGGGGATGTTCAGCCTGGAGAAAAGAAGGCTCCAGGGAGATCTTATAGCGGCCTTCCAGTACCTGAAGGGGCTACAGAAAGGCTGGGGAGGGAGTTTGGACGAGGGCCGGGAGTGACAGAACAAAGGGTAATGGCTTTAAACTGGAAGAAGGTAAATTTAGATTAGACACCTGGAAGAAATTCTTTCCTGTGAGGGTGGTCAGACACTGGAACAGGTTGCTCAGAGAAGCTGTGGCTGCTCCTCCCTGGAAGTGTTCAAAGCCAGGTTGGATGAGGCTTTGAGCGACCTGGTCTAGTGGAAGGTGTCCCTGCTGATGGCACTAGATGATCTTTAAGGCCCCTTCCAACCCAAACCATTCTAGGATTCTATAAGCAAGACATTAGCATTAAAAACTTTGCACAGAAAAATCACAGGTTATGATATTGATTTAATATGGAGGTAACAGACGTTGAATGGTCTCACTGGTCTGTCTATGCAAGCAGTTGCAGATGCCAATTTTAAACAAATTTCATTTATTTATGTGGAACCTTGTTTCCCAGGGAGTGCACAAAATGCATTAAAATCTAGTGAGGGATTCTCCTTGTTTCCTGGGGAAGGTGAAGGACCTCTGCTTCCTCTCGCAGTAGTTTAACCCTCATTTCCTTTAGCAAGTGTTCATCCCTTCGATCTCTGCTCCGATATTCTCTGCCCCTTGCAATGCCCAGGGATATACACGGCGGCAGAGCAGAAGCAATCCCTGGTTCAGAGCCCTCCACTCCTGCTGAGCATCTGCAGATGCCAGGTTAAATTTTGTCTCTACCACAGTGATCTCAACTGAGGCAAGGTCCTTGCTGTGCTCCATGAGTTCACACTACTCCTGATGGCAGAGACATACAGCATCGGCACCTCACAGCTCTGTGGGATGGGATGGGATGGGATGGGATGGGATGGGATGGGATGGGATGGGATAGATGGAGTGGCATTATTTTTTTATGCAAACCCCTGTGTAGCTCTTTTTGCTTATCTTGATCTGCAGCATCATGACAAGTGGGTACTTTATAATTAGCATGATTAAAAGTGCACACATTGCAGTGGAAGGGAGTGTGTAAATTAGGTGTGAAAGCTCTGCTGCAAGGAGGTGGTGTGCTATGGCTTCTTTTCTTTGCCATAAATGCCTCCATAAATCTAATTCAAACTCTTTCTCCATGGAGGAAGGGTATGAAGCTGTGGCTATTTCAGTGACCAATGTTCCAACATCATTTCCTCAAATAACTTATTAGTAGCTGCAAATATTGTAGCTTATTTCTAACTAATTCAGCAATCAAAATTTTAGACATGGACCATGCACATATTTGTGCCTTCCTCCTGGTTGGAGAGCAGACAAATTAATTTTAAAAATAGCCTAAGGTGGAGGTTTAAGTCATTCATTTAGCAAGGCTCTTTAAAAGCTTTTTTTCTAACCTGCCAAATTATAGGATGGTTATAATTTGTTGAAGTCTTTCAACATTTAAGGAAATGCCTGCTGCATATTGCAGCATGAGCACCCTTTAGCTGAGCAAATGGAGCGTGGGGCTGCGGGAGCAGCCGGGGCTCCGCTGGGGACCAGCGCTGCCTGCTCCATGCCGAGCTTCGGGAATTGCAAAGAGCTCATTAGAAGAAACACTTGCACAAGACTGATTTTTCAATGCTTCTGGATAAAACATATTTGAAGTGCTTTTGTCATACCAAGGGCTCTCTCTCAGTAGAGGTGGTTTATTAAGGTTTGCCATCCAGTGTTCCTTTTATTTTCACCTTCTCCTACCTCTTGTGTTTGAAGGTAAAGAGCATTACACGGAAAGCAGCGCTGCCCAGCAGTGTGATTGCCACCCTCGCTCAGAAACAAAGAGGGCTTCAAGCTGGACGTGCTTGGACCTTAAAGCAAATTTTTATTATTATTTTTTATTTGACCAGCAAAAATCAGCCAGTTCCATAAACTTCTACAGCCATCTGCAGGAGATGCAAATTGTCCCCCAGAGCCGTTGCCCGAGGGGAGGAGCGGGGAGTGATTCAAGCAGTGCTACAGGCTGGTGACTCAAGAAACCTCACCTGGTTCCCAAGAGCAACACTGTGGAGTCAGACAGAGTCTTTGTTTTGGAGCCTCCTCCCCTGCAAAAGCGTGGGGCTGTGGTTTGCCCTGTGTTCGAGGATGCAGAGGGAAAAGGCTGGTGCCCTGTTTGATGGATCTGCTGCTAACCCACTGCTCCCTCTAGCAGCAATGAGGCTTCACAGGGCCAGAGCAGGGCAATATCTACTCATCTGGAGAGGTGGATGAATTGTGTCATGTGCACAGCAGCTCCCTGGAAATGAAAGGGAAGTAGGATGGGTTTGATACGAAAGAAAGTATAGCTCTGTATATCCTTATTATAGCTCACTATTGCTACCTAGATACCATGTAGGATTTTATTTGTTTTATTGCTGTTTCATATCTGTTGGGGTACTTGTCAAAGTTTATTTTGAAATTATTTTGAAAGCAAATGTTTATGCATCTATATAGTTATACTATCTTATACACTGTTTTTACAGCTGAACTTGCAACGCTCAGATATTCTGGACAGAAATGAGTGTCAAGTCTAACTTCAGTCATGCTTCTGGACTTCCACATCTGAATTAACAAATATCCACAAGCCTGCATCCTGAGTATTGCTGGGGTAACATGTTGTCTTTATAGGCTGGGAAATGCCTGTGGTCTTGGGCTTGAGTCCCGCATCCTCTGTTCCCCGCCGTACTGATGCGCAGAGCTGTGGTTATCCAGACCTGGGCACAGCGCAGAAAACTAGGACAGAAAACTCTGTGTGTCTGTTTTACATTAGATCCAACATTTTGGAAGAGTTTGGAGCAAGCCTGGTGTTCGACAGCATGGCTTTGGCTCATTCCTGGACAGGCAGGGTTCCCAGGGCTGGAGCTCACCTCCCCAAACCGAGTTACGTTGCTCTGACCGCATGTGCTGCAGCCGCATCACCCTGGACCCTACAGGAGACACTGTCCAGTGCTGACCTGCCCCGTGTGGCTTGGGGAGCTGAGCCCTGCTGATGGACTTCTTCTGGAAAAGGGTCTTGAACCAGGTAGGAACACCTAGGAAATGTCCCCTCAGATTCAATGACCTCATGGAGAGGAGGAGGTGACTGTGCGAGGTGGGACTCGTTTTTGTGCCAATCCTTTGTTCAGGGTTTTGTGCCATGTCTCTCTGTTTTCTGGTAGAGGGAATAATCAAAACTTATAAATAGGATAAAACCAAGGTGAGGCAAAATGCTGTTGGGTGGTGCTGCACCATATTGATGTGGATGCACACCCCAGGAGAAGTCTGGTATTAGTGTTTCTAACCAAAATCCAAAGTGTGCATACACATGTAAGCCATCATTAGCTTTATTTTTCTAATACTGTAAGGAAATATTTTTGGAACACTGAGTTGAAGAATTTGTTCATTAAACAACAGTAATGAAACTTGATTAGAAATAAATGTCTTTCTAACTAGTCTATTTTTGCTTTATGCCTTCAGTAATTTGAAGAAATTAGTGGGGAACAGCAAATTTTGTCAGTGTCATGAACAATTATACCTGCAATTATTAAATGATTGTTATTAAAGCAGATGATTAAGCTGGCAATTCCTATTTAAGCTGAGTACTAATGATATTAGGGAAGCCAAGAGAAAAACAATGGAGATGATTAGGGATCTTGGTGGGATGTATGGAAGAAAGTAGAATTTTATTTAGCCTAACAAGGGAACTGTTAGAGAGCATTTAATGCAAGTATTTAGTATATTGAAGTGTATTGCAATAACAGGCCCAGTATGAGAGGGAAGGGATCATTCAAGGTTAATGGCAAATGTTAAAACATGTCATTGTGGTTCTTTATTTCTTTAGCACTCAGCTGTGAGCCAGCAAAAACACCTGACCAGTGCATGGGTGGATGGATGAACAGAGAAATGATACAACTCAGAGAAGAGCAGTTTGAATTTAGCACCAAAGGTAGTGGTCGAGTCTGTTGGGTCCCTGTTGGGAGCTTCCCAGCTCCTGGAAGTAGCTGGTGCTGGGAAGGGAGAGGCAGAACCTGGTGCAAGCCCCGACGGGAGACTCAGGGCTGGCCACCTTGCAGCAGAGCAGTAGTAATTCATGCTCTTAATGCTGTCCCTCTTAGTTGCAAATCCTGCTGACCCAGGAGGGAAAGATCCTCCTGCCTCTAACTACAGAAAAAAATATGAAAATATTTGTAACAAAAGTAAATAAGGCCCCTCTTGGGAGTTTTACTTCTGGGCAGCCTAAAAATGAAGAGCTTCCAGGAGGTGTCATCATTCAAAATTTAAATATTCTTCTTCAAGAACTAAGTATTTTCTCAGAAAGCATTTTTATTTATAATCGTGACAGCCCAGTGCAGGACACCAGTATTGCAATGCTCAGCTCTTGCTGACTTCCCCTCACCGTTGCACATGTGGTTTGTGGAATTCCTCCCATCCTAGCTCTGATTTATTTCAATCCATGCTGATTTTAATTCATATTTATTTTGTTGTTGTGTTAATTTCTCTGCCGAATAGCTGAGCACCCTTCAAGGTGGTGACTGGTGAGAAGCAGCGTCTCCCCTTGCCATGGTGTGTCAGCATCTTGACCACTAGTGAGTTAGTTGTGGCTTGGCCAGATGGACTGTTGGTGTGGACCAGTCCAAGAGCAAAGGGCAGACAAGCCATTTTCCTCATTCTCTGGCTGAGGTAGGACAAGAGTCTACCAACGAACATCATAAGATATTGCCACTGTAGAAACAAAGGCTCACCTATTTGCACTCTCCTACTTGGAGAGGCAAAGACCAGAATACATTAGAAAAAAAAAAAAAAATATATATATATATATAAAATTCAGCAAATAAGATCACCATGAAAGCTATTTTTCCCAAGGACCCTGCCAAGGCCTAGCACGTTTGATTCACATATATCCAACTGGTAATGCAAAAGGGTCAAAATGTATGAAGGGAGCTTCATGACTGTCCTCAGCAGCCAGGACAACAGGGATTTCCCAGTGCTGGCTGTTGTGCACAGGGGCCAGGATCCTATGGATTTGCTTGTGACAGAAGGCAGTCACTGGCTGTGACAGTGTGCTCCCCCATGCCCACACCTGATCTTTATTTCCCAGCAGGGGTGACCGTAATGGGTGCTATCTGGTCACGCTAGGTGTGTCCAGATGAGGGGAGATGGATAACAACACAATAGCCAAGGGCTGTCTTGTGCAGCTTGCTCCAACTGCAAGGGGCTTGCTGAGCATGCACCGACCGAAATACGGCTGGAGTGCAAATATGACTATAGGTCAATCACCTTACTCCATCAATAGTGGACAGCCCAGGGGCCACTGAGCTCTCCTGAAATGACAGCGAGCTCCACAACAGGATGTCCCCTTTAGTAGGGACACCTCTCAAGGTACTCCTTGAGGTTGAGAGGTTCCTTGCCACGACAGATCCTCGGTCAGTGACTAATAGCATGCTAAACTGTAAAATCTTAGCTAAGTGATATAGAGGATTGATTGCACATGTATAATCCCTTAGACATAAACGGTTGATCAAGTCTGGGACTAGGATTGGATCTAGCTGCGCCTAGACTCCTCTCTGAGAAGGAGTTTAGAAAGCCAGGGGGTCCTTTCCAAAACCTTCTGACTCAACGGGAGGGTCTCCCTGGCAGTTTTGTCTGACCCCATCCTCTATGCAGTAAATAATCAAGTGAACCTCCCCATTGAACCCTGTTAAATGAATGTCGCGTTAACCTTTGAACTTTGTTAATTCACTTTTTGATATCAATAAACATATTATTATATCTCTCTTACGAGTGAAGTGCATAACTTGCTCTGACCCCCCATCACCCGCGACACTGGTGCTGTGGCCCATGCCACTGCATCGCTCACCTGTGGGCCAGAGAGGACTCGAGGATTCCTGCATTATAAATTCACATCGTGTTTTGTTCCTGAAGGTAAGAACCCAAACGTGTTTAAACGATGATCAGCTCCGTTTACTCCAGGGTCTGTGCAGAAAAATAAATTATGCCTCAGATTAGAGATCAGGGATGAGCAAAGTAAAAACTCATGTTTTCCAAATGACCTCAGCTCCAGTGGAGAGATTAACAGGCAGCATTGGGATGTCTCCATTATACAGATCTCCACCTAATGGTTCCAGCTAGACCGAAATATTTTCTTTCTACTGCTGTAGAACAGATGAAACTCTACTAGAGGAAAATAATGGATATTAACTTTCAAAAGGATGGTGATTTGGGCTGAAATAAAATTCCTGTGGTTGACAATATGTGCTGGAGTTATAAGATCAAGTAGTGAATTACTTATGAAATTGCTACAGGGAGGTCTTTGAAGCAGTGACTGGGGGTAAAGCATGCCATAATATATTTAGCAACTGCTAATGCAAATTGCAGAAGAAGAGAGGAGGAGAGGAAAATAAATTAACTCTCTAAAATGCTGTTGAGTATTTATGGGGAGGTAATAGGTTTCCTGACACTTCTTACGAGAACCTGATCATTAATCCTGGAGTTCTGGAGAAATGCCAGTTCAGGTAATTGTGGTCTCTCAGCCCGAGTCGCAGTTATGCCAGCTCCAAGCCCCTCCACCACACAGAGAAGCACTTCCCACCTCTCTTGTGCCCTTGGGTCATTTGCATGCCAACCACTCTGAAGTTTTCTTGGTGTTTTAGCACCCTTGAAGATTAAGGGTAAAATATCTGTGTTCTTGCATGGCACGTGTTGGTGTTTCCCCCGTCTCCCCACCAGCAGTGCCGCAGTCAGTCCCTGTGTGGGGCTGGAAGCTGGGGTCAGCTGCAGAGGAGGCATCGGGTGCCTTCGCTGGCCTGACTTGGCCAAGCAAGTGATGGGCTCATTCCTGAGGGGGGAATTTCTACCAGTCCTGGGGGTTTTGGAGCTGATGGGAGTTCAGATCATTAAGGAGTCTGGTTGCCACTCTCCCTAAAGGGCATGGGCTGATGAGGCAGAGAGGAAGAAGTCATTGCTTCAGCATGAGAAAGCCCCTGAGAGCAGCTCCTGTGACAACGTCCCTGGGCCATGGGAAAGGAGTTTGGCCCCATTCTCTGTCTGGGCTCCCTGTTTTCCCCGCACTGAGCTGCTTTGTCTGCTGCATCTGCTGCTTTCTGCCCAAAAATTCTTGGTGCTCTGCTGGAGAAGATGCACTCTTTGGGAGAAGATCAGAGGCAGTGGCAGGGATGCCTCATGTGGTGCAGGCAGCTCTCACCCAGGCTGGAGAAGAGGGTGCACAGTCATGGGTGGCCAAGATCTGCCAGATGAACACCCGTCCCTGCACAGGCTGGTTAGAGATGGGGAAGCTGAAGGCGCAGTACGATATCTGAGGGGCGGAGGGCAGTGGAGGACGAGTTACAGAGGAAAGCTCACTGTTACTTCCATGAGCTCCACTCCTCACAGGTCCCAGGTACCTCCATCAGCTGCAGCTTGCGGGGGCTGTGATTTGAGTCAGCTGCTTCTCAGAGTTACACATCCTGTGTATGAATATGGCCCTTGTGTTACTTTTATGTTGAAATTCAATCATTTTTACATCACTTTAGCTATGAAACAGACTGACATATCTGTTCAGGTCTAGATAGGATTACCTGAAAGGTAACATAGCTCCTCAAAGCCATAAACACTGAGCTAAGTATTTGCCTTAGTTGAGACCTGACATACTCTGCAAAATATTCTCACCCCTTCTGCAGGCAGACAAGCTCTCCAACGGACACTGTCTTTATTTCCTGCATGGATTTAAAATACCTTAATCTGAATTATTTACGTTCTTTTAGGACTTGGTCATTGTGATGCATCTTCAGTGACTTTCAGCTTTCCAGGATGACCACGCTGTACTTCACACTACCCTGGTGAACGTGAGCTGCGTAAACATGCTCTTCCGCTGCAGCTTCAAAAAAAGGAGATAAGAAATAATTTCCCATTAATCTGAAATAGTTTCTTACACTTTTTTAAGTGAACAAGACAAACAATTTTAATAACTTTAACTTCTTTTCTAAAGGTCTATGTGAAAATATTATTTTGCAATATTAAAATTAACCATTTCTGTGCTGGTGGGAATTTCTCAGTCACTGAAACAGTTCAGTGTAACTAGTATGAAATTGTAAATTATCTTGGTTAACTTCTTTTCTTCTTTTTTTTAAAGGAAAATGCTGAGAAATTACTTGCCCAGCTCAGCTTTAATAACAGACCAGCTACTTCATAAGCAGGTGCATGCAAGGCTGGAGTGCCTACAGGACACTCAGCCACATCTGTGCCTGGTGAGCTGACTTGTGCTGAGCCTCATCACCTGCACCTGGCGATCTGCGAGATGCCCCTTGGCTCCTCCAGCCCCTTCAGTTGCCCTCTGGCACTGGAGCTGTGGGTCGGGCACACGAGTGGGTCTAACAGCATCCGCTCAGGCCAGCAGCATCCCTGCCGCTTGCACCAGGCTCACACTCAGACCCCCGTACAAAAAGTGAATATTGACCCTCATCCAAATGTTGCTGTGGTGCCTTGAATCCCTGATTTTTATTTTCAGTCCCAGCATGATGCAATAACTATTTCTCACACAGGTTCTTAAAAAGTCTGACCACTCCAAAACTCTTGCTTAATGTCTTTCCACCCAAGAAAATGCCATTTCTGCATTTAACATCCCCTCTCCAGAAGCACTGCTGCTGAGAACACCTCGGTGGTACTGGCCACTGCAAATTAATTAGCATCTGATTTCATGCTGCAGAAGACTTCCTAGAATAACTGATGTAAGAACAGACAGCTGTGATATAAGAAAATGCTCTACATAATACAATTAATAACTGGGGCACACTTAAAGCAACAGTGTGTGACTCGCACCTTGTGAACGCGCATGCAGCCTGAGCCTAGTCTGGGCACAGGGGTCTTCATGATGTCACTCTGCAGGAGAAACACTCAGCTAGAGAGGTTATCTCGTTGGGCCTCTGCCTCCTTCCTTCTATCTCAACGCTCCCAAAGGGACCCTCTGCAACAGTTTTCAATTGCCAGGACTTCCATTTCTCGATTCACACGGTATGACCAGCAGCATCAGCATTCACTGCAGCTCCACCAGTGAAGTGAGGCTCTGTGCTCCCAGGAGAGCTGGGAGCAGATGATGGCTTACTCCAAAGTCAGCTGTGGCATCTGCCTGCAAACACAGAGCTGGACCAGCTAAGTGAATTGAATGACCCAGAGGGTTGATGGGGGAGAACTGGAGTCTGGGTTCAGATCCAACTTCACCTGGAAGCCTCAAAAAAAGCCTCCAGTTTTGTTGGGTGATTTATAATAGAGGCAGCCAAACCTCCTGCTCTTCAAGCAAAGTGCCAAAATCACTCGTGGTTCCTGATGATACAGATGTACAGTGCCCTCCTGGGTGGGCAGCTAGGTGCCAAAGGGTCATGGGCAGTGACAAGGGCCCCCAGGGACAGGGCAGGGCATCATCTCACTCCTGTAGCTGCTGCACAAGCACAGCCTGCTGCAGTACATGAGGTAGCCCAAGCTGTGAGAGTGACTGCTTCCAGGCACAGGACTGCAGCCCTTGCTTGCAGCAGACTCTTTCCCTTTGTCCTTGTCTGCCTTGCACCTTCTTGCAAGCCCTGAATGCACTCTGAAGAATTATAAATCAACAAAAACCAGCGTGTTGCAGAAGTTCAGTATCTTGTTGGCAGATTATAAGGCTGTAACTACCATGAACAGATGTAAGCATCGAGTTTTATTTCAAAACAACTTTCATAGAATCACAGAATCATTAAGGTTGGAAAAGACCTCTGAGATCATCCAGTCCAACTATCAACTCATCACCACCATGTCCACTAAACCGTAGCCCTGAGTGCTACATCTACATGTTTCTTGGCACCTCCAGGGATGGTGACTCCACCACTTCCCTAGGCAGCCTGTTCCAATGTCTGACCACTCTTTTGGAGAAGAAATTCTTCCTAATATCCGACCAACCTCCCCTGGCATAACTTGAGGCCATTACCTCTTGTTCTATGGCTCGTTGCCTGGGAGAAGATACCAAACCACCTCGCTACACCCTCCTTTCAGGTAGTTGTAGAGAGTGATAAGGTCTCCCCTCAGCCTCCTTTTCTGCAGACTAAACAATCCCAGTTCCTTCAGCCACCCCTCATAAGACCTGTGCTCCAGACCCTTCCCCAGCTTAGCTGCCCTTCTTTTGGACAACTTTGGTGCTCCCTGTGCCTGTTGGAACTAATGCATGTCTATAATCTGCCAGTGACTATATACACATGCTGCTGAACTGGTGCTTGCACCCTAATCCAGATGCACATTGTGTCCTCTGGATGTACCATGGTGCTGCCCAGAACTCAGCGCAGCAAATAAATGCACATATTCTTCCACAGCCAGAAAGCAGAGGTGCTGTAAGCCTGGGATTTGCACAGTGCAGGGGCCAGTCTGGTTTTGATTTTGCACGTGGCTTTCACTGTTTTCCACGGAAAATAAACTTCCACTATTTCCCTACCACACCCCAATATCTCTGGGTACAAATGCCAGATACGTGACCTAATGCAGTGCTGTGCTACCAGATCCGGAGGCAGAGGTTTTGCAGCACCCCAGGCTGATGCTCAGGCACTGTGACGCAGCTGCCAGCATCTCTTGCATGGTCACCATCCTGCTGTGGGGAGAGCCAGGCTGGAGAGGGACAGTCAAGCCCTGCCACACCACCTCCACTCTGTGCCAGGCTAAGCAGTGCTAACAGAGGTAATCCTGAGCTGCTAAATTTGCCCCAGGGTCTTTCCCTTGCCATGATAGGTCATGCTGTGCTCCTTGAGTGCAAAGCAGGAGACTCCCCCTGGTCTTCTTGCTGCAAAGAAAATGCTGCCTTGGGAATGGAAGGTTCAGGCCCAAGAAGAAGGGGAATAAACCACCTAGCTCACAGAGGCACAAATACATTTGTTTTCTATCATATTTTAACATCAAAACAAAATTCTCCCGAGGTGGATGGCTTGCTTATTCGTTTTGCTACCTGAACAACCACAGACACCAGTCCAGACTCCACAAGTCTGCGTTGCATCAGAGGCTGCAGCTGAGAAGGTCTCCAGCTCAGTGAGTGCTCGGTTGCATGACCACAACCATGTTACACTCCTGGAGAGGCCTGCAGGGAGGAGTGGAGATGACCAGAGCTCTTCATCACCTTCCATCCTCTTCATTCACAGCTTTCTGGTCTTTAGGAGTTCCCTGGTCAGGCTGGGGCTGACTTTGCCTTGCACCAACCTCCAGCATATTTCCATGGGCTGACAACAGCAATTCAGACATCTGTGCTGTATTGCTGCTTACCATCTCCCAGCCTTTAATTTCATCTTGAACTCCATGGGACTGGGTGAAACTGCCCTGGGAAAAGGTGTCCTACAAACCATCATGCTCATGTCCCAGGGCAGGTTTTATCAATTTTCCTTTGAAATGTCTGGCATTGGTTGCTCAGAGGCAGACAGGAGCCTGGACAAGGTGTTGGTCTGTACATCAAAGACTGCCCTGCAATAATAGATTTTAATGTTTTAAAGAACTGCTGGTTACATCCAGGTGCATACAGTGTACGCTTACAGCTTCTCCACAGAATTACCAGAAGGAAAACCAAAAAGGAGACAAGTATCTGGGGTCAGCTTTCTGTTTGTTTTCTTAGGACACTGGCTGAAATCTCTCTATTAAACCAAGCATCCACTGCTTGCAAAACCACAGGCTGTTATGAAATTTTGAGTGGAAGGAGGTCAGCAGAAAGACTCCAGTGAGGGTAAATCAAGCTTAAATTAGACATGGTTTTTGGTTTGTGGCAAAACTCTGGAGAAGAAATTCCAGAAAAAAGTTTTAAAGTGTAGAAAATGCTCCCCAAGATTTCAGGAGGTCACAGAAGTAATGAGGGGCCAAGTGCTGCATCCACAGCAAGCCCTTCCTCTAAGGAGCCCATGGAAAGGAACGTGTGCTTGTTGATTTACAAAGTGAGAAACATTAAAATCAGAGTCTTTGTCAGGCAACTCAAGACTTAATATTAGGCATGAACAACATTTGTAACCATCACCTTAGAGGACAGAGCAGCCAAATGAGGATTAAATGATAAATTTTGCTGTTTACAAGGTACAGTGCTTATTCCCAGGTGCGAGGACTTGAACTGCATTAGAAAACACTCACCATCTCATAAAATAAATGCCCTAATTTGTCTTTTTTTCTCACTGGTCTTTAAAAACTGATTACAAATAGATCTTTTCTTTCTGCCTTTCTCTTACGTCCTTTCAGACAATGGCCTGTCCAAGGGCATCTCTCAGCTACAGCTGCTGCTACCTGCAAGAGAATATAGAACAGGCTTCACCTCCAGGCATCACCTTGGAAACAGCAGAGCGGCTTTATGCAGTGTCCAGAGAGCAGGATGCTTTGCAGGGAAATGAAAAAGGCATTGCCCTTCTCCAAAGTGCTCTCAATCTGTTGTTTATAGTAGGTAACAGTACCCAGGTGGATGCATATTGGCGTGAGCTGATGCTCGGGGCCCTCAACCTTGACTCCACAGCCCTGAGCACAATGGGGTCAGAGGGGCAAGCATGCTCAGGTGCACAGTTCTCCGTTCCCTGATCTGGTGTTGTTTCAAAGACTTGCATTAATACTGGTGACAGAGGTCTGTCAAGCATATGTCTCACCACCTCTTTTGTTGTCACAAGGAGGAGACTTTGCACTGCGTCAAAATTTTCTGCACCGCGGAGGGAGCCCGTGGCTGTTGCAGCAACGCAACTCTAATTACAAGGAGTCGCATCGTGCTAAAATAAATCACATCCTTCCCTGGCTGATGTCACTGTGGAAAGGAATGGCTTCATAGCCTGCAAATCCCAGGCTGGTAATGGACAAAATGGTAATGCATGCATTCAGCTTCTGATGGAAAGGGCTTATTCATTAAAGGCAAAACATAAAAGCAGTATCAATCCCTGCAGAAAAAATACAAAAGAGTGACACGGACACTTACAAAACTGTAGAATAAAGTCAGGCTGTTGTTTCCTTCTTCCTTTAATCACACCTTTTCCATGCAGCCTGGTATTGTCAGCCACCCTCACTCTGTGCACACAGAATAACTCTGCTGACTCCCACAGGGATGGCTGCAATGTCTCCGAGATGTTCTGGCCACCCCAGAGATCATTTTCAATACACTGCCATAAATAAGGCAAAGTAAAGGTCAGGGGAGGCACCTGTGGCATAGGTTAGTCTCGTAGCATTTGTCCTGCTGCAAACCAAGGGGATCCTGCTTGTTTTATCTAATTACCAGGGAATTTTGCAAGAGCCATCCCATGCAAAAAGGATGATAGAGCCAGGAGAGATGCCACTGTGCCAGAGGAGTGTTGCAGCCTGTGGTGACACTACAGCTATGTGTTCCCCTGACTGCATTGTGTTTCTCATGAACTGAGGTGTACTTTGTAATATATTCACAGCAAAACACAGTAATGGGGATGCTGGTGAGAGGGAAACCAGAAAAATAGCAGAAGATCAGCAGAGATTGTGTGACCATGGGTCAGAGTGAGGGAGCACTAATTGTCTTCAGCTTGTCAGCTGTGGTATTTGTACACGCTTTATTTCTAGAGGTGATACAGGGATGCTGCAAGAATAAGGACCACTCCAGCATGCAGGTAGGAGGGTGCTTTTGCTAAAGGTGAAATGTTTCAGTGAGCTCCTGACACTGAAAAGACATTTTCCTCCATGTTTGGCCTTGACAAGACAGAAAAGCCACCTGGGTCAAAAGTGGAGGTGCTGCACCTGGAGTGGAAATGGAGCTTTTCCAGGGTTTCTGCTCTCACAGCCCACCCTGGGAGATGACACCATGTAGCCTTCAGCAGTCTGCACTGCCAGCTGCCGAAGGAGGGAGGCAATGCCTCCTGGTGCCAGTGGCATCAGTAAAGACAGGCAAAAGCCAAAGCACAACTTCCCGTCATGGCTGGAGGCAAACAGGGCGCTGGGACTGAGGACACAATTTCACAGAGATAAAGCCAGGAGAAGCTGTCACCAGCTGATGTACCAGGGCTGTGCATGTGTTGGTGGTCCCTCTGTATCCCCCTGAGCCTCAGAGGGAAGATGTGGCCACTCAGAGCAATTCAGCCATGCAGGATGGGTAGAAACCATAAAGCAAGCAGGTTCATTTACTACCTTGACTCTTGCAGGCTGCCTCGGGCTGAGAAAAATCGAATGATCCACAGAGAGTGAAGCAAATGAAAACATATAAACATCTGTCTCATGCTGGCCGAGGGTCCAGGAAAAGCAGCTCATCTGCATCTCAGGATGATGGAGGCACCAACAGAGCCTCGGGCCTTGGTAAGTTATTGCATGTGACAATAGGAATGAAGTGAAAATCATTAATTGACTTTGTTATTGGGCAAAGCAGAGCTCTTTTATCAGAACAAGGTAAGTTCACAGGGAAAATAACCTTTTTATTTACAGATGTTCAGATTTTTCAGCTGAAGGCCTCAGCTTGAAGATATGTGCAGCCATGCACAGCCTCCCCGGTATGGCAGCAAAGCCAGGACTAACTTCCCCAACAGTGGTTAAAACTGGGGGGAAAAGAAGAGAGAATGGGTGCTTGGTGTTGCCATGGTTACTGTGAGGCTGGACTTGCTGAGAAAGAACAGAAGGTTACAGTAATTTGGATGTATCCTAAGCATTAGTTTTTAAGAAAATGTTTCAATTTTATATTTTTTAAAGAAAAAGGTTTCATCTGGTGCAGAGGGGCCATGGATGAGCTCACATCTTGCAGCGAGGCATTTTGAGATTACTACTACTCTTACCTGTAGTGCACAGACCTGCAAAGCCCATGGGCTGCCTTTGCACATGGGCTTAACAATGTGAAAAAAGGGATAGCTCAAAACCTCAACACTTTTCTTTGTCCCCTTTGCCATTTGTTCTTCTCTTTTCCATGGGCTGCATTTTCTGTGCCATCTTCTCCTCGTTTCTGCTTCCTCACCCTCACCTCTTCCCTTCTCAGCTGCTGGAGAATCTTGACGGCTTCTCTTCAGGAGAACCTCACTGCAAATGAAGTCCCAGAAACATCTCCAAAAATTCACATCTTCCTTTCTTCCCTCCACTTGCTACCTCCCCTCCCATGACACTCGCTCATGGGACACTCACCTGCTCTCCCTGGCCCACCCCCTCGTTCTTTTGGGAGTTGCAGCCCGTTGAGTTCACCAGTTTACCAGCCTTTTCGGGGGTACACCTTCCACAGCTGTAATGTTTCCTTCATTTTCTTCTCACCACATCCAAGCCCACTTCGTGCTCCTGGCCCAACAACTTCTGGGGACTCAGCAGCTCTTCTCCCCGACTATTGCTTCACTTCTCTGCTTGGCCAGGTGGAAACAGCTTCTCCTCTCCTTATTTCTTCTGACACAGGACACAGCAGCTTTGATATAACCACCTTCTTCCTCTCCTTTTTTTCTCAGATTAGGCTTTTTCATATGAGGCAGCAAACAAATCCAAACTTGATCCTGCCTTGGCCCAGAGCTGAACCCAAATACATTGAGGTTTCTCCACCAAAGCACAAAAGCCCTTCTGGTCCCCACAACAGGCAGCTATTCAACACCGCGTCCTAAACGTCACAGGCGGATTGCGCTGTGTCCTAAGGGATGCGCTTCTCATCCCTCCTCCACTTCCCCTCTTCTTTCTGTTCTTACCACTAATTACAGCTGGGCTTAGGCAAAGCCTTCCTTGTGCCAGACGTCCAAGGGTAACAGGAGGAAAATACTGTAAAAGCTCACCCAAGTGAACAGGCACAGCCGAGGAGACTTCTCGCCGTTTAACAGCAACAGTGGGAGCTTTTGCCAATTTTATGCAGAACTTAAACAAAGGGTCAGTGATATTCTCCAGAAAACAGGGTCGCATTTTAAAACCGGTGAGAGTAAGAAGATTTTACTTTAACAGCTAAGAACATGCTCAGCATGAACTCAGGCAGATCTATTTCCCTGAGTTTTAGGCAGACCAGTGTCTTACGGAGTGGAAAGTGCTGCAGCTCCTTTGGCTTAATGTGATGGTGTTCAGACTCCAGCATCTCACCCTGGGTGGGGAAACCGGGACTGTGGTCTTTTTGTAAGGCTTTAAGAGTGAAAGCACTAAGGAAATACTACATGGAGCTGGTAGAACTAGAACGGTTATTAAATTGCTATGAGATAGTGATTTAGTATTTTATTGCCATGAAAAAAAAAAAAAAGTTTTTAAACTACTTTAATAAATGCTGGAGGGATGATGCTTTAACCAGCTATCACAAATCCTGTGACAAGGCAGTGGATATAGAATGGCTTACTGCAGATCTGAATCACCTGAACATTAAGCCTTCCTAACACAGGATGACAAAACAGAGAGTACAGCTTTTCAAGTGTTCCCTATATTAGATACCACTTCTTAGATTGTTTTATAGTGATTTGACCTGTGCCAGTATAATTCCACTGACTTCTTACATGGTGTCACTGAAGGAGAAAATCATGGTTTAGTTCAACTACAGCAGCTTTTTTTACAGATCAGCCTACTTTATAGATCAGATTTATATGTCCCTTACAATCTTCAGTGATTTATTCTGGAAACAGTAAATACCATGCTGGAGAGGCTCAGAAGGAAGATTTGCACAATGATTTTTATTTTCATTTTAACCAAGGGAAACTGAGGCCAAGAAGGTTAAAAAAATAGTCCTGGTCACACAGGATATTGGGCAGAAAAGGAAATTTAACCCAGACCCTGTATGTCCTGAGCTAGAGCACAAGCAGCAAGTGACATCCAAGGGGTAACCTGGGCTAGATCGATTTCTAAAGGGTATCCTCAGTAGAAAGACATCTCCCAAGAAACACATTTCTGGCAGCCCTTCCCCTACCAGCTTTCTAAGCCTTCAAGCTGCCAAGAATGAATTGCTCTCTTTGACAAAGCTTTTGAATTCATTCAGGCTGAATCTGCTGCCCCTTCTGGATTTGAGCTATTAACCAGTATTTTTATCTAAAATGCATCTGACTATCACAGACCCTTAAATAAAGACATTTTCTACTTTTTCTCTTTTGTACTTTGAAGCAAATAAAATTTCCTGAAATGTAGAGATGACCCTTCTTTAAGAAGTGCAGGATTTTCAAGTAAACCTTTAGCATAGAGTACTTCTCACAGAAACACGTTATTTTACTGAAGCACACGATGTAGTGGTTTTATATACCATTAATTTGCAGTCATGTAATGAAATATCTCTTCTTTGTTCCAGCTCATTTCTAATTTAGTCACCAAGAAGTAAAAGAATTTTGAGAATAAACCCATCTCTTATCTGGCACAAAAGCAATGTCATATTTTTAATTTTGAATGAGATGACTAAAAGTGCTTCATTAGCCAAAGACAGGGAGCTGTTATATGGCCTGTAGAAGCTGAAATGAGACAGAAATAAGTATAAATAAAGTTTTTGTAATGAAACTCAGCTACAGCCTGAGTCCCTTGACTTCAGTTGGCATGAACTGCCTACAATAATGTAGACATTTTAAAAGGGTGAAGAGAAAATTTCTCATTTCTCACTCAGCCTTGACTCAGGTATCGATTAGCCAGGATGGGGAAAATTTACCCTTGAAAAAATCTTTTCTGACTATTTAAAGTAGCGGCACTGTGTCACTGTTGCTCAAAATTATTTGGGCACCATCCTGGAGGGAACTGGGAGAAGGGGGATGAAGACTTGCACAGAAGAAGAAAGAAAGATGCTGCTTTTATGCCCAAGCTTGCTGGTATTTGCCAGGGGCATCAAACAGGTGAAAATCAATGGAGTGACCCAGCTGTATTTACAGAACCTTTCCGGCTGTATTTACATGCTCTGCCTTGATGTTCTTTATAAAACTGGTAGGGTTACATGTGGTAAGATGTTTGCAATGTCCAGTCTTTCCTTGTTCCACCTCTTTCCCAAACACATGGCACGTGGTTGATGGTGTGAAGGTGGATGCTTTAAAAATAAACGGTGGTGTACAACTGTGCCTTGATTTCTCTCCAGAGTTAAAGGTATGCTCAAATGTGGATGCTAAATGTGACCAGAGGGGTTAAGTTCCTTCTTATCTGTATATGTGAACAATCTGGTGCATGTGGCATTTTTACTACTTCAAAATAAATTAAAAAATAAGGTCAGACTAGCAAAAGCCCTGAAACCCAGCAACCATACACCTCTGCTAACGGTTTGTGCCCAGAAACAGCGTACGTTAACAAGCCCGTGTCCGCTGAAGCTTTGGATATTGCTGTTGCACTTGACAAGTCTGATACTGAAGTGGCTCCGAAAATGTCTCTGCTGGCCTTGCTAATGCAGAAACTGCCTCCTTGCACTTACAGAAATGCCTCCTGCAAGCACGTACTGTGCAAACACGTCAGTGTTTATTAAATCTGGAGCTGAGATGTGGAGCGGCCTCAGTCTCCTCTGAAACCAAGGCAGACCCCCTGCAGAATCAGCTCTTAGATGGTAAATAATGCTATATTCTCACTCTTTGTCAAGTAAATTCCCTTTCCCTGGCAATTGCACACTCTTGGAGTGATGCCAGCCTTATCCAAATGTGACTTACCCTTTGGGGAATCTCCTTGAATATTTTCTGTCACAGGGATGAGAGAAGCTCAGAATTATGACACCCTGTATTCATATAAATAGCATGAAATGGTTGTTTACAGCAAACTGCTTATCAATCCAGCAAAAAGCCCCACTGTGCAAATGATCTGAAGTGGTTAGAATAACAGGTAGCTCTTAAAGGACCTGCAGCTGAAACCCAGACGTATTTATTCTTCCTGCTATGAGGTTTCTGGTGCTCAGCATCTTTCTGGATTGCATCATTATATTAACTGCTGAAGTTTCCTGAGGATTAAAAGACCTGGTTTGGACTTTAGGAGACAAAATGGAAATTATTCAACAATCCAGGGGCAAGCCCAGTCAGTCCCAATAATCTCATCAAGCAAACTAAATATTTAAGTTGAAGTACAGATGCTTGTTGTGGTAAGGAATTTGGTCTGGACTGGAATTTCACAGCTGGTTTTGGTATCTTTGATCTTGGACCAACCACCAGCCTACAACACCCCAGGCTTGGAGGCATCTCAGTGAGGCCACCTCTGAATCTCAGTCTTCACTGAAATATGCTGCTCTGTGAGGAGTGGAAATAAAGTTACCTATGGGGTTGGACTCTGCATCTCCACATTCCTTTCCTTCCCCTCCCAGCCCTCACATTTCCTCTCTGCCTGGCCAGGCAAGCGGCAGCACCTTTTATGCTGTGCTTGAAGCTACACATGGGCTGGCTGGCCAGCAGGTTCTTGCCTCTCGTTACAGATAAGAGACTGAAAGTGTTTTGCCATTTGTGGGGCTACCCTGGGGATGTGAAAGTTAATGTCTGCCTAAAATGTGTAGGATAGCATATCTGGGGGACCTCTGCCTCTGTCAAATGGGACTGAAAGTGATCAGTGGATTAAAAAAATCCTTAAGCAGGTCACTGAGACAAGGTGGTAGCATACATGTTGGTTTCCTTTGCAGTTAGAAACAGTGTTTTTCTTGTAGAAATCAGCTTTTCTAGCTTACTTCTCTTTTAGTGCTTAAAGTGATATGTTCTTCTGAGGCCAAAAACCTCACCCAAACATGGGATGTGTCTACCACATGGCATCGAGTGATTCAGATTAACCTGTGGCAGAAGCAAAAGCAGCAAAACTTAGTTTTGGTGCCTTGTCCTCCACTGTGTCATGCAGCTAAAGCATCGTGGTTTGGTGCGAGGTGCCTGCACCACAGCCTAGGGTGGCAAAGGTGACAGGCTCATGGGGGTTTGAATCCATTCCTGTAGAGGAGCTAGAGGCTTTCAGTGGACCTCTTCTCTCTCAGACTCTGCTCAGAGTAGGGGTAGAAGTAATGACTTGCACATTGCAGAAGACCTGGGGAAGAGAGAGGCAGAGATCAAGAACATGAAACACCCAGGATTACCACCAGCTTCATCAGGGCTTGAGCAGGGCACAGTGCTGTGCCATAACAGCCAGTACCTTGCCATACCTTCAAAGCTTCCTCAAAGTGAGTGTCCTGTGTTTGCTCCACAAAGCCTGCTCACATGAAGAACATGACTCCCACTCGTTCAGCCCCACCATGAGATCTACAGGCACTGCTCCTCACCAACTTTCTTGCTTGGATTTGATCCACATGTTGCTTTCCTATCTTATTCTCCACCCACCCCATCATAAAGGATGGGCTGAGCCTTCACTTTGCTGTCATCCCTTCCCTCCTCCTGGTCAGTCATTCCCAGGGAAGCACCCACACACTCCTCATTCCATTAGCAGGGAAGCTGTCAAAACATGAAATGAAGAAGGAGCATGCTGCAGGTGAAACTGGGCTTCCTGAAGCAGACAACACTGCAGGTGTGGCTAGCCCAGCCCAAATGGCCTTTGCATCACTAACGCTGCAGTTTTCCTCTGCCAGGAAAGGCCATATCCAGCAAAGTCTGGGCTGCAGAGGAGCTGATAACATTTTCACAAGGACAGGAATTTGCTTCCTCAGTTGAACTTCTTCTGTGACCGTGTGTTCTCCGTTACTCAGTATTTTGGTTGGGACCAGAGAACTTTTAGAAAACATCTTGTCATCCAGCAACTAATTTGGGGGCATCTTAATAATAAGTAAAATTTTAAGAATTATGCTGAAGGTGGCAAGGTGAATGAGACTTTTCTGGGCTTAAAGTCAGGGGTTGGAACTGGATGATCTTTAAGGTCCCTTCCAACCCTAACCATTCTGTGATTCTATGTAAGTCTATGACTGCAGCATCCTAAGGACTCGCTTCTCCACTTCTTTCTGTTCAATCAGGATGGCCAAAAGATGCTGTCTGTGACTGCTGTGAATGCCCCAGTGTCATGCTGGTGGAGAAGCGTTGCTATCCAGGACTCCCTCTCTCCTGCCATCAAAGAAAGGTGGCATGAGCCCATAAAACCTCTGTTATTCTGGGTTCAACTGCTTACAAATGGCAATCAAAATTCATTAACTTGATTACTCAGAGATAAGCAGAGGGAAACTGGAAATTTTTATCCCTTTTCTCTACTGGGTTTCTCAGACACAGGGTAGAAACCTGTGTGATCCATAAGCTCTGTTGAGCATCCCCATGTTATGAAGGTATCTGCTACTAAAACCACAACTCAGTGACAGGGAAAAATTATTTGGGATATTTTGAGGAAACAGCTGACAGGAGAGCAATGAGATACTCTTTTTTTTCCCTGTGGTGATAAATTTGAAAGCCAAAGAAGCAGAAAGATAAACTGTAAGAAAGTCTCACAAACTCCATCATTCATTTTGATGTTAAAAAGCTCCAAATCAACAAGTGCAAAAGCAGAACATGCTCCTATCGCTACAAATCACAACGACATCAGATATGTGCTTATAGGTGCTAACGGCTGCCAGGAGGCATGTTCTGATCTTTCAGCTGTCATACTCCAGATTAAAACTGATGGATGGATTTAACATCTTTTAAAAGGTGAAGGGAAATGGTCAAAAGAGCCACAAACTGTGTTATAAAGCAGTAGCTGGAAACAGGAGAAACACTACTAGAATAATTCTGAACTGGCAGAGGCAGAACCAACGCAAAATGCTGGGAGACCTCTCAGGGAATGGTTGCCAGTGCTTAATTTTAAGGGTTGTTGGCAATAATGACGGCAGCAGAAGGCAGAGAAGGTGAACATCCCTGGTGATTGTGGCAGCAGGGTGCTTGGGCTCCTTGAGGCATGGAGCTGCTGGGCAGGTGGGACTGGAAATTGTGAGCAAGGAAACTGCCGCTGTAGCTTCCTACTGCGCAGGGACTTTGTGAATAGAAAAGATCACACTATGGAAATATCCTCTTCATGCCCCAGCACACCAGCAAAGCTCCGAGTGTGTAGGTTAACACCTGTGCTGAAAGGTGGAAATTGGATTTTTTTCTGAAACTCTAGCTCAGAGATGAAACTTCATTCTCTGTACCTTTATTTTAAACATTTTGAAGCATCTGAGGGCAGAGGTGTCCCAGCTGCTCTGCTCCATTTTGAACTGCTGCTGGTATTGCTGGTAGGACATCTCTCAGCTGCATGCCAAGGACCCGCAGGTATACCTGTTCTTTGCTTTATAAAAAGCCTTGCTAGAAGAATGACACTGCTTGCATCATTCTTCAGTTGGAGTCCCACCAAGCAACCAAAAAACTTCCTGAACCAAAGCCAATAAACTGATAACCTTACCCTGAGAACATTTTTTTTCTTTGAAAAGGAGGCAGTGGCTACCACTGTATGAAGGCCATCCAGGAACTTCTTGTCAATATCCATCATATGAAGAAGGAGCTCAGATACTTTGGCATTGGGTATGAGAACTGGAGGTAAGCTGATTAAAAGGCACTCCGTGTAGATGCACACTGTAATGCTGTTCCACCATCCGTGAGCCAGTTTGTGATCACGATGCTATTGCTGTGTGACCACAGACAGAGTTCCTCTGTGAGACCTCAGTCACCTCCAGGTGCTTTCCCAGAGAGTGGGGGGATGTGAGTTTGGTAGGTGGACCATGGACGGGGTCTCTCACTGTTACGATGATCCTTCAATCAAAGTGATAGGAATGCAAGACTGGAAGAGCCCTGTCTCGTCTCATGTCATGCTGTGGCAAGGCCCAGAACAGTCAGTGCTCTCAACCCAATCCAGGGAAAAGACAGACCAGCTTCTGGAGGTGAGTTACCTGGACCTCTAGTGCCACAGCTCCTGTCAACACTCATGTGAGGTTAAGTGTCTGGGCTCAATATTTTCTAACTGTTTTCACTTCTGTGTAAATACACCCTTTCCTATGCCCACGTGCGTGCCTGTTCACTCTCCTGTAGAGAAGGCTTTTTAGAAAAATGAACTTGCCATTAAAATGACAGCTTGTTGGGCAGCAGAGACAAATTAGTGCTAGCTGCAGAATAATTACATTGACAAATTGCTTGAGTTGTATAATGTTAATGTCAATGAAAAGCCCTAGGTCCTCAGGAAAACTGTAGCGATATGGAAAAAAAGGAGTGAACACCAGGATCCCAAAGTAAGTTTTGGAAATGTAAATAAAACAATAGTTTGGTGAATTGAGGTAATTAGAGAACAGTGGAGAACAGAAGGACAATTTTAAACTCTTCACAGGATGGCCTTGCACATGAGCTGTTCCTTTGACTTCAGTCTATTGCTAATGTCACTAAGTAGCATTTGCAGAATTGGGAACTAAATGCATAATTAAGAACCCCTTGAAACTAAAGAAACTGTAAATTTTAACATCCCTGGCACAGAGACTGTTATTTAAAGAACAGAAACGATTAGCAGATCTCTTATTTTTTAATTGCAGTTATAACAACAGTTCAGTGAATAGATTCCTTACATAATTGTGTGTGCAACAGGAGACCAGCACAAATATACCAGCAGGGCGGTAAAACCGTATTTAGTTTTCCCAGCCACCTCGACATCTTGAAGGCAGAACTCAAAGGTAACTGTGACCTGCACAGCTCCCCATATAACATTTTATTGACTTTATGGCTCACAGAGAAAACTACAATGCTGCTGAAACTTGGCTGGTTCAAAGGAAGAGCATGGGAAAGCACTGCAGTGTTTATGCAGTAAGTTTTTAAAAATGCCATTCCTGGAAAATGTGAAAAATTTTCAGAGTATAAATAATTTTTTCCCCCAAAGGATTTTTAAGTGCAATGTCATGCTTTAAATTAACAATGAGTTAAATTAAAGTTAGCTTGTTCAAATGACTGAGTTTATTTTCTTAGGGATGAGGTGGAACATTTTAAGTAATTTGATTCAAGTAAGGGCAAGAAACTTAGTTGTAGGTCTTCACAGCAGTCAAATTAATTTCCTCTCCCTTTTGCTCCGGTTCATACAAACCTTCAAATCCACCACCAAAGTAGCAAGTTCATTTCTAAAACAACCTCCCGGCCCAGCAGCTAATTGTAAGCCAAAACCAACGTGTAGTAGCTGAGTTCAATTCAAATCCATAAAAGCACTTCACTTCCCTGAGCGCTGTTTCCTTGCAGGTTTGAAAAAAGACCCTGGCCCACACAGTTTATAAAAACTTACTGTCCCGCATTGTGAAATTTCTTTAACATTGAAAAGTGTATTAAAAAAAAAAAAAATCATCTGGATAGCTCTTATTTCCTGAAGAGTAAAAGGAAAACATTTATGTTTCTATAATGAGAGTATGGGAATTAAACGCTGTGATATCAGACTAAGTAGTATTACTGTAGCTCCTGTATGGTTGAGTGATTTTACTATAATAGTTTCTCATAATAAAGCTTTTTATCGGTAATACATAGGGGATAGAGAGACTGACAGAGCTGTAATCTTTCTTTCAGAAGCATGGTGTTAAATGAACAGGGGCCAAGTGAAAATATAATTCTGAAAGGAAGATCAAGACGGCCCTATATAAGACTGAAATAAGACGTGTCACCATTTCAAGGGAAAGAAAGATGTCAGCTCTGAAAATAATGCCATGTATTAAGAAGAGATGTCACATGAAGACAACTTCGAATTTATACTGCAAGGCCTAGAATTTATTTGTTTGTGGCAAAAGGCTGTGTACCATTGCGTGGGTTTTGTACAGCCCTTACTCTTGCCACTGCTATTTGCTGTTTATGCAGTGCTGTGTGTGCTGAGCATTCAACGCATTTGTGAAGACTCTGCCCCAAAAAACTCACCGTTTACCAGACCACAGAATGAACAAACACGTTCTCCTGGTTTCACAGCTGCCTGCGTGTACACGCAAAGCTCCTCTGTGTGTACTGAGGGAAACTAAGCCTGGAGCAGATTCAGCATGGATGGCAGCTTCCACTGGAGCTGCCAACCGTTCCTCAGGCCACGCTGAGATTAGTGCCTTCCTCCACTTCTCTCCTCAACTCCTCACCTGTCTTTTCTTTGACAGCCTTTTAAGCATGTATGGTCATGCATGGTGAGTGGGAAGGCAAATATGCTGGTGCCCCTGGACTGTACTCTGACCCATCATTGCTACCATCTAACGCCATCAAAATTTTAATGCTGCAGTAGGATTTTATATTGGCAGATGTTTATTACCAGGTTCAATGTAATCTATTTTATCTATTATTTTTACATCACAGCACCCAGTCACATCAAAGCCCAGCGCTACGGCATGTCATCTTTCCTGAGGGTGGATTCAGACTAGATATAAGGAAGAAATTCTTACAATGAGGGTGGTGAAACACTGGCACAAGTTGCCCAGAGAGGTCGTAGAAGCCCCATCCCTGAAAACATTCAAGGTCAGGTTGGATGTGGCTCTGAGCAACCTGGTGTGGTTGAAGATGTCCCTGCTCACTGCAAGGGTGTTGGACTAGATGACCTTTAAAGGTCTCTTCCAACCCAAACCGTTCTATGTGTGATTGTGTGTTGTGCAGAACAACCTGAGGAAACCATGGTGACTGCAGCTGTGGTTTATGCAGGTGATGACGGCGGGAGGAGCAGCCTGGCTGCTGAGGGTGATGGAGTGAGGCGACAGGAGAGTCTCCCATCACCTGAGGTGTGAGGAGCCCGTGGCTGAGGCCCATTGTCCTCACAGACAAAGGCCTCAGGGCGCTTCAGGGTAGAGCAGGACCCTCAGCCACCAGCCCCAGGGGCGTAACCTCCATCTTCAGCCGCTCTGCTCAGGACTGGGGGAAGGTGGCACCTGTGAGGTGCTGAGGGCCACAAAGCCAATGGCACCGAGCAACACACGGGGCCAAAGCAGGTCCCCATCGGTTCCCCATCGCAGGGCTGTGTTCTCTCAGAGTGGCGGGTTCCCCCGAGCAGGGGCCGCAGCCCATCCGCCCCTCTGAGGAAACACAGCCCCCACCGCCCCACCCCCATTCGGTAGCTGCGGCCCCTTTAAGGCGCGGGGGCGCGCGTCACGTGGTGCTCGCCGGCTGCTGTAGTCCCTTGACCGGGGTGGCAACGTCGGCCGGCGGGTGTAACGGCGGCGGGAGGGACTGCAGCTCCCAGCGGCCACCGCGGCAACGGATGAGCTCACCGGCCGCGCCTAGGCGGGCCGCGCGGTGCACGCCGGGAGCTGTAGTCCGCCGTGCCCCTCATCGCCGGGCTGTGGCCCGGCGCGAGAACTACGTATCCCAGCGTGCCCCGCGGGGCGGGTTCCCGTCAGCGCAAGGGGGAGCCCTCCGACGTAAAGGGGGATCACTTTCCCCTTGTGTCCGCCATATTGGACGGTAACTCTGGTCAGCGGCGCTGGGGCCGAGGGAGTCCCCATTGCCGTGACAGCCGGTGCGCTCCGCTCCTCGGCGCCCGGGGTGGCCCGTGCCCCGGTCCTGCTCGCCCCCTCCGCTCCCGGGCGCTCGCAGCGGCCCCGCGCCCCTTCCCCTCCTCCTTTCCCCCGCTCCCTCCTCCCTTGCCCGGGTGTCAGGCACGATGAGTCCGGCCGACGCCAAGCGCGGAGCCAAGCGCCGGAAGAACAAGCGGGGCGGCGGCCTCAGCAGCACCGGCGGGCCGGGACCCAGCGGCGGCGCCGGCGGCCTGGGGAAGGCCGGGGCGGCGGCGGGAGCGGCCCCTCTGCGGGCTGCGACCCAGGCGGCCGCCGCCTCGCCGAGCGCAGTGGGCGGCCTGCTGACAGCGCCGGCAACGGCCGCCGGCAACGGAGCCCTGGGCAGCGGCGGGGCCGCGGCGGGACACGGCGAGGTGAGGGGGAAACCGTGCCGGGGGGCGGCGGTGACATCCCGCTGCGGCGGGCCCGGCACACACCCACCCGGGCGGGCGGCGCTGGCAGCCGGGGGGGCTGCCGCCGCCCCATCCGCCCTCTGCTCCTGCCCTTTTCGGCGAGTGCGGGCCCCGGGGCCTCAGCGGGGCGGGGGGAGCGAGTGCTGGGCCCCTCGCAGCGGCCGGGGGCCGCGGCGCTGTCCTGCGTGGCGGGGCGGTGGGGCTGGGCAGTGTCCTCGGCTCCCCACCCTTTGTGGGGGAAGGGCAGCGCAGGCTGCTCGGGGCCGTGTCGTCGTGGGGCTTCTCCTGAAATCCCGGCGGGAGCCAGCTCCAGGGTCCCCATCCTCGGGGGTCTTTGAGCTCGGGCCCCACCTTAATGGAGGAGCTGTAAGAAATAGGTGGGCAGGCCTTGGAAAAGCAATAATACACCTTTGTCTGTATTTATTTTCCGTTAATGTTAGAGCCCTTTTTGCAGCAGGCAACTTTGTTAAGCATAGGAGGTTCATTGTAGCTTGGGCTGTGGTATGCAGTCTGGTGCTTCTGAATAATTTAGATCTGTTACATTATTTCATAATATGGTGAAAATTATTGGGAGCAGATTGTGTGGCTTACTTGGCCTTTTTTTTTTTTCCAAGAAAAATTGTCCAAGGATTAGGCCTTTAGATAGATATCCTACTGGCTTAGGGGGCAAAAGAGTAAATAAGTTTACGTTCCCATCTCTCATAAAGGTTCCCTCATATTTTTTTATCTACAGAAAGCTTGCATTTAGGTATCATATTTACAAAAGCATTTCCTGCTGACAGCATCCTCAGACTTCCATGTGTATGTCAGATAGGCTGCTCTGTTTCCTCCCTCACTTTCGTAAACTTGTTACACACATAAGGGGGAAATAGAAGAAAAGGCTTTTGTGATGTGGGGTGTCTGAAATACCATGATGTAACAAATGCTTTTTTTGTTGTCTGTGTGATTTTGTGCCCATCTATTTTGCTAGGTCAACAAGCAATTTGATGACTGTAGATTAACTTTTCCCTCCCTTCCCAATACCCTCTTTAAAACTTGTCTTTCTACACTCCTTTACTTGGTTACCCAAAATCCACAGTGCTTTAGATTAACCATTTCTGTGTGTCTGCTGTCATCTGACACTTATTTCGGTCATAATTTCCTTTTGGGACAGTAGTCCTTATGTGATTTAACTCTCCAGAAGAATGATGTACATAATGGTGAAGAGTGTGCAAGTTTTCACTTGTAACTTTTCAAGTCATCACTAAATTCTGTTCTAGGTAAACAGCTAGCTGGAAAATGCATCTTGTTTTGTTTTACATCTTGGATTGCAAGCTCTTCCAGGCATGGGTTGCTGGGTATTGTTGGAATACAATGATAATGCCAAGGGAAGCAAATCAAACAGTGAAGTGATATACAGAATGAGACACTGGCGTGATTCAAGTAGCGAAGGCTCCACCATCCCTGATATTTTGATATGTTTGTATCTTGTGGTTGTGTGTCGTCTAGGACTTTGGTTCTAACCTAATCACACTATATCAGATCTTTTTCTGAAATTTGTCTTAAAAGGACATCATCACTACTAGTCTTCCTACTTCATGTTTCACCTTTCTTTCAGACTAGATAGTTTCTAATAAAATTTTTCAGTCTTCAGGAGTCTTCACTTAAAAGTACAAGTCGTATTTTCAAAATTAAATACAGTATTTCAGCACTAATTTTTTGGGAAAAAACATCTGTATATTACATGTACTAATATGTTATTCATACTCCTATAAGTATGCACGACGTTATTTTGAATGCATTTGGAACTTTGTCTTAATTGATCTTTTTTTTGGACTCTTAGATGTGTAAACAACTTGTCAGATGTTTCCATTTCACTTAACAGTGTGGTACAAGTGATTCTGAAGACTGATGGACAAACAGGGAATTAAGAAGTCAGTTAAATAGATCCGTTAGTTAAGCTAGAATAAACCTGCAACGCAGACCTTATTTAATCAGCCAATAAGCATATTAGAATTAGATTTTGAGGATAGATAAATCCCTGTGCTCTGTTTCTGAAAGGTAAATGCTTATAGTCTATAATACTCCTTTAAAGTTGATGTTATTTCCTCCATACTGGTTTCAGTGACCTTTTTCTTGATGTTTTCAATGCCTTTCCGAAGGTGGTGAAGTATGAAAGTTGCCAGTACTTAAAAGTTAACTGATAATCTTGTTTCAAAGATGAAAGTAGAGATGAAATCTTAAAGCATCACCACATGACTGTTACTTCCATGACAGTGTGATCTCCTTAATGGTTAATAATTTGCTAGTTAGGAGTACATGGTCAAAACAAGACTTTGTTGTTTGAGTGAAAGACTAGCATATGTTGTTTCTGGATGAAGTTGAGAAAGAAAGCTGTGTATTTTACATGACTGATCACTTCTAAATTAGGTGCAATATTTGTTTTGGCTGGTTGGAGAGTAAGCAACACACTAATAGCTGTAAAGTAGTAACGAGAGTTGCTTTACTTTCATCTTACACAGAATATTGTAGAGTTCCTGTTAGTGGGCAAGAGGAATCATCAGCCAATTCTCTGCTGGAGAAACTTGAATGTTTAATCTCTGAAAATATATAAACTATAAAAAACCCCCTGGAAATTCATATTTGCTGCACAGATAGTTTTCCACTTGCTAGCACGTGTTCTGTTTCCAGCCTTCGTTACTTCCCTGGTTTTAGGGCATCCATTCTGGATGTTGTGGGCACATCCTTCTATTAATGTTCTATTAGATGCTGCTTTCAAAATTTGTCTAAAATGTAGAGCGAAACAAGATGTTTGAGGAATGATCCCATGCGTGCTTCACGTTCTTGTCTGTCAATAATTGTTCAGAATGAGGTATACTTTCAACATTCTTTATAAAACAGGTTGAACAGAGTTATAAAATGGCTATATTTGTTGTTGAAACTAAAAGCGTCTATGTCAGTACTGGAATTCTAGCTAAGTCTGTTAGAGCCAACAAATATATTTTAATTGAGGTTTTTATACATCTTATCTGGGCTTTTTTTTAAGACTGTAGGCTAAATTCTACATTAGAGTACATGCTAAGTCTTGTTCTTGGATGCAAGTGGGCAACTCCTAATGGAATCTTCCTGGAAGCTACATTGCCCCGTGCACATGCTTTCTAGCATCCTCTGTAGCACTGTCAGATGTTTCAGGATGATAGGGAAATCAAGGATGCTTTGGCAGTGTTTAAGGGCAAGGGACTCTCAATTTTGGAAACCTGTAACTATGTTGACTTTAACTGGAACTGGAAACAAAGTCATTTAGTTGTGTGGTGCTACTGCAGGGCTTCCCTAGGAGTTACATTTTTTTTTTCCTCACAGAACTACTTAACAGCAGTGTTATGGAGAGGAGTCAAGTATTGTATATATAACAGTAATTTGTAACCATAAAATAAATATTTTGTCATTTAATGTATATATTTAAAGAAATAGATCTTTCTATTGTGTGGTTTGTTTTGGTTTTTTTTAATTCAGTAATGTATTGCATCAGGCATTCATGATCTGATCCTATAAATTTTTGACTGATGGTTGGATTATTGATACTTTGAGATGTATTTGATTATCAGCCACTGCATAACTCATACTGTAGTAAACTTGTCTGTTCCTTAATATGTTCAGGTATTTTGCAGTGAAGAGTTGTATGTTACTACATACAACTCCCTCTGTAGCTGATCAGCCACAGTAGTAGTTTTTGTTTCAGACCTGACTGATCTTACATTTTTAAGGGGAATAATTTAATAACCATTATACAGTTCTCACACTTGCATTTTTCAAAGCATTGTTTGTCAAGTGTAGGAATGTATTAAATCTTTCTACATTTGAGAACTGTCTGTTTTATTATTTATATAAAATATTTCACTGGACTATTCCTTTATTATGAGATAATGCTTTTTAAATAGCTATTCTGTACATAGCAGATCATACATTGCCACATTTTAGACAATTTTTTTCAGCAGCTTTGTAGTTCTTTGCATTTTACTGATATCTGCACTTGGTTTGTTGTTTGAGATTTTTCCCTTTTCTCTCTTTACCCTCCATGATTCAAACATTCAAAAGAAATGGTATACAAAAGAGGAGCTTTGTCAGGAACTCGGAAGTTCAGCAAATAGCTAGCTTTTGTACTTTTATGTAGGGCCTCCTCCCCTCCAAAAGAAAACTTATTTTAGCCAGTTTTTGTCAAGGCTCAGGTAAACTGGATAAATTCTAATAAATAAAATAGTATTGTAACTTCTACTCCTCAGGCTGAGGAAGCAGATACTTCTGAACACTCTTAACACTTGCTTAATGGAAAATAAGTCTTTTTGAGAGTCTGGTAGCACATTTGTTCCTTTGACTAAATGCAGTTCTCTCTCTCTCTCTCTTTTTTTAAAATAGGCATGCAGTCCCTGCCCTGAAGAGCTTATGCTCTTGCTTGTTTTTTGGTTTGTTTGTGTTGTTGTGGTTTTTTTTTTTTTTAATAAAAGGAGATGAAACAGAATGGGATGAAACTATTAGGATTGGGTTTAGGTGATATGGTTGAGTTAACTTGCTAATTTAGAAAGAGAATCTACTGTGACTTAAATGAATCTAACTAGAACACTTCCAACTTTAAAACAAGCTTAAAGGTTGCGTAACATTCACGTTAATAGCTCTTTCTTAGTTTCTTCCCATGATCAGTTAAGGCATTTTTCAGCTAACAGATCTGAGACCACAGGCACACATATTAGTGGTTCGTTTAGATCTTGTAGTACTGCTCCTGGGAAGAGTGTGCCTGTGTGTACTCATGACCTTGACGTACATCCAATCCCCGAGCGCTCCATTTCTCCCCCACCTCCTGCACCTGCTATATCATGGTCAATTGATAACGAGAATAATCGGTTGTGAATTGTTAAATGAAACATGTGGAAAGTGTGTCCAAAAAAAATGGCATCTGGCTCAGTGATGTCTAATCTGTACTATCTGAGTATCCTCGTATAGCTTTTTTATGAGACATTTGATTCTGGGTGTGAAGGCAAAAGATTTTTTTTCCCCTTCTTGCTATATTGGTTGCAAAATGGTTGTGAGAGAGAGAGAGATTGAGAGAGAGAAATCTTTTACGCTAAAAAACCATAGTGACTCCCTTCCCCTACAAACTTTTGTTTCCCGACTGTAAAAACAAAACCTTGTTGATTTAATTTGGAACAGACTAATATGAAAACCTAGTTCTGAAATAGGTTCATATTGATTAGAATATTCAGGGTACTGTCCAGTTCTTGTCCTGCATTTCTTTTTTAATCCTGAACAGTACCTGAAGCTTCATTTTGGTTTTAATATCACATTATTTTCTTGGTTATAGCATTTATCCTTTTGTAGTGGTATCCCATCTTGAGTCTGAGGCGGTGTGGTGCCTACAGGACTAATGTTTAGTCCCTGATGTGCGTGCAGCGAGACTGGTCCTTAACAAATACAGGTCTGTGGAAGATGTGTTTGGAGAAGTTATTGGGAGAAATATCTGGGAACTAAACTTGCTTTGCTTTGGATGTACAGGGCTTCATGGATGTGCTAGGCAGTGTTCCAGGATTTGGATGGATCTGGGTAATCAAAGAAGATTTAATATTTGTTGGAGCTCTTTCCCTGTAGGGAAAGGAGGTCATATATCTGAATGAAAACAGTTCCTACATTTTCCTTTCTTGTGGTAACTATTTTAATAGTGATTGAGGAAGCTTTGGACTGTTCTGTTTTGGGAAAGAGTATTCCATACGTGGAATTTTCTTAGGATAATTAAACAGAAGGAAAATTTTGAGTTAAATGGGTAGAAGAATGCTGCAGTCTAGTTCTTTCTCTGTTAATATCTTAATCTACAAGTTCCAGATTTCTTATGCTGTAAATGAAGAGTTCAACTGGGAAATTAAATTTATGATGCTGCTCTTAATGTTATTATAGGAGCTACACAAATTGAGGCTTGTTTGAGAATGCAATAAAATAAATATGCCATTATTTTTTTGACATGAGGATTACTTAATTTTATATTGTAAAATTTCTAGGCAGTTTATGACATTATGGACCTTTACCTTCTAGCCATGTGGAGGGAGACACCAGAAATAGATAGGTCTGAGCAACATACTAGTTCTCCTGAAGTGTTTATTTTCTTTTTTAATATCTTTTCTATATATATATATTTTTTTAAATGTAGACTGTACTACTACTTTAGTGGTGCAGAAGTTAGTCCAATCACTATTTTACAAAGTGGATTTTAGGGAAAGAATTAATGGGGTTGCCTGTGAGCCTGTTTGAGGCTGTTGAGCTGAAGTTGTTCATGTTGAACTAGTGAAAAACTTTCTTGGAGTGTGAACTTTAACCATGTTCCTAAATAATCAACTTGCCTTCTGTTGCACAAGCCACAAATGTACTTCTCTCCCTCTCAGAATTCCTAGTAATGCTAGAACACACTTGGTTGTCTGAGAGGAAGGCACTCCTGTTCTGCATCACCCTGTAGAATGATCATCTCTCTCCACTCTTTAATAAAGGAAGCCTTGAGGGACTTTGGTCCAAGCTGGGTGCCCAGACTTGGATAGTACAAAAATCTCTGCAGGCAGCTGTGCTTCGCCTCTGCTTGCCTATTTAGTTATGGCTTTCCTCCTTCAAAAGGGAGAGAAATAAAACAGAATAGGTTGCAGCTGCCTCTGTAGTGTTACTTGTGGTGGAATGTCATAAAGCTTAGTCCTCATGCACAGTAGATCTTTACAATAATCCTCCTTTAACACATTGCTCTGTTAAACTTGTTTGTAGTAGCTTTGTCAAGCGTTTGCTTCTGAAGGAGCTTCCAAAGCGTGAGACCGCAGTCATCCAGGTAAATAACCAAGGGTTACCAAAATAATTATTTTGAAGTCCAGAGCTTTGGACTGCCTGGATCTGGAGCAGACTTGTCAGCCATGGCATCTGGGCTTTAGGGCTTCTTTTGCGGTGTCATCTTCTACTCATCTTAGAAAGTGGCTGTGGGAGGTGAATTGCTGCTGGTGCCGGAGGGGCCAGGAGCCCTGTGCTGCAGGAGGCAGCGAGGACTAACGAATGTCTAGGAGTGTGCATGGAGGGCAGTTTGCATGGATGGCAATTGCTCTTAGAAAAAGCTGCTGGATTTATTTTTTTTTTTTAACTACTTTGGCAGCAGTTCAGTGGTCTGTGTTGAGCTGCGAACAGATGGAGGATGTGATCAGCTGTTGGGGCAGTGTTTGCTGCTCTAAATAGCTGTTCCTTGTCTTTTCCAGGGAAAGGTAGCAGGCAGGATGGAAGTGTCCAGCCAGCAGCCCACAGGATGTCACTGTTCTAGATCTCAATTTTCAGATACCCATCTTTATTCTTCTGGATATTGATTATGCTTGTGCTATCAAGAGTGGCTTACATTGCAGTGTCAGCTTTGCTCACTCTGATCCATAAGTCACTCGTTGCTCTTTTTGGAAAATAACAGCTTTTCTGCTGAGAAGTTAAAGCAAAATCAAACAGTGTAGAGAGCTGGACAGTGGTTGGTTTACATCCCAAATCTGTGAATATGCTGAAGAGGGAAGTTTTCTAAAGATTGTACACTAATACATGCATCAGTGGCATATAAAACTCCAGTGATTGATATTTGTTTATGAAATATTTTATCGTTGATTTGTTAGCTATAGTAATTAAATCCAACAGTCGTCCTGTGAAAATATAAAGGGCTCCTGGACCCATAACTATCTGTAGTTTTCTGAATCAGCAATGTAAACACTGGCAGCTTGAGTCTGTGCTAAGGCTTTTAGTGCTTAGGCTTCTGTGGAAAACAGTGAAATCACTGAGGGGTGGTTTTGTGTAGTTTTCTTTTTCTCTCTCTCTTAAGGTCTCTCTCACCTCCGTTAGGAAATCTGCAAGCACAGCAGGAGTAACGGTAAAATTACTCCCCAAAGAGGGCGTTGGAGAGTAAAGGGTGGAGGAGTAGATGTGTTCCTCTGTAGTATCAGAAGTGAAGGAGGCTTGCAGTGTTGGGGATCTCATTTAGTTATTGCACTCAGAAAGCTATTGGGAAGGTGGGGAAAATGCATATGGTGTGTTGTGTTAGGAACAACCATCTCCTGAGCCACCCTTCATCTAAAATTGGTCATCTAAGCTAGTACAAGATCTGGATTCATGGCAGTAATCTGCCTCCTTTCAGGTGGATTTAGCCCTAGCATGGCTGCCTAGCTTCTGCCACAGCTGGTGCAGGGTAACTCCAGAGTTAGTGTTCAGCCATGTCCATCAAATGTTTTCTGTTCCACCACCATTTAGGAGCTATAAAATGAAGATATTTACCAGCTAGGCCAACCTTTGAACAAGACCCTGAAATAGCACCTGGATATACTTTGTATGTAGCAAAATATTGCTTTCTCAGAGACTGGTCTTTTTTGGTCTACTCGTGTTCCCTCCATCTGTCAGAAGAAGCAGGTGGCAGTTACAGATCTGGTAAGCTAAGAGAAGTCTGTGGTTAGTGAATGAGGATGGGGTCTTTGAAAGGATAAAATAAGACTAAAATGTCTTTTTCTTTACTCTTGGATGATGTAGGAGAAGAGTTAACATGGATGAGGAGAGAAAGAGCTGTAAAAAGAGCAAGCATTATTGATACTACTTGAAATGTGCTTAGCCTTTGGAATGGGCAAGTGACTTCCTGAAAGGGAGACTTGAACATATTAACAGAGCATGACTTTTTTTTTTCTTTTTTTTTCCCCTAAAACTTGACTGGTAAGTTTTGGACATGTGCTTCATAGGTTTTGTCTGTCATCAGTGACATCTAAAATAAACTTAATTATATCAGCGTTGTAATGAAAGGGAAAGAAAAGAAGGCTGTCAGTTGAATCCTGCTTCTGGAAGAGGCCTGTTAATGCAAACCATGACTCTTTAAAAATCTATGTATTTCTTTATTAGGGCATATCTCATAGTGCATAGTGATGAAATTTGTTGGAAACTATATTAAATGTAGTGTACACATAATGTTCTAAGTGCTGTAAGGCTCTACCTTGACTCCTGTCCTGCTTTAAGCTTTGTGCTGTCAGACTGCATCAATGGCAGCTCCTTACAAACAAAAGAAGTGGCTTTAGGCAGAGGTGCCGGGCTTGAATGCTCTCTGCCACCTGCTTTGAGGCTTTTTTCAAAGAGAGGGAACTAGTGCAAACAGCTGTATGTTGATGTGGTTGGAGTCAATGTACTGACTGTGGGCACTGCAAACTTTTGGCTTTTTTCTGTATTTAGGGACTTAAATAATTTTGGTTTTAAACTGAGATTATTTTTTTGCAAGCCAAATCTTCTTTTTGGCTTGTTGTTGTTTGGTTTTTTTCCCCTATGTGCAGAAATATTAGCTTTAGCTCTCAAAGCAGAACTCTTCCAAAGCTAGGAGGTGATGCTGCCACTGAATTGTACACAAGGGTAGTTCAGTTATTTTCTAATGTTAAGTGTGGTTTGTTTGGTTTTTTTCCCATTGATCTAGGTGCAACAAACTAATGGTGTGATTTAAAAATACCTTGAGTTGATGTGTTTTCATAGGCAGACATTGGTTAGTTTGTGAATATTACAAGAAGTTAAGGAACTTCTTTCAAATTCTGTAACCATATTAAACTCAACAGTATCACAGAATGGTGGGAGTTGGAAGGGACCTCTGGAGATCATCCAGTCCATCCCCCCTGCCAAAGCAGGTTCCCTACACCAGGTTGCACAGGAAAGCATCCAGGTGGGTTTGAACATCTCCAGAGATGGAGACTCCACACCCTCTCTGGGCAGCCTGTCCCAGGGCTCTGTCACCCTCACAGTAAAGAAGTTTTTCCTTAAGTTTCTGTGGAACACTCATTGTTCCAATTTTTGCCCACTGCCCCTTGTCCTGTCACTAGGCACCAGTGAAAAGAGCCCGGCCTCATCCATTTGGCCCCCACACTTCAGATATTTATAGACATTGATAAGATCCCCTCTCAGTCTTCTCTTCTCCAGGCTGAAGAGTCCCAGCTCTCTCAGCCTCTCCTCATACAGGAGATGTTCCAGTCCCCTCATCATCTTTGTGGCCTCTGCTGTACTCTCTCCAGAAGATCCCTGTCTCTCATGAACTGGGGAGCCCAGAACTGGACACAGTACTCCAGATGTGGCCTCACCAGGGCAGAGCAGAGCAGGGGCAGAACCTCTCTCGACCTGCTGGCCACGCTCTTTTTGATGCACCCCAGGATACTGTTGGCCTTCCTGGCCACAAGGGCACACTGCTGGCTCATGGCCAAAAGGTTGTTTCCAACTACTTGTAGGGAGTATTTCAGAGATGGATGTGAGGCTCTGAATGTGGGTAACACTTCACGGTAACACAAGCCCAGAGACACGTTCATGGACAGACATGTGAGTGAGAGTGTGTGCATGCGTGTTCATACCTGTGTGTAGATATCCAGGCTTTTTAAAATGTGGCGGTTTTGAAGGTAGATTAGTGATGTTGCTGTGTAAGTGTGGGCGTGAGGAAATACTTTGTGTGTGTGCACACACCTTTTTGGATTAGGAGAACACGTTACATGTGTTAGGGGTGCTGATGGACAAAGTGCATTAGGAAATGTTTAAAGGTTCTTTGCTACACTGAGTCTCATAGTGAAACCACTTACTGGGAACAGAAGAGTTTGCCTTAAAAAGCAGTTCCGAGCCACAGTACAGTTTTGCCAGCCTTCAGTGTTTAATTGGTGTGGAGTTAATGACCAAAAGATTTATTAATTGCTATAATGCTTCCAGGCTGCTTATCTTCAATAAGCTGCTGCCACAACAGATGGCAAGTTAGTGGTTTAGCTGAGGTTCACTAGAAGTTTTTCACCGCTCTATTTTAATGTCCATAACTTATCTATGTGGCTATAGATGATGTGGAGTTGAAACCCATGTCTTCACTGGAATAGGCTTCAGATGAATTAAGGTTTTATTTTGTCCCTCAGCAGGAGATAGAACACTCCTTTACTGTCAGAAGAAACTTTGCAGTTTTATTTCTGTGATCATCTTTATTTTATCTTTACTTCTTTTTCCCGGCTACTCCCAAGATTCATCTCCACTATACTGTCATTTTCTGCTTCTTTTCAGGGATTCTGCAGGGAATTGTCCTGGTGTCTGCTGTGATTTGAGACAGCTTGCAGCAGCAGCAGCAGCCTGAAGCTGATGGGTTTTGTTTTGTTCTTGTCATAACTTGCTAAAAGTTTGATCTGCAGGCATAAAAGTGGACAAAATTAAACCTCTATAATTTTCAGGTATACGTTGCTTTAAAAATGTGGATAAAAAGCTGGACATGAGCTGGCAATGTGTGCTCGCAGCCCAGAAAGCCAACTGTATCCTGGGCTGCATCAAGAGAAGTGTGGCCAGCAGGTCAAGGGAGGCGATTCTGCCCCTCTACTCTGCTCTCCTGAGACCCCACCTGGAGTTCTGTGTCCAGTTCTGGGGCCTCCAACATAAGAAGGACATGGACCTACTGGAATGAGTCCAGAAGAGACCATGAGGATGATCCAAGGGCTGGAGCAGCTCTCCTGTGAGGATGGGCTGAGAGAGTTGGGGCTGTTCAGCCTGGAGAAGAAAAGGCTGAAGAGAGACATGCTAGAAGCTCCATCCCTGGAAGTGTTCCAGGTCAGGTTGGATGGGGCTCTGAGCAACCTGATCTAGTTGAAGATATCCCTGCTCACTGCAGGGGGGTTGGACTAGACGACCATTAAAAGTCCCTTCCAACCCAAACCATTCTGTGATTCTGATGCTTTCAATGGAAAAAAAATATAATTATTTTTTTTCTGCCCTGAAAACAGGCTACCATGCTTGTACAGTATCCTCCTCTACCTATAAATTTGAAACCTTATGTAGGAGGAGGAAGAACTTTGTACTGAGGAACACTGCATAGTTACTAAGTTAAATATTAATTATTATTTAATGGTTTTGGAAGTGCTGTTGTTGGTGACCTAGCTCACTGGTTTTCAGTCATGGGGAAATCATGACACTTAAGCACATGTACTTTTAATTTTATTTATGCTTGTTGTGTTTTTTTAATTTGATGGCTGTATCTTATGTCTTCATAATAAGAATAGAGAAGAATATTCTTTTGTCTGTTATTTAAAGTAATTGTGAGCCTATGTTTTCATTTTTAATCAGGTGAAAAATCTAGTGATTGTGTAAGGTTTAGGGGATTGTTCTAGTCCGCAGTCATTTATTAAAACATTTCTAGTAATGGCCTGTGGGAATTTATTCCTTAAGTACAAGTAGAGCTTTCCAATAGAGGACTGAATATGTACTTGTCTTTGTGGCATTTGACTAAGGACATAGAAATGAGTGCTTGTCTAAATGTGAAGCCATTTCTGAAGCAAACTCTGCAAGTCAGTTGTCATGAAACAAATGTCACGCTACACAGTGGGTTGCACCTCATGATGTTACCTGTTAGTGGGGTTGGCCCATCCTCTCTGTCAGGAAGGTGTTTCTGGTGATTTGACAGCTAAGATGAAAAGGTCTGTGGTAATCCGTCTCTGTTTTCTGTGAAAGCCTAGAGGATCCTGACCAGTGTTAGACCTCCCTTGTACTGAGGACACTAAAAAAATCTGCTAAAGAAAGTGACTCCTGACCCTGTTAGTGTTTATGGCAATCCTGGGGATGTTGACATCCTGATCATTAGATTTTTCCATGAAGTCTTGGCTTGGCAAAATGTGTGCAATGTTATAATATGAGGAAACTTGAGGTTTGCCCTAATATGAAAAAATCATTCCCAAATAATTGTATTTTTCCATTTTAATTGTTTTGCAACTTAGGGATTAATTCTTCTGATGAGAGAAGAATTTTCTATGGTTTCTTTGTGACTTATGTATTTCCTTTTTTTTATAGCAGGAAGTTAGTCTTAGCTGTTTTGCTTGCATTGTCCTATCTCTGAAACTTCTGCCACAAATATGTTCTTTTGTTTAGTTTGAGTAGTTTAACTTTTTGAAGTTACATGCAAAGGTTTTTTTAGTGTTTGTATTAACTCATCAGCAAAAAAAGTTGATGCAATGGACTCTGCCTTTATTGATGCTTCAAGGCTTTGTATTTGACTAGTAAATTTTTAGTGTCCTTGTCTTAATCTTTTTCACCAAAATGGATATTTTGTAGGGAAGCTGTCTGTGACATGAGTGAGTTTGGTTAAGTACAGGAATAATCTATTAATAGGTGTTAGTATGTCATCAGGGAGGTGTTATCTCTGTTTATTTTTTTTTTTTGTAGGTGTCTCTGCTTAGTGGGGTTTACTTGGGTTTAGTGGAGTGCGAATCCCTTTCATTAAACCATGAGAGGATCACTGGAAGAAGATGTCTTTCTGGCACCTGTTGCATCTGCCCCTCCAATATGTTGTTGTGATTCTTCCTTTCTTCTTGAGGAAAATTTTCTTGACATTAGTGAACAAGAAGAATGACTGTAGCTCCTCTTTCGGGAAAGCCAGCGCTTTTTGGGGTCAGACATCCCAATCTAGTTAGCCTACTTGAAAGGAAGTTACATGGGATAGGCTCACAGTTCTACTAAACCACCAGAAAATAGTGGTGGAAAAGCATAAAGGATGGCTGTGTGTCCCCCTGCTACTCTGTGGATTTATCCTGCTAATTAGTCTGTCTTTTTCCATCTTCCTAATCCCACTTGTACATTCATGAGAGAGAGAGAGAGTATGCATTTGGGTACCTGGTGAGCCGGCAGGCAGGGCACAGCGGTGTGTCAGGAGCTGGGCAGCTACCAGGGAAGCTGAGCTTTGTGGCTCTGTTTTTGCCCTTTGTGAATTGTCTTAGGCAGACTCTACTGATTAGAGAGCTTTTTATCTTCTTTTAAAATATTAGTGGACAACAGTATTGGTGACTGTGTGTCTTGCTATATATTAAAAGGTGGATGAGTTGTCTGAAAAATAGAATTAACTTTCTGTAAGTTGGGTTTTTTGTTTTGTTTTGTATTTGTGCTCTAGGAAGCAGATGTAAATCCAAGCCACTGTCTGTTACAGTACTGCTCATAGCCATGCTAATTTAACTGTTCTTGCTTTACCTTTTAAATCTCATGCCAGCCAAGTAGCCAGACTTGCTGCTAGTCTGAAATAGCTACTTCCTCAGTGCAAAAATGCTGTGCTATAATCTTACTGAAACACCAATTTTTAATTTAATTCAGCTACTAAGGTGTCCTTGCTGAATAGACCATAGTTCTTGGGCGTAGGTTTGAGGATTTTTCTTGTTAAAGAGCCCATTAGAATGTGATATTTTATTCTTGTGAAGGTGCTTTTTAGTGTAACGGAATTACCCCTCAACTTCCTTTTTCATAATCAAAACTCATTACTCTCAATTATTCTGAGTGTGTGTGCTGGCTCTCAGGTAGTTCTTTGGTTCCTTCTGCACTTTTTACACTATCTTCTAAAGTCTGATACCAGAGTTGAATGTAATATTCCAGAATCTCAGTGCTATAAAATCTTCACGTTTCATTCCATCCTTGTTTTTCTCATTCATTTATCCACCTTCTGGCCAGTGGAGACAGCACTGATTATACTTTTTGTTTGTTGTTTGTCCAACCTGCTCTTAAAATGACCTCATTGATGGAGACTCCACGTCCTTGTCAAGCAGCCTATCTTTGTCCTTAAATACTTTGCTATTAACTTTCTATTGCACAGAAATCTCCCGTGCTGCAATTGAAACACTTTATATTGCTTGTTCAGTTTGCTGTGGATACAGAGAACTGACTCTTCCTCCCCTTGGTATTCTGATCTGTGAGCTTGATGCCCCCAGTTCTTTCAGCCTTTCCTGGCAGGTGATATTGTCTACATCTGGTAGTTGTTCTCCTGTGGCTTTTCTCCAGCTGTTCCTGTCTGGCTTGAAGACCTGTGTTCAGAATAAGTTGCAGTTGTCCCTCTGGGACTTACCAGAGCAGTATTAGGTGGAAGGATTATGTCATGTGTCACATAAGCTATACATCCCAAGGTAGCATTAGCTTTTTTCCAACAGTTTGACCTTGTTGACTCCTCTTTTGCATATATCGCTTACACCTACTTGAAAATTCATGGTAGTTCTATCAAGATGTAGCTTTTTAGTTTGGCTATGAGAAAGTCTCAGTAATTAAGACTCACAAACATTAATCAAGTAAATTATGACATTTATTCTTTCTCCCCTGTGTAACTCTGTCATGGAAGAAAGTTGTACTGGTTTGACGTGGCTTGTTTTTTCCTCTTCTCCATATCAGAATCTATTAAAAAGTTGTTTGAATACATTTGACTAACTTTTCTTGAAGACAAGCCAGGATTATTCCTCAGGTGTTTCTGCCCTTCACCATCCCTTTTCTCTCCCTCACTTTTTGTTGTTGTTGTTTTGGGGTTTTTTTTTGAGGGGTGAGATGGTTTACTCGCTTTAAAGAAAGATTTTATATAGTTCACATTTTTCTAAGCTGCTGATATTTCAGGCATCCTCTATGAGTTTTCAAAGCCAGGATTATTGAGTTTGAGATGGCTCAGAGCATTTCTTGAGCAACTTGGTTGAATGTTGTCATATCTAGCCAAGTTGGAAAAAAAAATATAAGTATGGCTATTTCCAATAATAGGCCAACTCTGGGTGGATATTTTACCCATTTATTGGTGCTAATTGTGCTAGTCACCTGCTTGTAGTTGATCTCTTTAATGAGGACTTGTTCTTCAATAATCTGTTTTCCTTCTTTATTCAGTAATGGAGAAATTATTATTAGGAGCGTATAGAGTGATTTCTTAGTGCCCTTGAGCTGTTTTGTGAGAATTATTTCATTTCGTGCCTTTAGCCTTTTCAGTTTGTCCCCTGTATTCTCTTGCCATTGTTATGCTTTTTATTCCCTTTCTGTGTGCCTTTTCTGAGTCATTATTCTCTTGCTATGTCTTCTAGTCTCTTGCTGTGCTTGGTTTTCTTGAATTTGTATCTATTGTGTCATTGGAGAATTAGCTCTTCCTTGCCCTAGACTTGCCTTATGTGAGCTCTCGTTTAGTGCAGTTAAATCTGTCTATTGCTGTTCTTCCTTGCTTTCCATCCTCAGTAACCACTGACTTGACAGTTTACTGCCAGTGGAAGTGTCTCTTATTGTTTACAGTCAGCCACTTCTTCCTTGTTGGCTACAGCTAAAGGAAGAGTCTCAGGTTGCTTGCTGTGTTTTAAAAAAGTAAGTTCCTTGAATTCCCACTGGTCTTCTCTGATGTTCTGTGCCCAGTGGGTGCCTAGGTTCTTAGTATTTCCTTGTAACAAGAAGTCCTGTGCTTTTCTTCACTCTTCTGCCTGCTCAGGTAAGGTATCGTTTGTCTGTCCACCATTTTTGATAGTCTGTAGTAAGCTTGCAGCTTGAAAGCACTCGTGCTTTCTTCCTTTTGTTATTTGGAGGCTTCCAAGACACTTCTCTCTGCATTTGTCATGCTTACCTCCTTTAGGTGTAGGGCATTGTTCTGGTTTAACCCATCAGGCAGCCAGGAACAGTAGTTGGTGTGACGAATGAACATTGAACAGCTTTCTGTGATACCTTCAGGGTGGTGTACATCTGACTGTTGCTTAGACCTGATACATGACTTCTGTTACTCTTAGGAGTTGCTCCAGACAACCACTTTTGTTTTCTTGGGTTTGAAGGAGACGGAGAACAACTGAAGCAGTAGACAGCCCTAGGCAGGGCCAGCTGTAGGGCAGATGTCTCAGCTCAGGTGCCTCCTGCTTCTCCCTAACACCACCCCCATTCCCAAAACACACACCTGAAACCACTTTCTAAGTCAATCTGTAATGAAGAATTTACTACACTGGACACTTCCCTTGTGATCTTCCTCAGTATAGGAAATATAAGCAACTGTTCCTACAAATCCAGACCAGGGCTTAGATTTTGGCTCACTATCTGGATATACGTCTTTGGGTCAGGGAACATTTGAGATGATAGTTTTGGAGATGCTGTTTTCCCTTTTTGTTCTGGTTATGTATGTTGGGATCATGGTTGTCTTCCTGCTATTAGCACCCCTGCCTTCTGGTGAGTGGTAGCTGAATAGACTCCCTTGGACTATCTGATCTCCACTTCTTAAGTTGCAGCAGTTAATCAGATGCTGAGGTCAAAGGACTTCAAGATTTACATATTTTCTCAGTTAATTCAGTAAATTTCTGGTCCTTCCCATAGTGGCAGTTGAAGTACACCATGTGTTATGTTTCCATAGTGTATTTCATGTGGCTGTAAGAAATTTAATACATGATGTGATGTATGCATGTGTGGTGGACGTCTAGAGCTGGGCAGTTTGGGGATAATGAAGTGGAAGGACTGAGGTAATCTGCTGTGGATATTGGCTTCACTTGTGGCTTTGTTAACTCTGTAGTGATTTTTTTAGGAACATAACCTTGGAATGCAGTTCTGATGTTAAAACTTACTTGCTGCATCTTCTCTCGTAATTTTGCTGTTTGTTCTTAAGTCTTAGCTATTAAACTAGGACTCTGCTTCTTATTGATGCTGATTTTTTGCAGAATTAAGGGGCTTAGAACTGGAGAATTATTTCTCTGCCTTGTATTGTCTGTATTATGTCTGCACAGCATATGCAATTTGCCTGACAGTTCTGTTTCTCTGTTATGGGAAAAACATTACTAGTTTTAGAAATAGTATTTGGTGGATCCTTCTGAAAATGCCTCCTCCCATATATGGCTTTACTTACATTTTAGGAGATTTTGCTGTCAAGAGTAAGTATGTTTAACCCTTTACCCGGTGAGGTATCTTCTTGTAACAGTTCTTGAAGTAGAGCATCTACAGTTGTATCACTGAAGCTACATAGTCAAGTAATTAATTCCTAAATGTCATCTTATACATATCAAACTTGCCTTTGAATGAATACTTCTTACTGTTCTTAGGGAAAATGCTGGCATGTTTTCAGGGTTTTTTGTTTTGCATAATCCTATTAATTTTGCATATTTCTGTTCAGGGTTAATGTATAAACAACAGATTAAATCTCCAACAACTATCTACTAGGAAAAAAACCCATATATACATGGCTGTTACCTGTCAGGGCTAGTTGAGAGAATTTTGGGGCATTTTAACTACCTGCTCAGAAAACTTTTGGCCATTGTACTGGGGAGAAGAAATGCTTGAATTGTCTTTGTTCTTAGCTTTCAGTATTTTTGTTAGCACGTGTGGCTGCATAGTTGCTGGGAAAACGTTGAATATCTTTCTAGTAGAGGAGAGGCAGAATCCTGGTAGGAGGTGGATTGGCTCAGTTCTGCTGTGTCATGTTTGGCTGCAAAGAAGGGAAGTATTGCGTGTGGGATTTGTGCTCCTAAAGAGTTTGTGATGTGTGTAATTAAAACAAAATATCCTTCCCTCCCTTTCTTCCTTGGGGAGCCTGGGTTCTTGGTGGCTGCACATGTGGGTATTACAGACCCAAGTCTTTTTTCACTCAAGTCTAAGCTTGCCTGCGCTTAAATAAGTTCTGTTATTTTGTATACGTGCTACCATTTCACTTGTCAACGAGGAAATAGCACTTAATGCTGTGCAGAAAACTCTTTAAACATAATTAATTGCTATACCTCAACTAGTAAAAGACATGATTTCCTCCTCTTCCCCTTATGGCTTAATATTAAATTTGATTTTGATTCGGTTTCAGGTTTTCAAGTTTTCTTTATCTTGCAAATTGTCCATACCTTTACACAAAACTTAAAATATTACATTTTTCTGCTCTTTATTTTAAATGCAGTGTTAAAAGATATATAAGAGCCTTATAAAAACTACTGTAGGCAAATTCCCTTCATCTCCCCTGCCACAAATAGAATTCAAAAAAACACCCAGAAGGCAAAGGCAGCTCATATATTATAATTGAGCTGCAAATATATTTGGGCAACTGCAAAGCTTTTTCATGTGAATGATGATAAAAGTGTTATGAGATCTGGGCAGGTTTTTTTGGTACTGCCTATCTGTAGAAATACCATAAAATGCCTTTCATTAACTGATTCAACTTCATTTGAAATCATCTTCACTGTCCCTCTCTTCAGTTCTGCTCCACATCCTTCACGCTGTGACTGATAGTCTCTTACTTCAGTCTGAATGTATTCCAGGACAATTTACTCTGCTTTCCCTGTCCTCAGTTTAATTCTTGTCTTCTGCTCACCCCCAGTGCATTCACAGAGAGAACTCCGTTGCTTCGCTAAGCGAAACGAGCCAGGCCTCTTGCTGGTGACCCTGTTTGGCTGTCACCGTGTCTGTTCTGCTTAGCTCTTTCTTGAAGGTGGTTGACCAAATGAGGTCTCTTCCAGAGGGCTGTGAAGCAGCAGTACTTCTGCACTAGAACTATCTAGTGTCTCTCGAAAGCAGTGTGATGCATCTTGGAATCGTGTTTCCTTCTCAGAGTCTTAGGGATAAGCATAAGCCATTGGTATATCCAACTCCTTCTTATTTGCTTCCAAGTCTTGATAGAGAATTAATATCAGAAGGATACGCATTTCCAAGTACTGCACGAGACACTTGTCAGTGTCTCTGACTTTTTTTTTAATGATCCTCTAAGATGTGAAATTTATTAATTTGGAGCTGACTTTTGAAAAATTTTGACAAAAGGAAATGAAAAGTATAAATAATGATTTGAATAAGATGGAAGGGAAGCTGTTACGGAATTATCAGTAGAAATCATTAAATATAGATGTGCACAGTGATACTTCTTAAAAAATAACCAATTTCTAATAACGTGTTTTTAATTCACGTGCAGTACCTCAGATCAATGCAATGCAAAATACAATGAAGAGAAAGGTATTAATTGCTGCTGGCTTTAATCTGGATAAGTGGTCTTATTTAGGCAAGTAATTGGTTGCACAAGTATAGACATGCTGTAGTTTCTTGGTTAAACACAGTTTAAGAGCCAAGAGCCTCATAGTTATTGTAGTTTGTTGAGTTTTGTTATGTTTAAAAGCATTTTTCTTTAAGAGAAGAATGAAGATATGATTAGAAACAAGATGAGTACAAGCTTATGTCATGGCTTGCAGCCTTCTGATTTGTATTTCATTTTTTACTTCAAAACGTAGGGCTTTGATTCTTCCCATCTTCACCCTTTCTTTGCTGAAGTGTCATTGTTTTAGCATGCTAAGTAAGCTGTAGTGTCATTGTTTTAGCATGCTAAGTAAGCTGTAGTATTTCTGTGCTAAAGGCCATTTTAACTTCCTCCCTCCCTTAAGCTTAAATATAGATTATTTTTTAATTCTTATTTTTAATGACCAAAAATAATGTTTTGTTTTATTCTGGAAGTGAATTTTTCCTCCATTTATGATGCTACGAGGAACTGGCTCATTGGCTGAGGCTGCCTATTTGTACAAATAATGGCACTGTAGTTTTCAAAGTGAAGTTTGACATTTGGATAAAAGTGCAGCTTTAGGCTTTTTCCCTCCCCCAAGGGCAGTACTTTCACGTATTGCAACACGGTGAATTTCAGTATGGTAGATGATACATATTTTTCTAGTATGTGTTTATAGATTTAAGCACACTATAAATTGTGATTCTGATATTCCTAGTTTTTTGTAAGATGAGACAGATGGTTTTAGGTTCAAAGGAAGATAAAATGACAAGATGAGACTTGCAGGCCTAGGCAGTTTTTGTGGCATCAGGAATCTGTTGCTTTCTCCTGTAGTGATCCTTCTGGGCTGGAAGGCAATTAACCATTAACCTCCAGGGACTCCAGTCAGCGCAGGTGCACTGTGGCATTAGTAACCGTTGCTTGGAAGCGTGCGTCTTCCTCAAGAATGAATGTGTGCAGGGCCACCAGGAGCTATCTTCAGGGTTACTAAACACTGCATCTAGTGTTTACTGCTTTTGAAAAAGTAAGGGTGACTTCAGCTTGTTCATTTTCAGATGTAATAGGAGTATTTTTGTTCCCAGATGATGTGGATCTTCCAGCTTTTTGTCCTGGAAAACCATTAATTATAAATGGGTGTATTGCTACTGGGTTACAGGGACATGTGGTAATGCTGTTAATCTTTTTGTGCTGGCTTGGAAGTAGATGTGAAATTTCATTGATAAAGCTTCCAGAGGATATAATGACTTGAAAAGGGATAATAAGAGCTCTCAGCTGCTTGAGGAAAAAACACTTGTTCATACGCTACAAACAAGCAATATTTATGCAAGTGTGGCCAAATTTCATGTGACTTACCTAGACAGATTGACCTTTGGAGTGGCTGTACTGATGGCCCATACCTAGCTGCACAATATTTTGGGGTTTTTGGGGGGATTTTTTGTGGTTTTTTTGTTTGTTTTTTTTAAAAACCCACAAAAAACCAAAAACAACCAACCAACCAAAAACCCGACTAGCCTGGTCCTTGAATCTGTTCACAGTGGTACCAAATGGAAGAGTAGGGAGGTTGGTTGGAATCCATCAGAGGCTTCTTCCTGAATATCAGTTCTTGTGCCTACCTGAGGGTCATGCTAATAGTCTGTGTTTCTGACTTCCAGGGGCCTGTTTCCTAACTCTTTGCAGTTTCTCAGAAAGAAAGGAATAAATGGCTCAGCAGATAGAAGTGTCTGAATACATAACAGAAGAAAAGTGATGATGGAGAGTAAACAAATGTAACAAAATTTGCTAATTGGTTCTGAGCCCAGATTAATTCTGGTTTAGATGATTTGCTACTTGCAATTTTTTACATAGGGATTACGCTAGATCATATCTTCTGGAAAAAGCACCCAAACAGGAGTTAATTCAGGAAGGCCTTTGACCTTTGTTAACACAAATTTAATGAGATCATGTGCCAGGCAGTACTTAGATATTTTTCTCAAGTATGGCTTATGCAGGTTTGGTTTTAGTGCTGGAATTCAACTTGGAGTGTCTACAGAGCACAGCAGGACTTCTGTTAGGGTCTGGACACTTTGTTCAACAAATCAACTGAGTGGTTTGTTTGGGGGGATTTTGTTTGTTTTTTGTTTGTTTTGTTTTTTTAATTAGAGGAGTATTTAATAGTGATTAGTTGTTGCACCAGACTTTTTCAGTTTTTTAAAGAAAAAGGGGGAGGTATTTTATTGCAGTGGTTGAAGTAGGAATGAATATATACACCCATCTGTAAATTTCCTGGGATGAATACTTTTAACTTTGCATCATTGTCCTGGGTTTGGCTGGGACAAAGTTAATTTTCAGAAGAAGCTAGGAGGGGAGACAGCCAGGCTAGCTGACCCGAACTAGCCAAGGGGATATTTGATACCATACGACATCGTGCTCAGTACATAAACTGGGGGAGTTGGCGGGGGCAGGGGGGACCACAGCTTGGGAACGTGCTAGGCATCGGGTTCTGGATGGTGAGCAATTGCACTGGGCATCAGTCACTTTGTCTTTTTATTAGTATCATTAGCTGCATGGTGCTTAGTTGCTGGCTTGGTCTAAACTACAACAATCATAAATGAACATCCAAGGAAGTCATTTGTCCTTATTTAATAAAACAGAATAGATACAAAACCTCTTCTTTGATGAGAACCTTGCTTTAACTTTCAGATAAAAAGCAATTGTAGATCATTCTGCCTTATGATAGGATACAGACCGGAATTTAATCTTTTTAATTGTGGTTTATGAATGCTTCCTGGTTCCTTTAGAGATCATAGCTCTTCTGTGTGTACTTACATTTTCATATTGTGGCACTATAACCTGTGAACTCCTTATTTCCGAACAGGTGCTCATTTCCTGAAGGATGTATTTTAGATTGATTCTGCTAAAAGAAAAATTGAGTGTGCTGTTGAAGAATGTGTGGGAGAAAGGGCACAGAATATAGATGCTCCTCCCTGAAAACTTATTACAGAATAACAGTATCTGCATTCTTTTGAAAGGGCTACTTCAAAGATGTCTTTTTGAGATTCTACTGGAAAAACCTTTCCCAGGATGGTTTCAGGCACTTCTATTTGCAGTATAGCTCATTTCATTGAAGATGGCTGTGTTTGTCAGTATAGCTTTTTGTCAATCAAGGTTTGATGGGTTTGTGGTTTGTGAATTTAAGGAGCTGTTTAGAATTTAGTCTATTCTGGTTACTGCACTAGAGAATTGTCTTGGCTCTGAGGACCAAAAGGAAAAAAAGATGCAGTAGGTAAAAAATCAGTTCTGTGTAAATCCACCAGAAGTGGGTTTTTTTGTTGTTGGTTTTTTTTTTTTTACCTGTTTTCAGAGGACCTGAGTCCTTGAAGAACTAGAAGTAGAAAGAAGACTGGTTTTCTTCCTATCCTGCATTGTGCGGTGATGTCTGATTTCCTTCCTCCCTACTCTGTTTTTGAGGCTTTTGTGTATGTCTGGTCATACTGAAAAAACCCCAAAACCTTGATTAGGTATACTTTTTGTGCTGACTTTTTGAAGTTATCTGTGTGTTTGATTTGGTAGATGCCAACAGTACGTGACCAGCACTCTTCCAAACTATGGGAGCAAAAAATGCCTTTAACTTTCTCCAACTACTAATATTATGCCTTATGTTTAAAACCAGGGCTGTGTACAAGTGACTTGTCCCTCTCCCCCCTGCCCCTGTGATGAGCCTGTAAATAGTTACACCTTATAACAGTTCTTTGGTGCCAGGTCTTCTTGGCCAAGTAACTTAGACTTGAGTTTTAGCAGGAGGCAGTAGAGACTTGTCATCTTGGTTCTGTTTTAGAGCATCTCTCAAAACGGGTGAGATGGGAACAGCTTCCCCACCCACCCCAGCTTCACGCTCAACTCATAATTTTTGCTGAATCAGAAAGTGTTGGTGTTTTTGGACAAATCTAGTACCAGTGTATGCCTACTACTTACACTTTTAATGATTCCTCTTCCTAAATTGAACATGGATAGCGATAAAGGCTTCAACTGGAAAAAGTATTTCCATTGAAGTAATTTCGGGTTTCTATTGAAAACTTCTTTAATGTTTTGACTTAGTATCAAAGGTCCAAAGGGATTTCACTGCTGGAAAAGAAGCAAATCAGGTTTGGGATTTTGGGGGTGGGGGGAGAGGAATAATTTTGTTGGTGTTTTGAGTTGTTCACACTAAACTTGCTTCATTATTTATATGCAAGGTAGATTGAGCTTTCTAGATTAAGCCTCTCCACCCTCAACTTGTCACCTTGTTTGACATCAGCAATTTATTTTAGGAAAAATTTTTACTAAGATATGGAAATAAAGTGTTATGTTTACTTAAATCCAAGTGATGAGTTTTAATAATATGACTTGTTGAAGAAGGGAAGCCTTCAGAGAACCTGTCTTGCAGGTTAGTCAAATTCTGTCATGGTGTGATTTTACCTAATAAAGAAAACACTGGAAGTCAATGTTATTACATTAAAAAGATTAAAATTTCAATAGAAGTGTCATTAAAATTACTGAAGTCTCAGAATTTTGATTGTATATGAAGAATGAGGAAAATTACAAACAAGGAAGCTATTTATTATATTGGCTAAAGAGGGGTTTACTTGGGATCTCACAAACTGTATTTTAGCAGTAGCACAAGTTAAAAGAGATAGAAACCATTTTATTTGTAAATATTTTCTGTGGAGATGCTTGGATAGCGAGTGCCTAATTTTGGATTAATATTGTGACTGCCTATTGCCAAATGTATCTTAAAACTTTTAGTAGTTTTACCTTAATATGTTGTTCCTAATATGCAGTGATATCACACTTCACCTTTTGGAGGGCTCAGTGAGTGACCTACTTGACAACAGCCTTGTCAGGTCCTTGAACCAAGTATTTGGGTTTGTCATTGAGCACAACACTGGTTCTATCTGCTTGGCATTTTCCTGTCTTTTACTTGTCTTTACAAACAAAACAAGTGCGAACTCTCAAGTTAGATGAATCATCTTTACCTTGCCAGCATTGTCTCTCATCCTCTTTCCCCCTTCACAGGTTATTTCCCGTGGTTAGCCCTTGAGTACATAATTCCCGCTGGCTAAGCATGATGGGGGGAGCATGACAAGATGGGCTAGTGTGCTTTATTGCCACAAGATTTCCAGCCTGCCCCATCCAAATGTGTAAACACAGGATCATACATAAATCAGTTTTAATAAAGTGCTGTTGGTTATTACAGCTAGTTGATATCTCCCACAGCTGATGTGGTGTTCTGCAGCAAATCTGCTTCCAGAGACATCCTCTGTGACCAGGAGGGGGGTGTGCAGTCACATCGTGCTTGGCTCCTTGGCTGTCAAGTGGAGTTTAGGCTTATTTCTGCTTCAGACAGTATGGTGAGGTTAAACATTTGACTGAGCTCTCTGGAATGACATTAATGATTTCTGTTGAGTCCGATAGCTATCGACCGTAAAAGTGCTCTGTGTTAGATACCAGCGTAAGTGAGGGCTGAGTCGACGCGTTAGCTGCATTGATGCGCAGAGCTTTCTGCCGTCTGGAGCCTCTGCCAGGCTCTCACTAGTGCTTTACTCTTGGCTGTTGTTCAGCTTCTGGCAAGTTCTCTTTCTCCTGCTACTTAATTATTTCAGATCTAAAAGGTAGTTTTATCTATATGTGAGAGTAACATTCAGATTTTGTACTTCAAATTTGGGGTATGAAGAGAGTCACAAAAGCCTTATGACACCCCATGGAATGCTTGTTCTTCACTTTTCTATGTCTCTGTTAATTGATGTAAAGATTTAAAAGTTCCCTGAAACTGTGTGTAGTTCAGTTGCTTTTTAAAGGAGTACTAAGGGACTGACTTCTTGCATCATCGACTTCTTTTATGGATATGTTTTTCTTAATTTAAAAGTTTTCCTATCTGAAGAGTGTGGACTGCACTAGAATAACACAGGCTGGGCTGGGAAAGGATAATTTAGGGTTTGTTAATTTATTTATTAATGCCCAAAATAGCATGCTTGGTAAAATGGATTAATAGTCTGCAAAATTAATCAATTGGCCAGATTGAGAGTTGACTGCCTTGATATGGATACTTGAATTTTAATTATTATTACTTTGTCTTTACTTTCTCTGGTTTGTATTTGTAACTTTGGCATCCTTAGTAAAAATAAGGTTCTTTTTGTGTAGGAAACTTTCATGACTTTCCGTGATGGTGCCATTTGCAGCTATTCAATAATCGCTTTTTCTGTAAGAAGTGGAAAAGAAGTGTGTGTTAGTAAGTGTGACTGCATTCTGTTCAGTGTTACTAGAGAAGTGTAATTATCACAAAAAAGTTTAGATGTTTGCAATGTCAGTTTCTTAAGCAGAACACTCCTGCTTCTAAATCAGTGTAGGTACTATGATAACATTTTTATCTTTTGTCCTTATAATTACAAAAACTATTTGGAGGTCTTTATTCATATACACCGCTGCCTGCCTCCACAAAAAAAAAGTGGTTGCCCTACTGCATCATACTAAACCATGATTGTGTTTGGAATTAGGAAACTCCAGACTTTTCACCCTTGCTAATCAAACATTTATCAGGCTCCAAACTACTACTTAAAACTCATTGGAATTAAATTTTGTATAACTCATGTAAAAATTATTTTATTGCCTAAAACAATAATAATAAATTCTGATAGCTTCTTGAGTATTGATGTGCCAGTGAACCTGGAAGTGTGCTACATGTTGTTGATTATTTTCCTGCCTGTTGGATGTGTTAATTTTACCTATTCCATACTCCAGTGCTAGGAAGAAAACTCTTATATTTAATCTTTTTAAAAATACAATTTTATTATGCTTTTCTAAAAGGGCATGTCCTCTTACTGCAAAACATCTGGTACTGTTAGGGATTATTTAACAGTGAAAATTAAGAAGTTTTTAGACTTCTGTCTTAAGTTCTGTTAAAAATGATCTTGTTCACCTGCCACTTGGGCACCAGATTTTCCTGACCATGGAGAGGGACCATTAGTCACCTTGGGCCAGCCCAGCCCAGCCGCCCTTCGCCGAGTGCAGCCAGCCCAGGCACGCCGGGTCAGAGGACACTTTGGCTTTTCTTGGCCATGTCGCTATTGAACATAAATATTCCTGTAGCTGCAGTCGTAATGTGCTCATCCTCTCTGAGGAGGTTCCTGAGTATAGTTCTGGATGATCATTCATCTGATCCCAGAACCTCCCTGGACTGTTTCTTTCAGTGTTAAACTGCCCTTAATTACAGTAACTACTTTCATGAAAAAATGATGGAATACACTTTTCTGTAGTGCAGGTAATACTGTGCATCATCAGGCACAAGCTTTGTTTTGCTTTGGTTTTGCAGTAGTTGGTATCCTGCAGGGCTTATGCTATTTTGATGGGTGAGTTTGTTCTCACTTTCATGTGGTACATGGAACTGGTCTGTCCAGAGTGTAGGGAAGACAACCTTTTCAGTGAGAAACCAAACAGGACTTTGCTTAGTCTCTTGGATTAATACTTCCAGTGCATTGGAAAATCTTCATGGATTTCTTAAAAGTAGAGCAGATGAGAAATAATCAGAATGTTGAAATGTGTGGAATCATATAGGTAAGAGTGATGACACAGTCAAGTAGATCTGTTTCAGTTTGCTCTTCCTCTGAAAAACTAGGCTGTACTAGATGTTAACTAGGTGTAATGTGGACTTTAATAAAAGGATTAAGGGAGGGATAAGTGGTGATAGCTTACTACTGGTTTTTACGTTACAATATCTCTTCAGTGCTGTAATATACCTCCTGCAGAGGCTGCTGTTACTGCAGAGACCATGGTCACTACTGATGATGTTCAGGAGCAGTGTTTAAAGCAAACAAACCCTAAAACCTTGCTGTGCTAGAGATGTGGCCAGCACACTGTTGTATCTGACAGTGCTTGGTACTGGCTGAGTGGAGAACCGCAGTGGGATAATCCTCCTCCTGTGTGCCTTTCCGGGTTTTACCAGGCCAGAGGTGCCCTGCATCAGATTTAGTTTGCTACCTACTGTTGAACCTCTCTCTCATGGGTTTATTGTCATTCTTTCCCCTCGCCTTAGCATTTACTTCCACAATGGCTTATCCTTAAATCAGTTGGGGTTAGCAAGGAAGGGTCCTCAATTTTCACTTGCTGAAATCAGATAGTTTCCTATCACTTGAACTGAAGGCACAGAGAAGTCTCTCCATATCTGAAAATCACTTAGGATTTTGTAAGTGCCACTCATCTGCCAGCAGCAGTTCTGTGACCGATTTAGCTGTGCCTGGAAGAGGAGAGGAACAGCTCAGCCTGTGTCTGGAGAGCACCCAAGTCAGAGCTTCACTTGGGCTGCAGGGAGGGAGGTCTTCACCAGCGACTGCTGCTTCCCAAACAGCGTTGGGCGACGGTGGGAAGTGAGGCAGAGCTGCTATGGGAGGCTGCGGAGTGCTGTCATAGTGTGCTTGCTGACTGGAAGTGCCCGAGAGAAGGCTTAGCACAGAACAGCTGTGGCAAATGGGTTTTGGCACAAAAAGTGTAGGCAGGAGAGCGAGTGGCATAGATAAGACATCTTGATGGGTTTTGGGGGAGTAGCTGGGGTTAAGTGCAGTGGGTTTGTTGAGTGTTACTCAGACGCTTACAGAAAATGTGTGGTTTCAGATGTTTCAACAAACTTAACTTTTCACTTCTCTATATGAAAATAAGGGAATTAATTCAAGTGGTATGGAGTACCTTTGTTATATTAGGACCTTGTAGAATGAAGTGTAGCCTTAATTGTCTCTTGGTAACGTTGTTTTTTACAGGTCTGTATCTTTCCTAACATGCATGAGAAAACCAGTGCAATGTTTTCTAGCTGTTTTCCCCCAGGAGAAATTTGATTAAATCCTGCATTTTTTTTTTGAGCATCACATTTCTGTTGAACTGCTTGAGGTTCAGTGATGAGTCAAATCTAAATTTTCTTCCTGTGCTTTTCTTTTCCTGAGCTCTCCTGAGACGTTGCATCACTCTCGCTTTCATGATGTTTGTGTGACTTCACCAGGCATCACTGCGAGAAAGATGGGGGTGTGTTGTCTGGTAATATGCCACTCAGCCCACTGAAGGATGATTTTGGTTGTGACAGGCTATTAGAGCAAATTATGGCAGTCTTTGAGTGTTTATGTTCTGATTGCTCAACTGATTCTTCAAGGTCATTCATGTGAAATGAAGAAGTTGTTTTGTTTTTTTTAAGCTGTGATTCTCACTTTCTTCGTACTCTCTGGTATGAATTATATTTTGCTGAGATGGTGTATGCCTTATTCCCCAGAATGTTAACATTTTAGAGAGGGTGAATTAGTGTGACAGCAGTTTGCAGGAAAAACAGTCACTTCTTCCATTGTAGATAACACTTATGGAAAGAATAGGAGATTCTTCCTCCCCAACTTTGCATTGTGGTGAGGAGCACATGCAGAGATTCCCATGTTCCTGATCCATGCCAGCCTTCCTTCTGGCACTTATCTCCACAAAATAGTTTTTTAAAACGTAAAAATTTTAAATAATTTAAAATGATACTCAGGACTTCTTTGAAAAGTCCTTTATTTTCTTTTTAAGAGTTGTCCAGAAGTGACAACTGTCTACTTTGCCAGTTCTGCTTTAAATCTCTGCACACAGAATTATATCTGTCACCAGATCTAGTTACTGGGCCATATGTTAAGGTCCTTCTGCCATTCTTCAGTCTCTTCAGTAACATGAAGAGTTTAGAGCTATTAGTCAACTTTGTCATCTCAAGCACTTCTTTGCTACAGAGTTTGGATAAGTGCAGTTTGCTAGATCTCATTGGAAAGCTTAATAAATAAATATTAAAAAACAAAAATCTTCTGCTCCTCGAGTCCTGGTGAAGTATAAAGCAAGGATTAACGTATGGAAATTATTACTGCACCTGTGATGTCCTTGAGCTTCTTTAGGACTCTTGGCTGAATGTCATCCCCTCTTGGTGGTTTGCTAATTTTTGAGTTGTCCATTTGCTTATACTTTTTTTCTAGCAGTGCTTTTGCCTTGAAACAGATCCTCTGGTTAGTGATTGAACTCTATGATCCTAAAGGGCTTTTCCAATCTAGGCAATTCTGTGACTCTGTCCAGTGTGTGTTCTATAAAGACGACTTTCACTGGGAAAATATCTTTAAACTCTTCCATGTTTATGGAAGATATAACATATCTATCTATATATATGATAAGCAATAAATAAATGTGATGTTTCTGCCATGACCTTGGCATGTTTGAGCATTTAAATGCATCTATTTGTTTGCTTACTTTAGCCTTATGGATTCTGACAGCCTACCTATTCCTCCTTGTGCCTTAGAAAATAACTTCGTTGTAGTTTTTATGCTCTCTTTTCCCCCCACCCCTCACTTCCTTAAATTATTTGTGAGACTGTCTCATTGTATTTTTTTCCCCTCTGTCTCTTTTTAGCTTGCTATTGTTTGAGCCCCATTTGGACAACTACTTCAAGATTCCTCTGGTGGTTTCTCCAATACGCTATTTAGCCATCTCCTTCCCTGCCTGTCATGTGTTATTCACATGGATTTGAGTCCTTTTTGTTATTTTTGTATTTGCTCTAAGCTTCACATACAGTGTCTCAAATCTCATTGCCTATAGGCATTTAATTTTTTTTTATTCTCTTTAAGTTTTCTTGTATTTGTCTAATTCTTTTCTTTAAAGTCCTTGGTGTTTGTTCCTCCTGCAGATATTTAGGTCACTACTAAATTCTGGGTGGGGTTACACTAATATTTTGAACCAAATGCTACAGAGTGCTTAGGATCAAGAGATGCCTTTTCTTTTGTTAGCAGCATGACAACTCGTTCCATGAAGCAGTCGCTCCTGATGTTCAGGATTTTGTCTTGGCATCCTGTGACATTTAGTGGATAACAGAAACCTCCCACTGTTTTTGTCTTTGCTTTTGTAACGTTTCTGCCTGCCTTCAGCTTGGTCACTTGACATTTGCGTGTCTAAATGTGACAGCTCATGCATTTCTTATCAACACTGTCTCAAATGTAAAGAAGGTAAATGTACTCCCTTAATGAATAGGTAATGTTTTTGGATAAGCTTATCTTTTTTTAATTGTCTCAAAAAAATTTTTTTTTCAGCTGCAGGTAACAATTTCATTCTAAACTTTCTTACTGGTTTCTTTGTTCTTGAATGTGTATGCATGCCAATAACCAGTGGACCTCCAGTACTGGAGGATATATTTTCTTAGTGAAGAGGACTTTCTTTAATCCAAAAGACCTTTTCTTTTATTTTTCCCACTTTTTGGAAAGTGGCTGAATAAAAATAGAGAACTTGTTCCTCGTCATGATTTTACATCTGAGATGCTCAACTTACACATGGGTTTTTTTTTCCTATATACATACTCTTGAAAGTTAGCATAGAGTATGCTAAGTGAAGTTGTGTGGCTTCTTATTTGTATCTTCTCTAGCAATGATTTGAAGATTGTGTTTTATCCTCTACTTTGCCTTTGAAAAATCCCACTGAAGACAATGGCTTTGCAATAATCTCACTGGCTCTGTAAACAGAGCAGTCGGTAATCCTGGAGATGTGTAAGACTGAAGGACGCTCCTTTGTACTGGAGGAGGCTCCAGCTGGAGTTTCTGGTTTGGTAACGGGGTAAAAATATTTTCTGAACTCTGTAAATCCAGCGCACAAGATGGTAGGGGTTTGTGCATTAAACAGGATGGCTTTTACTGCAGTCTTTAGAGTAGTCTTAGAAATATTAGTAGCAGGCAACAGTAGGTGGAAAACTGGAGAGCAAGAAGAGGTTAGCAAAAACATGAAAGGTGGAACAGAGGCATATCTGAAGTTCAAGAGATAAACCAGTGCTCAAGAAGAAGAAAAACAAAGAATAAAATAATTTACTTTATTTCCCCTTTACTTTTTTTTAAAAAATTAAATGTCTTCAAGTCAGTGTGATCTAGGACTCTTCATTGTCACTGAGCTGAATTTACATGCTGTCTTGACTTTACTCTTTTTTTAGTGTCCTCAAATAGTGCTGTATGAAAACACTTGCAGCTTGTGAAAGGCGTTTCATTGTTATCTAGTGTAGTCTCCGTAACACTTGTGGAGAAACAAGGTATGGAAGGGATCTCTCAGAGGTTTCTGTGTGAAGTATAACCTGGGGCAGGAGGAAGGCTGCTGCAGCAGAAGAGCTGAATGCCATTTGGAGGCTTGCTGTGGAAGAGTCTTCCTGGTTAACACTGCATATTTTTCGAAGCAGTATTGTATTCTCCTTTCAAAAGGCAAAAATCTTTGGTAATTGTCTCAATTCACAATAGAAGTTTAAAAGCTAAATGCAAACAATCAAATACAGAAGGAAAAATGTTGTTTTGCTTATGATTTTTCTTTTTTCCTGTATCATTTCTTTCATCTCAGAGTTGCATTGTTAATGAAATAGCTATAGTGCAGAAGCTTGAGATACAGAAACTGTAAACTCTTGCATCTGTAGAACTTTTATTACAAAAAAAAAAAAGAGGCTTTCCATCTCTGCAGTCAAACAAATCATTCAAGTTTCAAAAGCTGTTTTACCAACCCTTGGATGCGGGGGGAAGTTTTATTGTTTAGTTTTTTTAATATTCTTTTAGCATTAAACTCAACTATTGTAACTAATATACTGTTATTTTTTCCAGGTTTCGCTAAATGGTACACAGTTTACAGACAGTTCTGTTGGATCAGAGTTCACAGGTGTTTCTCAGGTATGTGCAGCCAAATTTTGTGAGTGTGTGTGATAGCAGAATTATTTACTAACAGGAGAAGGTATTAAATGTGCTAGAGAACTCTTCAAAATGTTTCTGTTTGAGATTAGGACTTGGCTAACTGAAGTCAGTTTCTCATTACTTCACTATTCAAGCTTTAAAAAGGAGTGAATGCTACTATTTCTGAAGTAAAATTTTATTGTTATAATAAGCTTGAAATTAGACATAGATGTGAAAAAAAAAGCTGTGCTGTTTTATGGTAATAAAGTTATTCTTGGAAATAAAATCTAAATACATAGCAGAGATACAGTTATTTCTGTTCTGGCTTGCCCTACTTCCAGCTTTCATTTATGAATGTTATAACTGAACATGTTTCAGAGAGAAAGTGAGACTGGGTGTTTTCTTGTAGAGATGCATCACACATTTTTTTTTAAGCTTGACTAGTGGAAAAATATCTTGCTTTTTTCAGAACTTACATATTGCTGTGATTACACTGAAGATACAAATGTATATGCAACCTAACTCCAAGCTCATCTAATCCACAAAGAGTGTAGTGCTGCTGTTGAAATGGTTGAATGAGCAGTCACTGCATTCTTCATCTTTTAAATAAATAAGAAACTGCAATTTGTAGCTTAATTTTAGTATGACAGAGCCATAATGGGAACCTGGGATGCTTATGGTCTAGATTTTTGTCAAGATTCTGACTGTCAATTTTGTTAGAAATAAACTGTTTAAAAATGTTCATTCTTAGCAGTTGATTTGCATTGTGCTGTAGGAACTCATTGCTTTCATTTGAACTTTAAATCTGTCATAAATACAGGCCCAGTTGGGAGATTGTCAGGGTTTTACTGAGCCTGTGAACTGTCCAGAATTAAGATTGTTGTTCCTGCTCTATTTGCCATGGCTTTTTTAGTGATCATGGTGCAACTTTAAGCAAATTACATACACAAGTCTTAACTGCTAGAAGTCCTTGCAGTGTGGCTGGGATATGTTTGCCATGACCCTTGCCTTTGTGAAAGAGGAAGTGTCAGGTTGTTTAACTTCTGAACTCTCACGTTTTTGTCCTCTGCTTTTCCTACTTGTTGGAAGGTGTCCTGCAGATGATTTTCATAAGGATTTGCCTACAATAGCTATAAAGATGTCATCATCATTCCAACAGAGACTTAATCTGTCTTCAAAAATATATTTTAACCAGGAAAGTTTCAGGGCTAAGGGAATGAGCAGCTGTGGCCTCCTGCACGCAGCCTTTTAGGCATTAATAAGATCTCCAGTTGAGCGCAGGTCACCAAGAGGAATGCCTAGTTTGAGAAATGTGTTGGTGCTTGTAGAGCCAGTAAGGGGATGGTTGAAAAGGGGATGGAGAAAAAGTGTTCTTTTTCTTGCCATAGTGCTTAGGTGTGAATTCTTCAAGTGGCATCAGCACATTAGAGATTAGCTGTTCTTGCTAAATCTATTAACTTAAATTTCCCATGAACTTGTGAAAGATAAGAAGATACTTGTGGAGATTAGTTCAGTCTGTCTTTTTTTTTTTTAATGTCTAGATTTTTCAGTTTTTCTTGCCACACTGCTTAGTCTGTCAGTTTTATAAATGCAAAGAAGACAAAAAACAGAGTTTGTAATGCTGTGCTGTTTTTCTTCAGATATCAGCAATAGGGAATTGATTCGTTGTTGCTGTGAAGACAAGAGAGTTAGTGAACAGTGTAACAGCTTCATCTGGTCCTTTGCACTGAAGAGCTTTTCACCTGTGCTTGTGCAATTCAGCCCTACAAGATCTTTAAAGCACTATTTTTGTTACTGTTGAAGATGGAGCAGTATCTAGAGGAATGCTTGAATGACTTAATTAAATTTTGCCTTTCCTTTGAGAAATAATTTAACTGTTTTGAGGTTTACATAGAAGCTCTTGCTAATTAAGGCAGAGCTAATAGCTGTAATATAATCAGACAAATCTGTGATTCTGCCATTACAAGATGTTTTGTTCCATTCATTATAACTTTGCTTATCTCTTGTAAAGTTGAGTTCTGTTTGGCTTGTGCTGCTTGACATGTTTCTGAATATCAGTCTTGGTGAATAATTAGCATCTCATGGCTGAACCATAATTTCATGTACTGTAGCATCTTGGAGAAGAAAGTAAGTTTTGAACTGCCTCTGTCCTCATAAATTACCATGTCTGGTTCATTCAATAGCTGAGAGTGGATTTTAACACCCTCCTGATTGGTTCTGTTAAAACTGAGTTAAGCTTTTACTTTGTAACAAGCTCAGCTTAAAGTGTTTTTGTTTCAGTTAGTACCTCTAACATGACGACAGTAAAAGGAATTATACTATCCCTTTTTTATTTTACTTACTAGATTATTGTGTCTAAGCTGAATTATTCTAGAGGGGAAGAATGTAGTCCATGCTCCCTGAAAACATTACTTTTTAGATGGGAGTGTATTCATAATCAGAATTGTTTGCCACATGGATATTAACACACAGCTGTGTTTGATCTTGGGACACTCCAAATATTGACCATTTAATGATGCCTGTTAAAATATGTGTGCATTTTAGAAATTTCAGAATAAATTTTTCTGGTGCATCTTCTGTGAATAACCAGTTCTCTCCCACAACATGTATTTCTAGACACCGTTTACGTTTGGCCTGGGCCAAAGGGCACCGTATACAACCGGCGAGCACTGTCTTCTTTGTAGAAGTGAACGAAAAGATGCTTCGCTTTCAGAGGGCGGGATAAAAAATTCTAGCAAAACAGCACTTTCCACATCTCCAAAAGCAAACAATATGCTGCATCTTCCACTGTGGGTGTGTCCAGACTGTCGGAGAACAGTCGAAAAGGAAGAGAGACATGCTACAATAGAGCAATCTCTTGTGGTAAGTGGAAGTACTTCCGTAGACTAAGAAGACAGGTTGCTACAGTGCTTTGGAACCACCTAAACTGTAAATGCTTAGAAAGTATTTTAGGAGATTTTGAATTAGTTTTCTAAGAGCTAAACTGAACAGGCAAGTTGTTCCGAAAATGAGGACTTCTGATTCTGAGTTTTGGTTTTTTGAGTAGAGGAAGGCTTGGATTTGTTTGTTGATGGTTTTTGCCCTTTCAATTTATTGGATCTCGTACTTTGTAATTTCCTCCTTTACTTAAATTCTGTTTCTTCTACTTTTAACTATGCGACTTTAATCATTGCACTATTTCTATTCTGTCTGCTCATATGCACTTCCCCCTTTTGTGAGGTAAACTATCTGAATTTTCCTTGTTCTTTCAGTAGTGTTCTTGAGTCACTGCACTTGCGCTGCCACCTTCCTGCTTGTCTGAGTTTTGTTGTCTTTTCTTTCCTGTGTTTTTTAATAAAGAAGCACAAATTTGCACAGTATGGACATAACAATTTCTCATTCTTTGTTGTAGCACTGCAAACACTCATTTTAACACATGGTGCTAATATTTAAAGTTGTAATTATTTTCTAATTTAAGTGTTAAAATACATTTTCAAATGAGAATTCAACCTTACTCAAGAGCTATGCTCAATGTAGCAGAAAGATAGAAAAAGTTCTGTGACAGGTCCAGCACAACCCCATTAGAAGTAAACTACAATGCTATACTGCAGAGCTAAACCTTCACAACTGAGCTGGGAAGCCACACACTTCCAATAATTGCAAGCATTATAGATTCCAGCTGACATGTCCCTGTAGAGAGCTAACAGACTCTGCACATGCCCATAGGCAGATACAGATTTTTGTTTCAGTAAACAGTGTGAAGAAATACAATCTTTGTGTAGCATATGTTGTTAAACTCATGTTAAAAGCACAGTTAACATAGTTTTTTGTAAGGAAAATGTAAGAGTATATCACTTGTATACAACTAGTGTTTACTGATATTCTTCCTTTTAACAAGGGTTAGTAAAATTAATTAAGAGAGATTACATCTAAGGGAATTATACTGGTAGTCTGATGGTAAACACATCCTACAGAGTTCAAAGCACAGCAAGACTGAAGCACACAATTGTTCAGTTGAGTCAAAATTTTTGACATATTTCAGCTCTGTTTAATTAACTAGTAAAGAAAATAAATGTCCTACAAGGATAAGGAAGGCAGGATTTGGTTCCTAAATGTTTTGTTAATTTACAGATGCTCCAGGTAAAATAAAAATTGACAGTATTTTTTTATTATTATTATTATTATTTTGGCAACTTTTTTCTTACTTTAAGAGGAATTTTTGAAAGCAAATAGCAAAAGGATTTTCCAAGCTGGGAAACTTGACTTTAAAAAAAAAAAAAAAAAAGCAATTAAATGGATTAGTTGGCTGGTCAAGTTAGAGAAAAAAGCTGTGAGAAAAAAAACAAAATGAGCTAAAAAAAAAATTATCTGTTAGTAGTCCCTGCAAGCCAGGGTATAAGTGGTTTTCAATAGATGCTCCTGTGTTCAGGTTGCTGTTGCTCTCATTACCTAGCTTGGTTTGCCTCAGCACCATCCCCAGTAGCAAGTCTTGCTGTTGGCATCATAAGCATGCAGGTTTGTTTTGGCCTGTGTCTGCGTCCTACTCCAGGATCTGTGGTGAAGCACAAAAAAACCCCCTTCAGTGGTGCTTCTAACGTGGGAGAGATCTCTGCCTGGTGCCACAGAGAGCTGGTAGCAACCTGGGGAGGGTGCAGGAGGGAAGCATGGTATATACTGGGTGTGGAACACAGAAAAGGGGGAGAAACTGGAGACCAAAATATGAGCAGCCTTGGGAAAGAGATTTGTCATCTGCTGCAGATACTGAACAGCACTGAACATGGGAGATAGCACCATTCCCAATGACAGCAGCTCTCTTACATCCATTACTGTGAAGTAGTATGTCTGGCTGTTATAAAGGAGATTTTATGCTTTTTGCTAGAAGGCATTATTGAGCTACAGAAGTCAAACACACAGTCAAATAGAGACTGAAGAGATATTACTAGTTTATGATTAATCATGGATGATGCAAGCCTTCCTTCAGTTTAGTTCATTGTTTATGCTGGAGTACATAAAGGTGTACATAATTATAACCAGCATACTTTGATTATTAGAAATGAAACTGTATTTCTATCACTTACTTTTTCAGTTCATCTCTTTATTAGGCTTTTTGAAGGTAAATTCTTTGTGCCTGTTTGAGTGTCCTCCCAGAATACATTCAGCACTTAAGAATTGCCACGTTAATATTTGCCTACCTGTTAAAATTTCAGACTTCTGCCTTACAAACTGAAGGCTACCTGTGTTTTTGCCTTTCAGAGCCAAGATTTCCTTTTGCACATGCCACTTGGAAACAGTGGATCACAGCAGGAATCTGTAGGAGGAGGAAGGATAACTGTTGGTGCACAGACAGTGCCTGCAGCAGATCTTAGCAATTCCTCTCCTTCAGACATAGCGTGCAACTGTGAGGCCTGTAATGAGCGCAGGTAAGAACTGAATTCAAATTCAGCAGCATGGTGCCTGTAGTCAGGCTGGCAGCAATGTTGTAACTTATTTATTGATGTATGCTTAAACTCTTCAAATGGGCTCTCTCACAATAACAGTTATTTATGGATGGCAGCTTTTATCCAATTTTATACTTGCATAGAGTCATAGCATGTATTGGGTTGGAAGGGACCTTCAAAGGTCATCTAGTCCAGCCCCCCTGCAGTGAGCAGGGACATCCTTACTAGTGCAGGTTGCTCAGAGCACCATCAAGCCTGACCTTGAATATATCCAGGGATGGGGCCTCCACTACCTCTCTGGGCAACTTGTTCCAATGATCTACCACCCTCATACTGAAGAACTTTTTCCTAATATCCAACCTAAATCTATCTTTTTCTAGTTTAAAACCATTACACCTCAGCCTGTTGCTACATGCCCTTGTGAACAGTTCTTCCCCAGCTTTCTTGTAGGCATCTTTCAGGTACTGGAGGGCTGCTATAAGGTCCCTCCGGAGCCTTCTCTCTTCCAGGCTGAGCAACCCCAACTCTTTCAGCCTATCTTCATAGGAGAGGTGCTCCAGCCCTCTGATCATTTTTGTGGCCATCCTCTGGACCTGCTCCAACAGGTACACGTCCTTTTTGTGTTGAAGGCTCCAAAACTGGATGCAGTATTCTAGGTGAGGTCTCACCAGAGCAGAGTAGAGGGGCAGAATCACCTCCCTCAACCTGCTGGCCACGCTTCTCTTGGCACATGCCAGGATGCGGTTGGCCTTCTGGGCTGCAGGTGCACATTGGTGGCTCATGTCCAGCTTTTCATCCACTACTACTCCCAAGTCCTTTTCCTCAGGGCTGCTTTCCAGCACATCATATCCTAGCCTGTATGGATAACAAGGATTGTCCCCACTCAGGTGCAGGGGCCTGCACTTGGCCTTGTTGAATCTCATAAGGTTCACCTGGGCCCACTTCTCCAACCTGTCCAGGTCCCTCTGGATGGCATCACATCCCTCTGGCACTCTGACTGTACCAGCATTTTCAGATGTACATTGTTTTTCCTGAAGAGCATCTTTAGAATAGTAGGAATCAATCCATCTATGCAATATACAAATAGACAGTAATTATTTTTGTCATTATTTACAGAGAAAATTCAGCAGAGCCTGAACGTGAACCTCAGCAGCTTCAAAATTACTGGTCAGAAGTAAGATACATGGTTCGGTGTATATATCGCCAAGCTGGGACCCCTTTGGCAGATGACCAAGACCAATCTTTGGTACCAGATAAAGAAGGAATGAAAGAGCTGGTGGATAGGTACAGCACTTTGAAAAAATCTGTTAATTGCTAAGAAGATTTTTAAAATTAGTTTTAAAGTAGCTTGGAATATTACTTTTTAATAGAATGTTATTTGCCATCTGTAAGTCAGATTGCCTCTCCACTAGAATGAAAAGTCAGAAGAGTCAATTCTGCTTCATGCAAGATTTTCATGCAAATGCTAGATTGAATGCATGGGAAGCTATCAAATTGTGTGCTGTTTGCAATTGGAATATTAATGTATAATTATGAAAGGATCCTAAAATCTTATACTTCAAAAGACCTTGAGATGATTATTGTTAATAAGACACTGTTTAGTTTGAATTGCCCCACATGAAAATCTTACTTTGCCAAACTAACCTTAGTTATAATAGTGCTTTTATCTTACTGTAACTCTAAGAGCTAGAAGAGACATCAAAACAAACAAAAAGTAACATCAGCCATTGATCACTAGATGGGGTGGATTCTGGGAACTTCTTTGTCATTTCAGAAGCTGAAATTGTAGCTTTTCTAGGTGAGAAATTGAAGATGTGCTTAATGAGATCCTCAGTTGTACGTTTTTTCATTTTGCAAATGGTGTGGCTGTCCTTAAAGTGTTCCAGGAGGTTCATCTCAGTTTCTGTCTAACTGAATGTGTGGTCAAGGAATAGTTGCTCTCCTTGGTTTTGTACGTACTTAATGTTCTAAGGTCTGACTAGTCTGACAAACTATAGTTGTTATGTGGAGGTTGCAGTTGGAGCTAAAGTCTGGTGAGGTAAAGAAACTTCTGAAAGATTATAGTCATCTTGCATTGCTCTTTATGTGACTAGTACTCCTGAGTCAGCCTTAATAGATAATTAAATAAGCTTATTGCACTTTTGTTATATAAAATCTGAGTGTTGGTTTTGAACATGAGTTGTGTCAAAGTGGAGTAGTATAGCATGCCTCTCTGTTAGTCACACTTTGTTTATTTAAGGGATTGAAACATGCAACATAAGCTTTGAAATCAAAGATGCTGAAATGTTGCATGGTGTGTAGGTAATTAAAACTGAATCACAGCTAAAATGGTTGTTGAATTTTTATGCAGTTTCTCTTTAATGGAAAAATTTTGGAAATTGGAACATGTATGGTGTATACCTTTTGTACTAGGAGCTTTGATTTCTCTAGAACTGTTCTTCACTTTGAGAGAGATTATTAAAACACAAAGGCAGAAACAGGATTTCAAAGAAGGAAACCTTAAATGTCAAGATTATTTTTCACTCGAGTTCCTTGTTGACTCGAAAGTATGAAATAAAATTAGGATACTGTGTTTGAGCAGACACCAGTGTGTCCAGTCCATGGTGCTAATGGCATGCAAAATTTTTTAACAGAGCTAGTCAGTGTAGGTATTGAAAGAGTAAAAACAAAACAAAAAAAACCCCAAGCCACATAGGTAGCATGGCAAACATCATGCTGTGGCCATGTAAATCTACGTTTAAAAGGTAGAAATTCCTAATTCCGTGCTCCGCTCTGTTAGATGCAGTTGGCAAGAAATGGAGTGTCTGGTTGTCTTACTTGGAAATAAGTAGTGGTGCCAAGTACTGTCCCTATTGTATGTTGGAGCACTTCATGACAATACAATAGTACTCTTATTTTGTGAGTGAGGAGGGAAGAGCAGGGACTAGATAGCAGCAGACTTTTTACCTAACTTCTAAGTACATCTCTAATCCTTTTCTTCTTGCATACCTCCCTGCACTGTAAAAAAAATCTGAGGCAGGTGCTTAAACTCCATGCACAGGACTTTAGATGGTACAATTTCACTATAAAGTGCTTCAAAGCAGCCATCATATTAAATTTCTTCTGTGTGAGATAGTTCAAACCCATGTCTCACTTCAGAAGAGTATCAGACTAGCCACCTGTATGCTGTCCTTAGCAGGAAGCCCTGACCCTCTTTGAAGCTGTGTCTTACAGTGACAAGTCTTGTAGGTATTGAGTGGCTGAATAGAGTGCTTGGAGGGCAGTATGGTTCTGGAGCTTCAGTGTTAGTATGCTTCCCTGGGACAAATGAGTCCCAAATTCTTGTCCTTACTTTAGATATAAAACCAGAAAACAAACCAAAAACCCCAACAAAACAAACAAACAAACCAGAAAAAACCTCTCAGTGTGTAATGATTGCAGATTAGGTGCTACCATAGTGGAGTGCCCTAAGTCGTGTTCCTTGAATGATGTCCTTTGTGGAGTTGTGAATCCCACATCTCTCCTATGCAGTGGCATAATAAAAGGTGCAGAAAATGTCCTTGTACAGAAGGTGTGCAGCTTAGGTTAAGAAACTCTCAATGAAGGTGAGAAGGAGTTTCATTAATGGGTTCCATGAATGAGTGTCTTAAAAGCTTGGTAATGGTATATAATGTCATCTTTCAGTTCAGCTCAACAACAGAAGGGTCCTCCAAAGCAGTCACCAAGTCCAGTCTGGTTTGTATGTATTCAGATATGTTCTGGCTGCCTAACAGGTCAGCTCCTTCAGTGGCTTAATGTAAATGCCTGTCCTTCTACAGGATACTAACCAGGCCTAGGTCTGGCTTTAGAACTGAGGCATTTATTAGGGCTGTAGGTAAGAACATGGAGAACTTGTAAAGAAGTTTGTCTGAAGCGTCTAGGTGTCTCTAGGGTTGTATGCAAATTGAGTAAAGGTTTTTTTAGCTCACAAGTTGAAGTGAAATACTGAAACACTAAATTAATTTGTTCCTAAGATGTGCGAGCATTCTAAAGCTACACAGGAGCTCAGTTCCACAGTGTAAAAATAGGGAACTGGAGTGTGTTCTCCCAGATTTAAGGTGCTGTATACCCTAGCCACTGTTTGACAATGATGATAGTATCTAGTAAATATTTTTTAAAAGTTAAAATTGTTGTTTTTTGGTTTTTTTGTCACAAATATTCTAAAAATACAGGCTTTGTGAAAGGGATCCATATCAGCTTTACCAACGGTTGGAACAGCAAGCTAGAGAATACGTGCTTGAAATGAAGGTTCGTCTGCTCAGACACTTGTCCCTGGGATCTAAAGTTGCATCAACATTAGCAATACAAGGGCCACCACAGGCACATCAGTTCATCTCCCTCCTACTTGAAGAATACAGTGCACTCTGTCAGGCAGCGTGTACAATCAGCGCCTTTCTAGTTACTCTGGTAAGACTGAAAAAATAACCTGTGTGCTTGCTAGGGTTGATGCCAGCAGAGCTGTGCTGGGCTCTTTCAGGTGTCTTCTGTGGTTTGCAAAACATAAGGGGTTTTTTTGTGTGTGTGTGTGCTTGGAAGCAGGGATATTCTGAAAATGCAAATTTAGTTCTTCAGAAATGTAGATTAGACATCTCTTACAGTGATTGATGAAATATCCTTTTGTGTGTAAAGAAAAAGGTGGGCTGCTGCTTGTTCTGAAACTAATCTTTAAAACATATCTACAAAAATTTTGATAATGCCTTTGAAAATATGTGGAACACTTCTCTGTTAATCTTTAATGGTCTCTTGACGACCATGTTTAAAGGACATAAACTTTTATGTGTAGCACTAACTTAGATTGTTTCAGTGTTCAATTTTTCTTTTCCCTTAAGCAAGAACAGGTACTTGAAAAGATGATCTCTTGCTTTGGAATTAATCTGCTGTGTTGTTTATTATTTCTCAAGTTCTTGTTCATTCTTAAATGCTTGTTTTGTCAACTGATTGTGATGCTAGATTTGGGATTATATTGTCAGGTAGAAAATAAGCAGTGGCCTTACAAATCTCTTATTGAGTAACTGTCCATCATGAGTGAGTAATACAGTAAATAAATTCTGTATTTCTATTTGTTTAAGGGCTGAGAAGGTTATTGTTACTCCTGTTTTGTTAATAATCCTTTCCTGTACATCCTTTGCTAACATCCTTATCCTGTGTATCTCTCTTCTTGTGTAAATTTTGCTCAAGAAGAAAAGTGGATAAACTGGTAAATTTGGGGTTTATTGCCAATTAGCTAAAAGTGACTAAGTATTTAAAGAGAGGAAAAGAATAGACAGTAACAAGACCCTGATGGCCAGGGGTGGGAAGGATATAAAATGAAGAGGAGGAAGCAAAGTGTCATTGCTGAGGTAGGGCTGTTGGTAAAACTGAAGCACAAGGATGCTTCTTTTAGGAAACTTAAGCATATCTGGTGCTATTTCTGTTGTCGATGCTCTGTATTTGCTGCTGTCTGTATTGTCTTCCCCAGTTTTATCACTTAGCCACAGTCGTGAGGTCACTGCCATCTCCAGTTTACTGGCTGCTTTTAGTAATCAGCAAGTCTCTAACAAGGTGCTTGAGAGAAGGTTGCTCTTCATGTTAATTTGCATTGGTATTTAGAAATTTGTTCAGCTGGAAAGCAGATGGATTACAGTACAAAAGTTAGCATTGTCAAAGTAGATCTGCTGATAATGAACTCATTAGTGCTAGAATTACATATCTGATAAAAACTAATTTTTAATGTTTCTTTGCTTCAGTTATTATTGTGAACTAGTAATCATGAAAACTTAATAGGTATGAGAGGTTGAGATAATGGCCATGAAGAGACAGAATATGCTTGAACTCCCTAATCTACCCCTTTTCTAACAAAATTAAAGGTAAAATAAAATTCCTATTCTCTCTAAAAATAATAAAAAACAAAAAACACCCCACAAAATACCCCAGACTTTTGTCCTTTTCCTTCTGCAGCCCAGTAAGTACTGAAAACATTTTTCTACTAAGCTGTGACATTCAGAAACCAAAATGTGAGAATGTAGGATACTGTCTCTGTCATACATTTCTTAGATTTATTAAATAACCTTTTTATTAAATGGAGTAGTATGTCACAGCTTTCAGTACAGGAACTGGGGTCATTAGCCTTTTCAGTGTGCATGGTTGTTTTCTTTCAAGATACCAGTGCACTGTGGAAGAAGGAATCTTTTCAGCTGAACTACATAAAAGGCAATCAAGATCTCTGAACTTTAGTGCAGTATTTCTTTTAAAGGTAAAAATCTTTGCAGGTAGCATGCTGTATAAAGGCATCTAATGCCTTGAACCTCCACCTGTGAGGAATTAATTTCTCAGTTAAATTATGAACAGTTGTCCTCCTTTCAAAGGAATCCAACTAACTAGTGAAGTTCAAGAGCAGGAAGTAAAGCCTTGTGCCCCACCAGGGAATGACAGACTGTACTGAGAGCAAGCTGGAGAGACTGTGGTCAGTGCAGAAGAGTCCTCGAATATGCAGTATAGCAGACTGGAAGGGAAAATTACTTGGTATTTCTTTGTGAGAAATATCATACTCTGCACAATGATATACAAGTTTTTGTAGATAAGTGTTGACTATTTTGTTCACAGAATAATATGGAAATTGCTTAGGAAACCAACTTTTCTCAGTGTTGACTCTTAAGAAATTACTAGCGAATTATAGAAATTTTAAATATTTTAAAGACATTATATTCAAAGTGAAATGGTATGTGTGTGTTGTGCAACTCAGGAAAAAGTCACTCACTCTACTGGAGTTTTGTTATTATTAAATAATAACAAAACTCCAAACTTTATTAATTTTTTTGAATACTGATAGTCTCATGTTTAGATCTGATATAAATAAGTATTTGTTTTTTAATCCACCATGCTTAACAAAACTTTGAAATTCTAGAGGATTCTGGTATTTCTGGGTACTCGAGGTTATAGTGGGTAGGACTCACTGACCTGGTAGCCAGAACACTTCCATTTAATTTTGCTGTGTGCTGTGAGAATCCTGGTATAGAAAACCCATGTACTGCTGGCTGGATGTGGGAAAACTTACTGACTTGGAAAGATATCACACCTGTATTTGATTCTTATGTTTTTATAATAATAAATTTAAGTAATAACCTCAAACAGAAAAACATTCTGCTTTACTAGAGAAGTAAGTGGTTGGTCTCTTGTCTATTTAGAAAACTTCATTTTTGAAGCTATACCTGGAGGGAACTGTTTACTTGATTTATGTCAGTTTTGAATAAAGATTATAGCTTATCATCATATAAGGGTCTAATACTAGATATGTTCAAAGAACTGAAAAATAATCAAAGGTAGACAATTTTTTGACAAGAAAACATGAGAAACTAGTTCAGATCATAAAAGACATCCTTCAGTGCAGAAATGAATGGAGACTTTCAATAACAGTCTGATTTTTCTTTTTTTTCTTAATCCATGACAATTTACAAAAACAATGAATGGAGTTATGGTTATTTAAGTCATTAATGAGTTAAATTCTGAAGTTTGGGGTATTAAAACTGGGTAAAATCTGAGCTGGATAATCTAGACTGCAGGTTGGAAACTAGATTAAAAAAAATTCTTGCATCAGACAGAAACCCCACCTCACCCCCCAACCCTGGCTTATTTCTGGTTGTCTTTTTCATTATAGGAAAATGAACATTTGAAGAAATTTCAGGTGACATGGGAATTGCACAATAAGCATCTGTTTGAAAACCTGGTATTTTCTGAGCCACTCCTGCAGAATAGCTTGCCAACACTGGTGTCACAGCTAAGGTAGAGTTTAACTTTTCTTTTGTCATTTAAAGGAGAAAACAAAACCCATGTTTGTGTCAACCAAAAAAAAAAAAATCTGTGCTGCTTCTGCAGTTTAATAGGTAAAAATCCTTGTTGATCTGTCTTGGAAACAGTATTGTTGATGGAGCAGGCTGCTGTCATAACTTGCTTGTCAGAATTACTACCCTAATCTGCTTGCTTGTAGGTTACCTAGTAAAATGACAGCATCCTCTGAAAAAGCTGATGGCATGACGGAGTAGTAGTTTTCACTTGTCACCAGATATCGCTACTGTCTTTACAACTCTAGAGCAAATTAAAGCATCAGTGCCTTCACACTTCCCACAGTGCACAAATAACTTGATCTGGTGTTTTAAGCAATCTTTTCATTGGCAAAAGCAAAAGAAACAAAATGCCCCCTGCCCCTGGCAGATAATTCTGTTGCTGTGTTCAATAGTGTGTTGTCCAATCACTTCACTTTCCCAGGGATCTCTGACTTCCCAATACCACTGTCACTGACACTGTGTAAATCAGTCATACCCATGCTTTCTGACAAGGCTTCTCTGCATCTTTTAATCCAGCAATCCTGGCTGTATCAAAACTGTTTATGTTGCCTTCATCTGCAGAGATGGGAATGGTCTTAGTGAAGTTTATGGTCATTTCTTGATAAAATCATTGGGTTGTTTTCATTTACCTCTTGTTCTCAAGTGCTACTGCAATTAGAAGTCTGAGCAACTGAAGGTGTTTCTCTGCAGGACTTCACTGTAGTGACAGCTACCTTCAAGGCTTAAATATGATGAAGTCAGAATCTCTTCCTGCAGGAATTTCTTTCCCAGTACATCTGTGTTTGCTAGATAGCTTTAAGGGTGTTTCATATAAACTGTGGTTTTGCCTAGATTGATTCTCATTAACCTTTTTGAAAGGAGAAGTTCAGCATGAGCTTCTGGTTGTATGGTTTCTAGTTCATGCAGTGTATGTCTTGTTTTAATTTGGTAAATGTGGATTACCTCTGTTTTTATGGACTCCCAGGATTTTACTGCTGAGTTCTCTGGGCCTTGCAATTAGAAAATTAGATAGCCTTCCCTGACAACTTTTTCTGGAGGATAATGTGCCTTCCATTGGGAACTGATGGAGGAATGTTCCATGAGAGAGGCCTCACATGGAGAAGCAGGGATCAGCCTAGTCCCCTAATCACTTGATCAGTAGAGAATCATTTGCATGCAGTAGAGATGATGTTGCCAGAGGTTCTTTACAAAAGAATGTTGTTTTATCTTCCTAAAGAAGAAATGTGAAATGGCATTTTGGCATCTCAGCTTCACTTAGATTTTTTTGGATGTTCACCCTTTCACTCATTCACTTTTTATCCTAAATCTCACTAAATATTTGTGTATCTCTGGCCTTTTCAGAATATATAGTTGATGTGCTGTGATGCTCATCAGATGTCAGACTAGACAAGATGTTCACTTAGGGATGTTTAAACATAGCAGTCTTGTGGGAATAGAGGTTACTAGCTGACAGGAGATCAGCTGTGTTAGTATTTCACAGGGCTGGTCATCTGCTCAGGGTAAATTACCAGAGTCTTAATGTGTTTCATGCTCCTACCTAGTCAACACCTCTGGTTTGTTTAGGAGGCACACTTAGTTGTCCTATCTGCAGACCAGCAGTAAGAACTGTCCATGTGCTTATCGGGAGTTAGTTAATCAGCAGGGCTTCTAGATCAGACAGAGCATTTCATAAGGCTGCATTTTCATAATCAGTATTTAAGGAAATCCAGTCACCTACCTTTCACAAGTGACTGACTGGCACTTCCTGATGAAAGTGTCTGTATGAAAGGTTTCTTAGTTAAATGTCTTACTTGGGTTAAGATGCTTTTGATTACATGCAACCAGTGGCACACTCACCTCCTACATTCAATGGACTGCTTTATTGGAGTTAGATAATGATAAAATTGACTGATACCTGGGGCTTTTCTGTCCTCTTTGCTTTGCCTTTGTGGGGTGGGACAGTGTTCAGGGTATACAAACAGCTTCAGTTAAATGCAGTTGGCCAAAAAATTCTGCATTCCTAATCAAGATATGAAGGCATACAGTAGGATTTATGTCAGCAGGTATGCCTTGGAAGAATCAGGTACTGTAAAGTAAGCAATTCTTGTTAAGTTTTATGTTAGGTATGATGCTTTTTATTACCTTTTTTCCTGCAGTCCAGGAATACATTCCACCTCCCTTTAGAGGACTGAAATATTACTTTGATTGTTGCTTTATACTTGCCTTCCAGGTGATGAAAGTTTATTTACTTGAAAAGTGGTGCAAGTGTAGCATGTTAAGCTTTACTCAAAAGTCACAATAATAATTGCAAGTGGAAATGCTGTTGTATTGCTAATTTAATTTTTTTAATGAAGTCCTTTTTCTTCTTAACATGGGAATGTATTTTAAAAATATTTTGTGCACAGTTCTACTAAGCAGCAGTTATGAGAACAAATTCTTGACTCTGTACAGTAGAGATCAGAATTTCACATAGTTGCATAATACCAGAAACACAGGTTTCAAGAATAAATAGTAAATTGTGATCTAGTAACAGGAATTAGTGTTTGCACTGATAGTGAGGAGCTGTTGTATCCCAAGGTCACCGTGTCCATTTAAAATGCTTTTTGTACTCTACCAAGCATGGACTTCCCAGGTTTGTAGTGTGCAGAATTGCTTATGCACCCTTCTAAAGTGGTTGTGTTACAGGTTCTGGGCAAAACCAACAAAATAAAACAAACTTGAATTTATTGGCAAAGTTATGCTAACAGCTGTAACTTAATGCTTTACTGTGTTGTCTGTTTGCTCAGCTCTTCATTATGCTTAATTGCCATGTTAAAATTAAGGGCTCAGTTCTTTGCCAGATGATAGGCAGGACTATGTAATTCTTAGGCTGGGTTAGCATCCTGTTGCAATGGAAATCCAAAACCTCCCTGAAATGCTGGAACTGGGCTAAATGTCAAGTTTTGAGATGCTTGAATTTTGTTTTTCCTACTGGCTTTGACTGACCATGCAAACTCTGTGCCTAATTAACTACCAACCAGTTTCCTCTTAATTACTGAGTAGCAGAATGTTTAAAAGCATCAGTTTATTTGTGTCAATTTACAGGTCATTACAATTCAGTGTGCTTTAAACACACATTATCTAATATAATTTTGTCTCTACTAATTTCTGAAATCAAGATTTTGTGAGTTTGCTTATTTACTTAAGAATCATTGTGATGATGTGCTCTAAACATTTTTTTAAAGGAATTTGCTGTACAAAAATGTAATAGTAGAAAAGAAGGTGCATGTGTCTCCTATTTGTGGGGCTCTTTACGTAGACAGTCATCAGTGAATGGCATAACCACATTTTTGACTTGATGATGTTTGAGTAATAGTAGATAACTGCGTGCAACCAAATCATCTCACTTGCCTCATTCTGTGCACTCTTCCCAGCTGGAACTCCAACTCGTCTAGTAATCTTTTTAGCATTGATCATGAGATTTCTGATTAACAAGCTTCTGGCTCTATTTTTACTATGTAGCTCTTCAGTAAATAGTCAACGTGTATATTTAGCCTGCAGAATTTGGAAGGGTAAATATATCAAGCAACAGCATTTGAATAAATACAGCTCAGTAGGTTTGACATCTGGTTGCCTATGGGAAAGAGACTCTAGAAATGTTGCACTTCCCACGTTCTTGCTATTGTTGGTTACAGAACATTGGAACAAGCAGTTGTTGGATGCTTTTGAAAAATGACTAAAAATACTCAATTTTGGGATACAAGCAGCTATGTGGGCCTAGGTGTATCAATACCTGCACTTTAACAACACTTTTGTGGCTGGCAGAACTTAAAAGCATGATTTTTCAGTGAAATATCTCTTTTTTTACAAGTGCTGTTTGAACTTTTAGGCTTGGAACAACACACGATTCCTGTAGTGAAGATATGTATAGTACCTTGCTACAAAGGTATCATCAGCTGGAACAGGAAATGGGTCAAGTTGCTGAAGCATGGCTTGAATGCCAGAAAAGAATAGATGATTATGTTGATGAACAGGTAAGAATAATGTAAACAGTCTCAAGACTGATTATGTAGGGAGCATCTCATGCAAGGGTGTTCCTCCAGTGAATAGGTTCTTTGGTATTTTTAACCAGAGCTTTTTTTTGTTGTTCATGTCAGTCTTTCAGAATAGAACACTGACATACGAATACGTAATCGTGATTGCACAGAAGCATCTTCAAATTGTTGGAGCAGATTGTTGTGCTATTGTTTAGAGATGGCCTTTGAGCATTTCTGTAAATTCCTTTTGCCTGTAAATTACCCATAGCACAGTTATCTGAAACTTGCTTTTGTAGATGTCACTAGGAATAGGAAAAAAAAGCCACCCCACAAAAACCTCTAAGCTTCAAAAATAATAATTACATGAAGTTAAATTCAGAGGAAGAGATTACTTTTAAAAACTATTATATGTTGCATAGTGTGATGTTGACCTTTATACAACTGTCAAAATCAGAACTCCAGAGTCTCGCTGCATAAATATTTGAGACCTCTGAAGTTACCCTTTTTAAATTAAGTATACGCTCTGACAGCCAGTTCCTCTGAGTTTGTGCTGCGTTTCAGAAATAATTGTGTTATGCTGGCTCTTACATTGTTCAGCACTTAATTTTCAGAAAAATAGCTATTTGTTTTGCAAATGGTTGTTTATACTCTCCCAAAATGGCTCATGTGATTTCTGTCTCATGTTCAAAGAACTTTAATTTTTTTTAAAGCACCTCAGGATAAGGCTTTGATTGCTGCTTAGATCAATCTTAAGTGTACTAGAAGAAAGAATGTGCTTTGAAATAATTGAAGATACAGAATTTTATAAAACTTTTCTTGCATTCTGAAGTTCTATGAGCATTAGGAATATGGAGATCCAATTTGTGATTTGGTAGTGCTGTATTACTCCTATAGATAGCAAATATATTTTAAAGTCTTAAAGTACATTGTAAATGTCCTTCAGAAGCTGTTGCCTGTGATGAAGATTTAAGTGAACTTTTACTATTAATTCCAGTACCTTCAAGATGGAGACAGGACATAAATCGCTCTATTTTTAGAGTTTGTTCTGTATTTGGTATCTGCATCTGTGAGCCATCAGTTATGAAGTTTTCTTAGTTTGTCTGCTTCTGTGCACCTCAGTATTTGATGGCAGCTTAGTAAAACTTCATCTCACATTTTGTGTTGCTAGAAGTCATTTTCCCCATGGTGTCAGGGTGTTGTGGCTGTCTGATACTGCCTCTCCAGTAAGAAAGGGAGCCCAGTTCACTTCCCGTTATTCACTTATTTTTCCAAAAGATGGAATTTCTGTAGCATCCCATTCATATCAGGCTTCTGACTGGTTGATCTGCACCACTTCAAAGTCAACTCTTAGCTTGTTTTTTTTCTGTGTTTCTCTATCAAATGACCATGTAACTGCCACGAGGACTATCTTACAGCATTTTTATCTGCTCAGTGAAGCCTGTATCCTAAGGCAAATAGAAACCATATTCCTGTTTAGGGAAACTTAATATGATAACTTCTTATTTCCTAATGACCAAAAAAACCTGGAAGGGGAGTGTGTAGGGGAAACAATACTAAGCTTAAACCATCAAATTGTAAAGGAAATATCGATATTTATATTGGTATTTATATCTAGAAAAATTGCTTTCACAATTACACCTTAAACCTCGTGTTGGTGATAACCTGTGATTATACTCTCTTCATCAAAACCACATCATTCAGTATGACCATATTACCTGAATTTGCAATAATATTTTTGTCAAGAAGGTAGAAACCAGAAAGCCTGGCTTCTATGGAAACTGTGGATCTGAACAGTGAATGCATGTTCATTATTGTTGCCTCTTGGCTTAACAAAATTGTGAGGTTTTATTGCTAGTGTATTAAAGGTCAGAACACACAGACCACTACAGAGGAGAACTTAAGAATGGTCCTCATTTATCTACTGTGAAACTATACACAAAACTGTAGACAAAGCATTGGCAGAGATAATTAAGGGACCCTCCACTCTGGTATGTTGTTACTTGGCGGGAAAAAAGTGAATAGTTTTTGCAGGCAATACAAATACTACAGTGTTGGGTTGGGTTTTTTTTTTTAAGATTTTGTAAGTCAGCTGTGTCAGGCACAGACATGTAACGTAATACAGTGCTATGCCATGTGTGTACACTATAATAAAATTTAGAATAAGGATTTATTCATGTTGGCACTTGTATTCATCACATGTTAAAATCTGAGGAAGATGTTTAGGGTATCTGGAGTACAGGAGAGTTTAAATGTATGTGGCCTGTACTTCCAGATCCTGTTTTTCTTCCCAAATTTAGACTAAATTTAACTCAGGAGTTCCTAAGTATATCTGGATCATTCCCATAAGTAGTGGCTAGATAGTCTCCCACAGAAGAAAGGAATACAAGAATACCTTTGACCAGCTCCATAAGAGCCCAGGGAGAGCTTCTTGCTTGTCTCTCCATGTTTGTGTGTGAATTTTCCTTCCATCCCAGTTGTGATCAACTGTTGTACAGGCATCATTTTTTTTTTGTCTTTATGGTAGCTGTATGAATAATTGAAACACTCACTGTTTTTGGGTGCTGAGAGTTTGTGATAAGAGGAATTATTTCTATTATTTCTAGTGAGACAGGCTTGGAAAATAGATTCACAGGTGAAATTTTGGGAGGTCAAATGTGGTGTTCACTGTTTAAAATTTGGAAGCAACAAGCATCCTGTGATGTATGTGTGAACGTCAGAGTTCTCACAGGTGATCTAGTGATATGTGTCAGTTCTGACCAAACTGCTGGTTTTGTTTCAAGATTAAATCTATTTCAGAATGGAAAAATACTTGTTCACCTGCCTGTCTCACTTTACCATGTCTTCTCTGATGGATCTCAAATACTTTTTAGCCTCAAATAAACAGGGAGGAAGGAAGAGGGTGGTAGTGGACCTCTGTTCTACAATGTGCAGCAGTGGTAGCATATTCATTGCAGATGTGCAAGAGTGAAGTGTAAATTCTTCCTTCTGATGGCATTTAAATTTATCTCCCACTCTCTAAAAGAATTCTTGGGCATGAATCATGTGGTTTGTATTGCAGCTGTTTTGCTCTGCTGAAATAAATATTCATTGGGGAAAAGAAAGAGAGGAGAAAAGTGATTTCCTCTTATTTATGGAATTAGTAACTTGAGATACTTGCAGACATGGGGTATTGGAAAGGCTGCAAAGTTGGAAGCAGGAAAACTTTAGCTTCAGCCCCATTAATACTCAGGAGTACCAAGACTTAAACCATGCCGTTTTCTTTGACAGTTTCTTGGCAGACTTGAGTAGGCAGCTCCCAGTTAATGCACTGGCTGTTTTAAACTTCATTCTTTGGCATTAAAGCCTTCTCTTAAGATGTATAGCAAATGCAAGTGCCTGTCTTTGGTGGTGAGGATTCAGCTGGGTGGCAAGGCACCTAAACCAATGGGTATTGACATGTTTAAATATAGCTCAGGGGTGTTCAGAAGCTGGTAGTGCAGCCAGGATGAAATCTCTGATACTTTTGGCCACAGGCTCTGCAGTACCTTTTAGTGTATCCAAGAAATGGTAGCGATGGTTCAAGAATATTTCACACATGCTCTTTTTTTAAAACAAAGCAAAACCACTTGTACATGATAAGCTCATTTTTTGGTATTAATGTAACCTCACTAGAGCAAGGGAAATCGGAGTCCACAGTAGTAATTAGAATTACATGCTGCTGATTGTTTCAGAAATTCATTAGGCAAAACTTGACCACTCAATACTATTGTTTCAAATCTCCAGCTTAGAATTTCATTTTCCCAAGTTAAATAATGGTAATAGCAATAGTATACTTGGGTTAATAGTAAGACTTTTGATCAAGTATGAATTTCTGGAGGCATGCTTTTGAAGAAAAAAAAAGATTGCTAGTAGTATAACCCACTGGACTTCAGCTCACTAATCAGTAACATATCTTTATGAAGGAATTAGTTCCCTTCTATAAGGTGGTGGATTTTTTTTAATTAATTGGGTAAATAAAAAGAATAAATGTAAAAGATAACCTAGATAGTTGTTTTTCCTCACTGATGAACTAGTGCTCTTAGAATGTTATAAGGTACAACAAGAGAAGCTTTGTTCTTGCGTTTTGCTGTGTTAAAGTTCGTGGAAGCTTTTGTGTTCTGTCAGAGTGAATTCATTTACTAAATCAGAAAAATATCGTTTGTGTACAAAAAGTTACGGGCTCTGTGCATTTATGGTGATGTGATTCAGGGATGAGTAATTATAAAATATTTTCCAGCCTTAGGTAAATCATGGACATGAAATATGTTGAGGAATAAAAGTGGTAAATAGTGTTAGTCTAGGTCACTACTTAATTTTGTTTACTATTCTAATGGTTTTGGCTCTTTGATTAGGTGGTTAGTTCCATGTGTGGTACACAGCGTTTGCACTTGAGCCTGTGTTGAGGCCTTGCCAAAAGTCCTGTATCTCTAGATTTTAGTGGATCTGAGACGTTGAGGATTTAATGCCAATCCCATTTTATTGAATATGCTATGAAAATATTTAATGAAAATAAATATTAACATACAGGATAGCAGTGAAAAATCAAACTGAAAAGTAGTGTAAATTAATATAAAAGCTGAAGTGACTCAAATCAAATTATTAGCAAATAAAATATACTTTTTATTGACTTAGTATGCAAGCACTTTCAAAATAGTATAGCCAAGCTAGATTTAATGAAACTTACAGACCAACTGACCACAGTGCAGAATTTCTGTGATTGAATCAATGAGTTTTCCTTAAATTTTGTTTTAGATGGCAATGAAAACAAAACAACGCATGCTAAAGGAAGACTGGGAATTTTTTAAACAGAGGCGTTTTATTGAAGAGCAGGTAGGATTTTTTTTAATACCATACTAAGTTACACAAATGCTTCATGTATATTTGTAAAATGGAAACATACAAGTATAGTATATTGTGCTAGTTCTCTATGATCTAATCCTGCAACTATGCCAGGCATGAAATTTGGTTAGCTAAAATACAGAAAAGCAAGATCCAAGAAGAGTATGCAATAGTATGTAATCTCAGTTACTACAAGGTAGAAACAAGTAGCATAGTCTTAAGATTGAATACCAGGTGTTAAAATTCTTTATACAATAAAAGGGGAATTTTTAATGCCTTAGGGTGGGATCCAAACAGCCAATACATTGAGTGTGGAGCTGCATTTATGTACGTGATAGGGAATATTGTGTTTAAGAGTTTAACAAATTCCCTTACGTGTGCAGAGCTGATGAGGGTGAGCCATGGTAGCAGGGCAGATGATTGCATCTGTTATGACTCTGGAGATGGCTCCTACATCTGTTTTGTGGGGAAAAGGCTGAGCAGAACTATCTGTTTTTTGTTTTGATTTTTTTTTTTTTTTAAGCTATAGCCAGAGAGGGGGAAGCGCAAGTTCCTAACTCATTATAAAACTACCTGCTGTCTAAGCCACAATACTTTCTTCTGTAGCCTAGAACTGTTCAAGTATGTATCATGCTTTCTGTTAGAGTACAGTGTGACCCAACTAGAGTCAAGACTGGATGGGGAACCCCTCCATTTTTGTACCACTGTGCAGAAAGAAATGCTGGTCATGAGCCAGAGAAAGAGAGAGTATGACAGTACATTTTAATAAACTTAAATTTAAGCTTAAATTGGCAATGTCTCAAAGCAGTCATCTCTAAGTACTTTTTCCTGTAAGGAACGTAAGCCTGTGTTAACCATGTCTTTAGAACATGTAATATACAGGGCTCCTCAGAGGACTTGAGGAAGAATCCTCTTTTTCCTTGATCCTAATTGGTCTTAAGTGAGCGGTAAACCCATTGCTGCTTAGGTAAGGATCAGATCTGGACATCTGTAGAAGTGGAAGCTTAGGCACATCTTTGTTTAACTTAAGGTTTGTAGGTATCTAATTAAATTAGATGCTTTCAGGATTAGGCCTCTACCAGGTGCAGGTTATTTGGATTGTATTTTTTCACTAGTGCAGTTAAGTTCTGTTTTGGGCAGCTACTTCATTCCTTGAATCTGTCCCATTGTGGCTACAGAATTAGTCCTAATTATTTTTTTGCAAGCCAAGGGTGAATTTGCATCCTCTCTCAGTTTGTCAGCAGTGTCCTTTTGTGTATACCATGAAACAAGACAAGAACTGCTCAAGTTCAGAGTGTGTCAGCAGAAATACCATGCAAGAACATACAAACGGGTCAAGGAGGTGGACTTGGCCACCTTACTGTTTCATAGTAGAAACATACTTTCTTTGAAGAGTTTTAGTATGAAATGTTTGTTGATTGTAACTTTGAACTTCTTCCTTTTTTCACTCATGATCAAAACACCACCTTCATGAAATTGTTCTGAATTATTCTGCTTTTAAAATATTTTGCCCAAAGAACTCTTTTTGATTATGTAATTTGCTAATCATGATGTGCCATTGAATTGTTAATGGAAAGACTTGCACTACTAAAACATTGCCTTTATAATTTACTTCAGCTTAATAACAAGAAAGCACTAGCTGGGGAGAACAACTTCACAGACACAATGAGACACATGCTGTCATCACGCTTGAGCATGCCTGACTGTCCCAACTGTAATTATAGAAGAAGGTGAGCTGATGTTTTTAATATGAAATCATAATCATTAATTTCTTGTTTGAGGAAAAAGGAAATACTCTATTGGAACAAAGAGTATGTTTACTTTAAATGAATGCTACTTAAACAAGGTCATAAAAATCTGTAATCTTAATTCTTGAACAGATGTACTTGTGATGACTGCAGCCTTTCACACATTTTAACATGTGGCATCATGGATTCTCCTATAACGGATGATATCCACATTAACCAGTTACCACTACAAATTGATTCTGCTCCGGATTATCTATCTGAGATCCGCCCACCCAGTATGTCTTCAGCAAGTTCAGGATCAGGTTCCAGCTCACCTATTACAATTCAGCAACATCCCAGATTGATCCTCGCAGATAATGGTTCTGCACCAACTTTGTAAGTTGTTTTTTTTTCTGTTTTAAAATTTTGTAGTGAATTAAACTTAAGCAGGCAAGTTGCATTGACTGACTGTCATTACATAATGCTTGTTTTGCCTAGAAAAGTATTTAATAATGTTGCTGTATTCAGAAGACCACAACTCCAGTACTATATTTTGTGCAAATATAAATTACAGGATTTTTTAAGTCCTTAAAAAATTTCTGAAGATGTTGACTTAACAGTATTGCTAGAGTGTGTAGAGTGTATTTCCTGCTTTGAGATTACAAGGACATCAGATACTGATTTACTTTAGAGCATCATTTTTTCTTAGATGGAACAAGGGAACTGGTGATCTTTTCTTTGAGGGATAGTCATTTCATATTAATTAATTCAGTTCCAAAAAAGCCTTTATTAGGAGGCTTTTAGGATTCTTGCAGTTGTGTTAACTCAAGTCTTACTTCCGATAGGGACAATAATGTTTGATGCATCTACCACCCTCTTTCTTTTATTCAGATCACAATGATGGTCAGATTTGAGGAACTAGTCTAATGATAAGCTTCTACCCTTTCCATAATTCTGAAGAGTTAAAACTGCTTGGTAGGCTGGTTTCTGTATGTGGTTAGGGTACAGCTAACCAGCAGTCTCCTCTGTCGTGTGGTATTCTGACAGAATATTTAAATTAACGAGGACAGTACAGATGTGTGGGATGTTTCTAATGAATATCACTTCACTAAGTTCAATTTCCTTCAAACCTTTGCATCTACTACCATCAATGGTTTAATCTTCAATAACAGGGCTTTAGTTTCTGAACCCATTTGGGGAGTGCTTGAAAACAGATTATGTGGTAGCATGTTTAGCTAAGTCTTCTTAAATGTGTGGTTTGCAATTTCTGTAAACTCTCATTAGTTTTAGTGCTGAAATGTCCAAAATTGTTCAATTTGTCTCTTGAGAAGCTAGTTCAAGCTAGTACTTGAATCCAAGTATTTACTGCAAGAAACCTATTTTTATGGAAATACCACTGCTCTTTGGGGAAGGACCATTTTATGTCTCATAATATCTGCTGTGTTTTATTTCCTCATTGCACATTTGAAATATGCCTAATGGTGCCATCATGTAATTAAATTTTGGCACAGGATCTCATGGAAAGCAAAAAGATAAAATGCACAGTATAAGAGCTCTTTTAAAGAGCTCTGAATAGCTGTAGAAACATGAACTAACCAATCTTTGCAACACTTCCCTGGCATGGGTAATTAAACATTCATGTTCTTTTACTAGCTGTCTGTATGGGAGAAAATTCCACTTAAGAATTTTAGAGCAGATTCTGAAAAGCACATAGATGTGAGGTTGACTATTGCTGTTAAGAAATTTGAGTTACTGGGATGTGTCCAAGGTTCCCTACTTACTGGTTTGATGTTTAGTGTATGGAAAAACTTGAATTTTATATTGTTTACTTTTTTCCACTTCACACTTCTGTGAAGGAAATCATTGGCATAGGGCTTTTTTCATCAAAGGAAAGGTCATTCATATCCTGTCATTATTAATTTGATAGATTCTTGGTCAGAAAACAGTGGTGGAAAAAAAATTACACAGAAATAGCAAAGAATCTTATTTTAGACCCAGTCTGTCATTCAGGCATGTAACTGCTATATTCAGTAGGATTATATGGCAAGTTGTTTGATTTTACTTGCTTGAAAAAATAAGTTCAGTTAAACAACTTGGAAGACAATCCTTTGACTCCTGATGAGAACAATTATACAAGTGATGACCTCAACTTTATTTCATTTTTATGTTCTACCTGCTTTCACAATAACCAAGGTGACTGAGCACTGTGATTTATCTAAGCCTCTTTTCCCCTCAGTGGTAGTGATGATGAAGATGTTGCACCATTATCAGCAAAATTTGCTGATATCTACCCACTGAACAACTACGACGATGCAGAGGTGGTAGCCAACATGAATGGAATTCACAGTGAGCTAAACGGCGGAGGTGAAAACATGGCACTGAAAGATGAGGTACAGCATTTAGTGTCGTGTTTCCTTTTCTGGCAGTCAGATGCGCTCGCTGGAGAAAGGCCTGTCCTTCACCTCTGTGTTAATGAGCTAATGTTGTCCAGTCTCCTCAGGTGAGCAGTACTAGCAGCAGTTCCTCAGAAGCAGATGATGAAGAAGCAGATGGGGAGAGCAGTGGTGAACCACCAGGGACTCAAAAGGAGGAAATGTCTCTAGGAAAAAGGGCATTAAGGAAAGATGAAGCAAAAATGGATAGTCCACCACCTTCTTACCCTAGTCAGCAGGTATAGTAATCTAAAAGAAACCCTTATAGTAAATTAACTTTTGAAATGTGGCTGCTTGAGTGACAATACATTTACATCTTTAATTAAATATTTAACTTTTAATGTGTTAAGTTACCAGTAGGTAAATATGATACCTAAAATATTTTGCAGCTGATGGTATATTGTCATGGCTAATATCTTCCAACAGTTAAAATCTGAAATATGTTAGTTATCTTGAAGGTGGCTTCAGTAAAAGAGGAAAAAAGTTTATTCCTGTCTGTATGAACAAGAAACAGAAACTAAAAAGCATTTCTGCTTCAGAGTTTGAGCTTGGTCTTTGTTAAATGATAATGTTAAGGGTTTTTAAAATTAATTTGGGGAAGGAGTGGGACATGATGCATGTGCTTAGTTAGCAGGCACTTGTTCATATTTCATCTAAGGATGAACTTTCCCTGTTGAAACCCTGTGTAGTTGAATCCATTGTATGACTCTAGGGCATGGGTCTTGGGGTAGTTGATGGTTTTCTTTTTTTTAATAGTTTAAGATTATTAAGCTTGTTATTGTAAGATCACCAACCCCCTCAAAGAACAAAGCCTAGAGTATCTGCTCAGCAGCTGTTGATGTTTGGCTTAACAGCTGAGCACCAAAGCAAAGCATCCAATGGACTTGTCTTTGTGACTCTTTGGCTTTTAATCTGAGTTACCCTGCAGTTACACCACTGGCTCTCTGCTTTGAGAGGGAATGTACCAGTCACTTCTATTTCTTATTGTGCAAAAGAGGGGGCACCTTTGAGAGCTTAAGACAGTCAGGTTGGAACTCCCATCAGATGTTCCCCTGTGGTTAGGAAGTTTGTAATGCCTTCTGTTGGGAGCATTTTCTCATGTGCTAAGCATATTGAGCTACTTTTTCTTTCAGCACGTGTGTTGAGATTTTTTTCCTGTGTATGGCTGACCAAAGGCATAATACTTACATGGGCTGAGACCTCTGTCAAACTAGTTTGAAACTGGTGAACAAATTCAGCATTTGTTGTGGAAAATCTAATGAGATTATGTAAGTCTACTTGCCTTAGGGAAGCAAACTAAAATGCGGGACAAAAAGGCAGATTTAACCTTTCTCTTCTTTTTTTTCATTTTCTTTGAGGAAAAATAATTTTCTCAGAATTATTCTGAGGAACTCTTAATGACTTTTTTAGCCTGATTTTCTAATCAGAGCTGAGTATCTACCTTGTAATGCTGCATTCAAGTGATGGATTTCACTGGTACCATGGGCATTTGATATTTTTTGGCATTATCTGTTGCAATTGCTCATTTACTTGGTATCTTTATTCCTCTTTGGGTTCTTTTTCATATTCAGTACACAGAGGTTGGTCAGAATTGGATTTTGAGTCTCACCATACTATTTGACATCTCTTTTGCATTTTCATTTGTTAGTAGATTAGTTTTGGTTTCTTGATAATACTGATTTTTTTATGTGAAAGTTATTTTTTTCCTCTGTATACTCCTAATTAATTCAGTCATTGTATTTGGTTTATGAAGTCTTTGGTGGTTAAAATATACCTTGTGTCAAAGGCTGTAATGCTTTTAAGTGATAATGAAGTGTTACTTGTTTCTGAGAGGAAGACATATTAAAGAATACCGCCTGTCAGTTCTTTTCTAGAAAGCTCAGTTAGCTAATGCTGCCTTTTGGAAAAATGTGTACTGTCACACTGCTGTGAAAAATAGCAGTTGGGAAGTGTTCCTGGTATTGCTTCTGGTAAAACTATCTTCCAGTGAAATGTCAGATGACAGTGGCAGGAAAAGTACTGAGCAGAGAGAGGGGAATGGAGCTGCTTTCCTGGGCTGCTTTTCTTTCAGTCTTGGATCCTTTTGGGACAACAGAGGCTATGATACCTTGAGATGAGTAAAAGGCTTGGATTTCTCAGGGTTGATGCAATTGTGTAATTTTTAATGATAAACTATCACACTATAACAGAATAGTTGAGTTTGGAAGGGATTTCTGCAGATATAGTCCAGCCTTCCTGCTCAAAGCAAGGCAATCTAGAGAAGGTTGCTCAACACTGTGTCTGTCCAATTGGGTTTTGAGTATCACCAAGGTTGGAGGCTCCAGAGCTGCTATGGGTAACATGTTCCAGTGTTCAGCCACTCTTACAAATAAATAAATACTTCAAGCTTGAGTGGAATTTCTGTATTTCAGTCTGTGCCTGTTCCCTCTTAGCATTTCATGGGATACCAGTGAGAGGAGTCTGGCTCTGTCCCCTCCTCTTCCCCATCCAGTCAAGGAAATCACACTGATAAGATCCCTCTGAGTCTTCTCTCTTTGAGGCCGAACAGTCCCAGCTCCCTCAGCGTCTCCTTGTATGACTGATGCTCTAAGGCCTAAATCACCTTTGTGGTCCTTCACTGGACTCACTGCAGTATGTCCATGTCTCTCTTGTACTGGGGGGCCTAGAAGTGGACCCAGCACTCCAGATGTCTCTCACTAGTCCTGAGCAGAGTGGAAACATCACCTGTTGATGTGCTGGCAGTGTTCTGCCTGATGCAGCTCAGGACTGCTTCCAACTTTCCCAGCTAATCAACCCTTGTTACTATTTCCTACACATACTATTTTTCCATAAACTTGGAAAATTGTGGAAAATAATAATCCAATTTGATTTTTTTATAGTGGGGTAATTAATTGCCTAGTAAGGATCAAATACTAGCAAGGTTCCTATTCCTATCTGTTCTTGATTATTTGTGTTAGTATCTTTTTTTGTTGTCACTCACAGTGAACATTAAATACCTGTATAAAATGCTGACAATTTTTGGGGCATTCTTTTCTTAACTAAAATAAAGATCTTTCACCAGTGCTTCTACTTCACTACAAGGTTTTTCTGTTGATATTAGATGAAAGAACTCTGTGGATGTTCTGAAAATATTAATCTATGTATGCAAAAATGAAATAATGATTATTAAGAAAAAAAGGTGGGGGAAATAGCTGATTTTCTTTTCTGTCAAGTAGATTGAACTAAATTTGTTTGGTTGGTTTTTTCTTACAGGCTGACCAAGGTCCAAATGCTTGTGAATGTCATGTTTGCAAACAAGAAGCCTCAGGTCTAACAGCCTCTGCACTTGCAACTGGACGCTTGCCTGCTGGCCACCAGTTTATGAATCCTGAAAAACCTGCACATCCTGCACTTCATCTTTATCCTCACATCCATGGACATATACCATTGCATACAATTCCTCATCTGCCTCGTCCACTCATCCACCCCACCTTGTATACAGCTTCTCCCTTTACACACAATAAGGTAAGCCTGATGAAGGAGGCAGATGCATCCTGGTCCCAGGAAAATTACTGTGTGCCTGTATAAACCAGCATGGCTGAGTGTCAGTGAAACCATGGAAGTGGCTTTAAATTGTGGTGGGCTTATAGTAGCCCTTCCAGAGGGAATAGTGAGGAATAGGGCATAGGGCAGATCCAGAACTCCGGAAGGTTCGTACGGCAGGGCTAAGGGTAGATTTTGTCAGGAAGACTGATGGTTTCCTTGCTGTGATTAGAAAGAATGTGGAGTTAAATGAGTCTTCAGTGGTGGAAACAGTAATGGGGCTTTAGTCAGTGTGATAGGAGTAATTAAATCTTCATTTCCTATATATTGAAGGTCAAAACTTAATATTCCATATTTTGGCAATTATATCCTGAGGTTTCTAGTTCAAAATATTAGTGATGTTTTTTTTGAGACAGTTGAGGCATAGGAGTATATTTTTAAGTGTTTTTGTGCTTAGAGAAAACTTGCTTTTTTGCAGGTTCTGCAAAATTATTTTGACCCAAAACGTGTAAGTAATAAACAAGAGAAAGATGTGGAACAAGAATTGGTATCAGGTGACTGCTTTTCAGAAGTAGGAGTCACAAGAAAGGATTACTGTTAATGTGATGTTTTTTCACGTAGTATTTAAATCAGTCAAACTGGGTGCTGCTGAAAGGGGCAAAGCCTTTGTCATCCAGTACATATTCCTGTTACCTCCTGTTCACCTGGTTCCATGGTGCTGTGGTTGCAAGGAGAGTAGGTTAATTCACTAAGGTGACTACTTCTCTTACTGTCCTTCTTAACATCCACTTTTTTTCCTGTCTTAATCAGTGTCCCTTCCTTATCTTTGGTGCGGTGCACAAGTTCCTTAACTGCAGTGTGCCAGCTTGCCATTTCTGAGCAACCCACTGCAATCCTTCTGAAACCCCTAATTGTTGTGCCCCCCGTTCTGCCACCCTTCCAGAGCTCTTTTTACATCCCTTATAGCAGTCTACTCAAGCCCCCATCCCTGATCTCTGCTGTCTTTCCTTTCAGAAGACCTTTGTGTAGTGGACCATCTGCAGTACGCTGTCAAGGCTACACCAGAAGCCCCATGCAGAGTAGCAGGCTGCTAGTGCTGAGTGGCTTTGTAACACAGGCCAGATCTATTAGCTCTGGCACAGCACCTGAACCAGCTGGGCTCCATGTATTTATGTTACTCTGGAGCTAGAAAGACATATGTGGAAGCTGAAGCTTTGGGGAGCTTTTGCCTTTGAAGAGCCAGCTGAATTCAGCAGAGCTGGTAATGAACAAGCTAATAAGTCCTGCTGGGTCAGGCTTGTTCATCATGGATGGGCTGTTCTGCCCTGTGAGGTGTTTCTTTGAGCCCATGTGCACCAGTTTTCTTTTATGCAGGGTATTCCAGCCCCTCCCACCTTTACCATTAGTCAGATAGTGAAAATCCTTCTGTATAGAAAAAGTTTGCTTGGCCATGAGTGTTTAGGCTTCTGTGTCTAAAATGTCATTGGACTCAGCTGAAATTTGTGATGTCCATCTACTTCTGCATAGCTTTTCTTTGCATCAAATCAAGTGCAAAAATAGAAGCAGCTCACTTTTCCTTGGCTTTTTTAAAGGTGTTAATAATTGAACATAATGCTTTCTGGGAGAAAGTTAGATTTTAGAATGTGAATAAACAATTTCAGCTACAAAAAAGTGGGATGAACCAGAAAACTTGCCTCTATAAAACAAGATGCGTGTGCTCCCTTTTCTTTTCCCCAGTTGCTTCTTAGAATAAGAGGGTGTATTCCTTTCCTGTTAAGTTTTAAGTCAGGAACCTGTTAATACTTGGAGATGAAAAAAACAGAATATCATCAACTTTAAAATTACATTTTCAAATATTAAGTGTTTTATTTATTTTTCTACTGCACTTATTTTCAAGCCTGAAGTGTTTGTAATCCCTTTATCACAATTGTCTTATGTGGTAATGATTATCATGTCAGAGGATTGTTTTTGGCAGCTTAGGCTTTGAAAGGTAATAATTCCTAATAAGTTCTACATTTGTGCAAATGCTGGTTTTAATTAAAAATAAGGGTGAACCAACATATATTACCCCAAATATTTTGGAGAATGCTCTTTTGTGTTTATCAGTTAACTTAATCTAAATGCAATGTTTGTGATTATAAAACATATACATGCAATCTGTGTAATATTATCTGTATTAAAAGTCAGCAAACTGGTCTTTTTGTCATTCTAGGAAATATTGTTTATTATGCTTTTTATAATGCTTTCCACAATTGAAGCACTATGATTTGAGTATTGCTGTTGGAGTGACTGTGTAAGCAAACAGAATATTAATGAGGAAAATACTCTTTATTTTTGTAGGCATTACCGCCAGCTCCAGTTCAGAATCATACAAACAAGCATCAAGTATTCAATGCATCTCTGCAAGATCATATTTATCCAAGCTGTTTTGGGAGCACTCCAGATTGGAATAGCTCTAAATTTATAAGTCTTTGGGGATCAGAGATGATGAATGACAAGAACTGGAATCCTGCTACGTTTTTGCCTGATACAATTCCTGGTGAGGGTTTGTTACTACTTCACACTGACTAGTTAAAAGCCTTATGATTTGAAATGGAGTGTGGCCCTTTTTTTCCAGGAATGGTAGGTTTCATCATCATGGTTTTTATAAGATAGGATTCTCACAGAGATTTGCCACCATTTCTACTCCAGTGGGTCTAAAAATTGAGAAATGAATTTTCATGTACTAGGGAGAGGATGCTAAAGGCAAAATAGCAGCATGTTTTTATTCACCTATGGTCATTGTAGAGGTATTTTTGTTTTCAGAAGTTTAGGACTGCAAAGAAATGTGAATTAGGGGGAAACTTTAACTTCTAGTTTTCTGCCACAAAGGCCTGCTCTTTTTTACTAGGTCATAAGCGTGCTGGTAATATGGTACTACATCCTACTTCTTATAATGCACAGAGGTAAATACATTGTCAAAAAGACAGAGGCATAAATCAGTATGGAAATACTAATGGTTAAAGTGAAAGACAATAGAAATAACATATAGATATATATCTTCCCATTCACATCATAGCAAATACTGAAATGCCTTTTTGATTTTATTTTATTTGACTTGCATGAAAAAGGAAGCTTGATTTTGTATGTTGGCTTTTTTTCAGACTGATCTGCTGTTAACTTTTGTCAAGCTACTACAGCAATATTTAAGAAAGGCATTAAAAACCTCCAGAAAACTTCCCTAGTAGCATAGCCCATGTGCTCATGGGGGGCTGTTCCAACAGATGGGTAGTGGCAGGCAAGCTTGTGTGGAAGGTCAATCACAGAGGTGTTACTGTAGTTAGCTGGAATTACCAATAAGTAAAGATAAGATTTATGATGTTATATTGATAGAAGCATACATTACAGAATCACAGAATGTTAAGGATTGGAAGGGACCTCAAAAGATCATCTAGTCCAATCCCCCAATCAGAGTAATTTTTATTTTTTTTTTCTTTTCTAAAATGACAATGAGAAAGTTGTAATATGCTTTTTGAGTTACTTACTCACATAGAAATTCCAGTACTGTCAACATTGTTCCAGCTTATAATTGTTGCATGGGTAACCTGGACTTCAGATATTGATGCTTCTATACTCAGCATGCAAAATGGTGTCCTGTTTTACTTTTTAAATTACAAGTGGATAAAGGTATCTGTAGCATCTTTGCCACTTGTTAACACATATGTAGTAGTGTTCTTAAAATTGTAACTTTAAAGTTTGCAACTTTTGCTCTGAGACTTCTGAGCACTTTTTGTTACAGTTCTGTTATTTGGGGAGCAGGGAGGGGGGAAAGGAGGATCGCTTCACTAATCCTACCAAGCCAGTGCTAACAACATATACTTGCTTGTCTGCATCTAAATTAATTAATGTTTAATTCTAAATGCAATAAAGACATTTCTGTAATTCTTATTTACTATGTGTGTTTCAATTGAAGGGAGTGATATATTAGCACCAGCACTCTCCGAAATAAGACCCGAAGCACTTCCTACTACATCTAGCAATGAAGCAACAGCAGTTGCTGACAGCAAAGAGAAAAAAAATGCTGCAAAGAAGAAATGTCTGTACAATTTCCAGGATGCCTTTATGGAAGCTAATAAAGTTGTCATGGCAACCTCTTCTGCCACTTCTTCTGTCTCCTGCACAGCTACTACAGTGCAGTCAAGCAGCAACCAATTCAAAGTATCATCCAAGAGACCTTCGTCGATAGGTAAGGATTTATAATTCACACACAGCTTAGTAACTGAATGAAGTACGTTTCACTAACCATAAAGATTTATATGCATTTATTTCAGTAATATTGTGTATGTATTACTGATACAAATGCATATCAGTAATAAAATTTATTATTTTAGTTGATCGCTTTTCTTGCTACTCTTCAGTTGTAGTCTCTCTAATCCTGGATTAAAGAACTCTGTAGAAGACCTTGATGTTAGAGTTTGGAACTGAATAGAAAGGTGTAGAAAGTAGTACCCCATTTTTACAGAAGCTGAGAACATCCAGCAGCACTTTGCATGGTTGTTTGGATAGTTAATGGAGACTTATTATTTTTAATTGTAAATTATTTCTTTTTTCCCCAATGTAGGTGAAGTGTTCCACAATATTAATAAAGAGGACCATAGACATTCTGCACCAGTTGCACCACGAAATAGCCCTACCAGTTTAGCATCCCTTCCTTCACTGTCTCCTGCTGCACTGTCTCCAGCCTCTACACCGCATCTTCCAAATATTGCTGCTCCTTCTTTCCCCAAAACTGCTGCAACAGCCCCTGGATTTGTGGATCCTCATTCAGGTCTTTGTCCTACTACAGTTGCACCTCCTACTTCAACCACAGACAGCTCTGTAAGTGCCCCACCAAGTGTCTGCAGGTAAGTGTCTGTCATTCTTTTTTATAATAGAAGGGGAATTAAATTAGATACCTTTTCTCCTTTGCCAGTGGTTGTAGCGTGAAAGAAGAGCTGTCTGTGTTCAGCAAATGAGAGTGAGTTCTGATACTTAGTACATACCTTGGTGTGAGACTTTACAGACACTATTTCGATTGCAGATTCTACTTACTGATTTTTAGAGGCCTAAAAAACAAAAGTTTGCTTACTTTTAGAAACGTGGCCTGGGGTGAATAAGTCAAACTGTATTCTTTGTTACTTTGTCATTGTCAGTAGTGATTGCCACTGCTAACTCACAAACCTATTCTATAATGTATCTGTTTTCTATCATTTTGGCATTACATGGCAAGCAGGAATGAAAAGCTGTGGAAACTTAAGGAGTCTGTAGATAGGTTTAGCTCAAATGGTAAAAAGGTCATATCTGGTCTTGAAACCTGCCACATAGGAACACGTTTTCCTGATGGCACTTAAGAATTTTTAGATAGCAGGCCCACCACTTATACAGTGAGTGTAGTGTGGATGTATGTTCTGATTTCCAAAGGTTTTTAAAGGTCTTGGAGATTGAGAGGAGAGTTTGGTGGAGCTGTCTTCTGGTAGTGTTGTATTTTGGGGCAGACAGACAATTGGTGCCAACTCTTTGATATGTCTGACAAGTGCAGGCATAACAGAAAAGCAGTTGAGTCATTGCTCTGAGTACTCTGTGACCTGTGGGGCTGTGATCATGGCTGCTATGAATGTAGTCTCCTGGCCACTGCAATAGTTTTCAGAAGATGATGTGAGATTTAGGCACTTAAATAACCACATACCTGAACCGTTTCTGAAAAGGCACTTATTTCTGTTATCAGCTGGTTTTATTGATGATATCCCAAAATAAGTAACTTTCCTTTCATGCTCAAGAAATTATTGCAATTTTGTAAAGAAACTTTTTTACCTAGTGCAAGGAGAGAATTTAATATAGGCTATTTAATGCAATAGAAACACAACTTTTATCATCATCTGCAGGTGCTAACATGATAAAGTAATTCTGGTTTGTAAGGAATGAACTGGGAGAGAACCCAGAAACAATTATGGCAGTCGATATGAGTCAGTGATGTGCTATAGTGGGAAAAACCACTTTATGCTCTAGTCTTTCAATCTAGCAACTTAGCAACAGAAGTAATGAAGCCTTGATTTCTATGGAATCGTATCTGGTACCCCTAGCACACGCTGTCCCACCGTGATGCTGCAATGCTAACTCTTAACAGGCAAGAAACAGCGATGCAAGGGCTGCTCAACCAGACCAGTCAGCATGTTTGCACTGATTGGCAGCATCTCCTGTTATGTGCAACACTTTTGCATGCCTTTTCCCCAACTAGGGACTTGAACAATTTTTTCATTCTGTCCTGGTTACTAATTTTGAAAAACTTATGGGCCAGAGGGGAGGGTGGGGAGAGAGAGGTGAGGTTTAGAGAGTAGAAGCACATACATTTCACAGATAAGAGAGATTATGGCCTGTTTTCACCTTTCTGACATAAGAACAAGGAAATGCTAATGCCTATGAGTGGATTTTTTTTTTTAAGTACTTTTTACTTTTGAAGCAAGATCACATCAGTTTTAGGAGAACTGAACAGTAGATCTGTTGGGTGCACAGTTATGCAGAGCTCTAGAGGGAGTAAACTGCTATCTACCTGCTTAATGAAGAGATATGCTGGTATTTCCCCTTGAAAATAAAGGTGAAAACAGGGTAATGAGTTTAGCTCACCTTGAATTTTTTATTTAAGTCCAGACACTGAAAATCTATCTAAAATCAGGAGATTTTAGAAATAAGTTGAGTACTCTGGAAGTGCACAGCTCTCTTCAGTGATGAGATGGACAGCAGTTTAAAGCCAGGAAGAACAGTTCCAAAACTCATTCTCTAGGCTGGTCATTCAGTGAGTCATGAATTAGTTTTTATAGATCACTTTCCCATGTATCATCTTATTTTGCTGCTTGATTTTGAGTATCTCTGGTTGCAAGCTACAGGATGAAGGCTTTAGGATTTGATGCATCATTGGTGGCTGATATCCCAGTCTGAGAGTCATTGTTCCTGGTAGATGTACATATAACTGTGTATGTTTTTTTCAAATAACTTATTTATTATAATCTAGAGTTTTTATAAGCTTTTTCTTAATTTAACATAGTGATCCTGATTGTGAGGGTCATCGTTGTGAGAACAGTAACACATATGATCATCAACAGTATGATGGAGAGGAGAGCCAAGATGAAGACAGCTGTTCAGAGCATAGCTCCAGTACCTCAACATCCACAAATCAGAAGGAAGGAAAATACTGTGACTGTTGTTACTGTGAGTTCTTCGGCCATGGAGGAGTAAGTTGTTGGATTTTAAAATCCCTTTTTTATTTGCTTTTTTGTCACTTACTCATCATTGATTGCATGTGATTTATCAGACTGCAACTAAGGGGGTGGCATTGGAGCTCACTCAAGAGAAGTAGTAAAAGGGTTAGAAAGTAATTTTCATCTTTGAAATGAGAGATTAAAACAAACCTTTCCAGTTTAAAGCAATTCAGGAGCAATAAAAATGACTAAAAGATTTAGGAAGCAGCTGACTTGGATAATAGGTACCGTGTTTGACTGAAACTGCAAACAGGAGCATTGAGCCATTTAAATAACTTTACAAAATGTATGCACTTACCTGTAGTAGTGTAATTATAAATAATGTGATGAGTTTGAGTGGAAGTACGCTTAATATAGGATATTTTTTAAATGTTCATGGCAATTTCAGCATTCTCTCATCTGTAAAGATAGCAATCCTCAAAGTATTCACTTTAACCTGATTTAAAAAAAAAAGGAAAAAGAAAAAAACCCTATTCCTACCTAGAACTTAGGCAGTGTAAGTATAAATTATACTTTTATCAAAGGAAAACCCAAACTGTGTTTTCCTTGTTTTCAGTATTACAAACAATTTTATTTACTGGTGCATTTTGGTAGGCACTGACTTGTATTTGTATTGAAAGGGTGTTTTGAAGAAATTACCAAGTTCTAAAGCATGTAGGTTATACAAAATATTTTCCCTTATGTTCTTTATTTTAATACTTAACACTTTGTTTGAAGCATCCTTCAGTTAACTTCGTACCAGTAACGTGCCTAGTGAATTCTTGTAATCATAGTTCTTCAGTTGCACAAATGAAATGCTAAAAGCTGTGAAGTTGACACATTTTTTTCTTAACTTAAAATTAGATTTTCCTGCTGGTCTCATTTGTAAATCTGTGTATAGTCTGTTTTAATAATCAGTTAACTAGTAGAATTTGTCTGGCTTTTTTTTTTTTCTATTTGAATTCAAAGCTCAGTTTATTGACCATGTATTTGATCAGATGCAGTTTCATCTTAGGGCTTGAAGTGAATTAAAAGCCTCTGCCTTTTGGCTGAAAGGGGCAGGGAGGAGATCCCATTTCTCATTGCATGTTCTCACCATGTCCATGATTGATCTGTCTTTGCTAGTCATCTGATTGCACAGTAAGTTACTCCTTTTGCTGAAGTGGCAGAACGCTACAGGATTTTTAAGTTAATGGGCTTTGTTTTACTGGTTTAATGAGGTGAACTGGTGTAGCCCCTAACAGATGGGCACCAGATCTGGTGCAGGAGGGAGAGGGTAAGGCATCAGGAGGGGAGGAGGAATGAGAGGGCTTGAGAGACAGGAGCCATGGATGGGAATACAGATATGAAACATGATGCAAAGATTCAACTTGCAGCAGTATTAACAGGTTATTGATGCAGCTCTGCTGGAGGTATGCTGGCACCTCAGTGCAGCGTAACCAAGCCTTCACAGTTACAGCCCAGAGACACGTGTAGCCCAAACTCTGAAACAGACTTTTTAGAATATGGAAACAGCAGCAAATGTCTGCTTCTTTAAAATTTTAAAATGTGGTATACCAACCACAAGAGAATATGGAAATCTCCTTTCTTGCTTTTAAAGGCATTTCTTTGTCTTCTCACTTGTGCATTTCTCTGCAAGGTCAGTCATTCTTTCAGTTGGCAAATACAGTTCACAAGCTAGCACTAAGTCTGACAGGTCTGTTGCCTGTAAGATACACCTTTAGATGCATCATACAAACAATAAGGAGTTTGATATTCAGTTTTAGACCTTACAAGTTATTTGAAGGTCTCTAAAAGTTTTAAATCTCAAAAGCATTAGGTCAGTGAAACTTTTACATTAAGTAACTAAATTTTTGTCTCATGTCCTTCAGCCTCCAGCTGCACCAACCAGTAGAAATTATGCAGAGATGCGAGAAAAGCTTCGTTTACGTCTCACAAAAAGGAAAGAGGAACAGCCGAAGAAACCAGACCAGATCTCTGAAAGGGAAAGTGTTGTTGACCATCGAAAGGTGGAAGACTTGCTACAATTTATAAACAGCTCTGAAACCAAACCAGTAAGCAGTTCTCGGGCAGCCAAGCGAGCCAGACATAAGCAAAGAAAGGTAAGACATAAAAGTCAGTTTATATTAGACCTCATGCTTTTGAATCTGTGTATTCTTTGTAAGTATACCACTGTATACTGACTTTATAATTGTTTTCTGTGTAGTTTGTGGTACTCTGCCTGTCTGCATATACACAGCTAGCTTACCTGCTCTGATGCTACCTGAGGAGTTCTGTAGTAACTGGGAGCATTCCTCACAGTGTCATTGTCATGTGTTTTGTTCCAAGTCAACTTTATATCGGAATTTCTCACACTTGAGAAAGGGATTTCATTGTGGCCTCCATTCCCCCACTACCAAAAACATCCCCCACACACACAGACGCAACACAGATTGTTTGTAGAATTGACATTTAAAAGTAAGGGAAGTTAGAAAACTCGTGTTTCTTTACTGGGGCAATGGTTATGATACAGTATCTCTGTAAGAAGCCAGGAAACATAAGGTCAGTGCTTTTGTGAGAGTGGAAAAGTCAAGATTTGATATTTTTAGAATTATTTTACTGGGAACCTTGCTGTCCTGATTGAAGGAGGTTAAGGGCTGTGCCACGTGATGACACAAAGGGCTATCCCAAACTGGAGTGGAGTTGCAAGCTGCAGAGAGAGAGCAGGGAAGAAAAAAATCAGAGAAGAAAAACATTATAATAGAAATTGGCAAAAAGATTTCTAAAAATCTCCAGTGTGTAACAGTGAAATTATTTTTTAAAAACAGTATTTGCTGAGTTAATTGAGGAATTATTTTAAGTTGCACAAGGAGGAAATTAGCTTTTCTTACTGCAATTTAAGTATCAACCTTAGGTATAAAGTTCAAGGCACAATGATTGGTTGCTGAATGTTTTTGAATTCTGTTAAGTATGTTATGTGACAGCACTGTAAATATTTCTTGTTTGTGGATCTCCTTGCTGGTACCTGTTCTACATGCTTTAACTGCTTCTGTGGGTTTGGAAGACCTGACGTTCACAAGTTATATTATTTGTCTTCATGTTGCAGCACTATTCAGCAACTTGAGGGCTTAGTGAGTTATTTATAAATAAAATTCACTTTGCAAAATTCACTTTGTTCTTGCAATGCAGTTTGAGCATATGTGGAAGATTCTCATAGGTTTTTTTACAAGACTTCTATAACTGTGAAGAAGTAATCCCATACAGGCACTTCTAAATGTGCAAGAAAATAAATGGACATGATATTTCTCAGTGTATGACTTATTTTCATTTTGCTAATGATGCAAGATCAGTGCTGCACAGCAAAGTTTTAGGCGTTTGCAGTAATGGCTGGGAAAAAATCCCTCGTGTCTTTGTTTCATGTGGTTAATGAACTTGTGGCTGACAACAGAAAACTTTACCAACCTTATTATTTTTGGCAACTTTTAATGTAGCTTTAGTGTGCTTAGTGTTTTGCTGTAATTTTTCTTAATGATTGCTCTTCCTAATGTTCGTGAGCACTGAAACAGAGCGACTCTGCTACCATAGCAAGAGAACAAGTAAACAATGCAACACGATGCAAACACAGTTGCCGTAGTTATACATGCAGTTGTTGAGAGTGAAGCTGAACGTTTTGTTCTCAGGATATTTTTGTGGTTGTAGAAAACTGATACGGAGTTAGGCTTAGCAGTAGCAAAGAGAAGATCAAGAGTTGGTATTAACAACAGTCAGGTATGTGGTGGAAACATAGAAAATAGCAATACAGAAATAATTTCTGTGTACTTCGAAGGGCAGCGTTTTTATAAATGATTTGCTTGCTGCATAGGCTTCTGTATGTTAACAACCTAGGATTTATAATATTAATAGAGAGAACTAGTATTAATCCCTAAGACTCTAATTTCCAAAATATTTATCACTTTCAATTAAACCTATTTTTATTTTGTAGCTTGAAGAAAAAGCTCGACTTGAAGCAGAAGCCAGGGAGAGGGAGCATCACCAGTTACTTGAGGAGCAGAGGCGGCGAGAGGAAGAAGAAGAAGAGAGACTGAAACAGGAATTACAGCGGCTTCAAGAACTTCAGCAGTTGCGGGCTATAAAGAAAAAGAAGAAAGAACGAACGAGTAAAGACTGTCAGAAGGTGGACATGCTTACTCGAAACTGCCAGGCAGTGAAGGAATCTGTCCCAGATGCACCTGAAGACATTCAGAATGGTACACTTGAGCAATCAGAAAAGATAGAAACCTCCTCCGGTTCACTGTCAAGACACGTGAATCACACGGAACAGAGGCCAGTTTCAGAGACAGGCTGTGAACTATCCAGTCCTGTAAACACTAGAGACTCAAAGTTGCTTTATCAGAAAGAGGGAACTGTAAAGCAGCATGAGCCCCTCTCTTTTCTGCTTGATATTATGCATCAACATAAAGAAGGAAACAACAAACAGAAACTAAAGCAGATAAACAAACCGTGCGCTGAACAAGTGAAAAAGCCTGTTGAATCCCCCAAAGTAGCTGAGATTCAGACTAAAACCAGAAACCAAATAGAATCCAAAGCAAAAGCAGCAGAGCTCCCAGCACTTGCAGAACCTAAAAAAGAGGAGAAGAAATTAAACAATAACAACAAAAAACAGTTGAACCATGTAAAGGAAGAGAAGGCACCTGTAACAAGTGAATCCCCTTCACCAAGTGAACAGCAACAAAACAATAAGCTTATACTTGCAGATTCTCCTCAACCAAAAGGCAAGAACAAGAAAAACAAGAAGAAAAAAGGGGACAAAGTCAACAATTCCATTGGTAAGCGTATAAAAAAGTTGAACTTACATTGTTTTGGTTTTTTTATTGAAATGAAAATGTTTGAAATCTTTTTTTGGAGTTTGATCTCTCTCTTCAGTCAGTCCTGCCCATGTAAATTAGAGAAACAGAAAAACTGGTGTCAAGAAAACTCAAGTCATTGTAATTATAACAATTAGGAGATGCATATAGTTTTAGTAAAGAGGTGTAGGGTGTTTAAAGGATTGAATAAAGTAGCATGCACTGCAGGTTTTATATGGGGATTTTGTCAGTTAAGAAAGCCAGTCTATTCTGTAAAGCATATCTTGCTTAAAATAAATATTTGAAATAATTCAGTAGTATGCTGAAATCCATTTTGAACTTCTTTAAAAGTAAGGATGTTTCTCATAAAACGCTAAGAGGATATTCTAAAGTTGGCCTTACTCTTTGAGCAAGGAAAATGAGGCGTCTAACAGCTAATACCAGAGCTGAGAAGAGCGTGCAGTGCTAGCTGGTTGGCTTTGTCCTCGCGCTAATCTAACTGCCATTCTTGGGCACCAGTTTATTTCTGCATGGATGGCAGTTTTGCGGTACAGACATCTGTCTGCTCGGAGCACCCGCTCGTTCCCCTGGGATCACCCCCTAGCTGAGTGGTAACGGTGCGTAAATTAAATGTTGGTTCACCAGAATGACTTAAAATATTGCAGTTCTTGCGACCGTTCCATCTGGTAAGCACGCCAAGATACAAGCCCTTCATTCTTGTCAGTCTCTGCCAGTGGTGTTTCAGAATCCTTATGTTTATCAAGCTTTGTTAAAAAATGTAAACCAAATTCCTGGTTGTTGCAACTGCTAGGTGTAGAGTCCAACTGTGTTTTTGTGGTTTCATGGTTGGGTTTAGTCAGCCCCCCAGTCTTTCTTTTTAACTCTTCTTACGTTCAGCGTTTCCATTCCATCTCAGTCAGTAGCTATACAGCACTGAACCTGTTTCTCTGGTACCTTAGTTCTTCTGCATACTTCTTCTGTAATGTGGTTGGGTTATGGGGTCTTTTTTTAATTTACCACGAGGAATGTACTCCAGTCATTGCAGTAAGACAAAACTCTAGAATTAGGAGCAGAAAGAGAAGACTGGAGACACTGAAGAATAAGCTGTTGAAGAGGGGGGTGGTGATGGAGGGTGTTTACTGCAGGAAAATTTAGGTAGCTTCCTGCATCTTTTCCCGCTCCCTGCCCCTCGCTGTTGTTTTCTGCTGCTTAAATCAAGTATAGTTACAACTTCTGAAAAGTAATGTTTAGATGTGAAAAAACATAGGGGCGTGTTTCTGAATTTGTAGAGAGGCTCTCTGAAAAGTCAGGCCTGGATTGCCACTTTGAGTACTTCTGACTTTAGAACTACAAGAAAGATACTGTAATATACTTTTTTTTATTATTATTATTTAGCTGTAATTTCTTAACTGCATTTTAAAATTAGGTGTTAAGGCAATTAAAATTCTTGCTTTTGGTATGATCTTTGTTTCTTAAATAAACTTCTTCTGGCAGGGCATTTTAACTCCTTGTTATGAAGAGGCTGAAGAAAACAAGGAGTATAGGAAAACCCTGTGTTTATAGGGCTTTCTGGTTCTTCAGAAGTAAGTTGCACAGCAAAGACGTGCAGCTTTTGAACTACCAGGAATACCCTTAGAAGAAAGTTGGTTGTTCTCATGGTCTCAAGGGTTCTAGAGAGTCCTGACATGTAATAGGTGTTTTTGGTTAGTTTCTCTGTCTCACCTTTTTTGGAATATGTTCTGAAGCTGCTTCAGAAATGAGATTGGAGTATATATGCAGTAAGATAAAGGCTTTAACAGGAAAATGTTCAAATTGGTTTCTACAAAGATTTAAGCTTTCTGGAGCGTCTTATTTTTTAAATACAAAGAGAACCATACACTGAGACAGTACAATATACCAATAGACTTCAAAGTGACTTGGTTGCTATAGCTGAGGGTTAAATTCAGGCCATATTAAAATATGTTTTAAAAAAAAAATTCCTAATGTAGGTAGCATGACTTAGACTCTTGCAGACACAACCTGATGATCATGTCCCAGTGGGAGTACGGCAGCTCTACAAACCCAGAATTCTTGAAGTATTTTTCTTTACAAATAGCATCTTTAAAATGTTTCTAAAGCTGCCTTTTTGGTAGTAAGGCCAACAAATATTCATTAGCTATTCCAATTTATCGAGCCCTTTGTATAGTTTGACCATTCTCATGTGTATTCCAGTTTTATGGCACCTTTTGCAACCCATGTGATTAGTAAGTTTACTGTTGATTCATCTATTCCTTGTTCTTGGTGTAACTCCTTAAAGACTGAGCAGAGGTACTAGTATGGGGTTTTTTGAAAATGTCTTTTAATTATATGTTCATATTAATTCAGCCTAAACATGGATAATCTGTAGTCTGCAAAGTTCAGGCAGCTCTCCAAAAACATCTTTAATGTAGCTCCTCCAAGCTTCTTCTTCCCTGCCTCCCCTTCCCCATGGAATCTAATGTAGTGTCATCCTTTTTCCTTTGTAGATGATGTGTTTCTACCCAAAGACATTGATCTAGACAGCGTGGAAATGGATGAAACAGAGCGAGAAGTGGAGTATTTTAAAAGGTAAAGTGCTGTAATCCCTAAGCATAAAGCTGTTGCACTTCCTCCCTTTAACCATGGTTTTAAAAAACAAACAAACAAAACCCAAACAAACTTACAACTTAATAACTGCTAGCAGAAAAGTGTATGTTGTGCTGTGTTGTAATGTAGCAAATCCTCTTACAGCTGACATTCTGAATACTGTAACATTGACCAAAGCTGTCGATCTGTGGGCACAGATTATAGCTGAGTAGCACAAATAAAGAAATGAGTGCCAGAATCATCTACATGTCCCCCAGGGTCTCATCAATACCCTAAGTTATGGTTATTTTTTTTCTATAAGCAAAGTTTGTGTGGATGTTTCTTTTATTGTCCACACAGACCAAATATTAATTATTGAGTGCTTAAAAAAATACATAATAAATATTAAAAATGCTGTGTTAGGGGTCAAGTGTTGAACAAAAAACTTTACATTTTAGATTTCAGAACAAATACTTCAAAAAAAAGTGTATCCATTATGTTTTCTTCCTCGTTTATAGTAGCTATTAGCTTGTGAAACCTTTTTCTTTTGTGCATTTTGGTTGGTTTGGGGATTTATACATCATATTAGTTACCTTTAATCATAGAATTGTGGAATCATTAAGGTTGGAAAAGACCTGTAAGATCATCAAGTCCAACCATCAACCCAACACCATGGTGCCTGCTAAAGCATGTCTTGAAGTGCTCTGTCTACATGCTTTTTGAATACCTCCAGGGATGGTGACTCCCCACTTCCCTGGGCAGCCTGGTCCGATGTTTGACTACTCTTTCAGTAAATAATTTTTTCCTAATATCCAGTCTGAGCCTCCCCTTGTGCAACTTGAGGCCATTTCTTCTCATCCTATCACTAGTTAGCTGAGAGAAGAGTCCAACATCCACCTCACTACACCCTCCTTTCAGGTAGTTGTAGAGAGCAATAAGGTCTCCCCTCAGCCTCCTTTTTCTCCAGGCTGAACAACCCCAGTTCCCTCAGCTGCTCCCCATAAGACTTGTTCTCCAGACCCTGCACCAGCTCCATTGCCTCTGGACACACTCCAGCAACTCAATGTCCAGTGAGGGACCCAAAACTGAACATATTATTCAAGGTGCAGGCTCACCGTTGCCGAGTACAGGGAAGAGATGACTGCCCTTGTCCTGCTGGCCACACTATTTCTGATACAGGCCAGGATGCTCTTGGCCTTCTTGGCCACCTGGACACACTGCTGGCTTATATTCAGCCGGCTGTCAACCAGCACGTCCAGGTCCTTTTCTGCTGGGCAGCTCTCCAGCCACACCTCCCCAAGCCTGTAGCGTTGCATGGGGTTGTTGTGACCCCAGTGCAGGACCTGGCACTTGGCCTTATTAAACCTCATACAACTGACCTCATCACATCAATCCAGCCTGTCCAGATCCCTCTGCAGTGCCTCCCTACCCTCAAGCAGATCAGTGCTCCCACCCAGCGTGGTGTCATCTGCAAAATTGCTGAGGGTGCACTCAATCCCCTCATCCAGATCATTGATAAAGATATTGAGACTGGCCATAAGACAGCTCATGTTTGAATCATGTAGCACGTGTCCTTCCATAACAGTGAAATCTGCTCAGACTTGTTTTCTGTAATGGTGGCTGGCTGTGCTAGTTTCCCATGAGTGCTGGACAAGTGATTTTTTTTTAGGTATGCCTTTTTCTAAGGGGTTTTGTCTTTCTGAATGAGAGCTGCTCTTCAAAGGCAGGATAACACCTGTGGTTTGATTTTTAAGTATATTGGTTTCACTTTATCACTTTTCTCTTTTCAGATTCTGCTTGGATTCTGCCAGACAGACAAGGCAGAGACTTTCCATCAACTGGTCTAATTTTAGCTTGAAAAAAACCACCTTTGCTGCACATTGAGATGACACGATATGGGGAGGGAACCCTGCAGGAATCAATAAACAACAACTCCACTTTTCTGTCCTGCTGTGCTGAGAGCTTCTCTGGTCTTGAGCCAGTGCTGCCTTGCCTTGTCCCCAGTGCTGTGTGGATCTGCACTGAACCCTTTGGCCTGATAATTCTTGCGGACTGAAAAATTGCCACTTTCTACCTGAATTTGTTAGCTTGTGTGCTTGTAGTCTGTGAGTGAGACTTACTTGATTGTAGCTGTATGCTGTTGGAGTTGGAACAATAGCTCTTTTCCATCTCCTTCTGAATGCCTTGGCCTCAAAGACTTTAAATTGCTTAGGCTTGGGTGGAGGCCAAAATACTAGTTTGCATCATCTGCAGTGGCTCCTGTCACTTCTGCATCTAGCTATGTTTTGTCATTCTGACTCCTGACAAAGGAATGGACCTAGTCAGTTGTGCTTTCATCTGCTCCAGAATTCTCCTGACATGACTTCATGAAAAAAGAGGCTCTTATGGGACAAGTATTTCCTCAGTTCTTTCACAATCTACTGTTTAAGAGTGTACAAGTTACGCTATTTGTGTTTTGATTTTTTTTTTCCTGACTTGTAGCCAGCTTGTGTAAGAATACTTGCAGAATGAGAAAATTTAAAAAAGAACAGTACTCACACTATCAAATCTGTTATAGAGTGTATAATTGTATTAACACTGAAGCCTAACTGGCTACTTTTTTAACATATTGTTAAGTAATATTAAAATCATGTCTTTCTTTTTGAAAGATGGAATACATTAGTATGGCAGAAGACTTGTCTTGCTTTTTTCTGCTTGGGTAGGGGAAGGGAAAAAAGAAACATACCAAAAAATAATGGTTTTCTAAACTAGATTTCATCTTGTGTCAGAATTGGTCAGTGAATGCTACTTAACTTTAGCATATTCCTCTATGAACACTTGTTTGCCAGCTCTCCTGATGGGGAAAAAACTACTATCTGCTAGAGCAAGAAAGACTCCTGCTGAATGCTGGAGTTAAGTTTGTTCATTCTGTGAATTACTGTAATGCTTCTATTTCAATAGATAATTTGTAAGAAACAAAGTAATACAAAAATTTCCAGTTTAATGTCAGTGTAGAACTGAAGTAGGTAGGCTCAATGCTACTCTCATGTAAATAGTTAACAATATAGTAATGTTTGACAGGTTGCATAGTATTGCTCAGCATGGAAGGAAACTGGTAATTTAGGATTTTGATCTGTGTAAACATACTGCACTCATAGAAGTTTTTATTATACTGCACTATTTATTCAGAATAGAGGCAGCAGAAGCTTTCTCTTTACCTCCAGGTGGCCATACTTACCCAAATTATAAGGCAGTGTTCTTTTTTTTTTCTTTTTTCTTTTTTTTTCTTTTTTTAGGAGAATAGAACTTCCACTCAGTATGTATTTAAAATGACAATAGAGCTTCAGAGGTCACTAATGTCCTTTTCCAGAACCAGTCTACATCTTTCTTCTACTTGTTAACACTTTTTTCTATGATACACCCACTGTTCTTGGGACTACTTGACAAGACATGTTGTCAGTATCCTCAGCTTTGTACTTGGGAAGGTTTGGTGGATTATTGTTTCCATTTCCCCTGTGTAGCAGGAGGATTGCGTTGGCTACAGACCACTGAGATATCTACAACTTTACATCCCTATTGTTGGTCCTGGAGCTTCTATCCCAGTGTGTGCTGCTGGTATGGAATATAGCTGCTCAGCTTTTACAAAGCCATTGTAGGTAACTGAACCCTCAATCTCCTCTTTTAGAGGAGGGAATGACACAATATCTGTTCTCAAAATATATTCCAGGGATGTAAAGGGGACAGCTTCTATTATTCTTTTCAGATTAAAGTTGAGGAAGGGATTAATAGTTTAGTCTCACCTTTTTGTCAGTGCAGTATTATAGCATATATATTTGCTTGTGCTGAAGGAATAGCATCTCAAACCTAAAAGGTAAATCTGTGCCACTTAGCACCAACTGTCTCTGCAAAACTGTGTACTGTTGAAAATACCTGCATCAGTTAATGGAGGAGAATGAACTTTGTTTCTTGGGATCATGGAAGCTTGCATCTGTCACAGCCTGAGTTATTAGTTATGTAAAAGTGGAGAGGCTTCTCATGTGGGACAGTGGCTGGGGGTGGGGGTGGGGGGAAGTGCTGTTAAACAGCTGAAGCTGGCTGTGTGAAATCCTTTTCAGGCTTTTTCAGTTCTAAACCGTAACACAAGGTGTCAGTGTATGTCATTACTAGTAACTCCTGCGTCAGTGATCTCAACCAGTGAGGCATGGGATGGAAAAACTAGTTAATGTCACGTGGGCAAATACTGATGCAGATCCCAGCTTCACTAGGGTAGGAATGCTTTGATAGTACTGAGATTTTAATGGTGGTAGAAAACTCATAGCATTCATTTGCACTAGTGTATGGGGAAGAGAGCCAACTTAATTCTTTACTAACAAAGCTGTTCAAACAGTGATACATGAATGTGATGTGCTTCTTATTTTGAAATCCTGTATTAAGACAACAGAAGTCATCCTTTAGCATTTGAGGAGTATGTGTATGTATTTGTAATACCCATCAAAGATACTTGCCTTGTGTCAGTACAACTGACACCATTCCATACACTACGCAGAAAGCATGAAGAATGGCTCTCTATGGATCTGCTGCTGTTGTGCCTTGATGATAACTTAAAGGCAAGTTGTATTTTTCTAAATTTGTAATTAAATGAAGGTAAGCATGGAGCAGTCTGGGAGCCTAGAGATTTGAATGTATTGGCTTAAATTCTGCCACTTCTGTGGCCTTAGGCAAGTGAGTTAGTTGCTATTACTCCATTCATTAAATGGGTTTATTAAGGATTTGCTGAATTATGAGCATGTTTCTTAATGCCTAAATAAGTAGTGGTGTGAAGTCTGTTTAGGTTCAGCACTGTAACCTCCTATTGGAAGCACAAATGTTCTACACTGGTATTTGTGTAGTTCAGATGTGTTCAATCCAGATAAAATACATTCAAAGGTAACTTTGAGTAGAGGAGACCTCTATAAATAATATATCATGACTGAGTACATTTGAGTTCTTTATGGGAGCTGGAAGAGGGAAAAATTCCACCATTGAGAATGGGCTGCTGTGATAACTGTAGTGTAACTTGTCCCCCTATTCCTTACTCAACATATATGAAAGGTGAGTATCTAAGCTCTGGAGGTGACTGGTGTCATATCCATTGTAGGCCCCTCTGCTGATACCAGTGCTGCTGAATCTGAGGGTGTGGTACTTTTTCAGGCATTTCTTTAATGGAAGAGGGCATAGTTGCACAAAATGATTGTACCTTGAACAGTGTTGATATTGGATGCTCTAAGACAGCTCTTACACAGGGATGTCTCAGCTCTGCTTGGCATTCACTGTTGCTGCTTTCTGAGGTAATGTAACTGAGAGTTCAGAAGTCTTCCACATGCTTTTTTTGGTGTGCCATCATTGACACTTAAAACCATAACCAAGGTTCAGCGTGCTGGCAACACAGATCTCTCCGCAGAAGACGACTGATGTGTTAGAGATTAATTCACATAGTGACTGTTGAGTGTGCAGGCATTCGCTGTGTTTGCTGCTCAAAAAGGCTTTGCAAGATGCTTTCTGTTTCAGTGAAAGGTTAGCTCACCTTTGCTTTAGTGTGGATCCAGTTGTATCATGGTGGAGAAGTTAATGTTTACTGGAGTAAATGTTTACACTAATACTCAATTTCTGACATCTCCCGGTACAAACCAAGGTGTGCAACTTGTAATTGAAGAAGCTATTGAAGAAGCTGTTCTTAAAAAAAACCCCAAAACCGAACAAACCAAAAAACTCTGCTTGCTATGTTGTAACATACATCCCAGCAAGATTAGGTGTGTAGTATCTTTGTTGTCCTTGGCTCTTTCTCTGTATTTAAACCTCCAGGAAATCTGAAGGCTGAAACCTTTGGTAGGGGATTTCTCCGAAGTGAAGTCACGGAAGTGACACGGATGTCTCCCTCCCTCTTCCTGTCCACCAGAAAGAACTTACAAAAAAAATTCCTGTTTTCCAAACTTTAAATGCCTTCCTAATTGCCAACAACTTGTCTTTCCTTTGCTACCCCATTCATCATTAACTGACAATGAATAATCATGAAAATGTTGTATCTGGTACTGCTGCTACAGGCAGCTGATGTAAGTGAACTGTTGTTGAAAGGAGGATGTTTTTCCCTTCTCTTCTCTTCTCTTTTCCCTACTGAACAAAGAAATAACAATACCAAACCTTTGGGCCTCACTTCTGTTCTTCACAGGTCTGTGCATTTAGTTTCATCTTGCTGCTTTTAGCTGTACAGTTAGGCCTCTCCCAGCTCAGTGCTTAGGGATGTGGAAGAAACTGTTGATGCACTCTGGATCTACATAAACTGTTGAAAAACATGCCAGGTAAACGTGTTTTCCTGTAACTGTACTCAGGTTTTTACTGTTTTGCTTATAAAGGTGATAGGTACAAATGGAATTTGAAAGTGGATGGTGTCCAATTTCTTTCTCTGTGGAAGACATAAAACAAAAAAGGAGAGCAGGTATATATTGATTGTGTCTTCTTTGGTATGTTTCTTAGTGATTTTTTTTTAAAAAAAACCTCTACTAGTTTGAATGTCTCATTTTAGGATGGCCTGAAGCATGTTTTCACACCTCAGTTACAGGTTCATAGCCTTTAACATTGCTGTCTCACCAGGTATTATTTGATCAGAAATATGTAGTTTTATTGTGTCATTAGTGGCTCCTTAGGCAGAGTTGCCAGGATAGCAGGCTGTGTGTACTCTGGGTGTTTAACCTAAATTTTCATTCCACTATTTCTGTCTTGCAGAAGTACAGCAATCCACAGATCTGCATAGACACAATGTGGCAAGAGGGACCTGCTGGACAGTTATTTTCTAGAAATCGCCCAAAGACAAACATCTGCCAGTGATGAGTGCTCAGGAATCTTGTGTCAACTCTTAACTTCTATTTCCTTCACCAGTTTTTTCTGGAAAAGTAAAACATCTCTTTGACAATGCTGTAATACCCATGAGCTGGCAATTTCAGATTTGTTAGCTGGCAAGGTGCATATGAGAAGGTAATGTTTTTGCTGCAAATAATACTTATGTCCAGCTTTCTATCTGTGAAGAGAGGAGGCAGTGGGCAGTTGTAATATCTGTGAAGAAAAAGTGACGTCTGTTATTAAATGGAAGAATAAATACAAATCTGTACTGATGTACTCATGAATTATGATGTCACTTACATTACATGAACTAGCATGCATTCCTCACCAAGTATATCACTCAAACAGCTTATATAAGTTTGATTTTTTTGAGGGAAAGCTGTCTAGACTTGTTTTCCCATTCTGCTTTGCTTTAAACAGGCTGTTGACTCAAATCAAGTTAGTACAGTGATTTGTGCTAGTTTTGGGTTGGTTTGTTTTTTGGGTTTTTGTTTTGTTTTGGTTGGTTGGTTTTTTAATGCAAGCAGCATGGTGTTGTCTAAGGTTGTTTTGCCTGTGACTGAAATACAAGTTTTGAGTCCAGGGCTCTGGAGTGGAAAGGCTGGAATGCCAAACTCATCAGATCAGATGAATGTATTGTTGCCTGCTGTTGCTTCTGCAGACTGTGCTGCAAACCACTCATCTGCATCAGCTCACGGGAGAGTGGTTTTCAAATTAACTGTAAATACATAATCAGCAAAGCTGTCTTCTTCCAAAAGGGGAAAAAAGTGTGAATCAGCTCACTTGAGGACAGATATTTGAACATACATACCTTGTCTAATGCACTCTGTCTTCAAGACCTTGTACAAGTTTTTGTCTTTCTATTGCTGGACCACTAAATCAATTCTACAGTATTGCTAAGGGCATTTAAGTTGAGGTTTTCAGGTGTTTTTGTTGGTTTGTTTTCTGTTAAAATGAGGGCAAATTAGAAGTAGCCGGTTTGTGAGAGGTCCTCTTGAGACAATCTTAACCAGACTAACAGGGACAGAAAGTTTTAAATAACATTACATCAACCTCTTCACTTACCTGTGTTGGTTATATCAAGGTATGAGCTCTTTGCTCTAGTGAGCGAGGTCTCGAGGCTGGAAGCAGGACCACAGTTATGCAGTCTTGCTGACTGTGAAAGATGTGATTGCCAGAACTGTGTCTTGTAAGTGGGAAGAGAAGAGAGAGAGTGCCCTGGTACACTAGTATCCAATTTAGCAACAACTTATCCTGTCATGCAAAGTCACCTCTCAGGCTTCTTAGTTAGGTGTGCTCTTACTTTCTGTAACAGTCTGCAGATAAAGTCTTCTAGTTAACAAGTAAACAAGCTTTTCCATTTGAAGAGAGTAATGAAAATGCAGGTTGCTACCATTTACTTATACAGGGCTTCTACTTACTCCTTTCTGTGCTATCAATCTATCTTACAAGCTTTAAAAGGTAATGTCTTTTTCCTTCCTAGACTCAGAGTGCATGTCTGAAAAGTCCATTTAAAGAACTAATGAACCTTTTCAGTAATGTAACTGTGATGCATGCCACTTCCCCAAGCCATTTTGTGTTGTACAGTGAAATTGTTTCAGTCATTCATTCTCCCCAGCTGCCTCTGAGCCTTCATGCTATTTCCATTGATCGTACTTTGCATAATTCAGGAGATGAGGAAACTTTCTGAAGGCTTTCAGAAAATCATATCTTTTCTATATCATGAGTTAGCTTCATTGAGTCAAGAGGCATGAAATTGTGTAGTGACTGTTCTTTCTTAATTTACAAAATACCCCAATAGTCTGGGGCTGCCTGTGGTCTTCAAGTGTAATCCTGGGAGGAGCTGGCAAGTCTGTGAAGATGTATTGAGTCGGTAAGAACAGAATTGTAAGGCAAAAGGCTTAAGACTGTTATATGATGTGTTGCTCCTTATTCATACTGCAGGGCTTTTGCTTAACACCTAGCAAAGTAGTTCATTGAGCAACCTACCAGAGAAAGCTGTAAGCACATCACTCAACTTCTCTGTGCTGTGTTTTGCTGCTTTGTAAAGTGGTAAAAAAAACCCATAATTGCTAGTTGAGTGCTGGTTAGAGAGTTATGTAAATACACATAAAAAGTCTGAAGAGATTTTCAATGTTTCTGAAGTTCTCTGAGGTACAGCTGAGGATGTAATGCTTGATAGTGAAGTGAACAAGTGGAAATGCAAGAATTGAGCAGGTACTGATTACATGGTGTGAAAATAACCTTGACACATCAGAACTGTTATTCCCTTCCAAAATACTTCTTCATTTCAGTTCATTCAGAGACCATCAATTGTGATAGTTTATGGTAACTATTCTTCTGAAATCCATTTTTAACCCATCTTAATAATTGGGCAATCAAAACTGGTCACAGCTGAGTTACTGGAGAGAGTTGGCATGTTCTCATGTGGTTTGAACTTTCAGTCTCTTACTTTTGTCAGTCTTAGCCAGTATAGCCTGATTGTTTTTCTCTTTCTTCATGCAGATGCCTTTTTTTGGACACCAGTCTACACTTGTGCAATCAGAGCATCATGCCTTGGAATGTCTTGGGCGTAGGAGCTGGGGACTTGAATGGATTAGGCATTGGCAGAGATGTCTGTTTTGGCAATACCTGAACTAGGACATGGTAATATGTGTATGCAAGTAGACTAAACGTGGAAGAGAAGTCTTAAAATGCTGAAGTCATTACCCATACAAAGGTATGTTTGTCCTTGGGTTTGAACCCTTTGAGTGATGTTGTGTAGGGCCAGATAAGATCTAGCACGATCTAGCACGACCTACTGCCAGTTCCCTTTTCTCATACCAGCAATATGTCAGCATGAGATGGTGTGATGTGGGAGAAGCATTTACTAAAAACAGCTGGAACCCAAATAAAGTTTTAGATCACACTAGCTGGCTGATTTTGCTTATTGCCCAGTTTCTTTATTAAAAACAACAACAAAAAACCCCACACCAAAATCAAACAAACCAAAACACATATTTAAACTGGGAGATTATCATCTGTACTCTGGATTTGTTTTTGATGCCAATTGATACTTTGTAACGTTTAGCCGTTAGCAATTTAAGCAATCTTGAATGTTGCTGTAATAGAGAATCACCCAAACAAAAGTAACCCAATAAGGAAACAGTGCAGCTGGTTGAGAAATTGTGGAAGTGATAGTGTTTTGAAATGACTGGGGGTGGGAGGGGAAGGACCAACACAAAGGCTAATTCTTTTTGGGTATAGCCTGGAATGCATTCTGGGTGTTAGATTGCAGGAGATAATGCAGCATAAGTATGAAAAACAAGCATGTTACTTCAGTTATGCGTGTAAATAGGGATATCCTGTGTAATGGTCTAAAATGATATTAATTTTAAAGATGATGTTGTTTTAAATGTGTAAGACTTAAATGTTGACTTCTTAAAATCTTACTTCCTCTTTAATTGGGCTGATTTTTTGTTGTTGTTGTTGGGGTAATATTTTTATAGGCCTAAACTTTGTAAGATGTGTGATTTCATGGCCATGCTGAGCAAGTGGTGTGCTCTGTTCAACTTCAGTCATTGTATCTTGTGTGACAACCAAAACTGGGCAGCTGTGGGTAAATGAAGGGAAAAATAGCTAATTTTAAGTACTTTAAAAACAGGGAAAAAAATATGGTCTCTTTTTCTTCATCCTAAAGTCTTTAGCAATTCCTTTTGCATTTTAACTTGACTTGTAAAGCATGTAAAAGAAGATTGTTGTAAGTCTTTAGTGCAAGCTTTAGTGTTCTACAACTCTTTGGAAATATGTTACTTTCTCTTGGTAAAGGACTCTGATTTAATCCACTTTCTGAAATAGTGTTTTACCTTAACTTGCTGACAGCATTTCTGGTTTATTGTTACCCATGCAATTCAGTAGATCATCACTTTACTGAGGGTTGATCTTTCCTTAGGAGAATTATTAATGAATATCTGAACTGTGGTAAAGACAAGAGCAAGATGACCTTGGTGTACAACTGGAATAGATGAGGCAGGAAAGACATGAAGCAACTACGATTTTATTCCATTATACAGAGGAACCATCAGCTCAGAGATGAAGCAGCTCTGCCCCAGCTACAGTACAAGTCTGAAACGGAGTTGGAAACTGAACCCAGTTATCCAGAGGCCTGAGTCTGTGGCTGAATTACAAGCCTGTCATATGTTCACAGAATCACAGAATATTAGGGATTGGAAGGGACCTCGAAAGATCATCTAGTCCAATCCCCCTGCCGGAGCAGGAACACCTAGATGAGTTCGCACAGGAAGGCGTCCAGGCGGGTCTTGAATGTCTCCAGAGAAGGAGACTCCACAACCTCCCTGGGCAGCCTGTTCCAGTGCTCTGTTGTGAGGGTTAATACAAGAATTATTGCTGGAAAAAAAAGGAAGAGAAGCACTGTGAAGCACTAGCCTCTTGCTTCATGGTGATTTTTGCACTAAATGTTCTCTTCCTCATCTGTTTACTTACACCACCTCCCAGACCATCTCATCCATCCTTCCTGCTCCTACAGACTTCGTGGCTGAGGTTCCCTGGAAATGCCTAAGGAGCGATTGGGTTGTGTAAGTGCTAACATGCTCCTGAGGTTTTTTGACAGCAGAACTTCAACATTAATACTGTGGGGTATAGTTTGCTCACTTAAACTGTTCTCTTATGCACACCTGAAATGCCACCAGCACTGTAGTGTTTCTTGTAGCGTGTGGACAGCTGTGTGGCTGAAAACGGATGGAGCACCCCGTGCTGTAGTCAGACCCTGTTGCGAGTAAGCTCGGTGGGGTCAGAATGAAGTAAAAACTCCTGGTTGTTCTCTAAACAGCATTGGGTAAGAGAAAGAGGAGGAGTCTGGTATTTCTTTCCTGGCACACCAACAGCATGTCCTGTGCAAGAAGAGGCAGTCACTGGGATGGATAGGACATGTAGAATTCCTGGTCTGTTGTAGTCTCTCTTGGTAGGTTCTCATAAATCGGGAACAGTGTACCTCACAACTGTGGCCAGATGGCAATCCAGACCCTTAGTGCTCAGTTTTCTATGGGTCAGTTTCACATCTTGCTCCTGGTTTTATTCAATTTGTCTTTTGTCTTACCACATCAGGATATCAGGTTAATCTGGTTGCTCTTTTCCATCCCACGTAACCATGTTTCCATGTGGGAAAAGGAACTGTGACATGACCCTAAAATCAAGTATCACTTCTGTACTTCTGAAAGATGGCTTAGTTGTTATTAAATTATTTTTTTTTTGTATCCCTGAATAGTACTTGTTCTTAAGAGCATGGAACAGGCATATGGGGAGCATTTTCATCTGAAAGGTGTTGTGCAGAAGTTTAGCAGCAACTGTTAAGTCATGTGATGGGAACATTAAATGCTAATTAGTGGTGTTGGTTACATTCTGAGATCGGTATCGCAGGGACTGGCTACCTGGTGCAGTATCACCATCCTGTGTATGACAGAGTGAGTCAGCTGGCTTACATATTTGATGCTTAAGAAAGTCTTAACATACAGGACCTCATGTAGTTCAGTGATGGTATAACTGTGATCTCCAGCAGTGATTGTCTGCCTTGTAGAATGGCAAAGGTTTCTACTCATTAGAAATGAATTTCCAGGAAAGCACATGACTGACTTTGTTCACCTTACTTTTGCTAATAGAAAGAAACTGAGAGCTTTCAGCAGCAGCAAGTTTTGCATTGAGTGAGGATCCTTGTCTCAGCAGATGTACTCATTTGCATGGGAGTGAGCTAATTTCCAATGATCAGCTCAGAATGTGTTCATCTAATTCAGCTGTTGAATCTGCCATTTCCCACCAAGAAGTTTAGAGAGAGTTGAAGTCATCTGCTGCTGTGCAAACACAGGGGAAGGAGACCAGGTGTATGCAAACAGCTTGGCCAAGTTTGTTTAAGTATCTTGGTCTGGTGAGATAGCTTTATTCCAACAGAACGAAAAGTTGCCTCTTGAAGCTTTTTATTGAGAATTCACTCTGAGATTTGACACTTTATTTAAAAAAAAAATAAAATCTAGTGTCTTGATCTTCAGATGAGAAAATAATCTTTCCTTTAACCAGCAAGAAAGGTTGCTGGATGCTAGATTTCTGTAAGGAGTCTGTGATGCATTTAGATCACTTATGAGTTACCATAATCTGTGCAGAAGATTAAAACACATCAATTGCTGTGTTTCAGCCAAAGTAGACTTGCCAGGATTGCAAAAGCTGTAACTTTTTCCGTGGTGATGAGACCCAAAGGTTAACCTGAAAGGGTAAAGTGTTTTCAGGGTAATGTTCACTTAGATACAATTTAGTTTGCCATTTGTCTGTGTAACCAGGGCAGAAGCTTGGTTACACTGGAAACCTGGTTTCAAAACATAGTAGATCTGAAGTTCACCTTCTGGAAACACAAAAATATTTTTGCGTGGATCCTGCCCCTTCAGACTGTGGAGGTTATGTCCTTCTTTTCCTCTAGGATGAGTTGCTGAAATACTTCTGCTCCCTTTTATAGTGGTGTTCTGGCAGTCCCTTGTTTCCACCCAGGAAAGAAAATGCTCTGGCCAGAGAGAGTGTGGTGTGGCCAGTACAGAAGTTCATGTGCTTCATGGCCAAGTGACCTTCCTTTTTATGTTCACTGCCATCTTCCCCTGTTGTTTTCCATTGCTAACACTAGATGCTTTTTCATGTTTAGGGATCAACATCAGGGATGTCTTAAATTTTATCAAAGTTTTAACTGATTTCCAGTTCTCTGTCCCTGTTATCTTATGCATGGTGTCTCAGTGGGCATGCCTCAAAGGACAGATGAGTTCTTTGAGCAGAACTTAGGAGCTACACTCTCTGGGGAAGGGAGAAAGTGGTAAATTTCCAGGTAACATTAAAGCTGCAAACACAGTTTGATGCTGTTCTTGTCAGAATAAGTGGGAGAACCAATGGGGCTTCAAAAAGAGTGCTATGAATTTTGTTTGATTCCTTAAGGCAATTAGCCAGGGGTGCTGCTAGCCAGGAACAGATGAGAGAAACAGATGACAGAAGCAGACATTCATTTTAGGAGTTTGGCTAGAATTTTGATTGCACTTCTCCCTGTGTTAATGAGGAAAACAAATGTTTAGCACAGACTAGTGAAGAATGGTAGCGTGCTCTAGAGAGGACTCCTGGTGCAGCATCCTGTCGCTGCTGGCAGAGCTTTTGGGAGATACCAGGTGGTGGCTGGGGAAAGTCTGGGCCCAGTGGAGGGCTGGCCATCAATAATCAGGAAATGGGCATTTTGTAGAAGTTTTGGCTTCCCTTTCCAATTTTGAACTTGACTCAACTCTGTGTGCCTCAGTCTGGTTTGACAGTTCAAGGAGACAGGCTTGGCCCATGTTTCTTGCAAGATGCCACCACGCTGCCACCCTGCCTGCTGCGCTCGTATGCCAGCCCAGTGACAGACACGGAGTGCGGGCTGCGATCTTCACAGTGATTGTGGTTTCTAGTGAGCCCTGAAATCTGGCAGAGTAGTGAAGCTGCTGCACTGCCTGGCAATAGATGATCACAGGGTTGATGTCTCCATTTTACTGGGCAGTAGGGTTAATGACTTTCTCACTTTAGTGTTGTAAGGCTGGAAAGCCTGCAAGAGGAATTTTAGTTCTGAAGGCTGCACGTGGACGTGTATTGCCAGGCTTGAAGAGTTTGATGGCCTCTTAAGTCAGAGGCTGAACCCAGGAAGGCTTCAGAGCAGGAATCCAGGACAGGATAATTCAGGTCGGAGAGGACTTACAGAAGTCTCCAGTCCAACCTCCTGCTCTAAGCAGGGTCAGCTTTGAGATCAGGTTGGGATACTTGGGTCTTTATCTGATTTGGCCTTGAACACCTTTTAGGACAGAGAGTGCAACCTCTCTGGGCAATCTGTTCATGGATTTATTGATTGTAATAAATTGGCATTTTATTTATTATTATTGTTCATTTATTTTCTAACCTTTAGGCCCATTTTTCATGTCTCTGAGCTTTCTGTATTGGTAAAAACAATCTCATGGCTCCTAAGCAAGCTCTGGGGAAAAAGTGGGGTTTAACTCATGCATTTCAAGAATTTGCAAGTGAAACAGCATTGCCATTCCCAATTTTCCATTTTCTTTAAGTATATTCCCTCCCTATGTTTAAAACCCTGGATGTCTTTTCCTGCTTCTTTCTCCTTGCATGGCTCCCCTCTCCGTACATCATTCCCTGCCCACCCCTGTGACAGTGGTAGAGGAAGAAGGACTTTGTTTTCCACATACCTTGGGTTGCTGCTAAGACCTTTATAGTACTTTTAGATACCTCAAACTGTTTGATGCTTCTTCTAGTAAGTTAGACATAACCTCAGTTCCTGAGGAACTGAAGGATGGGGGAGATGAGAACAGGGTCCAGATCTCCTGTTTATAGGTACTGCAGTAAGCAGCTTTTCATGACAATTTGTATTCATATAATGTATTTGAAATGTTGAACACTGGATGATAAAGCACCTGGTTTACATCAGTCTTGAGGCAGAGATCATCTCCTTGCAGCAGGTTGTTCCATTATGTGACAGTAATGGTGTGAGTGTTGCAATGGTGGTGTTTTTGTGGTGGAATAGTGTGTTAACTCTGGCATGCAGTGTGATATGTTTGTTAATATTGTTGCAGGCTGGTTTTGTTGATGAGGAGTTTTCTTTCATTTTGGCTACATCATGGTTGTTTCAGGCCTTTCCCTTTTAACCTACTCACTCTGTGGAAGTTACATTAAGGAAATAGTAAATAAATGGCAATGGGCTTTCTCTGGCTGAAAATAGCTGTTGACCTTAAACTGCCATAAGCTACATCTACAAAAAGCCCTGCTGGTTTTCCTGGAGGGCTTGAGGAAGCCTCTGAGCAGCTTTTTGTGAGTTAATGTTTGGAGGAGGAGTGGTGGGTTTGGTGTGGATGTTATGTGTTTTGCTACACAAGCTGATGATTGCTTGAATGAGTGGACTTCCTGATTCAGAGGTAAAGAATGAATGGCCTCTCCTCATAGTTTCAATTTTATTCTAAAAGGTACTTTATCAGCTCAGTAGTGTCTGCAGCCCCACGCAAGAGCTGCCTAGACAATTGTTTCCACTGTTTGAGAAAAAGTCCATCTGACGCACCAGTGGGAAGTCGACACTTTCAGTTCATTAAAGCGAGCATCTCTGGTTGCATGGACTCAGCTGAGGATGTTTCAGCCTCTAAGAAGGGTCCAAAAATGGCTTGAATTTTAAAAGCTTCCATTGTCTGAAGGCTCAGGCTGTTCCAGCTCAGCTCTCTCCTGCTGTAACACTGGGACTAAGTGTGTAGTTGCTATTTGATTGTTGCAGCAGCACTGCTTTATTACTTGACCTTGCTTTATTTAAAAACAATAGCCAAAACTATTGCTTTCTGTGTTGGCAAGATAACAATGAATTTGAAACACGTAAAAAGTTATCTGGCGGATGGTCCAGCGAACAGACCTTTAGAGAGAACTGATGATACACTCATGTTTTACTCCTTTTCCTAATATTTGTCTGTTTTGTTCTCTTCATAGAGTTTATATCCCTGTCTGTATTTGCATACTAGCACCTTCAAATCGGTTATTACTATGATCCAAGTACTTGTCATAGAATCATAGAATAGTTTGGGTTGGAAGGGACCTTAAAGCTCATCCAGTTCCAACCCCCCTGCCATCAGCAGGGACACCTTCCACTAGACCAGGTTGCTCAAAGCCCCATCCAGCCTGGCCTTGAACACCTTGTGGTGGTTTGAGTGGATTCACCTTTTTTGCTTGCACCTTGCAGCCAAACACAGCCTGTTCTCTCACTCTCCCTCCACCTCGCCCAGGGAGTAGGGGAGAGAATTGGAAAGAAAAGGGCAAGGACACTCACAGGTTGAGATAAAAACCATTTACTAATTAAAATGAAATGATAACGATACCAGCAGTAATAACGGAATATACAAATGAGTGGTGCACAGTGCAGTTGCTCGTGACCTGCCAACCAATGCCCAGCCTGTGCCAGCCAGCGACCCCGGAGCCAAGACAGTCCTGAAACCAAAACTCTGGAAGAGCGAGAGCCCAAGCGATCCCCAAGAGAACACCCCCATCTTCGGGTCAACCCTGGTTAACATACTGACATGACGTGACATGATATGGAATATTTCATTGGCACATTCAAATGCCAGGTTTGGGTTTTGATATTCAATTTGCTTCCCCCTCCCAGTCCTAATGCAGCTTTGAATCCGCCAACCACGGTGGCCTTGAGCTCCAGCAGTAATTAATAACATTAGTACTTCTATCAGCATTCTTCTCATATCAAGCTCTACACTGAAACATACACACAGCCAGAGTGTACTGGAAAGAGGAAAATTAACTCTATCCTAGCACAAACCAGGACAATATCCACCCCTTATTCCATAACATTTCCTTCATGCTCAGAACACACCTCCAGGGAGGGGGTATCCACAACTTCTCTGGCCAACCTGTTGCAGTGTCTCACCACTCTCACAGTCAAGAATTTCTTCCTAATGTCTAATCAGTTAATGAATTTAAAATTACTATTTCTAGTATGTATTGTTATGTTGTCTTCTGTCTTTAAATACAGCAGCTTTTCAGCTTTGTCACAGCTGTGGTAAAGAAGATAGGCTGAGATGACACTTCTACCTTGATTTTTCTTCAGATAGCAAAAGAGTTTATGGTGATTCCTGGGAATTTATAATCAAGACTAGTTCAGGTGAGAAGGGACTTTTGCAGGTCATCTAGTCCAGCCTTCTGCTGTCTTTCATGATGTCAGATTTGCTGACATGGTCCCTAATCCACTCTCTCTCTGCTGTGGCTCATGCTTCACTTGCATAAACTGTGCTGCCACCCTTGTGGAGATCTGAGAGCAGAGCTTCCCAGTCAAGTAGATGTTTTATATCTTGGCCTTTTTTTGTGCCTTTTATCCATGGATCAACATTTTCCTTGCTCCTGTGATACTTCTTGTTGCCTTCTGCACCCCTTCCATATTTCAGCTCCAGCCAAGCTTTTACTTTGCTGTCCTGTGTGCTCAGGCGTTGTTTCCATATTCCTTTTAAGTAGCCTGTCCTCACTTCCTTTTAGTGTTTGAGCTCAGTCAGGAGTTCCCCCTCGGGCAGAGCTGGCCCCTTGCCATGTTTGCTTGACTTCCTGCACATCAGAACAGGCTGTTCTCCTTTGAGTGGTTGTTCTTGGAGTTCACCCGGCCCTCCTAGTCCTCTTTGCCTGAGCCTCCAGTGGGATCCTGCCTACCGGTTCCCTGAACAAGCCTAGATCTGCTCTTCCAAAGTTCAAGATCTCTATTCTGCTACCTGCTTACCTCACTTCTTTCAGGATCTTTATATCACCATCTTGTTATGATTGCTGCAGCCAAGGCTGTGATCAACCTTCACAGCTTTAACTAGTCACTAATTGAGTAGCAGATTGAGCAGAGTGCCTCTCCTAATTGACTTGTCTGTCATTTTTTTCAAAGATTTGTCCTCCAGGATTGTTCTCTTGGATTGCTTGCACCTTTCCTGTTGCCCTCCCAGCAGATTCTGGGGTGGTGAAAATCCCCAGGTAGAAACAGGGCCTGGAATCAAGACTTCTTCCAGCGGATGACAACTGATTTAATCCACTTTTCTCGGTTTTGGTGGTCTGTAGCAGACACCCATCACACTATTACGCTCATTGGCCTCCTCTCTCATCCTGACCCATAGGCTTTTGGCCAGTTTGTCACCTATGGCTTTGCAGAGCTCCAGACATTCAGGTCATTTATTTGTGTAGAGCACAGCCCCAAACTCTCTGGTTTTTGTTGGGTTTTTTTGGCGGGTTTGGGGGGTTTGGTTTTTTGTTGTTTGTTTGGGTTTTTTTGCACACACACACACATGTATTCCGTTTTGGTGATAACTTCAGTTCAGCCTTCTTAAGCAAATTTTGCTTTTCTTCAACATTTTTCCATATGGTGGACTCTGGCTATCCCACAGTGGATTTGGGAATTAGTCCCCAATGAGGAAGAATGGACAAAAACTTTTTCTTCCCCTCTCCAGTGTAAAGGAGCAGAATCAGTTGGCATCGGTCCTGTACTTCTTCCTCCTCTTCTTAGAAGCTGGAAGACTGCAGTTCCCTCCTCCCACATCCTCATCTCTACTCAGATGCATGCAGCTATTGATTATAAGTCATTTTTTTTCATGTCCAGGGTTCTTCAGGTGAATTCCACCCAGGCTGTGATAGCTCCTAAACTGTGTCCTTAAGAGGAACTGTCCTAGAACAATTGCTAGGAGCTCAGTGCACACTTCCCCTGAGCACTTCTCCATAGCTGTGGAAGTTATGATGTGCTCAATGGCTGTAGTATCTGAGTAACTTCTCTTTGGTCTGTCTCCTTGAGGGGGTTCTGCTGTACATAGTTTGAGAGACTCTTTCAAGTGAGAAACTAGACAATCATTATAGCATTGTTGTGTCCATCTGTGCTCACCTCAAAAAAAAAATTGTTTGCTGACAAATGAATTTGTTATGCTGGTTAAAACTCAAGAGATGTCTCCATCTTCTGCAACACATTTGAACTCTCTGCTTCTACAGCACAATAATTGTCTACTTTGTCACGTCTGTAGCTGTGCTGTGTTCCCTGCACTACAGAGCTGCTGTGACCAGATTGCTCAGCGTTATGTTCTCCTTTACTGTGCCTGCCTATAGCCAGGGGGGTGTGTCTTGCAAGGCTTGGTTGTGGCAAAAACATTGCAATAAAGTAGACAGGAGATGGATGGCAGCTGTAAACCCTTGGGTTGGAGTGCCTTGCTGTGTCATTTGGTTGCATGCAGCCTGTGACTAAGCAGATGTGAAGGTGTAAGCAGCTGATCATTAGTAGATTCCTTCTCAAAAAGGAGTAGACTTTTTCGCATACCTGGACAGTACAAGTCTATCTTACTGTAACTTCCTCAGCTTACCACTTACCTGAGGGCATGGGTGTTTTGATGAAATCGTAGTAATGTGTTTTTTCTTGTTTCTGTTGTTAAGGATTACCAGAGTAGCGTTTTGGGTAACTTCATTTTCTAATCTGCTATGTAATGACCACTCCATCCTTTTCTGCTTGTCCCATGTTCAGTACAGGTGCCGAGACTACACACAGAAAATTGTTGTTTCCTCTCCTTTAATTAATGCTTTTTCATCTGTTATATCAAAGTTCTGGCGGCTTCTCACTTGTAGGCTCCTTAAAACATAATGTAACAAGTCAGGTACATGAACGCTGTTTGTATTTCAGTAATGGGCTATTTGGTCCAAAGTAATTTTAAATACCAAGGTCTGTTGAAGCAAGCTCTGTCTCTCTTCAGACTCATGTGCATGTTAAACGTTTCTGCACCCACTGCTCAGTTAAGCTTTATTCCCCTCCACTGTCAAGCCAGCTTCACACTCTGAGTTACTCTGCACTTTCTGAGGCCCCGGTACATCAGCTGCGTACCTCTGCTCCTGGTGCATCCGGTGCATCTGCTGCATGACACCACTCCTGGTGCACCAGTCTCTGCAGAATTGCCCAGAGGAAGGGCCTTGCTTCTCAGTGCTCTGCTGCTTTGTCCTGTCTTATGACAGGGAAGGAAACACAGCTGACAGAGAGTCTCTGTGCCATGGAGGGTAGAGCTGAGCCGCAGTGGGAGGCTGAAAGAGTAAAGAGGCAGCCCAAACCCAGGCAGCCTCTCTGCTGCAGGCACAATATACCCAAGCTTCAGCCTTGGTTCAGCTCATCCTCGGTTAAAGCCAATACAGAGCTCCTGTATTTAAGGAGGTGAAAGATAAGGAGTACCAGCAAAGAGGGAAGGATTTTTCTTATTTCTCTGCATCATGCCTCATGCATCCACATAGAGAATGCCTGGTGTACCGATGTCTCCTTCACTGCAGTGATCTTGCCCCCAGCTGAGTCCACTTATGCTTTCAATGAAGCAAGAGTCTCCTGGTGATGATGTAGTTATAAATATGCAGCCATAGCATGTATGTGAAGGAACTGAATTGACACTTTGCTGGAGAAATTTCTTAACTTTGAGTATTTTTATACTTGCAACACTAATAACCTTTCAGTGTAGTTTATGCTAGTAAACAACTACCAAAAAGAAATGCTCTGGTAAGATTATTTTGCACTTAGATTGCACTTCTCGTATACACGTTCATGCTGAGGGCATGCATGACAATAAGGTCAACAGGAGGGTAAACTGCAGAGTTAAATGACTTGCTGAAAGCAATACAATAAGTCACTGTCAGAGTATGTAGCATGACTACCTTGAAGAGGTCCATGGGATCCTCTTCATGTTCAAACCAGAGACCAATTTAAATACAGACTAAATAATTTTGTAGTGATAGTGAAACACAAGTTGCTCATGCATCAAGCTAGTGGCCTCTGTGTGTGTTAGTGTGAGCTAATCATTATTCCTAAGGGGGATTTTCCTGTTATGAGAAGATACTTTTCCTTCTTTCCCCTTGTAGCTTTATTGTTTCACTTGAAACAAAAGATTTTTTTAAAAAATAAAAGTTTACCTTGCTACCATAATACAGTTGCAAATACAAGTTTAAAATAACTTCATGCAATTCGAATGCAAATTGTGAATATATATAAAACTACAGTCAAACAGATTCTGTTACTTGATTGAAAGACTGTGATGTTCAAAACAGATGTTTAAGAAATGTGTTAATTATGCTGAAAAATGCTCTCTACTTCATTTCTGACAAGATGGATTTGTCACCTGCTGCAGAAGACTTTCTCATTTAATATTTTGATTTTAATATTTAAGTGAGCTTTTCTCAATATTTTGAATAGTGATAGTATGGGGAAAAGCTTTCTCATAATTTCCTGCGAAGCACTGTTTTGCCTTTGTCATATGAAGGTCTTTCAACCAACCGGTATCTTTCTGTTTTTAGTATTTGATTCTGCTCTAGTTCTTAGCAGAGCAATCATAATTTAAGGCTGGCTAGGTGCCTGTGGTTTCCAGCAGTGCAGGTGTAATGTAAAGCTGGAGTTCAGCCTAATGAATGCAGTGTTTGGTGGTTTTTTACTGCTAGAAAATGAACTTGAGCCGTGAGGAACAGCGGAGGGGAAGATCAGTTCATTGTCATTTAAGAGCCATTAATCTGATATAATGCATTCCCTCTTCTAGCCAATCTCTTTTTGAAGTGTTGCCCAGTTTTAATTGTCAAAACCAAGTGGAGCAGGTGAACCATATTCCAGCATTATTTCTGCAAGCTCCGTGTTTCTCAATTGCAGCTCCTGAGCCGGATCAAATACAGATTGCCTCTGCTACAGACAGCGTTGAGGCTAACCTCTGCTCTTGACCACGAGGTTTACAAACCCTTGTGGTGAGGGCTAGTGTTGCTAATGATGCACAAATGGTATCCCACTAACAATTTCCACGCCTCATTTGTCTTCCCTGCTATGCAGAAGACTTGCTTAAAATATCAGCATCCCTCAACCACAATCTGGTCGTGGTGGCTTAACCTTGCAATAGCTCTAGCCAGCTTGGTAATTCCAGCCCACCGTTCATGCGTAGCTTGCTCATCTCAACAGGGGCATTCCCATGCATGGCTCCCATGCTGACAGCGGGTGTCTGTCTTTGTTCCTGTCTAGAAGGATTTTCATCTTTGTGTGCAGCCCCAGCTCCATGAAGCTGCTGATGAAATTCCCATTGACTTCAGTAGGGTTTGGCATTCCCCAGTCACTTTCCTTTGTGCCTACGTTCATTCAGCATGTATTCAGCTCTGGTTGTATGCTCGGCTCTCCTCTCTAGCCTTTCCTCCTCCCCTCTTGTCTCCTTAAAAGATGATAGAAGCACAGAAATAGCACTTTCTGCAGTCTTCAGAGGGGTTATTTTGTGGTTTCCTGGAGAGTCTAAGCTTGTGTCTAGCTTGCTTGTCAGGTTTGGGGTTTTTTTTTTCCTCCTCTCTCTTTTGAAACTTACATGCTGAAGGCCCAGCCTCACAGGAAACTACCTTTAACCAAACCACAGCAACAGAATTTTCACATTTACCCCCCTACCCAAAACTGTCTGACAGATCACATAGGTGGCACAGTTTCACAGCCCTAAGAATTTCACTGCTTTGCAGTGGGAATGCACACGCTGGGGAGGAAATCCCAAGATGTTCCACTGTCTCTGGCTCAAAGGGCCAGTGCTTGTTAGGCTCGTATCCATTCCTCTTAGGGTTTTGGGGTGGGGTTTTTTGTTGGGGTGAGGAGAGGAGGGACATTGCTTCTACCTTCATCACAGTGAGCTTCAAAACAGCAATTGTTTTGCAGGTTGTGCATGTACTGAAGAGGTCATGTGTCAAGGTCACGCTGGCTTTTGACTAGAGCGGATGAAAACTCAGGTGCTAGCTGGAACCTTTTTGAAGTTGCCGTTTCGTGCCTACTGTAATGGTCCTTTTCTTTCCTGTGCCTGATGGCTTTTTATTTTTACTAAGATGTGAGCTCAGTTAGCATCAGTACAGAACCAGGGGTTCCTTCACTTGCACTAGTGATGCCCTGTTTTGGGAGGGTGCCGGTTGTCCGTAGTTGTGTTCTCTGTTCCTCTTTGTCCTCCACAAGCCTTTATGGTTGAGTTTGGGTTATTTTCTGCTAACAGGTAATGCTACCTTTTAATATGCTGTCTCTGATTCAGATAATGCTGTTATATTGGCTAGTAATGTACTGAGCACAAACAAAAGATCACTGAAAATACCCTTCTCAATAACGGCGAGAGTTTCATGTTTGATGGAACTCTTTAGTTTTAAATACTGCTTTTTAACAAACAGACGTGTATCACTGCTGTTAAGTGATAACTCTCCATGGGATCAGGAGAAACAAAATTCTATTTTCCCTGTGCCATGGCCTCTTTTATGAGCATAAAAAAAAAAATCACAAGTTATGTTGTATTCACTTTTCGGACTGTAATTGATGGTAATCACTCATTAGCTCCATTTCATGGTACAAGGAACCGTTTGAACATACCCAAAAGAGGTACTACAGTAAGTTAGCACCATGTCAGAGCTGGAGCTTGGAATTTATGTTGAAAAGTCTTGACCCTCCCTTGCCCAGAAGTTAACGAGCACCTGAAGCTGTTCCTGTTTTCTCTCTCGCAACCAGGAATGTTTGCACAGAAGTTACAACATCCTCATACAACATTAACATAAACTTTTTCACATAAAACAATGAGGCCTTTTAGATAAAATAAGAAACCATGGTTTTGCATGATGCTCCAGCTCATCCGTTGGAAGGTTCTCTTCTGGTGCTGTTCCTTTTGTTTAATTTGGTCTTCTCAGAGTTCTCAAGTTTATCTGAATTTTCCAGCTTTCCTCTGATTTATCCAACTTTCACAGTTCATTGTCTAGACTGATTCAGCCTTTCTCCTTGATTCTCAAGATTAGTAACAAAGTAGTGCAAGGCTAAATTCTGCTTGTAGTGTTGATTGACCACGTAAGAAATTACTTTTTCTGCCTTTCTAAAATTACTGTTTATTTCCTATAATAAATAATGGGGATCTGGACAGGCTGGATCGATGTGATGAGACTAATGGCATGAAGTTCAACAAGGCCAAATGCCCGGTCCTGTACTTGGGTCACAACAACCCCATGCAACGCTACAGGCTTGGGGAGGAGTGGCTGGAGAGCTGCCTGGTGGAAAAGGACCTGGGGGTGTTGGTTGACAGCGGCTGCACATGAGCCAGCAGTGTGACCAGGTGGCCAGGAAGGCCAACAGCATCCTGGCTTATATCAGAAACATGTGGCCAGTAGGACTATGGAAGTGATCCTCCCCCTGTATTCGGCACTGGTGATGCAGCATCTTGAGTTCTGTGTTCAGTTTTGGGCTCCTCACTACAAGAAGGACATGGGGGTGCTGGAGCGTGTCCAGAGAAGGGCAACGAAGCTGGGGAAGGGGCTGGAGAACAAGTCTGATGAGGAGCAGCTGAGGGTTGTTAAGCCTGGAGAAAAAGATGCTGAGGGGAGACCTTATCAATCTCTACAACTACCTGAAAGGAGGATGTAGAGAGGTGGAGGTTGGTGTCTTCTCCCAGGTAACAAGGGATAGAACAAGAAGAAATGGCCTCAAGTTGTGCCAGCAGAGGTTGAGGTTGGATATTAGGAAAAACTTCTTCATTGAAAGGGTGGTCAAGCATTGGAACAGGCTGTCTACAGAGGTGGTGGGGTCACGTTTCCTGGTGGTATTTAACAAACAGGTAGACGAGGTGCTTAGGGACATGGTTTAGAGGTGGACTTGGTAGTGTTAGGTTTATGGTTGGACTCGGTGATCTTAAAGTTCTTTTCCAACCACAACAATTCTATGAATTCCTTTCTTATATTATCTTTAGGTCTGGTCACTATACTGCATTATTTGTATGTTGTCGTTTAACCCCAGGCAGCAACTCACTATCCCCTGGTGGGATGAGAGAGAGAATAGAAAGAGTAAAAGTGAGAAAACTCTTGGGTTGAGATAAAGATAATTTAGTAAGTAAAGCAAAAGCCACACTTGCAAGCAAAGCAAAACAAGGATTCGTTCACTATTTGTCATTGGCAGGCAGGTGTTCAGCTGTCTACAGGAAAGCAGGGCTCCATCACACCTAACTGTTGCTTGGGAATACAAATGCCATCACTTCAAACAACCCTTCCCCTTCCTTCTTCTTCCCCCAGCTTTGTTTGCTGAGTGTGATGTCATATGGTATGGAATGTTCCTTTGGTCAGTTGTGGTCGGCTGTCCCAGCTGTGTCCCCTCCAAACTTCGTGTGCAACCCCAGCCTCCTCACTGATGGGGTGGGGTGAGGAGCAGAAAAGGCCTCACCAGTAACAAAAACATCTCTGCATTACTGTTAAAGAAATTTCTTTACCCTAGGTTTCCCACAGCAGAGTTTCAAATACCAGATTCAGGAAAACAAATAATTTAATTGAGTGTTACAGCACTAGGAGCAGCTTGAGCTGGGTGTCCAGAGAGGGGCTCAGAACAAGGAGATCCCTGGGCATTTGTACCCTCACAGTCCATGCACCCAGTCCTCACGTGCTGTTCGGGAGCCTTGCACAGCAGAAATTACCATTAGAGCCTCTTGGTCTAATGGTAATTTCTGGTCTGGGGTCTCTTTGTTCCTTATTGGATTCCTTCTGTGTCTCCAGGTGGGCTGCCCTAGATGTTCTTATCTGGATGGGTTGCAGCTTCTGCTGACAGTCATAGCCTCCCTGTGTCCCTGTTGGCACTGGTTTTAGGGCCTTCCTTCGTGTAACTGAGCATCAGTTCAAGAGAAGTTCAACTTTTTTAGGTGAAAGTTTGCAGCTTGTGGCCAAAGACTTCACTAAATCTAGCTACTCTTGCTAAGGAAGTTATGCTTAACACACAGTATATTAAATTGACCAAAACCAGTTGGATTTAACACTTAATAGAGGAAAGAAGCCTAAGTGCTATGATGCATGTAAAGAAGTAACACATTTTCTTTCCTATTTTTCTTTCCCTCATCTTTCCCCTTGAGTTTTTGCAGGATTGATGGTTGTTACCATGTACATATCTGTCTTGGACTGGCAGTTCATGCCAGAGTGAAAAAGGAAACGGTTTAAAAGTATGAGGAGCATCCTGGGGCAGGAGAAATAAGAGAATTGTGGGGGAGAAGGGTGATTTGATGTAGTTAACATAGCAGCTGTGGTCTTCTCTCTTTTATCCACACACTGCTTCTGTGCTGTCCTGCATCACTGAAGCTTTTACACCTCTGTTTCTGGGGCTTCTAAAGATGACCTGATGAGGATGATCTCAGATAGATGATCTGAAGCTTGTTCTTGGTTCCTGGCTCATACCATGAACCTGTCCATGGCTCATAGCTCTGCTGTATCTGGTCCTGCATGTTTTGACATGCAGTCCCCCAGTCACGGAGCACCAGGAACCTGTTGAGGAGGGGTGACACAACCCACATGGCTGTGTGATACGGCAGACTAGCCGCATGACTGCGAGATAATGTCTGGCACACAGCAGCTCTGACCACAGGTACATAATTCAGTCGCTCAATGGGGAGATGGGGGGAAAACCCCGAAGAATTATTTTTTTTTTTTTTTAAATAAGTTGTTGGCCCCCTGGCTGCACACTGAACCAGAAAAAACCTGCACGAGCAACAGTTCAAGTCACAAGCCATAAAAGAGGCCACACTGTGAGATGAAAGTCTTTTTTCTTTTTTTTTCTTTTTTTTTTTTTTTGACAGGAGGTGCCAGTGGTGAAAACTGCCGGAGGATGTCGCAGTCGATGACTTAAGGATGGAATTTCCACATTGCTTCTGTGTCCTCTTGATTATGCAGGGTGACGCCAGCCCTTTGGGGTTATTTGGACGCTGATGGTTTTGTAACAGCCTTTAACGTGCAGGGATTTTATTGTGGACATCAGCACTCCTATCTCAGGAGTGGATTTGAGTGACGTTCCTGTCCAGGAAATGTGAGAAGTCCTCTCCTGTTCCTGTACAGTCAGAGGAGGCTGGGGAGAGGAGAGGGCTTGGTTAGCTCTTTGAATGAATGAATTAAAATGCCCCTGTAAGGTCATGTTGTCTGGTGTGTTTATAGGTGCTCTTTGGAGCACTGACAGAGATGGGCTTCATCTTCCAGGAACAAAGAGCTGTGTGTTTGCAGTTCCCAGCTGTGATTTTGTTTCTGATTGCCCTGAGCAGACATGAGCAGAGCTGCCCAGTGGTAGGTAGCAGGGTAATAACACAAGCAGTTGACATTTGTGCATGAGGTTCACGTGGCTGGTAGTTTGCTTTAAAGGTGGATACCTCAAGACTCACTAATGCTCTTCTGATGCACTATGCAGATGTGTTTAAAATTGTTTAAATAATTAAAAAAAAAGTAGGTTTCCTGAACCCTGATTTCAGGATTCAGTTCCTTGTTATTGGTAGTTTCACCAGATCAATACTGAGATAGGTCACCTGAGGTAATTCTTCTAACTTCTAGGAGGAATTTTTTAACCTATTTATTATAGGCTTAAAATATGTTCCACTTGAAGTAACACAGAGGCATCATGATATTGCAGTGACTAATGAGACTCTAATGCTGCTGTTGAATTCCTAGAATGGCTTGAAAACTCCTGATCAAATAAAAGTTAAGCTGGATGTGGTGAATATTCCCTATTGCAGCAAGTTTCTGTGATGTGAAAAGTTTAAAAACACAACATTCTAGGAAAAGTCTGTGGCTATGGCAGTAAGTGCTTCTTCCAGCTGTTACCCCAGGCCTCGTGAGAAATCTCTGTGTTCCTATGTGCATGCACGTGCCCCTGGTCATGGCTACTTGCAAAACTTGTTTGAATAAATTAAAGTGTCTGTTATGCTTTCCCAGGCAGCTGTGTTGTCCTCTGGCTCTCATTAAGAAACGAGCTTCTCTGCTTCCTGTGCCGCGTCCCTGTGCGCTGCAGTGTGCCGTGTGTGGTGAAATCAGGGAATTTCAGCGAGCTGGAGGATGAAGTGAACGTTCTGTCCTCCTGTGTGGTCATGGTCAAAAGCACCCGGGTAAAACTGGGGGGGTGAGGGGAGGCACGTTCAAAGAACTGCAGGAAGCGACTCTGTCTCAAACAAACAGATGCAAAGTCCCTGGATTTTCAAAAAGCAAAAATCTCCAGCGGTGGAGTTTTGTGAACCTGACACAGCTGGGGTATCTCTGTGCCTTTTGGTTAAGGTTAACTGTGAAGCAAATGCCATGTTCTGCAGCTAGCAGGTGGTTAACCAAAGGGAATTTCACTTTGCTGCAGAGATGGGAAACCACAATACGTGTGTCTTCCTCCAGGTTATTCAGTGGGCATTCAGAGAAAAAATCCTGGGGGTGGAGGATGTGGGGCAGATAGTAAAAATTTCAGGTTTAGATTCCTCTAGTCCATTCAGGGACTCTGTAGCAAATCTCTGGGGTGAGTGGGGAGGGTTGCATTGTGCCACAAATGGCTTTTAAGAGCTCCCCTGTCTTTTGTTAGCAGTTTCAAGATGTGTAATCAGATTGTAGTCAAGTATGTCTGTTGTAAAGGGCACTACTTCCAAGTACCTTCACTAAATGATGCATTTATAGTAAGGCTATTCAAATGGATTCCTCAAAAAGGTCCTGGTTAAAAGAAACAACAGAAAACCAGAGGTTATGGACTGTTTGCTTTCTGCTGGTGGTACTGGGGTCCACTCTTACTGAATGGCAAACACTAAGCAAAATGTTGTTTCTTCAGCTGAACACAGTAGCTGAAGGTGGTCTGAAAATAGAATCTTAACTGGTGATGGTTTAGGAGGTTTTTTTTGAAATAAAAAAAATCAATTTTTACAGGGATTTTAAGGGAAGGAGGCAAAGTAGATTAATTACAAGAAACCAGCAGTTTCTGCTTGCTTTATACCACAGGGATGTCTACCCTTTCAGTTACACTGCTGCCTGGATTGGCTCTTTTTGATATGTTTTACAGAAATGATTTGGGTAAATAGGTATCTGGATCCAGGAAAGCACTGTGCAATGTCAGACACTTAGTAATTTCGGTATGTCCTACAGGTAGTTATGCTGTAGTGGTCTTAGATGTGCACCAGCAGGTAATTTACAGTCATCAAAATGAATTACATAACCTACTAATCTGATCTCTTTTCTCTGATATGTCAGTTTGCCAGATCTTCAGAGATATCTAGAATGAACAAGACTAAAATGAATTATACAAATCTCCAGACCAAGGTGGACTTTCTGTAGGAATCTCCCAGAAACACGAGGTACAGAGCTTTGTTCCCTTTCTCTGCGTGCTCATACAAGAATGTGAAAACTGCAGTCCTTGATAAAGAGTCTAGGATCAGCCTCTGACATAGGCCAGTAATACATAATGTAGTGATGACCATATATTTGCTCTGTTTCTAATCTTACTTTCCTGAGGATTCCCTGCTGGCTTTTGCCAGCTAGTGATTTAGGGACTTTCTGCACTAGATGCTGCCTCCACACTTGTGCTTAAAAGCCAACAGGCCTCTCTTCCTTCCATTCATCCAATCATTTTTGAAACCGTTTATCCTTTGGCTATCCAAAACATCCCATGGCAGTGAGTTCCCACATCTGATTGCACCTATTTTATGCAATAACCTTTTGGGTTTGGGTTGTTTGGGTTTTTTTGTTTTGTTTTTTTTTCCCCACTTGATACTGAATTCTTGCATTATGAAAACCAGCAAGTACTAATCCTCTGTTCACCACCTTGTTCATTCATGATTTCATAAACCTCAGACATCAGTCATCTCTCTTCCTACTATAAGAAGCTTGAGCTTGTTTAATGTTTCATTGTGTGGAAGCCTTTCTGTATCTCTGTATCTGGTTCCCTTTCTGGTTCCCAAAATACAAAAACATTTTGTGTGTTTCCTGCATCTCATTCATTAGAAGACAACTAAGCTGTACAGTGGTGACGAGAAAGGGAGTTAGCACAATGTCTTTGGTTTCTGTCTCTAATTCCCAACTTCTTTTTGTCTTTGTCGTGGCACCTGATCCCTGCCCTGTGTAAGTTCAGGGAGCTTAAAACTCACCTTGAAACGGCAAAGGCCGTAATGTTTCCTGAGTGACTCACAGAAGATAAGCTGCCTATAAGCGCTGGTTCAGACTTTCTGTGGGGGGACATGCCAGTACATACCAGTTAAGACATGGATTTGTGATTTTTACAAAAGCTGACTTGCTAGAGAGGGAGAGGATGGCTTTACATTGTTTTAAGTTCTTGGTCCTTTCCAAGTCCTGTGCCTGTTTCCCTTCTTTCCTCTCCCCCTGCCTGCCAAATGACACAGCTCTGAGAAACAGAAAGGAAAATCTTCCCTAAAACTGTTTTGGTTCCTTTTCTGATTCCAAAGAAAAACACCCAAGCTGTGCTTCAGAATACCGATAATCCCCAGGATTACAAAAGCAAATTGCTTTCTTCTTTTGATTGTAGGAAGAGGAGCTGAGAAGAAAACAGGAAGCTGATCGTGACAGTCTGATCTGTGCAGCATGTGAAGAATTTGATTTCCAGAAAACCTTCCCAAATTCAGACTTAAGGGATGGAAAGTGCTCTGGTTTTTGCAGCAACTGTGGAATTCTGTCATCAGATTTACTGATGTGGCCTACTCTCGTTCTTGTGGGAGAGCAGAAGCATAAGGAAACTTTAAATGTCAGCAATATGTGCTGATACATCCTTGATCCTACAAAAAATTTAAGCATCAGGTCTCTTTTCTATACATGTTCAAGTGTACTAGAAGGTCCAAATGTATTTTAAGAAATGTAGGAGTTCAGGAAAACTCTGGGAGGTAATATTATGACAAAATTACTGCAGTACTATTGTTGAAGCTTTTAATGAATTTTTTTAAGAATCTTAGTGAGTTCTGAAATGCTAGTCTTGTCCTGGAGCTGTTGACCTTTTTCTTTCTTGGAAAAATTGGAGGAAAAATTATACTAATTTTTCAGCCTTACCACAAGTAAGGCCAATGCTGGGATCCTGCTGTCCCAGAAAGATGGGACAGACTGCCTTTATTATGTGGAAAAGGATGAATACTATTTCAGATCAAGCTGAGGTAGAGACTTAGCTGTTTTTACCAAGGTATTAGTTGGTGTAGTGAAAGATGTCATCTTTCTACAAACCCTTGTCCTGAAATAACAAGCACATGAAAGATGGTATCAGACCTTAACTGTTTAAATTCAATTTCTGCAGGACTGACCTTCCAGCCTCTCTGCTGTATCTCTGTGTGAAGTCATGTTTTGTTTGGGCTGCGAAGCAAAGCCAGTGTTAAGTATGCATCCTGGGTTTTTTCTGTTTCACTTTATTATTTTCCTGGATTATTTTGCCTGGCATTCCTCTCATCTTTCTCAGACAGAATCTCCTTTGTTTTACTGCGTTTTATTTTGATCCCCAGCCCCTTTTATTTACTTTTCTCAGCCCTCTCAAGTGTTCTGCTTTCTAGCAGAAGAGACAGCCCTGCAGCAGATGTCTCTCAGTTTCAGGTACCTCTGCTTACAAAGCCAGAGCACCTGACTGCAGCCAGAGAGACCTCCCCTGAGTGGGAGGTGGCTGTAGCAGCACCCAGTCTCCTCCCTGCTCCCACAGCCACCCTCCACCCGTGCAGGGGTACGTTTCAGGGGGGCAGGAGGTGTGCCATGCATGCAGTTCTCACCAGCACTTCCAGAGACAAGATTGCTTTCTTGGTGTTTCTTCCATGTCAGCCCTTCCACTCATCATCTCCTTGTCAGTAAATTTAGTGCCTTTCTATGCTGTCCTTTTTTGCAACAATACTGGGAGTTCCTTTAGCAACACCAGTCTGGCCAAGTCAGGGTTACTGGGAAGCTCTGAGGCTGACTGATGTTCTGCTGCTGCAGATCTGCCTGCATCCCGTGGTGTGCTGACCCACTTCACCCACACCGTGGGCAGTGAAACCCCATCGCTGCTCTGATGGAGGCTGCAGCAGCCTCCTGCTCCTCGCCTTCCCCACCCATCACAGGCACTGAGCTGTCCCTGCCAGTGGAGGCTTGTTGGAGTCACACTTAGGTGTTAAGTCACTCCGGCCTCAGCTGTGTTTTTAAAGCAACTGTAGGAGCTTTAACCACTACAGGTCTCTGTTATTAAGAGCAGGACTGCCCTGCTGCTGCCAGGCTGAAATCTAGAAAGAAGAGCCTGAGAAACTGGATCAAGGCATTGAAATTCCAGGAACTTTGTTCATTGGGATCAGGGGGTTTTTGTTACAGAATTATGTCGTTACAGATAGAGGGGGGGTGGCACGGGGAGTGTACTCTTTCCCCCTTCCCCTCCCTGAGGCTCCAGTTGTTTTGCATTAGTCACTGGTGCTGATTAAAGCCCAGCCCAGATTAAATGTATTAAGGTGACTTTTTACCACTGTGTCAAAGAACAAGAAGGTATAAGCTGATAGATGGACACAATCAGAGTCTGACCCTACCTATACAATAGGTGTCTGTATATCAGTCATCCCTAAGGTAGTGGTGGCCCTAAGGCTTGTGCAAGATCCAAGAAAAAAGGAACAAAAGGTTAAGCCTGGAAGGGTGGAGAAGGGAAGAGGTGGGCGCAAAGAGGAACTGAAGAGCTGGCAGCAGGGATTCAGCTGCTTGTAAACATAGAGCTTTGTGAAAACATGACTTGGCTCTGCGTAGCTGAAGGTTTTTGGAGGCTGGAAGAACACAATCTCGTCTTTTGTAATTTCTGTAGTCCTCACTAGTGCAATGGGGATGGAAATTCTTTGTCTGTTATTTGGTGTCCTTGGATTGGAGGAAGCACGCAAATGATGCAGCTCCCAGACGTGCACTTTAAAGAACATGGAACCAACTCATTTCCAAATTGCAATATTTGAGGAGTCAAAATGGTGAGATATTTTAAAAAGTTGAAAATACCAGGCCTGGAGATACTTGGGAGGTTTTGAAAAGCTGTTTTTGTTTTTGGAGAAAGCTAACCAAAACTTTTATTGAAACTTAACTTCAGTTGAACTGTTGACTCTTCCGGGAGAGCTGCAGAAAGCATGAGCCTGTATGAACAAGAAGGCTGAGGTGAAGAGTGGGCCTGTGTGCAGGTCAGGAGGGCCAGGTTCAGGTCTCCTTTCAGACAGTCTGTCTCCCAGTCAATTTTTGCATGTGTAGTGGAAGAACTTCATCAGGACAGAATGGAAGAGGCATCCCTGAACAACCTGTCACTTTGAGCACTGCCCTGCAGCAGGAAAGGTTCCTGCCCTGTCACCAGATGTAGGTGCTCACATGTGTGTGATTTAATCAGATACACACTCTTCTGCCATACACATCCATGGATTTTTGGTGACTCTTTGCAGGCAGTGTGGTGAGTGGCTGTGGGAGGTGGTGCACAGCATCATTTCTTTTCAGTTTGTTGCTGAAGTACTGCATGATGCACATCATGGGAGAAGGGTAGGGTGGCAGATGGAGGCTGCTGGTTCATGTGGATCTCAGGGTTGAGATAAGTGCTGGAGAGGGAGGGAGGAATTTTTTCATCCCTGGGAGTGCCTGTGTTGGGCCTGGAGATGCTCCCACGGAGCAGGGTAGGGCTGCCAGCTGGCAGGGAGCTGCAGCAGGCTCTGCAGGCTGTCAAAGGCTCCTTGCAGGAGGGAGCTACACAGCACAGTGGCAGAAAAAGGGTTTAAACTTCTTGTAGGGACCAGGTGTGCACTGCATGGAATTTTCCAATCAGAGAAACCAATGACATGTGCTGTACTGGAAAGACTGGAAGGCAGGCCATGTGGTTTCCTTGCCTTCTGCAAGGATGTAGCTGGACTTCCCTCAGTCTTCTGCTGTTATCATATTTTATAATCTTTTGTTAAAGTCCTGTGGTCTTTTGTCCACCTTTTCTTTTGTCTCCATGTTTTCCCTGATGCACAGTTTACAAAGCGTGGCGCAATACTTCATTAACGCCGCGCAGAGCAGAGGGATTTCTTCACATCCAGCTGACAGCTCTCCCGTTCATCCTCTGCACTTTGGTGTCTGGTTTGTTCACAACAGCCTGTGACTCAATCCAGCCTCTGAATCTTTTTGAGAAATTGCCCCATTAGTGATTCCTCAGCATGTATCTGTGCAGTTCCTTAGTCCTGAAACTGCGTAACTTTGCATTTGTCTTTGCTGAATTGCCGGCATTTTCCAAACCACCCTCCCAGTTCGCCAGAGCCACTCTGGCTCCTTTCACCGATGCACTGGCACCTTCTTTTTGTTAGAGATCTGCAAGTGTACTTAATACATCTGCTCTGTCCCAGTCCCAAGTGATAATGAAAACACTTGATGATTAGGTCCAGGACCAACCTTTGGGGAGCCTGGTTGATATATTCTTCCAGACTGATTTTTGCAACCCTTCAGGTAATGTTTTTCAGAGTTTGCTTATTGAAATATCATGTGAAAATGGCATTGAAGCTATCAGTGCCTCTTACAATAACAACTGATTTTCTTCTGTCCACAATAGCTGTTATCCTGAAAAAGGAAGAAACAGTCAGTTTGACTGTCAGTAGCAGCCAACATGGATTTGTTAAGAGTAAATCACCTCCTTGCTGTCGGATAGGCACTTAAAAATCATCTGCTTGTTCCTTTGAGGGGAGATTGAAGTTAGTTTGTTTTCATTTTAAAGGTGTTTGTGCTTTGGAGGTGTCTGGAGTTTCATCCATGACTTCCCAAATGAGACTGAGTATCTTTGTGAATTCAAACAATCCAACCCATTATTTATATTACAAACTCTGTGATGATTAGCATCAGCCCAGTCACTCTGGAAAACTTAAACTAGGGATTCATTGAATTCATTAAGTTCATGCTGCCTTGTTATCACTCGTGTTTGTTGTGTTAGCTGCCTCGTTACAGCTGACTTCAGTAGAGAGCAGGAACTGCGCACTTCTTGTATCAGATTTCAGTCCTGTACTCTTGATCAGAGTCCAACTCCTTCCTTTGTCTTCCTCTTTCAGTTTAATATCAGGGTCCTGAATGCAGTGTGCATGCAAGTGATATTCAGATGGGCATGCTGAAGTTCAGTGTAACTACATGTAGATTCACTGTAGTACTAAGATGAGAAATTCAGTAGCATCAGGAGTGAGTAATGCCCTTCTTCTCTTTGCTGTAAGCACCAGCACTTCAGATCCTGGCTTCGAAAACAACGGAAATGTTTTTGCTCTTGCTCTGGTTCTTCAGTAGATGTAAATCAACATCTCGGCCACCTTCGTGCAGCCTAGGAAAGCACAGAGGTTGCAGGTCACATTCGTGGTGCACTCACAACCTCGTAGGAGAGTTTCCAAACTGACTGGTTGGTTTTAGTCAACGCTGCTATTTCCTCACCTTGTGAGCAATGGAGCCGCATCAGCGTTGTAACACAGAGGAGGGAATGCTGCGAGCACTGGCAATCAGCGTGAGGAGTTTTTGTGTTATCACCTACGAGTTTGCACATGGTCTGGTGTGATTCATCATCCTCACAATATAAGAGAGCAGCTACAGAGTGATTTAGAAATTTCATCCAATTGGGCTGTGAGGAAACTGGACATAACAAAAGAACGGAAACAGTTGCTGTACCCCAGGCTTACCGTAACACCTTTATAAGTTGCAAAAAAAAACAAATGTCATGGGCTGTGAAGTCAGGAAAGAAGGGATAACTCTGGAGAGGCAGAGGGTCTAATATATATGCAGTGGAACCATACCATCAGGAGTTTAACTTGCTGTGATTTAGGGGACCTTGTTATAAAAGAGGTACCTGCATTAGACCTCCCAGGTTTTCAAGGCTCTTTCACTTTCTCCCAGTCTCTTAGCTGAGTTTTCAAAACAAGCCTGTGCATTTAAATTGAGGAATTTCTAGAGTCTGCCAAAAAAAAGTGGAAGTTTTCTTTCCTTCCTCTTCACCCTCCATCCCTGCCACCAACGGACTATGTCGTTGTTCTTATAAACACTTCAAGAAGTGTTTGTTTTGGAAGCCATGCCAAATTTGCTGTTTTTCTGAATATTCAGCACTGGTTCCTGAGATCAGTGTGTCACTGCTATGCATGTTTTAGCTGAGGTTTTAGGTGTCCCCTCTGTATCTCCATAGGGTATTTATTTACCTGTTGATCTTGAATACTTTGAATGTGACAGTTAGTAAGTAAATATATAAAATCCCTCTCAGGATTGGCGATGAGGGGAAGCAAGAGAAAGGGAGAAATAGGTTTATTTTCTAACAATAATTCATCAAAATCAGCAAGTTGGTTTTGTTTGTTTTGGGTTGGTTGTGAGGTTTTTTTGCTTGAGTGGTGTCACATAGCTCAAGCCAAGGTTAACCTGGGGGTCCTGCTAGGCAAGCTGAACACAAGCCATCAGTGTGCCCCTTGTACTAAAGGTGGCTCCTGTTAGGCAGAGTGTTGCCAGTGGGTCGAGGGAGGTGATCCTTTCCCTCTGCTCAGCACTGGTGAGACACATCTGGAGTGGTGAGTCTGGTTCTGGGCTCCCCAGTACAAGAGAGACATGGACATACTGGAGAGAGTCCATCAGAGGGCCACAAGAATAATTCAGGCCTTGGAGCATCCATCAGACAAGGAGAGGTGAGAGCTGGAACTGTCCAACCTGAAGAGGAGAAGGCTCAGGGCGGTCTTCCCGTTGTGTAGATATGCCTGCTGTGGTGGCAGTACAGAAGACTGATCCAGGCTCTTCTCAGTGGTGCCCAGTGAGACAAGACAAGAAGCAATGGACACAAGTTGAAATAAATTAAATTCTATTTAAACATAATCAGAAACTTTTCTACTGTGAGGGTGATTGAACCCAGGAGCAGGTTTCATAGGGAGGTTGTGGACTCTTCATCGTTGGAGGTGGTGAAAATCTGACTGGCCACAGCCCCATGCAGCCTGCTCTAGTTGACCTTGCTTTGAGCAGATCTAGATGATCTTCAGACCTTCCTCTCCCCAGGCTCAACTATTCAGTGAATTTTGCAAACTTGCCATTGATTGTGACAGTCATAAATTTTATTTAGATAAATGATTCATGCCTAGACCTGCTGTCTTCATTCAGAAGTTCCAGTAAGTTTCTTTCTGTGTTTCCTTTAGGTACTGGCTTCATGCCCATGTCCTTTTCTCTGAAGTTTAAGTCCTATCAGTACTCTTGCATGCATACAGAATTTTCCATTATTGATTTATGCATGCTTAAAAACTGTTCTACTGTTTATTTCCTAAAAATCCCTTCCTTTATGGCCAGTCTTGGCATTCCAATCAGTAAGCTTTTGTAGCCTTTTGATGTGTTTATATTATCCTCTTTCATATTTGACCTCTCACTTGCAAAGAGCTGGAGTGAAAAATCCCAAACTCCAGATACAAACCCAAGCTGACACTTTCTGAACCTGTAGTCCACAGCTCTTGCTTCAAAGAGGTTCTGGCTTTCCAAACATGAAGGATCCTGCACTGCTTATAGTGGGCTCTGAGTTTACCTGCCTCAGATATCAGCCTCTGGTATAGATCAGACTCACCTGGACTTGTGAGCAGTTGCATCAGGGACTGGAGTAATTGCACCAGTATAAAAACGGAGTAGCTACAGGTTGTACTGGTTTGGTGCACTGAAGACCTGAAAGGCTGTTGCAGGCTGTGTTGCTGCTGCAAGTGCTCCCTGAACTCATTAGTGGCTGAGCTTTCACTATTCAGCCCGTGCCTGTTCAGAAATAGGTGTTCGTGACATCTTGATGTGTTGAGTGAGGCAGGTTTTGAACCACAGCCCGTTCATGGACATCAAGTAATGGGATGGGGTTGGGCATACTGGAAACTCACTTGTTCCAGAGGTGGGATTTTTAGTCACAACAGATTTCAGAGGTTTGGGGGGGTTTTTTTATGCACTTAAAAAGCTGCATGATGAGTGTAATTATTTAAGTACGTGGGCACAGCCTTACACTGCAGCAGTGCATCGGGCCTCAGAGTTAGTCAAGGCCCATGTTGAATCAGTGGCTGCCTAAGGATGGAACTTACTGGCCCTTGCAAAAACCAGCTGAGACAACTCAGGTGCAGAACCAGACCTGCCTGCTTGCTTGTTCTGTGTCAGGCATAAGGAGAAATAAAATATTATTTAAATGTGGGGAAAACTGTGGAAAGAAGAGCCCTAATGGAGTCTGTGGCTTGTGGTGATACTGTAGACGTGGCTGTACAGGTGACCTGAGGCTGAGATTTTTAGCATACTCAGCCCAGACCTTTCTTCATGAAATCACAGTCTTGTCTCATTGGAATGATGTCAAAACAGTTGCACAAAGACTGTTCTGGTTTGTCTTAGCACCATCTCTAGAAAAACTGCAGGGATACCCCTGTGTTGTGCATAGTGCCACAAAGCACAGCCTTTAAATGAGTCACAGCCCTCTGTCTGCCTCAAGTTGAAAGCTGCTTAGTACAAGAGGAGACTGGAATGTGATTTCTAAAGTTCAGTAAAAATAAGTTGGTATTAAACCAACTTGTAGACAAACTGCTCAAAGATTCAGAAGAATCACTGAAGAGGTACACAAGCCCAGCTTCTTATTTATAGCTATTGGGGTCCTTTTCTGCAGACGCTGGGGACGTTGTGTTCCCATCTGGTTAACGAAGCAACCTAAGCAATCAATTAGTGAAAATCTCTGTCACAAGTTATCTGTTCTCACTGTTTGTTTTTGCAGTGTTGTAGCAAAACAGAAATGCTTGCAAGTACAGTTAGTGCAGGCATCCTTTTAGGGCTTGACTTAGAATCATTCCATTGCCCAGACTCTTTAAGAGAGGTCCAGGTAGAGCACTACCTGTGCTCTTAGTGCCAGATAATGCACTGCCTGGGCCGTTTGGGTTGCTTAGGGACATGGGTTAGTCGGGGACTTGTCAGTGTGAGGTTGATGATTGAACTCGATGATCTTAAAGGTCTTTTCCAATCTAGGCAGTTGTATGATTCTGTAAGACAACTCTAAGGTCACAATTAAGCTTTTTTTTTTTTTTCTTTCTTTTTTGAGGTGTAAATGTTGGTGACTGCAGGATCTGGGCTGCTGACGCTGCTGGGAATGCCAAGGCACAAGCTGACTGCAGGGAAGAGTACAAGGTAGCACTCGCCTGCCTTTCACAGGCTCTGAGAATGGCTTTTACTGCTCAAGTATTTCCCAACCTTGTTCCTGCCCAGTGCGTGTAACAACTGATATTGATGCACGCAAGAGCAGAGCAGGAGGGAGAGTCCTCACTCTCTTTTGCAACACTGCACATTTGAAGTTCCTCAGCTGTACGAAGAGGAAGTGGTTTTTCAGCTTTGCTGCCATTTCAGGAAGGATAAAGCTCCAGTAAACTTTCCCTGAGAGAGTCACCTGGAAACCACAGAGGTAAAAATTACTGTTTGCCCACTGCCTGTCAAAGGAGATGCCACCAGGAGGAAACTTAGGACAAGGTGAGCGCAAACCCTGCGTTGAGGAGAAAGGCGAGACCAGTGCAGTCACACTGCTCAGGGGTGACACTGGTCAGCTCACTCTGTTTTAATGGTTATTCTCAGGAGCTGAAGACTCTGACATTTTGGAGGAGGGGGTGCGGTGCCCTGTGACCTGTGTGTGTAGGTGCAACAAAACGAAGCCTCAAAACAGTTCACAAAATAAGTTGTTGCCTGTTCTTTGGGTGATGGTGACGAGGTGGTTGTGCTCATCAATTTTTTCCACTGCACATTGTGCCTCCCCAGGAGCTGTCACCCTGCAGAGAGTTTAGGGGATTCCGCATCTGGTTATCAAAGGATGGATCTTGTGTGGGAGGGGAAAGCCTGCCTGCACCCCACACTGGCTCCTAGTCTCAGCCACAGAGATTCATCTAAAAAGATGACTTAGTGCACATAACTGTCACTAAAACACCCTGCTCTAATCCGCCCCTCTGCCTCGGTGCCTCTTTCAAACAAATTCCACCTTACTCCCCTTTCCAGACCCTCTCTGCTCGGTGGTGAGTGCTGCAGAGCCATCCCCTCTGCTGGGAGATGAATTCCTGGTTTACATGTGTGGAGGTTTAACTACAGGTAGGACCATGTGGTCCTGCACTCACTCCCCCAACTCCATGAGATGGGATGGGAGTCACAACAAAGGGGCATGGATTAGGATGAAGACAGGGACAGCTCACTGACCAGTTATGGTCACAGGCAAAACAGACTCAACTTGGGGAAGAAAAATCAATTTAATTTGTTACCATTCATCAGAGTGGCACAGTGAGACATAACAACCACATCTTACAACACCTTCCTCCACCCCTCCCTTCTTCCCGGGCTAGAATCACTTTGCTTCCAGTTTCTCTACCTTCCCCCCACCCCAGTGGCACAGGGGACAGGGAATGGGGGTTCAGTCAGGTCACCTCTGCCGCTCTTCCCGGCGTGAAAGTCCAGGAACAAGATGTTCCAACGCGAGCTTCCCATGGAGTCATGAGCATCTTTGGGCTCAGCTCCCGGCTCCAGCGTGGGGACATCCACGGGCTGCAGACTCACCCCTCAGTTCTGGGGGTCCACCCCTGCTCTGGTATTGAGTGACTCTGGGGTCTCAATTCAGTCAAACTTGCCCTTGAGCTTGACTTTCTGCTCCAGTGTGGAGTCCTCCATGGCCTACGCGTGGGTCTCTGCTCCACTGTTGAACCTCCGTGGGCTGCAGGGAGCCTACTTTGCCTTCTCCTACTCACTGCAGTTGAACTGGGTGTTTGAGGTTCTCTGTCCTCCCCCTCATCCTCCTGGCAATGAAGCTCTCTCTCTCTTTGTTTTTTGTTCAGGTCAACGGCCTCTCCTCCAGGTTCTTTCCACCTTCTTCTTTCCAAGACAGTCCTTCCCCTCACCAATATGGATTCGCAGAGGCATTTCTCTGTAGCTGATGGGCTCAGCCTGGGCTGTGAGGTTATGCCTTGAAGCCAGGGGGGATTTTTGAAGCTTCTCACAGGATAGCCCCTTCCCTTAGTACCAAAAGCCGCCCCCCAGGCACACAAACCCAATGCAGCGTGTAGCACAAACCTTTTGGGCTGTCAGAGGTCTCCCATCAGTCTCAGCACACACCAGGCACAATCTGTGTCCTGTATATTTTGGAATGTCTTTCTTGTGGGTGTAAAGGTATAAAACCTCGCAGGAGCCACGTGGGAAAGTGGTGATGTTACCTCTGGTGATGAAGTGCCTTTTGATGACCACTCTGTAATACAAGAGGTACTTGAAGAAGTGAGAAGGGCAATCATACAGTTCTTTGGGGACCAAGCTGTGTGTCTCAGTGATTAGGGGCATTCATCAGTGCCATGGACTCTGGGTCCTGCCCCAAGAACTGGTTTTGGGTTTGAGTGTGATTGGAGTAGGGTAAAAGTGGACTCTGATGATGACTAAGTGGACTGGTCAGGAGAGAGAGAGGGCAGAGAGAGGGCATGGCCTCCTCAGTCCTATTAAAAGAGATTACTTGTGGTTTTAAGGCTGTTTTAGATTCATGGGAGCTGTCAAAATTCTACTTTATTTTAAAAAAAAAACAAATTTGGAGACTGAGTTTATTTTGCATCATTCACTTTCTAATAGAGGCTAAAATCCCTCCTTGTTTCAGCACAAGAAGTGTGTCTACCTGCATGTGCATCCCCCTGCTTCAAATTCCCTGCAAACCACTGCGTTCCTCCATCACTCCCTGGTGATGATGTTACCTTCATCTGCATCCCTTCAGCTTCTCCTCAGAGGGTTGCTTTTCATGGCTAATTTTAGGCTTAACCTTGCAATTAGTGGTACTGTGAGCTTCAGCTTCCTGATTAAAAGCTGCTCTCAGGACACGGCTCCGTAGTGATGAGGTCAGTCTCCTGGATGTTGCCTGCTCTTCCCACAGGCTGTGGCCACTCTTCTGGAGGATCTTCACACACTCCAGACTCTCCCATCTCTTCCCCTCTCAACATGCTCACCCAATGAAGAGCATCCCAGAAAAATTAATACTGGTAACTGGGAGGCTTCTGTTTTAAGAGTGATTGAGAGCATTAGACTAGATCAACATGGACCTCATTAATGAGTTTTGTAATTGCAGTAAATGAAAGACTTTTATATTTTCCCACTCCTGCCATTTAAAGATGTAAGTTTTGGCAGCATGAAGACCTCATACTCTCTCCAGGCAGTTGCATTTGTTGTGGGGCACTTCCTCTGCATTGTGCAGCAGTGAAGCATGGACAGACCCTGCACATCTCTGCTTCCTTGCTGGTGTGGCAGGGCACATGTCCCTCATCCTAAGAATCCTCTCACTTGCATTGACAGTTGGCATGTTTGATCCTTAGCTGCCGGTACACCTTGTCCCTCCCAGGGAGGACATGTTGCTGGAGAGCTGTTAAGGGGAAGGAGACCTTCCTCGCTGCTGTGCCAGGTGAACCTGCACCGAGGTACCCAAACAAGGGGAAAGACCCCTTGAAAACACATCCTTTCTTGTGCCCACCACACCTGTGTCTAGCTGTGATGCTGTTTGCATGCGTCGCTTAACTGCCCAGAAAATACGGTGAGTTTTAGGGGTCGTGCCATGTTGTGAGCTAGGAGGGGTCTGGAGGATGCAGGCTGCTGGGGGACTTCTGCTCCACTCACCTCTCTGTGCTGCTCTTGCTCTTCTGGATCTTTGCTTTGCCTGTCCTGCTGTGACATGTGTGGGGCAGAGGTGGGCTTTTGCAAAGTGCTGGCACAAGTCTCGGATGCCGTTCAGGATGGGAACTGCTTTAGCTCTTGTTTTCTGGGGACCCTACATCAGGTCTCTTATGGGGTTTGCTTGGTGGCTCTGGCAGTGCAGAGCAGTCAATGTTCAAGGAGCAGTTCCTAAAATGCACCTAGTAGGGGCATCTCGTGGGTGACAGAGGTTACTGCTGGTAAGGATCAATCACTGCTCAAGTTTAGGACTCAAATTAGGACTAGTTTTATTGGAAGATAGAGAGGCCTCTTATCACAGCCGCCACAGAGGAAAATCCCTTTTCCTCTGGAGATGTCTGGTTCCTGTCTGCCAGCAGTCATTGGGGTGGCACATGAGAAAGCTCTGTCCTTCCACCTGGGGAAGTAAGAACAGGTACTGCAGGAGGTGGAGCAGATGCTCAGTGCTGGGGTCACAAGAGGAGCTAAGAACCACTAAATTAATCTGCATAACTGAGGGCAAGTTTGGATGGTGGGAAGAAGGAGTAGGATGGTCTTTTAGACTGTGCTCACAAGTGGTGTGCTTGAGTCAGTTCACATCCTACCAAGTCCCTCTTTCTGTTGGTAGATGTTCTTCCTGGAATGTTTGTGGACCTTTGCATGCTTTTCTGGATGCCTGAGCTTCCTTGAGATGTGGTGGTGATGGTCTGAATGAGGACTGATTCCTCTCTGGGTGTCTGAGCTCCTTTCTTTACTCCTTTTCCTCTCATATGTGCTGGGATTGCTTAGTCCCAGGAGACTTGAGCTCCTCTCACTTCCTGCACTGTGTGTCCCAAGAGAGATGGAGACCCTGCCCTGTAGCATGGTCCAAGACCTGCTTCCTGCTTCACAACAGGTAGAGAAAGCCCCAGGGCTTTGTGAGCAGGACTAGTCAGAGTGGGGCTGCTCTGAGAGCTGGTCCATGTGCCTGTGGTTCTCCTCCCAGGTGGGGGATGCAGGTGGCTGGCTTGCATGAACTGCAGCTGGCCCGGCCCAGGGAGGGCTGCTGGGGCACAGCTGGAGAGACACCACTGGTTGGCACCTTGCCCTTTGTACCAGCATAGCACTATTTCCTTGGCACAGCCTCCTGTCTTGGCAGAGAAGGTAACCCTGGACATCACCAAAGTGCAGGCCACTGTGGAGCAGGACATGGAGCTGTGAAACCCATGCTGTCCCATTCAGCCATGCCACTTTGGGCTGCGCAGGGGAGGTTTGGGACGTGGCTGGAGGAAGTCTGGCTGCAGGAGGAACCAAGAAGCTCAGCAGGGCATGGGGTGTGCTAGTGCTGGCCAAAGAGCTGGTGGGGCAGACGCCAGGCCTGCCTGGTAACACGTGTGTCCCTCCTGTAAAAACTGCCTGATCCTTGTGTGCAGCCACAAAGGTGTCTATCGGCCATTTAAAAGCCAAAACCAAAATAAAACCCCCTCCACTTCTTGTACAAAGATTTGACAGATTGAGTGAGTGCAGTATGGGGGAGGAAGGGAGAGAGAGGGTTGCAGTGGTGACAGGGAGGGGTTGGAGGTGGATCTGCAAGTGCTGCAGAACTGGGTCTCACTGCGCTTTCCTCCCTCCCACTCCTTGAGACATCAGCGTGTGAAAGCCTCAGGCAACGTGAGTTCGTGTGACAGGGAGGAGGAGGTGGGTGGCAGCACGAGCAGGGAGAGCTGCCCAGGGAGGGATGGTCAGAGGAACAAGTGTGGATCAGCCAAGTCCATATTTCCAATGGTTTTTCTTTTTGTGCCTTCTAGAAATGAACTGTCTCATAACCCACCATCTGGTTCAGTGCTGTTCACAATGGAGCTCCATAGAAACATAGAATGGTTTGGGTTGGAAGGGACCTTCAAGTTCATCTAATTCCAACCTCCCTGCCATGAGCAGGGATACCTTCCACTAGACCAGGTTGCTCAAAGCCTCATCCAACCTGGCATAATTCCATGTGCTATGGAAGAATCTCAAGCTCCTGAGGGAGGCTATGGGCCTATAGATGCCATACATCCAGTGCATGTTGTGAAGAGCTCCTGCACCAACAGCTTCTTACCAGTAAATATAAAAAAGGAGGAAAAAGTGGATGTATTAAAGAGAAAGGGGAAGAACGCTCTGAGCAGCAGCAGTGGGAGTGGAGGCTGTGCCACTTGGGTCAGTTGGTGCCTTTCAGGAGCCCCTGTTTCAGCAGTTGCTGCAGCACCTTGTAAACCCCTACCCAACCTTACTGGAGCTCTGGCCCCCCAGCTAGGACAGCCTGTGGCAGGGGAAGCTTCAGTGAGGGTGCTGGGCTGTGCTTTGCCCTTAGGGACAGATTTGAGGCATCAGGTGAGAAGGCAGAAGTGCTTAACCTGATACCCCACCCCTCTGCTGAGGTCCTGCTGGGTTGAGCTGGTGCTTTGTAAGGATTTCTTATGCTTTAGGTTTTTAGCTGATAGCTACTGGAGCACGGTACTAGGAAATATTACTACAGCATACTCTGAATTCACATCAATTTTGTAGAAAAAGAGTTTGAGACTTCCCTTTTTTAGAATGAGAAGCACTGCTGTTCTGAGTACAACGGTGTGGCATCTTGTTTGGAATTTCCCTTGCTTTCTATATATACACATGCAGCAAAGCCACAGGAAATGGAAGTTTTAAAAAAATACCATAGAACATAGGTATTTGCTTCTTGAACAAATTTTATTCTTGTACTCAGTTTTATTATTAGTGAGCACTTAATCTTGAGGCATCATTTAAGGCTTGTTTTAGAAGCTGTAATGTCGTAAATCATTGAGGGGGAAGCAGGCAGTGCCTTAGAAGTTGCAGAAAATTTGAGAAGCTTTTTAGGCTCTATAGTGCCCATGCTCCAGAAGACAGTGTTACTGTTGAGCCTCTCTCCCTTGGGGTTTTTCAGGTAGGGACCAACTTTGGAGGCTTCTCCCAGCTGTATTTTCTGAGATTCAGTGACTCAGTCTTGCCTACAGCTGCTGTCGTGATTGTGAGCTAAGGACCTACTTCTGCATGGCAACCAGCACAGTTATTAGTAAACAGCATTTACTTCAAAATCCCAAGCAAAATACATTATAATTATGTTCAAGAGTAATGAGAACCAGCTTGGCAGCACTTGAAGGATATTTGGTCCAAAACCTCATTGTTGGTGAGATGGCTGCTCGGGAGCTCTGAGCTTGTCTTCAGTCTGAGCTCAGGCTGGTGTGGAGAGCGACACTGGGGGAGGTAACTCAATGAGGGAGAAATGTTAGGAGAAGGGATGGACTAATCATGAAGGTAATTGGACAAATACATCTTGGCAGCTCGTAATATGCCAAGATACATTCCTACAAGTCTCAGAATAGGCAGTTATCCTGCCTCCTCCCAGCCTCCCTGGACCTACAGAGGTACCTCTGTCTTTCTTCTAGTGTTGGCATGCCTCCCCAGTACAGGCACAGCTCACCAACAGTGAGAGGTTTACAGAAGCCTAAACAGGCATTAACCTTGCCTGATAACAGGGTTCAGTTATTTCAGATGCCTCTTGTTACCAATACAGCAAATAAGGAACTGGGTCACATAATTTTTCTGCACAGTTTCAAGAGTCTCATGTGAAGACTTGTTTCTGCAGTGTTCCAGATGATGTGTGTTTCAGTGACGAAGTGTTGTACAAATGGATAATGAAAGTTCATAAAGTTTATGCTATCAAAAAATCCCTTCATTTTCTGCACTGACTTTCTTACTCCTATGCCTTTATTGCTTTCTTTTGGGAAAGGAGCTGGGTTGCTTTTACCATTTAACCAAATAAGACAAGCACTACTTGGACACCCATCCAAGTGGCAGAGAAAAGCAGTGTGAGGCCAGAAGCAGCTTTCCTTAATTTAAAGGGTTCAAAAAATGCTAAGAACTCACAGCTGCTTTCACTTCAGTGTTGAGGCAGTGGAGCTGACAGTTTTAGTGCATTCTGGTCTACAGGTTGAGGAACCTGAATTGTGAATGTAGCAACTGTGGTAATTGCTTGGGCTGCCTGGATGTGGAAGCTTGGCTTGGTAAGGAGAGGGCAAGTAAAGATTTTATACTGTTTCTTCAAGAGATCTGCCAGTGGCTTTGGTGTAGAAGTCAAAGCACTGGGTAATGGACAAGTTTTCTTAGGAGGAATAGTTTAAGCCCTGTAATCTGAAACAAACATTTGCGTGTAAGACACTGTTAGTTCTTCATAGTTCGTGTAACTGGTTTCTTGGTTAAGACAAAACCAGGAAGAAATAAGTAAGGCTTTTCACCAACTGGGAAAAAAAAATCAGGAAATGTTAAAATAAAATAGGTCTGAAGTGAGGTATTTTTATACTGAAAACCATCAGATCTGTCCTAGATTTTTGCCACAGATACTCAAACTCCAGTCATGTATTGCATAGCTTGAGGTGGTAGCTGACAGCTGTACTTGACCTGGAACTTCACCTGTTTGTGTCTGTGGGTCCAGTGTGGTCCTCTATGGACCAACAGACACAAACCTTAAAACCCCAAGAACATGTACTATTAATTTCTGCATACTGCAGATTCTCATATCTAATTCTTGCGTCTGTTTCTAATAGTTGTAGGTCAGTCTGTCCAGTTGTACCCAGAGGGATAATTAACATGAGTGGAAACCTGTAGCAGACTTGAGCTACTGACTTATATATACTAAAGCAGTGGTCATCTCAAATGCAATAAAAAAACAATGCACTGCCAAGACCTAACTTACTTTATTGTTGGGTTTGTCTTTGTAACTATCTGGTAATGTGAATCACTAAAAAAAAAAAAAGAGGTCCATATTCTGCTGTCAGTCACTGGCAATATAGTTCTGGTGTACCCTGAAGCTGTAAACAAGGCTTGTCTAATGAGAACAGTCAGAAAAAGTAAGATTAGCTTATGCCACAGGAAGCTTAATCATATGTTTCTCAGCCTGTATTCTGTGGGCTGCATCTGATCTCAAAGGCCTTAAAAGGCAATGTATAAAGTGGTCACTAAAAAAAAAGGGAGAAAAAAAAAAATCTCTGCATGTTTGTGCATGTTGTGTTAGGAAAAACAAGCTAATAGTCAATCACAGGTTTGCAATCACACTGCATGCAGTGGCCCATGCATCTTTTTTTTTTGCAATATCCCATCTAAAGCATCACTGGCATAAACCATCATCATCCCTTGGGGCTGTAACAGGATCATGAAAAGGAAATATCAAGGTAAATAGTCACAATCCTCCTAAAGTGTAGTACTGGGAAGAAAGCAAAGGAGATGACTGTATAACAATGCTCCAAAGTAAGTTTTCTTTAATTATGACAGGGCAGGGTTGTACTAGGCCTTGACTTTGTACCCCACCCGTAACTCCAGCTCTGACATGGTGAGAAACACCTGGAGGCAACACTGAAAAAAAACCTGTGGCCCTGTTACATTTGTAGACTTTAACTTCTGATACTTCTTCTCAAAACAGTCCCTTGCTAGTTGTTGAGGTTATCTCCAGCGTAGACAGGATAAGAAGAAATTTAAGTTAGCACAGGCATTGTCACAGATGTGTGGCAGAATAGGGCGTTAAACTGGCAGAGCAGAGCCTTTATTCTCATGCTTCATCTGAAAGGTCATTCTTCCTCTCATAAAGGAGGAGTGATTTTTCAACATATCTGAAAATAGTCTGAGGCACTGGTTATCACAGTGAAGTCATGAAATAACCCACATCTGAAACCATGACATTTAGTTAAGCCCTTAGTATAGTTACTGGGACTATTTCCATTTAAATACCTACAGTCAAAGATTTTTACCAATGTAGTAAAGCAACTGCATAATCATTTTTATTATAAAAATAATCCTTAGATAAAATAGGAATACAGTTAATAATTACACAAATACACATTTACAAGTGTGTAAAATAGTTACTTATGGCACAGAAAAAAATAAATATCCCTGTACATTGTTTCTGTGCAAAGAAACAGGCTAGTTTTAGTCAATAACCAGCCCTTTTGTTTTCTTCACTTCTCCTGATTTCAGTTGAACACAAGGATTTTCAGATGAGATGTCTGAAAGATCAGCCTCAATAGACAAGAAAATACTTTTGCTTTTAATCCAGATAAAGCACAATAAGATTCTTCCTATCTTCTGCCAAAATGCTCCTGCCCCGTTCTTCAGCTTACATTTTTGGAAGAGAAGGAAAATTTCAAGTTCATTGATTTTTTTTCCTAAGCCTTCGGACTGCTGTAAAGAATTAAGACTCAAATACAAGTCCAGCTGCACTCTGAAGCTACCTACCCCTGTAAGTTTCAGTTTAGTTTGTAGTAAAATTTGCATTACACTTGCCTTCCTCGTAGTTGTCAAAAATAATTCTTCATAAAAACACTTTGCTTTATCTTGAAGTCTTTCATACAGTCCAAGAGAAGATGAAATCAAGTAAGAGGTAGATATTTTTCATCCTCCTAATTCCCAAGAGCTGTCCATTGGAATTACTCTGGTTTAGGACTGTAGGAGATATGCATAGAGCAAAGTTTCACTGTCTATAAAGTAGTGATCGACGTGCACGCCTCACGGCATGTGGTCACTGACAACATTCAGCAACGTGCTTCAGGAATTCCTCACTGAGTTCATCACTGAAAAACCTCATACAGTGAGGGCATCTGAGTTCACCCTGTGCCCTGCCCTCAGGGCCTGAGGTTCCACTGTCCACAGGAGGAGAAGCTTGCTCGGACTGTGAAGATGTTCTTCTCATGCCTGTCTGGCCTGGGCTGTTGCCTCGTAGATGTTCAACGTTTGTCTGCACGTACATATGATTTTGGTTACCAAGGTGAACTCTGAAGTGACTACTTGTGTCTCTTGAGTCCTAGAAAGAAAAAGAGGAGCTCTTGAAAAAGATGCAGTAAGAAGACATTATTTAACAGAATATTTTATCACCTTTTCCTGAAACACTCCTTGTGTTTTTATCAGATTTGTAACTAAAATATGCATCTTTTTTGCAGTTTTGTTAATATAGCTGTAAATAAGGCTTCTAGAAAACACATAATACAGTCAGGATGCTACTTCAGAGATGATGCCTCTGTTACAAGAGCCGTGGCCGTCCTTACCTTCCTTCTAAGAATTCACCCTTGCTATGTTGATGCAAAATAGCAGGAAACTGGACTGGAAAGGGGTATTACTACACATGTATTGGGAAACCTCTCCACCAGAACTGACTATGAAATAATGTAAGTTTCTGATAGCCTGCACTGAGCTGAAATGGTTTTAGAAGTACTAAGATTTTTTTTAAAATATATTTAAAAGTATATTTTAATCCTAAATCCTGTTGACAGGCTTTAATTGAAAAAGTAGCTTGTTGCTTTCTTACCTGTCTTCGTGCTAGCTGGTGTTGCAGACATGCAACTTCTGCCTGAAGCTCCTGTATTTTACTCTGTGCTCGTTCTCTGTCTGATCTCTCAGATGTGAAGTCATCTTTGTAAACTAGGACCTGAACAAGAATTATTATGTTAATATTTTATAAATTAGAGCATTGGCAGGTTAGATTAAAAAGTTGAGGCTGTGATTCCTTTGTTTGTAAATACTTATTCCCAGAATCTCAATATTATCTTCTCTACTGTATCTACTTTAAAGGTATTTGCATTTCTTTTTCAGATCTTCCGTATTTTATATTAAATCCAGCAGAACTACACGCAGTTCTTTAAGTAGTGAGTTCCCTTTAAATCTGTATTGTTAAGTATCAGTATAGCCAAACATGGCAAGACAAGTGGCAAATGTCAAAAGAAATAATTGTATTTTTCCCCCTTGGACTTCAGAGGTCTGGGGAGAAACTAGGAATTCCCACCTCTAGGAAAAAGAAACTTAATGACCTGTTGCTCCAGCATTTGTATGCGCTCATTATCTCCTTCCCTAGCCTTCTTCACATCATCCAGTTCTCTCTTTGTTTTTATGCATTCATTCATTTTTTCTTCCAGTAGCTTGTTTAACCGGAATATCTCCTTGTGCATCAGGTCAGAATTGGTTTGTGCTGAAGTTACACCGTGCTGCTGCTCCAGTTGTGACTTCATCTCTTTTAGCTGCAAGTGGAGTCGCTTCACATACTCATCCCGACTCGCATCGTATTTCTGCCATTTTGCATTTAAATCTTCCACCTGAAAAATCACCCAGGAGCACCATGAAGAACATGAAGACACAAACTTCCAAGCTTTCATGGACTGGCTATATGTGCAGGACCAAAATTCACAGAATCACAGAATGGTGGGGTTGGAAGGGACCTCAGGAGATCATCCAGTCCAACCCCCCTGCCAAAGCAGGTTCCCTGCACCAGGTTGCACAGGAAAGGGTGGGTTTTGAACAACTCCAGAGATGGAGACTCCACAACCCCCTTGGGCAGCCTGTCCCAGTGCTCTGACCCCCTTACAGTAAAGAAATTCTCTAGAAGATAATATGATACGCTGACTGAACCGCTGAGTGTGGATAAGCCACTCTGCAGCAGAGGAGACGATTTTCATGCTGTAAGCCCGGCTCCTCACAGGCAGCCTTCCCCATCTGCCAGTCCATAGGGACAGGATTAAATAATATGGAGTAGGAGGTGGTGCTGGTCACCCTGGGCCTGGTGCTGTTCTCCTGAGGTGGAACACTGATGCATGGATGGAATATGAAGATTTTCTTCTGTGGTGTATTTTTAACAACAAAACCCCAATTAATTAAAAATAATGCAATAATTTGTTCTTAGCTACGGGGACAAAGACTATGTGCCATGTTGAAAGGATGAAGAAAAATTCTGGACTCACACTAAATTGCTATTTAATTAGATTAGCCAGGCCTTTCCTTTTCCAAATTTACTGTAATTCAAAATACTCAATCAAATCTTAACCATGTACAGAATGAAAGTACTCACGTGAGCTACTTTTTCTTTTAACATCCTGTTTTCATCTTGTAGGTTGCAGATAAGAGCTTGAAGTGAAGTTTCATTGTCTAAAAGCTGTAATTTTCAGATAAAGGGAGTGTTACTTGAGCATAAAAATCCCAAATGCTACTTAGCTATGCTGTTAAACTGGAAGTAATCTTTATTTTTATTCCTCTAAAATTATTTGCTATCAGTGAAACAAGTACATACATGTAGGTCTACTTATTTCTATATAGTATATTTCTAAATACTAATAGTATAGCCTACAGCTTTTATTATTGATAAGCAGAGCAAAAATGTACTTGGGTTTTTACCACCTTGCTACTGCTTTTTAATAGATCTGTGTGGTGTCACAAAAACATATCTGTCTTGACAAATTCTGAGCCTACTAAAGGTAACAAGAAAAATACCACATACTTTACATGCATGAGGGTCTACACTGATGACAACAGACCTTAAGAGTTTACACAAACTCCTTGGAAACAGCTTGTTTGGAGTGGGGGAATGGATGACAATGGCACAGATATGCCTTCATCTTGCTTTGTTATTACTGTCAGTTTTGGCCAGTACTAGGAAGAAATTACTGAGGGAAAAAAACCCTGCTTGCTAAATAATTGACTAAAATGATACCTCTTTTTTTACAGTTGTGACATCTGCTTAAAAAAACCCCGGTATACGTGAGTAATATAGAACACTTTGGTGCAAAATTCCCTAGAATCAGCTAGTAATTGCATCTGAAATTTCTCTTCTTCAACAGGGAAGTCCCCACTGTACAAGGTTAGCTACTTATTACATATATCAAAGTCAATCAAGCTTCCTGTCTATCAATTACATGTAAAATATGATAATACTAAAAGCTCCAAGTCCCTTAAAAAGTCCTTTTTTCTTCTATGCAGTTAACCTCTATTTCTTGTAGGTAACTTCAATGTGAATAAGTTTTCTTTGGAAATGCTCTGGGGATATTTTATGAAGTAGAAGTGAGCATGTGTTGAGTTTATCATAAAAGCACAGATGAGTGGTCGTGTGAAACACAGCGTTGCCACTACGCAGCAGCAAGAGCATGAGACAGAATTACTCTCTCCTGTGAGAACTGGCTGTAGCATCCCACTCACTACTCTGATCTGTGACTGGAGGCAGTACCTCTAATGTTATTTCTTTATGGTGTTATCATGAATTACCTAACATCTCTGAGCCATCATGGCTTCTGGAACATCAGAACAACACAATCTACCAATACCCTATGCTGAAAAGCTCCAGCTATGCTGATGATGCAGCAAAACCACACAGCCATTAGCAAATTATGCCAAAATCCAGGTGTTTCTTTGTGCCCCTCAGTAGCACTTCTGCCACCTTCCTATCATGGAGCAATTTTTCTGAACATCCCTGATGGAGAGAAACATCGCCTTGCAGTGGGAGGCTGGGGGGAACCCCAGAGGGAAAAAAAAAAGAAAAAAAAGGTAAGACACCTTGACTCATTCTTCCCTAACCAACTTGCTGTATGTCTGTACTACATGTGCAAAGCCAAATCCTGATCTGAGAAGACCACGTGCTATATTCTTAATATAAATACTATTTTAAAATATCTCTATACTTTGTTTTGTGATTTACATACTTAAACAAGTAAAAGATACCACCTTCAAAAGCACAGCACCATCTAGTGATGCACAGAGGCATGCTGCAGTATAAAGGAGGTACTGTCTCCTGCGTATGCAGGGAAGAATTGTAATCATGGAATTGCAGAGATTGGAAAAGACCTCTCAAGATCCTCTCTTCTCCAAAAAAAACGCCTCTGATGATGAGATGAGTGAGATGGACAAAATAAAAATGACTGACAACTGCTTCCATCCTAAATTTTTGATACTCTGAATTATTTAGAGCTTGCCATGGTAGTCTTTTCACCCTGTGTGAAATTATTTAAAGGGATGTTTCTCACCACTCCCCAGTTACAACTATCACATTGTAATTAACACCTCAGAAGCTAATAGGACTTTAAAGAAACACAGTAGCAGTAAGACTACCTGATTAGGTCTTCCGGTAGGTGTCTGGTCATCTGAATTCCCCTTCTCTTTTCTTTGCTTCTCTTCTAGACATTTTGCCAGATGTTGACACATTTCTGCTGTGGATGCTAATTTGCGTTGAAGTTGGTGAGTTTCATCGGTGAGTGAACGGCACAAAACATCGCTGGTGGCCTGAGCCTTTTCTCTCTCTGCCAAGCTCTTCTTGAGTCGTAAGATTTCTCTATCCTTTTCATATGGAGGCTGATTTATCATCTGCTCTATCTCTCTATTTTTCTCCTCTAGTTGCTGATTCAACTTCTGTACTTCCTAAACATAAGGGGGAGGGGAAGTTATTTAAAAGCAAAGTGAACTCAAAAGCTAAAATATGTCTAAGACTGAATTCCCTATTGCAGTCATTCCATATTGCTCCTATACTCACTGCAAAGTACCTAAAAAGTAAAATAAATCCATTTCACTTCTGTACAATCACTCAACATTGGAACTGACAGATCAATCAATCACAATCAAGAACTGCTCAGACAGCTATACAAGCACTTCCTAGTCAGTAGAATGAAGAAACAACCAGCAAAAATTCCAGATGATTTTCTGAAAACATGCACAGCAGCAACAAACTAAAGATGGAACTTATAAGAAAAAAAAGTTTAAAAGGAGTAACTACGGAGACTGAGAAATGCTCACTGGTCCAGATAGTAGAGATTTTCCTTAAAAAAAAAAAAAAAGGAACTGGAAAGTCATCGTCTCAAAAACCACTGAGGTGCAGTCACTGCCTGTCACTGTCACAAGGACAAAGCACCTAGGAAAGGATGAGCGGTAAGGACAAGCAAACAGAAAATGAAATCCATGTGGCAGCAATGACTATTTTGGCTAGAGCTGACTCGCCAAGGTATGTAGCAGCGTCTGAGATACTCCTAGGAAACAACTCTGTCTCTCATTGCGGCACGTTCCCGTTGAATCGGCAGCTCTGCGGGATCATCCACGTTGCATTAACGTCTCTGAAGGTGTTTCAAGAAGGAAGAAGCGCGCTTGCTTACTGGGGTAAACCACTCCTTAGCACCATGCACCTGAGGGACACCAGTCTTGACTTTGTCAAAAACAGCCCGTGCTTGATATCCTCAAAAAGTAGCAGATGCTGGTGGCAGAAACCTCTGCAGCGCTGCTCCTCCAGCATCAGTGATGCCCTGGATGCCAGCACAGATCATAAGACAAGTACAAGCTTGACTCTAACCTTTCCAGTTCTTCACGAGTGCTAAAAGAGCTGTAAATCACAGGGAGCACTCTTCTTTGCCAGCACATAGGCCTCTGACTCCACAAGTTTTTGTTGTCATTATTTTTAGTGACAATTATTTCAGCATTTCTGATTGGGCATAAAATATTTATTTCTAAAAAGAATAAAATTAATATCAAACAGAAATAGCACTTGTTCTTATTACTGACCTTTAAATTCTTTAGCGTCATGCTAAATTTCCCTTTTACTATAAAGACATTCAGCATCAGACTTCAAAATATATTCGGATACCACAGAATTGTCATCTGTCTGCACAGTGTCAGTAAGATCACCTCTTATTACAAATTTCCAAACTTGAACTTATTTAAATGTGTTTTAGGTGAGTGTCATATATGGAAATTGTTTTGTATAAGCATTAGGTCAAGAGATTACTTATGACAAAAATACTTGAGTTTCAATTTTAAGTACTGCTTCTCTGTTTGGAAATTCCTTTATGCAGCTTCATATAGAAAGAAATGCTTTAAAATTCTTTAAGTATTTCAGACTGAACATGGGAAAGTCTTCATGACAGTAACAAAAATAGCATTTGTGACAGATGGGAGGGGATGCAGCTTTGAGACTTATTTTTCTTGTTATAAAAGATACAGATTTCCCTAATCTGTCTCCTCACAATCCAGGCTTGACAGTTACTTCTCCAAGTATTAACATGCTGCCTTAATGTCAATACAAAAAATCCATTTTTAAATGCACTTCAAAAAAAATTACTTTATAGAAAAAGTGGTGGCATCAGTTATTTATCTTACAGAACAAAACTGTTGCATCTGATAAAGAGGAGGGTCTTCAGTAAGTAATGTGGAACTTCCAAATTTAGGGGTTTTTTACTGATTTTCCTTCTCCTTGTGAAAATAGTTGCATGAAGACCTATAAAGCCACGCTAAGTTTTTGGTTTAGGATTTTATGGTTTACCTTCTTGAACTTAAGGCAGTGGGAACAACTGTGGGACACAGAAGGCTGAGTTGCCTTGGGCACAGTCCAGCTCTGGGCACACAGCGACAGGGCAAGTCCTGTTGCACGCACCCACACTACAACCAGGGCATGAAAACATCGTGTCACCCCGGGCAAGTCACCCAAACCCAGCCGTCATGCAAAAACCGCCTGCATCCTCCACTCGAGACCAGCACTGCTGCGGTTCCTACGCTCCCATGAGCGGTGTGTCGAGGGAGGAGCGGCGGGAGCTGCTCCCCTCGCCCCGGGAGGCCAGGCGCCGCCTGCCAGCGCGATTTCGAGGGCGTTCGCGTTTTTACCTGGCTCAGCGCTTCCCTGAGTTGCTCGCTGTCCCTGAGCTGCTCCCGGGCCCGGCCCAGCTGCTCCAGCAGACTCTCCACCAGCGAGCGGGCCGGCTCCGCGCCCGCCGCCGCCGCCGCCTGCTGCTGGCGGGCAAGGCTGCCCCGCAGCTCCCGGATGGTCGCCTCCTTGGCAGCCAGCTGCAGCTGGAGCTGCTTCAGTTTCTGGGCGGACTCGTGGTAAAAGGTGCAGAGCTCTTTGTACTGAAGCACTTTATTCTTCAAGCTCCTGTTTTCCCGGTGCAGCTTCTCCAGCATCTCCTCCACCTGTTTGAAGCGGGCCGCCAAGGGGTCTGTGCTGCTGCCCTCGCTTACCGAGCACATGGCCGGGGACGGTGAGCCGCGGTCACGCTGCTGCCCCTTCTCCTTCTTCTCCGGGGCGAGCAGTAATGCGGCCAGGTGCATATAAACCCGAAGAGGAGCCAGGCAGGCAGGGCCGGGGTTGTTGCTTCGCTCTTCCGCCTACCCCGCCGGGGGCGGAAGACGGCCGTTCTCTGAGGGCTCGCAGGACCCGCCTGTTGCCCTTCCCCGCCGCTGCTTTTCTACGGCGCGGGCCGGGCCTGGCCGCACTGCGCCCCGCCTCTGCGGAAGGGGGAACCCCGCCGCGGGGGGAGGCAGCGCTTTCCCCCGCCGCCAGAGCGGGAGCTGGCCCCGGGGGCAAGGCTGGGCGGGGAGCCCCGGCCTGGGGCGGGGGGGGTAAAGGGGAGGAAAAGGCAGCCGGGGGCTGTGCAGAGGGCGGGGAACGGGCGCGGGCTGAAACGAGTGGGCCCGGGGCGGGCGGGAGGCTACGGAGGGGACGGGGCTGAAGGAGGGGCCGCTGAGGGGAGGTGGCGGAGGTGAACGAGGGGTTCCGGGGAGCACGAGGGGCTGCTGAGGGGGCTTCAGGCCGAACGAAGAGGAGGGCCGATCGGACAGGGAGGAGGAGGAGAAGGGGGGGGGGGGGGGGGGTCATGGTGCAGGTGGGACTGCTGCTGAGGGGGGGACCCGGGGGACGAGGGCCCTTCGAGGGGCTGGGGGACGCGGCCGGCGCCGCGTTGCAAAAGCCCCGTGGCGCCGCGTCCCAGCAGCCGCCGGCGCTGCGGGAATTTCCCGACACCGGAAGGGGACTTTCCCTCCCGGCGGCGACCCCCGCTCGCCCCTCCCCGAGAGGCCCCGGCGCTGGCCGGGCCGGGCCCGGCGCCTGCGCCGCGGGTCACGGCTGGTGGGGGCGGCTCTCGCCCGCCGCCGGGCCAGTGCCTGCAGGGCCAGCGGCGGGGGCTCCGTTCTGCCTTTGCCCGTGCAAATGGTGGAGAAACGCCCAGAAAATTGTATCCGGTGCATTGGATCCACACAGGTGGCAACGAGGGGGCTTTGGATCCAGGCAGAGCAGCGCATCTCTCCTCAAAGAGCTCCACACCTTGGCAAATTTTTGAGGAGAAGCTTGTTGATGAAAGACGTTGAAAAGACCAAAATCTTCCGGTCATCAAAGTTCATGTCATCAGTTAGTGTTTCTACCCTCAGGGTTGCAGGTGGAGGTAGAGTTGGTGAGATTAAAGCCAGCTGCCTGACACAACACACAATCGGCCATCCCTGCGGTGGGTAACTTTTTTATTAGCAGCATAGAGACAGAACCTGTTAACCAAGAATTAGCCATTAGAGAGGTTCCACTGGTGGAGTATTTCTCGTAGGAGGAGGGGAGAATGGGAAATTGGACTAACATAAAGTATTTTTTTGGATTGGTTTAGTTATGTCCACACTATCATACTGATAGAACAGCTTGGGAGGAAAAAGCCTTAAACCAGTACAAAAATAAAGCTTAGGTTACATCTGATTATTATTATAATAATGCTTATTGTGTGGATATGTATACATGTATATAACGATGTATGCGACATGGAGCTCTATATGTGCACACAGTTTTACAGCACTAGGTTTAGCACAATCACAGAAGATGTTCCTGGACCAAAAACCATGTCTATCCCATTGTAGAGCAAGTGAAAATCACTACGTGCAAGTGGTAGAGGGGGCAAGAAGAAGAGACTTCGGTCTGTGTGACCACAAGCAGCGTCCTGTGTTAGCACCTTAGCTACTCAGAGGTGTCAGGGTAAAAAGACACAGCAACAAATAATTTGTATGGAAGCATTTACAGGAATCAGAACGTGATGGAAGAAGATACTGAAGTTCAAAGTCAAGACGTTCAGCTCTGCTGGTGATGGATCGGAAGCCTCATGGTTCTGGTGCTTATTAAATACAAAATACAATGTTCCAGCCTTCATGAAGAGAATGGGTGTAAGTGGAAACAAGAATTTGCAATCAAATACAAGGAAAACTATTTCTCTGTGAGGGTGATCAAACATTGGATGTGTTTTGAAGCAGGAGTTTGGGCTAGAGATCTCCTGAGGTCCCTCCCAACATGGAATATCCTACATTTCAATTCAGCTTTTTCAAGGTGGAAAGTAATTCTTTTGTCACCTCAGTTATGCTAGAAAGGGTTATCCAAAAGATTAGGGGTAATATATTCAAAATGGCCCATTATCTTAGCTATTTCTAAATATATAGATGAATTTTATGTGTGCAGAAGATCCTGTGTGACAGAAAAGTGTAAAACACTTGCCTAAGGTACAGGTCTGTGTTGGATTTGCTATTTCATCTTACAAGTAAATACTCCATGATTAAGGACGGTGAAAAATCTGTGGAAGTTGAGGGAATACAATTTTTGGCTTTTTACTTGTATAGAGTTACATCCTGCAACCTTAAGATACTGAGTTTGCTGTCAAGAAAGTAAAGTTCCTGCTTTAAAATACCCACGCTTTATAGTTTTCATATAAATTAGTAGGAAAAGTGGAAAAAAAAAATACATTCCTTTTATGTTTTCAGCATCATTGTGCTACAATCAGAACTAAGTAAAAAAAAAAAATTGGAGCACGATTGCTTTTGCTGACTGTCAAAATACGTTGTAGGAATGTATGATGAAGTCCTAGTGACAGAGGAGTCTGGTTTCCTGCCAGTTCAAATAGCAGACTGCAAGGAAACTCAGAAATCCCAAGTGTCTGCGGATGGGGCAGTGATGTTCTTGGACCAAACATCAGGGAATTTAGTTAGCTATCAAACAGAATAGTTTATAATACAGTTATATTGGTAGTATTGCATCAGTATATTAAAAGCAAGCGTTGCATCTGGTTAGTGAAAACTTGGTATTAATAGTGCTTTGGATAAAGCCAGCACTCCCCCGAGGAAAACACCACTGACTTCAGGGAAATTTGACCTGCGTAAGTCTTGAGTAAGAAATTGATCCCGTATGTTCTCGGGAATGCCCTTGGATGACTGTTTCCATTTGTAAACTCTAAAATACGGAGGAATTCCTGGGAATTCAGTAAGAGAAGCTGGTGCCAAAGAATGAGTCACATCTTAAGACATGTTTCTTAGTGTACCTGGCTTTTCCTGGATTGCCTCTCATGTGCTGTTCACCAGATTTGCCGATAAAGCAGCTGATCTGTGGAGTGGCACGTTTGTCCTTTTTTGGTTTTAGACAATCAAATTAAGGCTTATTAAGTATGGTAATTCTGGTCAGCAAGTAGTTGCATGAAAAACTTTGTATAAGGAAAAAACTTTATTTTCCATACCTTACCAGTCTCAACTTGACATGCAAGTTGAAATTCACTTTAACTCTTTCTCACTATAGGATGTAACAGGATATTAAAGCCACGTGAGAAAAATTTAACCTCAAATTAGATTTTGTGAAAGAAATCTCAAAGTTATTTTGAGTAAGTAACTCTATGCATATTGCAACCATTATAATGTGTGAGAAGTGTCATGCAGTGTATGAACTGTGTTTTTCCTCATTGTCTAAAGTCAGCACTAATTGTTCTGGAGGGTAAGTCATGACCTAATGACACTTAGTAAATATTCCATTGCCTTGAGCAGATTTAGCTGAGCAGAACTGATCAGAAATTAGTAAGTGAACCTCTTGCTGCTGTAAGCCTGAAAAAATCAACAGCAGCTCACACTTCCTTTGCTGTTGACTGTGCAGTGCAAAAGGGAATAAAAACCAGTAACAGTTTATTTTCTGCAATGAAATTATCTGCTACACTCACTGCTAGCAAAGATGCCGGCTCTAGGGCTCTGTGTGCCTCTGAGAATCTGATTGTCATGCTGAGCAAATAGAATGTTTGTGCTTCTGTGACTCATAGATTAGCTATAAGCCACAGCCGTGTTTACCCCTCTTACATGGGAAGGGGTAAACATCCTTTATATACATTATTGCACTGGATGTTCTGATGATGCTCTGTGTGTTTTACAGTTGGAATGGGAAACTCATTGAGAGGTTAGTTCGAGGGCATTCAGGATTCCCGAAATTGGTGAACTCATTGCTGTGACAAACGTATAAAGCCATCTCTCTGCACTGAGGTTTGGATTTGGATCACAACATTCCTCTTTCCGTTCTGTTTATACACATAAAAATATTTAGTGTAGTTAGGAGAAATAGAATGGATTTTATTTATTTCCAGTGTAAGCTTTTTCCCACATGTTTTTTTTGCAATGGTTTGAACTTTGCAGGATGTCAAAAACAAAAGTGTTCTGATGCTTAGGTCGGGTCCCAGGACCTGCGTTCTGAATCACAGTACAGCTGATACAGCCAGAATGATGAGCCATGGCACAGGTCAGATCCAAAGCCGTGCTCTTGCTTTTCCCCAAGAAGTGTTTTCACATTTATTTGGACTAAGATGGTTCAGACCCATCTTTATAGGTGTTGGGAGATAAGCAGGGTATACACTTGTGTGCATCTCTCAGGTCTTTTGATTGGTTCAGGTCTATATCAAGGCAAGAGGCTTCTGTTGTAGAACCATAGAATCACAGAATGGTTTGGGTTGGAAGGGACCTTTAAAGGTCATCTATTCCAACACCCCTTCCATGGGCAGGAACATCTTTCAGTTCATCAGGTTGCTCAGAGGCCCATCCAACCTGATGTTGAATGCTTCCAGGGATGGGGCTTCCACCACCCATTTGGGCAACCCATGCCAGTGTTTCACCAACCTCATTGTAAAAAATGTCTTTATTATATCAGTCTAAATCAATCCTTTTTTAGTTTTAAACCATTACCCCTTCTTCTATCTCTCTCTCCTAAGAGATTAATACCTTGTTACTCTTTAATGCTGTAGAACCTTGCTGCAATTCACCTTTCTGTGCAGCCTTACTGGTGTCCTGTATTGGATATTCCCCCACCCCCAAGTGTTTAGCTATTTCAGGCCCTGCTTTAGTTTCTTCTGGATATTTTTACTTTCTGCAGTTTCTCTTTTGTTTGCCCATGGTGCAATAGCACCAGTTCACAGCATCTGTCTTTGCAAACTGGAATTTGTCTGAGAAGTTTAAGCGGTATGCTTGGTCCTTGAGGAAACTCTATTATGACATAACTGATTTTGAGCTGTAATTTTATTTACAGGAATGTAAAAAGCTCTCTGTTGAACACAAGTTATCAGTAACTGGAGACAGTTTTCATACTCACAGGCTTACACCACTACAGCTACCACTCCTACTTAGAAACAGGGTACTTCTTTGAGCTTGTCATTTATAAAATCTAGGGGTTTGCCCGTGTCTGTTTATTCCTGGTGGGCAGTGCAGGATGCGCTGGCTTGTATTTGTCATGCTTTCCTAAAAAATGGTGCTTTGAAATACCTCAGACAAACCTTTTTTAGGTTGCACAAAACACCTCTCAACTCTGACATTCTTAACACAGGATCCATGTTACAGATTCTTTGGGGTTTCTATATGTACTGATTGAATTTTCTGCTTTGATTAATATAGAGTGCTGTGAGTTTTTTGGTTCCTATTATTAACCTTTCCTCAAAGGTCAGGCAGTTTCTAAACTAAATCGTGGGGTGGGGGAATAAAATTACTACGTATGACAAAATGCCAGGCATTCAGTTGCAAGGCTGGAAACAAAAGGTTGCAGGTGAGAACCTAGTTGTTTGTGGATTTGTTTTATACATTAAAGTTGTATAATGAAGCTTAGTAATGCAGGGTCCATAGTGTCTCTGATTCAGACCATTCATTCTAACTAGAACAAAATCAATTTACACATTTCTGAGCGTTAGCTTTTCTGACCTAGAAAGTAAACAGACTTCTAGAGTTTGAGTAGAGAAGTGTTTGATTTAAATGTTTTATTTTGAATATTGGTTTTAAAAGGATGATTGGGAAAGGTAATTTCTTAAGACTATCTTGAACCTCAAAAGAAATCTTAGTTAAGAAGAAATTCTATACATAGATCAGGAAAAAAATATTGGAGGCTTTTTAGCATGTCCTTGCTACTAGATGGTGAAATAGTTTTCAGAACAAGAATGTTGAAGAAGGGTTGGGAGGAATTAAGTAAATGGAACAAGAAAGTGGAAGTGTCCTTGCCACACCATTCGCTCCCCTCCCACATACCATGCCATTTCCACATAAATAACAACATTTACCAAAATTCTAATTAGTGTCTGGTTCAGAGGCAACAAGCAGCGTGGTAATGTTCCTCTGGAGCTCTCTATAAAGCAGAAAATCCATCAACCATCCCGGCAGGACAGGGAAAAGCTGTTTTCAGCAGAGTTTTACATTAAGATCATTAACATAGCCTTTTTTAGACTGAAGTGAAGAAATAATGCCATCTGAATACCAACTGCTGAAAACTTCAGCTCTTGTTTGAATGAATTTTTGTTATAGGCAAGAGCAAGCATATTCTTACTCGTAGAAGAATTGTCTGTCACAATTGAAGCAGACAAGCATTTTGACACTTTCTGCCCTCAAACAGAATGCATGGGGCGTGGAAGAAGTAGTATTTCCAAGGAGCCTGCATACGAGCCTCAGCACAAAGAATGAGCCTCATGTGGACATGCAGATATATGTAGATTATAGAAGATTAAATCAGGAAACCATAAGAAAAAATAATGTATTTCTTGAAAGTGGTAACTCCTGAAAAAAGCCACTGCAGCTATTTTTCATGGCTAAATTTGCCTGAAGGTATCACCAAGTGGCACATTTGTGGTACAGTGATATATGTCTGTTTCAACAAGAATAAGTCTTTTTGGCTCTAAATGAAATGCTTTCTCCGTTTAATTCTATTCTATTTAGGCAATACGTTATGATTGTTGCTGGGTTAATGTGCATTTCAGGGCAGATGGCTGTTTGTTTGGCAAAATTATTATACTATCTCTTTGCCCTGAGCTATGGAAGGCGTCCCACAGGGCATCCTAGATGTATGGCTTTCATTAAAGTTTCTGATAAGAACTACTAATATATTTAACTGAAGAGATAGAGAGACCACCATCTAATGGATAGAGTTCGAGAATATAATTTGAGAATTGATTGACACTGATCTCTAGTGTCTCTTCCCTTGAGTTTGGTGCTTGACTTTGAGTAAGTCTTTTACCATTGCTTTGCCATTCACCCCTTGCACTAATGATAATAGTGACTTACTGTTTTACAGGGTTTGAAGGCAAAAAAGCTGCAGAATATTAAGTATTTGGTCCATGGAATGAAGACCATACTCAGTTTTCACTTATCCTTACTAAATTTTTAGACAAAATCTCGAAGTTTTGGCTTAAAACTGGTTAACAGAATGACATCAGTGTCTAACCCATTATGCCTTTTTCTGATACACTTACTTGCCTATGACTGAAGTGCTTAGAAGTCAGCTGTGAGAAAGTTAATTGTGTTAGGCCTTGCATAAACAAAATAATAAATGATCTCTACACTGGAATGCTCTACATACCAGCTTCTTTGGGAGCTAGTCTTAAGTAAGTCATATTTAGTACAATTGTGACATTCCAGTTCAAGTGTGTGGAGATAGATACACAACTTCAAAAGGACTCGTTTCAGAAACACTGTTTTTTAACTTTAAGGATTTCCAAGAAAGTAATAATTTCCATGTAACTGACTTAGGAAATACGCTTGTATCTCTGAGGGCTGGTTAAATATTGTCATAATCTCATATGTACTGAAATTACAGTGTTTCAACAAACTTGAAGGTGTTGTTGCAAGAGAGTTGTGGCTTGGAGGGAGAGAAAGTGTTTTTGTTAGATCTTCTGATATAGCTGGAAAAAAACAAAGACCTTTTGAGACCATTTCTACTTCCTCTAATTAGTTGGTCTGTCTTTCCCTACAGACTTTGCTTCTGTTATATCTGTAGACAATCACATTTGCACCATCAGTACTGTGACTTGTAGATACAACAGCTTCTGGTAGGTTTGTTTTTTTTTATCTGATTTATGAAATGATGGTGGTGGCCATTAGCTGACCCAACAGCTTTAAAAAATGAAACATCATCTCCCCCGTCTCTTATTTCCTGTGAACTATCGAGGAAGTGTCTCAGAATGAAAGAAAAGCTATGAATTTGCCAGATAATGAATCCGACTCTTGGTTCATGGTTCTTTCCTGTAGGCAAAATTATAGATTTCTTGTAAACTTAAAGGAAGTGGAGTGAAGGAGTTCACTTGTGTGATAATGAGAGGAGCCAAATGATTGATTAGCAGTTGAGAAGAAAACTTGTGCTTTGGGCATTATTGATTGTCAGAGGTATGAGAGGAGTGTGGTGGGTTGACCCCAGCGGACAGGTAAGCCCCCATCCAGCCACTCACTCACTCCATCCCCCAGCAGGACACGGGAGGGAAACAGAAGGGCAAATGTGGGAAAAACTTGTAGGTTTAGATAAGGACAATCTAATAAGGGGAGAGGAAAAAAAGAAAAATAAACCAGACAAGTGATGCAAAGGTGATCACTCACCACCTCCCACCAGCAGACTGATGGCCAGCCAGTCTCTGAGCAGTGGCCACTTTTGACACACCACCCACCCCCAGTTTTCTTGCTGGGCATGATGTTATATAGCACAGAATATCCCTTTGGTCAGTTTGGGTCAGCTGTCCTGGCTTGGTCCCCTCCTAACCTCCTGCCCACCCCCAGCCTGCTCCTTGGGGATACAGAGTGAGAAGCAGAGAAGGCCTCGATGCTGTGCAAGCAGTGTTCAGCAATAGGCAAAACAGTGGTGTGTTATCATCAGCACTGTTTTGGTCACAGATCTAAAACACAGCACTCTGTGGGCTGCTGTGAAGAAAATTTGCTCCATCACAACCAGACCAACTACAAGGAGTAAGTGGCGAAGTGTTGCTCCAAAAAGGTTGGGGAGGACACCGATATTTTGTAGCATTTACATGGTTCTTGCCATTTTCATTTAATAGAAGCAGGAAAGGATTTTTAATTTTTTCTCCATTTTGGAATAGGAAACCTGAAGTGGTAAGGTATCAAAGAAATTTGTTCAAAGTTGTATATAGCATCAAAAGATAACGAGCTGAAAAAGCATAAAATGCTTGAGCTATAAAACACTGAAAAGACTTTGGAAAAGAGTACAAATACATAGGCAATTTTATAGATGTAAGGTCTGATAATAGTAGGATCAGAATTAGTTTATAACTACTGCTAATAGAAAAAATAGTATTTGGAATATTCAGAAAACAAAATCTGTTTCTTTCCCAGGTTCACTCATGGACTAATTTCAATCATACTAGAAGATTATACTTGGAAGTAATTTTCCAGTCTCTCCTTTCCCATCTTCATTAATAATGTCTCTAACTTCAGCAAAATTCTCACAAGTGCATTTCCTGAAAAGAAATAGAAGCCAAATGGCACCAGGCTCTGCCAGAGCAGCACCTTCAAAATTTACCAGCATATCTCCATAACAACTACATGATAACCTGTCATGTCAATGACTTTTCTGTAGCTCTGCTGACAGAGCACATGGCATTCAGAGTACTGTTATCCCCAGGTTGTTCCCTAGGTATTTATTCCCGCAGCAGCCTGCCTCTGCAAATCCCTGTGCTCCCCTCCTTGTGTGCAGAGGCTTCCCTCTGTGTGCAAATGGGTGATGTCCACAATTATCCCCAGGCCTGAGACTGTCAGCCTTGCAGTGACTGTGCCCCATGTGGCTTGTCCATAGACTGGATAGTTTTAGCTAAATCCATCACGAGATGTGGTGGAGCAAAGTGGTGGAGTGGGGAAGTGATACCTTTCTCAAAGCTTAGCATGCTCAGTGTGATGGGGAGTGGCAGAAGTGTATTATTACTGTTACTTCAGAAGGGTGATGCTGAGTAATTCAAATAAATGTCTGCCATTTCTGGTTCTTGATTTCAAATCTGCGTGAGAGATGTACTTTGTTTTCCCAGCATGTGCATCACTGTTTTGAAAGTAATACGATGTTGTTTGATTCTTGGAGAAGATAAGATGGGAAGATACGTGCATGTAGCAGCTGGTATGGAAGCAAAGTGGGAAATCCCTGCACCGCTTGTGTTTGATGCAAATAGGTACTCTTGGCTGGTGGGGATTCAAAGTGTGATGTGTTTGGTTATTCTCTGTATTTCATAGAATTAAAAAATGGTCTGGGTTGGAAGGGACCTTAAAGATCATCCAGTTCCAAACCCCCTGCCATGAGCAGGGACACCTTCCACTAGACCAGGTTGCTCAAAGCCTCATCCAACCTGACCTTGAACACTTCCAGGGAAGGAGCAATATGCAGAAGTCGTTCTGCTGCTTACATGGAGCAAACCATTCACAAAGGCTGTTTTTCCATATTTTTCCTCCTTTGCATAGAAAGCAGAGAAAACCACCAAGCAACACTGTGGAGGCATGTGGTGGTGGAGTTCATGACAAAAGGGGTTGAGAATAGGCAGCTCTAGAAACCAAACCCCAGCACTATTCTAGCCACTAAAAAGAAACCAGCTGTGTCCCAGCTAAAAACCAGGACACCACTTCCTGTTAGTGGACCAGGATGAATGACCCAGAGACTTTTACAGCTCCCTGGTGTTGGAAAGTCTCTACATGTTTTAAGAACGGGACCATATTAAGACTTCAGCTTCAAAGCTTCTCCTACAGCCCTGAGGTGGTGAGGGTGGGGTATTGTTTGTTTTGTTAAGGTATCCAAAATAATGAAATTGCTGCTTTGTATCCTCCAGATTTCTGTGTTTATAGCCTAAGGCACATAGCACGTGCCCTGGCACATGGTTTTGGGCATACAACTCCTCCTCTCAGCACACTCCTCCTTCACAGGGCGATGCTAGCAAGACTACTGGAAGAGGAAAAACATAAGCAGAATCATGTGCATGTTGCCTGACCTCTGATCATTGAGTAAATAGTCCCCTGAACTATGCTCTTAAAGATATAGTTATTTTCTCCCCAAAAGACACCCAGGAGCATGCTAACACAGAAGCAGACTGCATAACTGAGAGATGAGGGTGCAGGAACAAACCAACTTCATAATGGAATAAATCCACAAATGTTTAAGGACCTTGCTTATCGTAGTATCTGAGCTGCTGCTAATAGTATAGAGTAACAGAAATTACCTTATGGCCTTTGCTCGATTTTATTTTCCCCAAGAAAAGCTTGGATTAATTTACTTGGTGCATGTCTGTTCTTGCTTTCTATTTAAAATCTGTGTGTTGCACTGCATTTGGGAAAAGAGAATGTTGAATATTTGCCATATGCCTGAAAATGATCAGCCCGTGTATACTGAGAGGTTCAGCAACATTTATCACTGTCACTCTTTTAGTGTTTCCATTTGAAGTTCTAAAGGCTGGTGTCAAACATCAATAAACCTAGGTCAGGAGGTGAGAGTATATGCAGTGACATCCTGCTGTGTGCATTTCCTTCCATAAATGATGCCAGGCTCCCTTAGCACACCTCCGTAAAGAATATCTCTACTTGGGTGCACTCAACTTTCATATTAATCTGTGAGTCATGTTAATGTTTAGTTGAGTATCTCTTTTTGTATCATGCTGATTTACATACAACAATCAGGCTATTTCATGTGTCTTTACTGAACCAGATACATCTCTTCCTAGATGCTTACTGGGAAAATGAAGCGTGATAGAGCTGTAGGATGTGGTGTTTGATTTCTTTCAGTTTGCATTGTTATGAGCTTTGGTTTTAGTTGTATTTGTGCAACAAAGCACAGCGAGTATTTAAGTCTATGATGTGCCAGTCAAGAAAAAGCAGAAGTTGTAACACAGCAGTTTGAGCTATAAGGCTTCAGTGCTCCAGACTGTCACGTTTCTTGTTCTGGAGGTCCCCAGTTCAGTCCTTGATGTGTCAGCCAGGAAAGCGGCTGCCACAACTGTACTCATGACTTTCTGAAATTTTCTCAGACTGAACCTGGGCTTAACCATGTTAGTGCAACTAGAGGAAAATTTCAGAGACCATTTTAGTATGGGTAAGGACAGAGTCTGAAACTGAGACTTAGTCATAGACCTTGAGAATTTATAGGATGCTGTTTGTATGCCTTTCCCGTTTGTATGACGCTGCAGACCAAGAGGAGGGATTCCCCGTGCTGTGCATGACTCTGCAGTTATGTGATCGCTTTACTGCGCGAGGTAACTGGGGATTTAAAAATAGCTCTGCTTACTCAGATGCAGCTGATGATTACAGAAAAATAGCACTTGGTGGTAAAGTTGGAACACCTAGTGCTTCTTTCCCATAACCAACAGCAAACAGAAAGCAAGGTAAAAAACACAGGGAGAAAACGTACAGTTTGTTTTCAGCATTTTGTTTTTTCTTGTTGCTTTTTGTGGAATCAGTTATTTCTTAGAGCATGAAGGTCCAGCTGTTTCTTATTCCTGTGCCGTTTGCCAGGGTGATGCCAGCCCTGTGTTTCTGTAACGCAGCATCTCTGTGAGAACAGGTTGTATTCCCCTTGATCTGTCCATCTCGGACATCTTTCATAGGCACTAACGTGCCCACTGGGGTCATTGCAATGTACAGAAGATCCCATTGCCCCAGTGTGTCATTTCTATGTAAACACAGATTTTTCCCTGAAAGGTAATTACAAGGCTTTTAAAAGAAAAAAACCTTTTCATGTAAACATTCCAGAGTAAAAACTTTGTTTACATGATCTTATAAAATATTGTATAGAAATAGAAATTATGTTACAATCATAGGAGCTGGTTATATATTGTTAGTTCACACTTGTGTGCATGTGTAGAGACACACAGTGTATGGTGTACAGTCTTTGCAAATATAGTACAAAACTGACACAACACACTAGAGAAATCTAAATGATAAAGTGCATCAATCTTTACATTTAGTCGAGTCCCTCATTCTGTCGAGAGTAGTAATTAATTTTTTTAGTTACTCTGGAGCCATAGATATTTAGTTATTGAGCTTGGGCTGCCAGGTTTGTATTGTATCACAATATATTTCAGTCTGCCAGTATCTATCTGGTCTTGTTTGAAACAGGTTTCGTACCAAAAGATTATCAATTGTACCCATTTACTTCAGAAATCCTGTGAGTCACTGCACTGAAGAGAAACTGAAACTGAAATCACTCCACTAATATATTTTTATCAATTTTCACTCCAGTAGTACCCAGATAGTTCACTAACAGGTCAGGGCTCCAGAGACCCTGTACATGTTACTCAGGCACTACAGATCAAGGTTCGAAGTCCTCGTGGCTGAAAGCCGAGATAAAAAGGTCACAGTATGATCAGTTCCAAGATCACTTTCTGGTTATGTTTCTCCATTTAAAAAAAATGCAAAACAAACAAACAAACAAACAAACAAAAACCCCACCAAAAAAAATCCAAACCAAGAAGGACAGGAAGATTATTGTAGGGGTTAGCAGGAAAATGACCAGTGTAAAATCTTCAAGGTAGATTAGTCACAAGAAAGCAAGCCTCTGGGGTTTATCTACTTTCAGTCAACAGGATTTTACTATTTACAGGAGCATTTCCTTAGTGGTTCTTAGGAGAGAAAAGGACTCAGTGGGCTTCAAGAAAGGAAACGAGCAAGTTCTGGTAATCTGTAGATTTTTATTGAACTGACATCCTTCTCAAAACATAAGTTCTTTCCATCTTTATTACATCTTAATGTGGCTGTATGAAAGATGTAATGCAAAGAGGACCAAATCATATTTTACAGTAAGATTTGTAAACATTTCCCCATTACCAATTGTTCCTTCTCTCTGTCTCACTTTTGTACTTTTTGTGATCTAAATAGGGGACTGTGACATGTTTGGTTTTCAGTAAAGTAAAAGGAAGTGCACACAGTGAGTTTACCAAGTTTGTCACCCCAGGCTAATAAATTGACTTTCCTCATCTTTGTAGAAGCCACGCTCTCCCAAGAATTTTCTAATTCAATATAAAAAAAGAAGAAAAATCCCTATAGCCTAATTAATGGATGTGTTCATTAGAGCTCTTTGTAAAATGTTGAATAAAGCAAAACATCCATCATAACTGGTCCAGTTACCAGGAAACTGCTGCAGATTTCACTTAACATTTGTTAAACATGAATATTTGCTCAAATTATGTATTTACATCTAATGAAAAGTACAGAATGTTTATCTGGCTCAATAGAAATCCACTGCAAATTGCTATTACTTAGCAGTAGTAACCAAGCACTCTTCATCTGCTTTTTGGACAGTTTACAAAGGTCAGTATTCTTATTCCTCTTTTAGTGATAGGAAGCTTTGGATGAAGAGGGACAATTAAAAAAATATAAGCAGCGAAAAACAGATGCATTAAAACATAAAGAAACCCAAATAGAGAAATTTAATCTAGATATAAATTGGGGGGGGGGGTGTCAGAAAGAAGATAATGAGGTGAAATGAAATCTGTTCTAATACCTGTTTATTATAAAGACACACAGTTCAGTTTCTTGAGAGAGTTCTGACAGCATCACTCATTTTCCATACTGTTTCCACATGCTTTTCTCTAGAAAGAAGATAAAGGTGAATCAAAAACGCAAAGCCAAGAAACGCTTTCACATCAATAGGAGAATGTGCTCTTTCACAAGTTTCATCTGTGTCATTTTCCCATAAAGTATTGCATTTTACACACTGGCTCTCAGTTTCTTTCTTTACTACCAGTAAAAGCTACCGTGTTTTTAGTAATGTTATTTACTGTAGCCAATGTAGGAAAAAACTCCAACTTTTGTTCTAGAGAAGGAGGCAAATGCTTTACCAGAGATTCAGTTCTTCCCCTCACAGATTTCTTCTCATTTCAAATCAGCTTAACCTCTGCTTCAGAACCAACTGAGTTGAATTTACCATGGGAAGGCCATTGAAACTAAATTCATAATTCATCTGAGCTTATACTCACAGCCTGAATCTGCCGTCCTTTCCCACAACTGCTCAGGTTTCTGTTTCTGTCCTGGACATTTTCATTTTTAGCTCTCAGCCACTTCCCTTCTGTTATTGTGATAGTACCAAACCTGTTGATGTATATTCATATTTAATATGGATTTATTTTTAAAAGAATGAAAAAAATCTCCATCAACTGCTGAGAAGTCAAATGTTCTAGAAGAAGCTGAGAAGCAATGTTGTTAAAAAAAATCTCAGCTGCTGTTCACCAGTTTCAGTAAAATACTGGTCACTGTTCAGAGGCAGCGTTAACATTGCCAGCCGATGGCCATCTCATTTCGAAATGGCACTTGTGAGACTTCTAATAAAAATCCATTACAATAACAGATTGACACTGAAAAGATAATTCATGTTTTTTCCATATTTTTGTCAGTTTTCTTGCTTTTCTCATTTGGTGTTGTGCAAATGAATGGTAGCAGAAGGAAACAGTGGAAATTTTGACTTTTCTACTCCCTTTTCACAGCATTTTTCTGTTCTCCAGTGTTGGGAACCTGGATAAGTTACATCACACATTTCCTTCCCGATCTGTTGAGAAGTTGGTCTGGTATAAAGATTCAATGGACTCAGTTTTCTGGCTCCTGCTTTTAGTGAGAACAGCATCCCCAGCAAGAACACAGCTATTTTGTATCTTCTGCTTAAAAATCACTTGATCTCATCACCTTTACATATGCAATGGTTCCTGGATGGTTCAAAGTGATTCTCTGCAACATCCTCCTATACAAACACGAACTCCTGAATGTAACTCAGTAAGTGGAAGGCAGAAATTGCTTTAAAAATAAACTGATAAAATGTCAAGTGGAGAGCAAATGCCTAAAATACTGAGCAGATCTATCCTTTTGCTTGTTAGTGGCTGGACGCTGTGCTCAGGCTGACTGGGCTTTCCTTGCATTAAACTCCCATCATTTAATCCTGCCAGGATGTCCTGGTTTTTAGGTGGGACAGAGCTGGATTTCTTTTTAGTAGCTAGAATAGCGCTGTGCTTTGGTTTCAGCTGGGATTTGTTATGAGAGAGACACTGATAACATACCCATGTTTTCATTTTGTCACTGGCAGCGAAGGACTTTGTGTTTTGTTAGTCTATAAGTGCAAGATCTGGGAGGTGAGAAATATTTAAATTATAAGCTAAATTGGCATTTGGATATGCCAGTGGGATATTCCATATTATATAACGTCATGGTCAGTATATTAATGAGGGGCTTTTCCTCTCTCACTCGCTCTTTCGCTTGGGCTCTCGCTCTTCCAGGATTGTGGTTTCAGTTTCGGGATTGTCGCTCCTCTGGGATCGTTATCTGGGAATGGGCCGGGCTTTGTCAGCAGCAATACCCAGAGCAATTGCTCTGGGTATTGCTCATTTCCATACTTTATTACTATTCTTATTATCATTATTATTTTAATCTCATTATTATTTTAAGTTTTACTTTATTCCAGTTATTAAATTGTTCTTATCTTAACCTATGAGTCACCTTACCCTTGCCCCCAGTTCTCTCCCCTGTCCCCTGGGGGTGTGGGGAGTGAGCAAACAGCTGTGTTTGGCTGCTAGCCATGTGCTAGCCAAGTGAAACCACCACACAGGAGAATGACATCACCTAGCCAACACCCTCTTGCAGCTGGTATTGATGATCCAGCAAGCCTACAGTCGAGAGCTATAAAGTGCTGCACTTGGCTCTGTGGAAGGATTTGTGGCTCTATCACCTCTGATGGTAGACAAGCCTTCTGGATAATGCTTCTCCTGCCCAAATGGCTGGGACCATCAGTGGTTCCTGGTGGCACCTTTGCAGTCAATCTGCCGTGCTCAGGCGTGCCTTGCTGTGGCGTGCCTCTGTGGGACATCAAGGACAGCCTGCTAGGATACACGCCTGTCACAAACAGGGTTCCTGTGTATGTCCCAGGTGGTGACACTGCTATCCATGGCCATTAGCTCATGACTGTGTAGCAGGCATGTGTGTCTGGATATAGTGAGTATGTGTGTCTGAGGCTTTGAGCAACCTGGTCTAGTGGAAGGTGTCCCTGCTGATGGCAGGGGGGTTGGAACTGGATGATCTTTAAGGTCCCTTCCAACCCAAACTGTTCTGTGATGTGTGAGTTTGTGTGTATTTTGAATTTTACTTTATTTGCTTTTCCCACACATTCATCAGAACTGTAATAGTAAAGGCATTATCATTTTTCCTGGCTTACAGAACTCTTGTTATCATCATCATCATCCCCATTTTGCATGTACTGCAGTGTGGTTTTCTGGTGGCTGCTTTTGACACTCAACATAGAGCATCAGTTCTCACAAGGTAAGAATTCCTACCCTGTTAGCAAAGTCACTTGGCTGGAGCGCCCACGCTCTGAAGTTTTCATTTGATTCAAATGCACATTTTTAGTATAAATCTAGAGTGTGTCCAAGGTTCATCTTCATGAAACCATAGCTGTGATGACACACTCTTTAAAATTAGTAACTTTGCCTGACTGTGGAAGGCAGGGGTGGATTCTGACAGGCTTAAATTTGGGTTTTATTAAGCATTAGAATGTTTGGTTTATTAGTCATAAGAGTATTTTGTGAGGCCCAGATCTACACTGTGACATTTCATCATCTTGCTGTCATTTTTCCCCATCAGGTGGGTGCTTCCCCTTGCGCTGGGTTATCCTGGGAAGGACTTGTGAAGTACGTGGGGAGTTTCATGTACCGTGTTATGTAAATGTAATGTGACGTGCACTGTATGTCACAGCAGTCATCGGTGTGATTTCTGATTGTGATTGCACTGACTTGAAACTGCTTATAGAAGTATCATATGATCAGGGGAGAATGTCTGTGGTGTCCCTATCAGTACAATTTTCTCTGGTGTTGTTAGTTCTGAGCTTCTAGTTCATATAATCACTCTGCTCCTATTTCCTCAAGAGCTCTGTAATCGGCAAGTCCGACTGTCAGAAGAGTTAGGTAGCTGGAGCACAAGGATTTGGATTAAAATAGCTTTGCACCCTGGTGAGATTCAATTAGCTTTATTATCTTTCTTTTTTCTAATTAACTTTTAAAATAAAATGTAAACCTTTTAATTAAAAACAAATAGGTTATTATAAAATTAAAGCATGAGTTTGAAGTGTTCACAGAAATTTCAGTGTAGATTCACCAGCCCACTTAAAAAATGCCACCTTTCCTGAATTTGCAATATTTTATGGTCCCTCAGGCCATAAGCCCTGTGCTTTGAGTCATGTACTCCAAGTTTTTGTATATTCTAATTTTTAACTTGTCTCATATGTCTTTCTTCTTAGGCTACACAGTTTGAACTTTGAAGTTCACTGATTTGATGTCAAGTTAGTCCTCTGGTTTACCCTTCCATTCCTTCAGTTCTTCACTGTTTTGTCTATTTTATCAGATAAATCTTACCTTCTCTTGTACGCTCTTGGGGCACAATGGAAATTAGATCTGTGACTCCTCTTCAAGTCTTTGCCCTATTGTAAAACCATAAAACTAACAGTATTAATTAATGGAAAGAACAGATCTAATCAATATCTTTGCTGGGAGCGGGGGGGGGGGGAGGGGGAATGTTTCTTCTGTTCAACAGATTTTGTCTTTGCAGTCCAGCTGGGCTTTTGCCTGTTGAATAAATCTGCAGAGCATGGCTCATGAAATTACAGACAGCTTCAATTTATGTATTAGTGGTCCATTTGAAATCAGTTTGCGCTACTCACAAGCATAAAATTAATGTTTTCTGTTTCTAATGGGTTTTTTGCAAGATTATAAGGCCTTGGTATTTGTGCTGATATTGTTTAGACAGATTAAATTATATCTCAGTTAACCCTGAATAAACAGCAAATAAAAGCAGAGAAAGTTTTTAAACTAGAAGAAGCTAAACCATTGTGATTTGGCATTAGATGTACTTTTTCAGAAAAATGTTTTCTAGATTTTCTGGTCTACTTAAACTGCCTATATACTATATTAATACCTGCAGAGTTCTCTAGAATAACCATATTTTGCATAACAAGTTCTCCATTCTTTTCCTACACTTGTGCAGAAGGTTACTGGGGAAAAATGCTTGTGAACCAGAAGTCACCATGTAAACATATAACTAATCAGCTATATGTAAATATACATATATATGCACACACCCAGTAGTGATATGTCCACATGCTTTTCCAATTCTTGTGTTCCAGTATGATAGTTTGGGGAAAGTAATAGATATAATATTTGGAAAAATAGAAAGCATGTAAAAATCAACACAAAAAATGAAAAGTTCAGTATTTCCCATGCTTCTAATCTAATCTGTTCTAATTATTATCAAAAGCCTTATTTCATAAATAAGCAATGATCTTTGCTTTCCTTCTCTTTGCCGGAGTCCCACACTCTCCTGGGACCCAACTGCACTAGAAGAAGATTAAAATGACATAGTAATAAATAAATACCACTTGCTTATCTGGCTTGGGACAGGCAGCTGGGCAGCAATCTGGCTTCAGCCCAGCTGCTGCTGGGGGGGAAGAGCAGTCACACAGTGGGTAGGGATCCAGCAGGTCCTGTCCAACCTCCCCAGCCTCCCCTCTCCTATCCCACCTGTATGGAAAGCTCTGAACAAATTATATCATCCTTTTATTTTCTACTAATTTAAAAAAAAATATATATATATATTTTAAATTTATTGTGATCCTGCCTATATCCAAAATTCGCCTTTCAATCTTCTGGCTTGCAATCTTTGCTGGGGTTTGTAATCTCTAGAATTTCACTGTTTCCTGGGTTTTTTTGCACTGGCAAAATGCAAGGGTGAGACCCACAGGCCATCCTGGCCTGGAGGCACCTTCTGGGGAAGGAGGGAAGGAAGGAGGGATGAAAGGAAGAGCCCTGGAGGTCTCCCTGCAGCACAGCATGGCAGGGAAACAGGAGGGGAAGCAAGAGATGCACCCGCAGCCTCATGGTTGATGTCTGTGGGCTGTGACACAGCGCTGGGCTCCACCTCGGGTGTGTGCAGCTGCCAGAGTGCTTTGACTCAAGGTGTAACCCTGTCCCCACAGCCCCCCGGCCACTCTGCCATGCCTCAGCAGGTCAGAAGTTAGCAGCTGCGTTGTGTCCGTGCACGGTGGGTGTAAAGAAAGTGAAATCTGACTCACACTGTTTGCCTGGATCTTAGGGACACCGCTGTTCCTCCCCAGCTGTGTGTCACATCGAGGCAGCCGAGCCTTTAGCAGTGGGATATTGCTGGCCCCTTCCCCTCCGACAAAATGCAGCTGCATCCCAGCTGACATATCACACTGCACAGGCATTGCAAGAGATGCTGGGGAGGGCTGGGGACAGGCTCTGGGGGCTGAAAGCCAAAGTGATCAGGGTTGGGTTATTTTTTATATACAAAGAGCACAGCTAGAGAGGAGGGGCAGCTGCGTTCCCACGGCTTCCCGCTGCGAAAGCCCTGTTTCCCCGCAGCGTCTCCTTTAGCCCCTTTTGCCACGTAAGGATTTAAAGGTAATACTGTATTTGTCGGACCATTCGGGCTGACTCATAGTAGATGAGAAGCAGTTCTCGGGAAGCTGAGGCTTTGCAGGGAACCTCTCGCTGCTTCAGCGCTGGGAGCCTTTGTTGTCCTCTAGTGCCACGGCCAGAGCGGGCGGCAGAGTGCAGGAGGGTGCGCTGGGCTCTGGCCCCTGCTGTGGGTGAGGAATAGGGCATATAAAAGTAAAAATCATTAAACATGTACCACTCACTCTCTGTGCTTCTTTAGTGTTTATCCCAAATAATCTTTTGTAATAAGCTTTTTCATTAGTGTAATTGATTTACTAGTTGTTTAGGAAGGATATCTTTTTTTGCTTGGATATATCTGAATATTAAAAATATTCTTGCTAAATACACTGAATACTACTGAAACAGTAATGGCTTCAATGTTAAGAATGGGATCCTAAAGCTATTTTAAAATGTGACATTCCTTTGTGATGGGTGACACAGAGGAGATAGCTGAGATCAGCTGTGTTGGAAATCCCCCTTATCCTCTTGCCTCCATTAGGAATGCTTTGCAAATACAGCTTGACTGGCACACTAATAACAACACAGATGGGAAAAACTGCCAGTCATAAAAGGAGGCAAAAAATGCTTTTGCTGATACAATGTTATCTGAATTTCTGAAATTAAATTTAACACCTTTAACCATCGGTTTAGGTGGTACCTTTATACCACTATATCTATGGAAGCTCTGGGGCTGATAGCTGTGTCAGTATGAATTGCAGTCCCTGGACTGATTAAAATTAAACTTCCAGAAAGGAGTTTGTATCAGTACGCCACATTCTCTTCTGAGAATGCCAATTCACAGCATGGCTGTACGTGCCAGTCACTTGGGATGGAGACTTCAGCTCTAATCACAGCATCCATGCAGCAAATGTCTCTACTTCAGCCAACCTTATACCAGGAACATGGGATCTGAGCGCTCTCCATCCACAGTGCATCCCAGCCCACAGCTGATTTCAGCTTCTCTGCAGCGAGATTCTTGTAGCCCTTTTATTTTTTAAATTGCTTATCTGCAGGTTTTATTCTGTGTGGTACAGGAACAGTCTCATTTTCCCTGGATTTTCCTGTGGCATCCCTAGCTTCTGATTTTAAGTTGCATATAGCCATAGACAACCATGCTCCCCAGGTAGGTAGCTATGCCACGTGTTCTGTCTGAGAGAGGAGCACAATCCCTGCTCCTGCATGGACAGAGATCATGCTCCTCAGTGGTGGAGCCCTCAGGGTAAGATGCTCAATTGCTCATAACTCTCTGTTGTTGTTGCTGAGGAACGATGGCCTGCTGTGATCCCGTACTGATGAGTGATGGTGATGACCAGCTAAGCGAGGCAGAGACAACTTTTTGGCAATGGTAGGGCACACAGCACCAGGAGTTTCTGTCCCATCAATATGTGTGCTACCCAAAAGCTGATTTTGTCTTTTGTCCTAGAACAAGGAGAAATGCAACTGTGTTTAGAGGGCCTTTTGATAGGAAATCTCATCTGCCCACAAGTATTGGAAAGCCCTTCATTCTTACATTTTCATTGCAGATTACCTACAAGGCAGAAAACCTGGGAAAAAAAACGTTTCGTGTTTTATTCTGCTAAGAAAAATCTCTTTGCAGAGCTTTGAATTCCTCCTTGAGATGCTGATCACAAAGACTCTCACCTGAGATCAAGGGTCCTTTTGTTGCCTCTCAGTGTACAGAATATTTACTTTTATATTATCATTAAGCCAACTCACAGAAAAAAAATTCTCAGTTCCTCATGAGTCATAATCATCAGAACAGAGATTCCCACCCTGACTGTGTGTGGACTTAAGTCATCACCACAAACCTTGCAGTTATTGTGTTCACTTCTTAGGACACAGTGGCTCTTTACCCTTGTCTTGGTGATTGACTGGTGGGAAATAATCACCCCAACTACATACACCCTTGCATGTCATTCTTTGACTGTGGATATACTGAACTACCATGCTGCCCTAGTTCAAAAGTTTAGGAGCATACATGAGCCTGATGTTAGCCAATGCTTCTACAGTAATTGTTTGCTAATGCTGTAAAATCCTGGGACTCATCTCAGCATCTGCTAATGTGGTTTTGCATGTCAGATGTGCAAAAAACCCACATGCTGTGCTTATCCCAGTCACACGTCACAGCATGTTTTACCTTGCCTCTGATGACGCACAACTCTTCCTAGGACTGCCTGAAGGATGTGTTTTCTTTCACAAATCCTACCCAGGCTGACAGGAACATTAAGTCCATGGAAACTGGAGTTTCTGTAGGTGATCTGTTCTCTCTGGTGACCAACGACAGGACCAGGGGAAATGGCAGGAAGATGTGCCAGGGCAAGTTTAGGTTGGACGAACACAGTGTATGCTCCAATTAGGAAGAGGTTCTTCAGGCAGAGGGTGGTGAAGCACTGGAGCAGGCTCCCCAGGGAGGTGCTCATGGCACCAAGCCTGACAATATTCAGGAAGCATTTGGACAACACCCTCAGACACATGGTCTGAATCTTGGGACTGTCCTGTGCAGGGACAGGAGTTGGACTCGATGATCCTTGTGGGTCCCTTGCAGCTCACAGCGTTCTATGAATCTATGGTCTTGGGTCACAGGACATACGAACCCTCCGTGCTCTTCATGCTGGAGCTCTAGACCATGAAAAGTGTGTGCTGTACATTTTTCACTGCATCAAAAGATAACATGTACAGGTGCTGATAGACTGTATCAGCCTGATTAATTACACAGTAGATCAAAAAAAGGGCTAGTACAGAAATTCTGTCTATCAGAAAGCTGTTGATCCTTGGATCATGCATTCAGAATTAAAACCATCTGACAGCAGTTTATCTCACAGCTGTCCTGAATACATTGGCTCAAAATTCATTTTGTTCTTCTAATAAAGATGAGAAAACACATTACAAAAGGCAGATATTTGTCAGGGTCTTACAGAAGACAGTAATATATTAGAGTGGTCCATATCTTCTGTACTTTATATAGAATAAAAGAGAACAGAAATTACATGTTATCATGTGATCAGAGGTGTAACTGGCTTTAAAGCAGCATTAATTTTTCCCACTGCATGTAGTAACCAAAACTCTTGCTGCTCATAGAACAGCACGTTCAGTGATGTTGCTTCGAACCTTGTAGTGCAATAGGTGTAGGGAGTAGGATGTGCTTTGTTTCCAGGCAAAATCAGAAATACATCTCCCACACTTACCATATCTCAAAAGAATGAGAAACTCTGTAAAGTCCCTTACCCGTTTCCTTCTGCTTTGTCACTCCTCAGTAAACTTCCCAATTCTTGACATTCATACTTCTGTATAAATATAAAATTATATATAATGGCAATGATATTTGCTGTTAAATGTTTTTCATCATAGGAACTCAGGAAGCTTCATAGTCATCAGCTGATTAAAGGCTGCAATCATAAGTGTGAAGCAGGTATGGTTTGATTCATATATCCTCTTGTATTTTGTTAACTATACCAGTGAAGAACCAGAAGGAAAATTCAGGAGTCAAGACTAATTTTAAACTTTCTTTAAAAAATAGTTCAATTTACATCATACATAAATATAAAGTAATTCAGCAGCTTGATCCCAAAGGTGAGAACTTTGATCTCTTAATTATAATGTGGAATATTTTGCATATGCCTATTAAAGTTTCCGTATCTCATTTTCCTTGTTTGTCAAGTAGAGAAAATAGTAATTACCTTCTTCATAGGGTTGTTAATCCTTTTTAAGGTCTTTTAAGCACTATAAAAAGAAAAATACCCCGTGATAGCTTTCCTAGTAATTATGCAGTTTGGCTGTCTGCAGCCTGGAGGGCTTGACTGGTTACCAGGGGCTGTAATAACAAGGGTTTCGGCCACATCTTCATGAGATGTTATTACTCAGGTCACTTCTCTAGCCTGTTGCTGCCTTAAGAGAACTGCTGCCTTTGCCACGGACAGTTGCACAACTTCCTTCTGGCTTCTGAAGTTGTTGTTTCCAAGGAATTCCTTTCTTCTGGTAACTTGTAATGATTTTTCCAGGCAACATGTCCTGATGCTGGTGACTGTTTCATCTCCTGTTTTATTTTCATGTTAATGACATGATAGAAGCAGTCAGACCACATCTTCCTTTTTCCTTCCAGAGCTTTTATATATAAAGTCTTCTTTGAATTTAACAGTGTGGTTGCTTGTTGGAAGCAACTGAAAACCAAGAAGAGTCATTCATTGCTCGGGTCTTCCCAAAGGAAAGAAGGAAGAAACGTCTATGGGCTGGAGGAAGAAGATGGGAGCTAAGGCCAGCCCTGCTTTGTCCAGGACAAGAGCTAATAGGACAACAACTGAGGTGTATAGGGAAGATACTACATTGATTTGGTAACAGTTTTAATCTCTACATCAAAAACATCAAAGATTGACTCCTCAAAAAAGGAGAAAACTCTCACACAGGTTCACTTGTTCCCCTTACTTCATCCCTCTCAGATACTCCTACACAATGTATGCTCCTGATCCCAGTAAAGCTTATGATAGACACCTTTTCAAAAATAAATAAATAGCATTTGCATTGCTTGAAAGCTGTAGTGATGGAGAAAAACTCTAAACACAGATGGCTTGGGAATAAGAGAGCCAGTTGGGTGCAGCAAGGCTTGATCTCCTCTTCCAGAGCCCCAGAAAAGAAAATTGTTTTTTCATGTTGTACGGAAAAGGCTTTATCCTGAGTGTGGGCATGCCCAGCTGATGGACTGAGACTATTTAATCTAATTATTTAATCTAATTATCAGTCACCAGTCTACTGTTGTCAATCAATCATCAATTTGCTATGGGTTCAGCAAACAATACTCAGTTTTTAATTAGCTAAACTGATAAATGGAGGTTTCTCTGAGTAGGGTGGTCTCACCCTTTTGGTGCCTCAAGAAGTACCCTACAAAGTGCAGGAAAGCACACGGGAGCAGCGTGCATGTGTGAGAGTGCCAGGCACAGCTAGGAATGAAATAGTGTCCCAAACCAGAGGAATAGGATGGAGAGGAGCAGGGACCAGGTGTGAAGGGCTGGGAAGCAACTGAGTGAGAAGAGCAAAAGGATGGGAGAAGTATAAACCAGGAAGGTATGGAAATGGGACAGATTGTGTCTGGATTGTCCTGCTCTACTCTGCACTGGTGCGGCCTCACCTCGAGTACTGGGTGCAGTTTTGTGCGCCACAGTTTAAAAAGGCTATAAAGCTGCTGGAGAGTGTCCAGAGGAGGGACAATAAATTGGTGGAGGGTTTAGAGGGGAAGCTGTAGGAAGAGAAGCCGAAGTCGCTTGGTTTGTTCAGCCTGGAGAAGAGGAGACTGAGAGGAAATCTCATTGCAGTCTAGAACTTCCTCCCATGGGTGAAGAAGAGGGGCAGGCGCTGATCTCTTCTCTCCGGTGACCAGTGACAGGAGCAGGGGAAACAGCAGGAAGATGTGCCAGGGCAAGTTTAAGTTGGACATGAGGAAAAGGTTCTTCACCCAGAGGGTGGTGAAGCACTGGAACAGGCTTTCCAGGGAGGTGGTCGTGGCACCAAGCCTGACAATATTCAAGGAGCATTTGGCCAACATGTGCTCTCAGACCCATGGGCTGCACCTTGGGACTGTCCTGTGCTGGGGCAAGAGTTGGACTCGATGATCCTTGTGGGTCCCTTCCAGCTCACAACATTCCATGAATGGTATGGCTAAAATGGAGACAGGAAGATTTCTGAGACCAGAAGGGAATGGACAGCCCTAACCGAGCCCGCTGCTTCCAGTGCTGCTCCCCTCGGACCCCCGCACCCGGAGCAGGAGCCGCCCCGTCCCATCCCGCCGGGTCCCCGCTCCGGCGCGGCCCGTCTGCAGGTGGTGCCATTGCCTCGAGAAACGCGTTCGGGCCGGTCGGGCCGTGGGTGTTTCCGTCTGGGTTAATCGCGGTCACAGGAACTTTCCCGATAACTGCTGCTTTGATGGCAGAAGAGATAAGAGGGCCACCCTAATCACAGAATCACCGAATGGTTTGGGTTGGAAGGGACCTTAAAGATCATCCAGTTCCAACCCCCCTGCCATGAGCAGGGACACCTTCCACTAGACCAGGTTGCTCAAAGCCTCATCCAAACTGGCCTTGAACACTTCCAGGGAGGAGCAGCCACAGCTTCTCTGGGCAACCTGTTCTAATCTTTATTTCATTCTAGGTGCTTCCTAACCTTTGATAAGAGCAGTTAAGCCCCGGTTCGTAGCGCTGACAGAACTAAGCCATTGCTCCTTGAGACGGTGATACAATTGCTGGTGTTTTCCTTTATCTCATCTATATTTTAATTAGTGATTTCACACCCTGCAGCTAGACTTAATGATCAGTACAGATGTCTCATCTTGTAGATAATGATCAAGTCAATTCAGCCGCAGGGATGCAAGTAAGTTCTGCCCACAGATTCATGCAATATGTTACACAAGCAGCAGAAAGAGGCAAAAATAGCCAAAGGGAAAAAAAAAATCACATTACACAATCTTCTTTCCAAATCTCCTAATCCCTTCCTTTTAACATGCTACTATATGAAATAAAGGCAGTAGATAACTTTTTTATCATTCCTTTGACATTCTAGCTCCTTCTCCAGAATTCCAGGACCTCTTGGGTCTTCTGTTATGTTCTACCATGTACATTTTATCTGTTGCCAAAATGTCAACAGCTATAGACTTGCAGTAAAATGACATTGTAAGCAGTCTGTGTTAGTAATGGCTACGCTAGAGTTGTCTTTCAATAGCTGAGCAGTTGTTTGGATAGCTCGTGAGACACTGCTAAACATCCTAGAGTGAAAACCTGCTCCCTGACACTTTGAAGTCCATGGGACTTTTGATGTTGACTTCATTAACGGTAGGATGAAGCCCTGGTGTTGCCTGTGTATGGTATAAGGATGACCTTTTACTGAATCACTATGGATATGAGTGAGTCAATCAATCAGCTATTTGGTGTGTCATCTCCTCTGTCTCTCTATAAGGTAAGTCAAGTAAATGCCATCCCAGGTGCAAGCCAAGGAAATTCCTGAGATAGAAGAGCAACAAGTTCATGGAGTGCAGTTAAGTATCTTTTTCATTCTTCATGCCCCTTTGTACCAATCTTTTCCTATAAAAATTGTTTTTTGTGAAAATGCATTCCCTGGTGCTTGTAAAAAGATGTGAAACTGTGTCACTGAAGAAGTGCAAGTGTTTATTGACATGAAAATGTGTGTTTTACAAATCTTGTAAAATGTGGTAGCAAAATACAATGTGGAGTTCAAGTGAAACAATTCTCACAGCCATAAGGGTTGCCTGTTCTTGTAATGCAGGGCACTCAGTCACATCACAGGGGACCTGTGGGGTAGCAGAGTGCTCACTTGTAAGTAATGAGATCTGCAGTGTGACGGGAGATGCGCTGCTAGGTATCATCTGTTCGGTTATTCAGGGTGGTAGGTTCTTCCTGAGCCAGTGGTCTCAGTGGTGTGTTGGGGACTCAGTCTGCCCATCACATGGACGTGGCAGCAGAGGCACCTTTTAGGTCTGAGGATTTATCAGTTCATGGACAGATTACAGGATGCTCAGTTGGAGTTTGTAAGCTGCTCTCATAGCAGAAGAGGTGGTGGAATTGTTCTGAGTCATGGTCATTAATAAAACAGACTTTGCTTATAATTTAGCCATGATTGCTTTGGTAGTGTTGTAAATTTGCATGATTAGTCCATTATTACTCATATGAGAAACATAACTAATGTGCAGTAAACTTCTGTAGCATTGAATTTAAAAGCAGGATGGAGAAATAGCACAGAAAATTTTTTTTGTTGTTGTTCATATGGCACTGGCTCCCTAGGATAGAATGATCTGTAAAACCCAAATCTTCTCTCACCTATACTGATCTCCTGATGTGACCAGAGAATTGCACTACTGTTCTTCTCTGGTGCCCTGGGAAATAATATGGTTTACTTTATAGGATAAACAGATTCAAAATCACAGATATAGCTAGAAAGTTTACGACATGTGATATCTGGACTCACTTTCCTTTGCCCCCAAAATTCTAGCTGGCATTGGCCTTATTTACCTATATAGCTATATACCTGCTCCAGTCTTACCACATTCATTACCTTTTCCTGGGTTAACTGTTTAGAGGTGTATACCAACCTTCTGCAATCACTGGTTAACACACATTCATAATCGTTCACTTCTTGGTAGCCTTTCATCCATCACTTCACACATGCATTCAGTAACCAGTGCAGTGAAACAGTCAAGGCAGGTGAGCATTTCTGTTTCCTTTTTAAGGATAAGAATACTGAAGTGTTCTGTAGGCCAAGAATAACAGAAGTGGCTTGAGATTTTGGGGCAAGTAGCTGAGTTTGGTGGTGTCCAAAAGAAGCCACCTAAAGAGACCTGATTTTCCAAAACAGGTGAGATGACACATGCTTTCTGAAAGTCAGGTCCTTCTAAAGGGTCTCTAAGTAGACATCTAAAACACTGAGTCACTGAAGCTACTTCTGGAAATCCTGACCAGCGTGCTTTGTCTGAAGTCACATAACAAGCTAAAGGAAGGGAAAAATGAATAACTCACTGTTGCTTTCAACTGACCTGTGATGCCTCCTTTGCCTACTCATTAGATTTTTCAATGGCTTTTTTCTAGTCTCCCCTTTATGCATCTTGTAATTGCTTTCCAAGACACATCATCATCTTCCTGCTGGTTTGTCATTAACATTCCTTTTCTGTGCTGCCTCCCCCCAGGAGCAGACCAGTCAATATGCTGGCATGATAATGCTGTTGCACCAATTAACCTAATTATTTTCCCCTCTTTATCCTTCTGCTGTTTCACATTATACTTGCACCTGGAACTCCTTGACACAGGAACCATTATTTTTTGATTGTACAGCATCTATAATAACGACATCTAAGTTTATAAATGAAGTTCTTTGGGGTTTACTGCACTACTGCTACTACTACCACTAAAGAATTACAGGATTTGCTTGTCAGCCATGCTGATTTTTCAATTTAAAGTCAGCTCAGTGCCTTGTGAAACAGAGTTCAAGAACCTTAAGCTTTATGCCTTATGCTTGAACATACTAGGGTGGGACTGCTGCTGAAAGTTATTTCATTTTCTGAGTCAGAATTATCAAATCTGTGTGTTAGGTAGAACTAAAGCAGCTCTCCTTACTCTGGAGAAGGACAAAATTAGTGAACTTTCCCTATAATAATTTTGTATTGCTTTTTGCCTGAGAATGCTCTCACATGTCAGAATTGCAAGAGCATTTTGTGTTTGAGGCTATGGAGTTGCTTCTATGCGATTTATAGTGAAGAAATTTCCACGGACTGTACAGAACTCTCATCCCCTCAGTAGGCTGGAAGGACGAAGAAGCTGTCTATGTCTAGAATGTATTTCATCACAGTAACTACACATACGAAATGTGGGTTTTCTCCTTGATACATTTCATATTTATGGAACTATTTATGGAACTATTTATGTTTTGCTTTGTAATAAGCAGAAAGCAAAAATTCCTAATACACCCAACTGTTCCACCTTCTGGCCCCAGCTGGAAAGCCATCCCTCCCTGCATTTTTCACAGCTGCTTCCATGCTCAGTGCTGTACTTTGCAGACCCTGTCCTTACTTAAAGTTGTCTGATTTAATATCCAACACATTCTGTAGCTTTTTGTTATTATTTAATGAAAGTCCTGAGTGAGCCAGTCGTAGCCATAAACCCCTCAGGAATTCAGTTTTATTAAGCAATTTTCTCAGCCTTAACAGAATGATATAGCACACATTAATTAGTCCTCACAACAACCACTTCCAAGAGTAGGGACAATGAATGTATTATTGCCCTCGCAAGGAAGCAGAGAAGTTGACTCTTATTTAAATCAGGCCTAGTAGCTTCTGATCTTGTTCTCATAGGTATTACAGGTGAAGCATGTTCATGTGAATGACTGAAGTGCCTGTTTGATCTTTTTGCAAAGAAAATTACTCAGGAAAGGACTGTGACCAAGAGTGCTCGTGATTTCATGAGTGTGTTGACCTGGACCAGCGGGTTAAGTGATGCACACCAAGCGACTGGTGCTGGGCACTGAAGCGTTTCATCAGCGAATGTGTTGGCGTCCCTACGGTGCAAAAATGTGCAATAGCTTCTGTTATTTCCATTGAGTCCTCATTCAGGTCCAAATTCAGCACAGGAAAATGAGCCTGCCTTATTTTAAGCATGCAGATAGTCTCAATGCTTTATTTTTACTTTTGATTTTTTTTCTGGTTGAGCTTGAGTGACTGGTTGCTAACTTTGACATCTAGATTTTTTATGTTCTTTACATGTTTCCTGGAACACTTTTGTGTCTTTTTTTTTTCAATTAAATACCAGAATTCCCCACACAAAGGCATGTAGGTGGGTTTAAAAAATTATTTTCTTATGTGCTATTTTTCCCCATAAGATGAGAGTGTACTTTGTCAGTATTTCTTCCAATGTTTCTCTTGCAAATGCTTTTTAAAGATATCCAACTCAGTATTGATGTATTTTTTTGCAGGCACTCTTGTGCTTCTGTCTTCATGATATCTGAATTAATCTAAATTCACCAATTAAAATTAATTAGCTTCATAACACTCTTGTGAATTCAGGTGGTGTTGTTATCTCTGACCTACAGCTAGAATTTGCATGTTCAAATTCTCTGTTATTTTCTTTAATTGGGTTGGTTTTATTTCTCCTTTCTGGAATAATTTTCCCCATTCACTAGACATTTTAATTTCTTTTCAGCATCTAAGGTAGGGACCCTACTAATTATACCATTAGTAACTATCCAGCCTTGGTACATTTCTTCTCATATTGAGCAGGAATATTCATGCAATATGTTCAATAATACAAGCAAAACCACTGTGTTGTCATGCAATTAAAGGTTGACTGGAAATGCATTGCATTGCATGCATGCACTTAATGAATTTAATTAATTAAGTTTAATTGATGTTTCCCAGCTTTTGAGGCCTGCACTTCATAACCTTTGCATGTCTCTAAGTAATTTAAAAAGAATATTGCAGTTATTAAAAAGAAATATTCTATAATTTATATTTTATTCCTAGGTTGTCTCACCACGAGGTTTATTTACGTAAGGGTGTATACCAAATGCCACAGAAGAGGCTTTTAATGTTAATGGCCAGAAACATACAGACTCACGACTTTTGGGCTTGTGGCCTGATTTTGGAAGATAATCCAGTGGTTGTAGTCTCTTCAGCCTATTGGAATGTAATGACATTTTCCAGCCCCAGATCTGAAATTAGTGATGTGGCCCATGTTGATGCCAGCCAGATTTCTGCTGGAGATGATAGCCACAAACTGAAGTCCTTCGTCTCTGCTGCCCAAAACTGTAATTTTAACACCAATCCTAAACTAGCTTATCAACTCCTTTCAGTCACCACACAAGGTCTGTTGTATCAGTTCTGCTCAACATTAGGATCTGGGGCTGGCAGGATCCAGTAAGATTAAAGTTAGGACTAATTTAAATTAGGTTTTGGATCACAAGCATGGTTATAAGTCAGGATGGGACAAAAACATGTCCTGGAGTTAAATGTGCCACCCAGACTGAAAACCTGAACCAGGTTTGGGTGTGGGAATGGCTGGGGGTGGCTGGGTCTGCTGGAAGAGAGTTGGGCTTAAGGTTTGGGTGATGGAAGAGGGCATAGGCAAGCAAGGTCATTGAGTGTTATTTAGTTCTGGATCTGACAAGGGGTGCAAGGTTTGATCATGAGTGTGGCCTCTTTGGTTTAAATGATGCTGGAAGGGCTCACTGTGTTAAGGAAGGATTTGTGGTGTTGGATTAATGCTTCTCTTGGTGACAGCCCTAAATTTAGCAAGGGCTGCTTCTCAGTCCAGTGCTGATCTTTCTTCATCAGCCCCTGCTGGCCTAAACCTTTTCCCAACAAAAATCTTAGAAGTAATCTTAACGTCCAAACTTCTGTAAGATGAAGACCTAAAATTAGATAGGGGTGTCATATTGGCACAAGCCCCAGCGTTACCTTAGTGAAGCCTTCTACATCCATCCTTAACCCTACATCACAGCTCTTGTCAACCTGAACCTTAAACTGTGACTCTTGCCAGCCCAACTCTTGATCTAGTTATGTGGCTGAAGCCATGATCTCAAGCTAAGAAGCATTATACAGAGCCAGCACAATTACAGAGATTTTATTTGCTCACATGGAGCGGTTACATTCAGTAGCACTGCTTCAAGGCCCAGCTAGATAAATCAATGTATTTACATCAGTACCTTGTTGTTCCCAAGGAACTGGGCTCCCCCTGAATGTTAAGGAATGTGAGGACACAGAGCTAGGAAGCTTGAGGAGAAGTAACTGTACCAGGTCTAGTCATTACCCAGAATACACAGATAGCAGGAGGTTCCCGTTGTGGCCTGTGTGTAACGACAGCAGCTGGCAGCTGGTGAAACTCCAGCTGAGAGCCTTTATATCTGAAAAATTCAAAATGAACAGCTTCAGAAACAGAGTGGGTCCTATTTCCACTGCCAGAAAAAGTGCTGTTTAATGTGCAAAGGCATTTTTTATTTTTGTGTATGACACACATGGACACTTTGATATACAGCTCTTTCAAAACAGCACTTATTTTGAGCTGACAATAGGAGCTCTCATTAGAAAATTAGTAAAGTTGCCTCATTTTTCTCAAGAGTAAAATAAGTCAGTTTTATTCTTTCTGGTAATCCATATCCTTCATCAACAGGAGATACAGCCAAAAATTTTAACAGATATTGGAAAAACAGTTCTCATCCTTCCTAACTAGAAGTGACATTCACAGGAATTCACATTTCTTGGGGACCAAAGAATGACATGTAGGATATTCCAGAAAACAGGTTAAAAAGAAAATGCACTCTTTGTCCTGCAACAAAATGAAAAACAGAGTCACAGGGATTTCTGTTCAGGGGGGTTTTTAAAGAGAGAATGAAGGGAAAAAATACTCTCAGTATGACAGTGAAACATTGCATTCCCCCAAGAAATCAGTCCTTGTTATCTTGCTGTGAACTTCCTCTGCATCATATTTCACATATAACCAAAGACACTGGAAAAAACCCAGCTCTTTTTTTACTGCCAATAGGTGGTATCAGGCTAGAAGCAGTGAGCTGTTTCTGAAGTCTCTCCTTACCAGATCTCTGGTGGATCAGAAGAGCTATCATAGGATTCTCCTGGAGAACCCTTCTGGGGTGCCTCACTAATGCCTTTTGCCAATTGGAGATGCTTCCCCCATGGATACAGGGCACAGCAGACTGCTCCTACATTTCGGGTGTGCTGGGAGATCGTAAAGGAGAGTAGGCAAGGTCTTCTTGGTGACTTCTAATGCGGTATCACACTAAGCACAGCTCAGATGGATCAAGTTCTTTAGCTTTCTCTTTTGTGGCAGTTTAGGAAAAGAAACTTGATAAAATGTCAAAAACATGTAATTCAGATTAAACATGATTTGGAGCGCTGGGGAGAACTGCAAAGGAACCCAACTCATCGAGATGAATGGGCTATGCCAAAGACGAATGGATAAAGAAATTTTCAGGTTATCATAGGAGAAGGAATAATTTAAACTCTTAATTTAAGCCATTAGTTCCTATAGTCATTATTATCACTTACCAATTAATTCCAGATGTAACCCTAGCTTGACTATGGAAGATGCTAGCTCAGTGTGGAGCACCAGCCAGAAAAAATATCTAAATTCTTTGATGCATATGAAACCTGAAAAATACAGTGCCACAGTCAAGGGAATGAAAGGCTTCAGCTGGCACGTTCTTTGTAGTTTTACTCATTTCTAAAGAATTCCAAGATGTAAAGAGAGTTATAAAGCAGGCAGTGGAAATGGTTAGTCACAGGGATGGTGTGCACAGGCAAATAGCGCAGAGCAGGTGACGTGCCAGGTTATCACAATAATGTGTTCTTAGGTTCATGTGCTCATACCTGCCTCAGGATTTTGCTGAGGTCATTTTGCAGCAGGAGCCAGTGCTCAGAATCCATAGTGCTGAAAACAAATGCTATGATACTAGAGAGGATAGGTTTTTTCAGAGATACACAAATACTTCAGGGCATGAAAGAAATATCTAGCAATGGAAATCTCAGTTATGGGGAAGTTATTGTTCAATTTTCCATCCAGTGGTTTGTTTTGCCTTCCTTAGAAGTATTTAACGCTGAGCACTGCTAGAGAACTTGGTGGAAAATTCGTATGGGTGTTCCCATATAACTATATGTATAACTCCTTTGATTTAGATAATATTATTGAAACGAATAAACTGTTCACTTGCATACCTGTTTCCAGGACAGGACCTAACTGCTGTAAAGTAGTAACTGCAATGTGAAACAAGTAGGTGAAAGCTAACATGCTTGGCTGAACTTCCTCATATTAACAGTACTAACCAAGAGCTGGGCTTCTGCTTTATGTTTCACTGATCTTCACAGAAAATTGTCTTGGAGGACAAGAGGTGTAGGCGGAGTGAGTGATATGAGGAAGGGACACAGACAGTTTTGTGTACAAAACATTCCCCCTACGCAAACGGTACTCTGGGGGTGGCTGCTATTTTTAGTTTCAGATTTAAAAGTCACAGTCCAAAAATAAAAGTGCCACTGCAAATAATAGAAGTGTGACCAACAGGTCAAATAATCTGGGCTCTCTTTTTTTTTTTTTTTTGAATGGTGGATGTGTGTGGGCTGTGAAGATGATTTGAGCAAGTCACTTTTGAGAATGAAGAACAATATAGGAAACAAATGAAAAGTGCTTTAGGTGTTGATCATTTCCTTTTTTATAATAAAAATCAAATGGAACATATTAGTAAAGCTCCCATGCTGTACACCTACATTTTCTATTTTTTAGTTGGGTGCTTAATCCAAGACACCATAGGAGGATCTAGTGCTTCTTTTTGACTTAATCACTTGTTTGAAAATGTGGCTTAGCATAGCACATCTTTTTATGCAGCAAGAAGGGCTATTTATTACAAAAATAGAAAATTATTACACAGTAAATTAAGGAGTGAAATGATAATCTGCTCTTTACCCTGCATTCCTTCCCCCATGAGGACACTTCCACCCTTACATGGAGAGTGAAGTAGCCACTTCTCTCTGAACTCATCCTGGCTTACTCCACCATCATTTCCATGTGTTTAAGTCCCTCCAAAAGTACTAAATGTCTCATTTGTATGTGAAGATGTGAGATGAGGTTCTGTTTGGTCTCACACTGTGTAACCTTGGGGGCTTTGTCTAAGATCAATTTAGGCACCCAGGCACATTTAAAGCTCTTTGGGCTTTAGAGGGAAATGTCACTAATTGGAGCCAGTATTGTTAACAGTGAACTGAACCAAACCCAAACCTGAGCTGCAAAGCAACTTCAAGAACTTTTTCTTTTGTCAATGTGACAAAGTGACATTGAAGCATTATTTTTATGTTTCTGTTGATTCCTACCAGGAAATGAAAGCTCAGCAAAGGCTTGTGTTTGCCAGCAGGGAACCATTCAGCCCAGGGGTGGCTGACACCTCCCAGGTCCAGCAAAGCTGCTATGTCGCAGTGTCTTCCTCCCTTCTGCCCCTGCACTGTGATGCCGTGCGGCTCCGCAGCCCTTGGCAGGGATCTTTCTGGTGTGAGGGTTTTCTGCACTTGCCTGAAGTGAGCTCCAGCTCTCCGTGCTCCTGGCAGGAGGAGGCTGACTTTCACGTTGTGGGGGTGAGCGGCTGACTGCTACTGCCAGCGCTGCCCCTAAAGCCTGCTGAACCCTTCAGCCTTGATTTCTTCCCACTATCAGTCAGTCCCATCGCATATCCCTGCGTGTGGCTGTGGGATTATGCTTATGTGGTCTTCCACCTATGTCTGTGTGTGTATGCGTGCTCTGATATTGCTGTATTGTCTGCATGCAGACACACATCTACTGGGCATGGATGGGAATGGCAGAGAACTACAGCTTTTCTCCTTCAGCTCCAAGGAGAAAGTGGAAACACTGTGCTAAGACAATCACAGAATGGTTTGGGTTGGAAGGGACCTTTAAAGATCATCTAGTCCAACCTAAATGTCTGATGTCTGAGCTGGAGATAGGCTACAGAGACATCTTATCACGGGACTTCCTGTTTTTAAGACTTAAGGTTTTTTTTTCTGGGAAGCAGTTCAAGGCCACCAAATAATTAGGCATTGTGACTGGCCTCAGCTGGAAACAGAAGTAAGACTAAAAGGTGCTGGTCTGAGTCTCTGGTTATAAGCTTTCTTGTCTAGAGGCAAGTAAGTTGGGAGGAAAGAGGGTTAAAATAAACTCGAATTAATAAGGAAAGAATATAATTTAGATTCTGCTGACTCTCAAGAACTGTTCCAATGTTTATTTTGTTTGGCCTTTCTATCTGCATCATGACATGAAACCCTACAGCTTGAGTTTCAGTGACTTCTCTTTGAAACAAGATAGTGTTTCAACTCTCCAAAGACTGAAGGCTGAATTCCTACCACAGCTGTGATGGTGGAAGTGAGGAATAACTCCACTGACCTCAGTCTCAGTTGCTCTAAACGTCTTTAGCTAGGCCTTCCTGTCGCTCTGGTATGTGAGGGGTTTTTATGTGGTTTGGTTTGGTTTGTTTTTTTTTTACTTTTGCAAAATGATAGCAATGCCTTCTGAAAAGCATTGGATTGACATTTTGGACATCAAAGCTTTCTGCCAACAGAGCACATACTGAAATACTGCCCAGCCTATCTTCTTGAAGCATAAGCTGAAGGGATCATTTGTTAAGAGATGAGGATAATTGATCTCTAAAGCCACTCAAGCCCTGTCCCTAAGCTGCTAAAACAAAGATCAATTTGCCTCCAGACTCCTTCACCTTTATTTCCTCTCACCCCCAACTCTGTTGAAAGCATTTCCCAGTGTCTTGTTCTTTTAGATAGTTTGACAATAACCTGAGTAAATTTCCCCTGTCTTGTGGTTGTAGTTCTGGTCATGTCAGGAAATGCTGTTCATTCAGTCTGGTTTTTTTGGACACCCAACTTGTGCAGTCAGTGTGTGGCTCTTACATCCTGTAAGTGATATGATGTTTCATACCTCATCATCAAGTGGGTTAGTCATGCCTGGTCACCAACATTTAATTATGAATTATTCTCTCTCACCACTTTTCCTCACTCTTTTACCCAGATTTACTGTCTTATAATTTCCAAGGTGTCTTGGTTTGTGGGTCACAGCTCCTACAGTCTTTGAGCTGGGTGCATCAGCAAAAAGGTCTGAAGATGGTCTCAGAATGCTGCTGGTGTCACCAGATGTAGCATACACGGATAGGGGCAGCAGCTCTCTGCCATGGGAGCTCATTTCACTGACAGCTACAGTGGACATGAAAGGTCATAGTGGTAGAAAAACTGCTTGGTTTCTGTCAAGTTCATGCAGGGGACATGCACTTTTCTTGGTATAGCAGCTATGTTATCTCCAGTCTTATTAGAAACCACAGATTTGTAACTGATTATCAGGGAATCTCCTGGCCTCAAAGGCGTAGCAAAATGGGTCTTATTTTGTGGTATTTTCAAGAGACAGAAAGCTTTCGAAAACTCCAAGGGCTGAACCATTTCTTCTTGATAGAAATATCTCATTGTGCTTCATCTGAAGACAGATTTTGGGGATTGGTTTCCTCTAAACATTATCATTGCAGAACAGCAGATTATCATTTGGTCTGGTCTCAGTAAAAAAGACAATAATTAGCATGTACTTTAATTCCATTCATATATTTGTATCAGGCAAGTTTCTTAAATTACACGTAGGTATAAAATCCAAGTTTCAGTGGATGAAGCTAATTCATAAACCTTGGGCAAGTACAGGTACAGAATTACTTATGGAAGTGGTGATGCGTGGTGCTGAGCAAGGTATAAGAGTGGGAAGTCTGTAATTGTTCTGCTGAAAGAGGTGGGTTTAGCCCTACTTCCACTCCCTCCCCTGCATGTGCTGCCACCAGATGAGGAAACCTGACTTCACACTGCCACGGCTGCCGGCAGGAGCTGGCACCTCTCTGCCAAGGTCACACTGGCAGCTCCAGGGCAATGCTACTGACAGGCTTGCAGAAGGCACCTTTCAGAATGGATTAAAAGTGAAGAAGTTTTGTAGAGATATATTGCATGGGAAGGGAATTCCTGTAGGTGCCTGGGGAAGAGGGAGATTGTAGCAGATACCGCCCTTTGTGGTTCTCAATGAGGAACGTATCCTCCAACGGGAAATGTAAAGGACAGCAGAGTTCCCAACCGTGGGGGTCAATGAATATGCACATGGAATTAAGTGGACATGGGAAGAGATTTTTGTTGTTGATTAAACATTTTTTTTCTGCCTCTTCACAAACATTTTATCCACATTTTTTTATTTTGTTGTCCGATTTGAACAATGCATGTATATATTTTTACTTCCCATTTGTTTGTATCTCTCTGGAGTTTAGGGTGGTTTCACAGTAGCTGCCTAATCTTCATTTTCCTTTTAAGGATGTGGCATCCTTAACACTGAAACACCCCAAGCAGGTTTTAATCTTCCCTTGTGCTGGTCTGAAATACCCAGAGGGTAAGAGAATATTGTGCACAGGAACTGCAAGAGGCCAGTTTGCAAGCTGGTGCTGCAGACATCAGCAGGAGCAGCAGCATCTCCCAGTGGCTAATGGCAATGAGGAAGCTCTCTGGCATGTGGCAAGGTGAGGAGAAACCTCACCTGAACCCCAGGTGACCCTGTGAAAGCAGTTCCCAGCTTTCAGGGATAGTCTGTGTGCTGTTGCAAGTTTGGAAACCTCAGGAAGGAACTGCCGAGGTCAGCCTGAGACAAAGGATTGCCCAGTGCCAGATTGTCGGGAGGTGTTTCCACTGGCAGGCTCAGCACTGCTCTGATGGTGAGCAGGAGGCAAAGAGTCAGTTCATGGCTCTGGCAGCGCATGAACTGCTCTCCATAGCCGATAGGCGTGTGTCCTGAAGCATGCTTGGCCTTTGGGCACTGCAGTCAGTGTTACTGGGACACAACTTCTCCCGTGTAGGATAGAAGTCTGATGGCCTCCTCTGAAATCAGACACCTAGAAGCTTTTATCCCAATATTTTATTTCCCACTAGTGGTGGTGGCAGTGTTCCCAGTGACACTGTGGGAAATCCACGTTCAAGTCTCTTTTTTGTGTCTGGGATGATACAAACCCCTGTTGTATAGATGCTCACTAGAAGAGGCACTGGGAACAGGAACTGGGCGCCTGGACTCCAGTCTCTGTGATTGGTTCTGTGATTTTGCCCATGGGATTCTTCCTGTACTTCATCCTATGACACTGCCTGTGAGATGTACCATCCTCCCGCAGCAGGGACCCAAGCCTCTATCCTGCATTCCCCCTAATCCCAGGGTGTATCTTTATAGTCACTCTATGCCTTATAGAGCCGTGCTGCACAATGGTAAATGTGTGCCTTGGTGGCACAGTAGATTTTCAAGCAGCGCTATCAGAGCTGGCTCTTGAAGAGCAAGCTGAGCAGCAAAGCCATATGAAGAGTCATAATGCTCTGCACAGGCTGATTTAGCCTATTAGCTGGACTAATTAGCTGAGGTGGAAAGCAATACCACTGCAGTCACTCTGCTACTGCTTCCTAAGCCAGTTTGTTCAGAGCCAGCTCTGGTATTTCTACACAGTAGCACACTGTCTGTGTAAATATATTCTCCACACCGCAAATCAAATCACTCTGTAGCACCCTTACTGTTTGCCTATGCCATTGCCAACTCATACCTTTATATGTCCTGGGTACCCCTTGTATAGCATCTACAAGTGATAAAGGCACAATTTTCCCCATATTATTTATGGGTAGAGTTTGTATTTCCTACCCTATATGATCTAGATCACATATATTTTTAAATGAATTTTAATAGGAAAATTCCTTAATGCTGCTGTGAGCATATCAGCATAAAAGTATTTTATGCATTATTTCTAATATAGCTGTCAGTGTTGGCAAAGATATATTCCAGTGAAAAGATTAAGCAGTCTACGCAGCAGTGTACAAAGCAGACTAAAAAGTAGGCTAAAAGAAGAATATTTCTAAGTGGGTTATCTTTACCTGGATATAAAACATAGAGGGAAGAAAATACTGTTCATCAAAGCTATTATCAATTATGTAGGGGTTGAACAAGGTTGACTACTTATGAATAATTCTCCTTTTTACTTCTATCTGTCCTTTAAAATAATAAAATACAATTTAGAAACAGATTATGGAGCACTGGAGTGAAAATGCATAGGAAGGTCTGGGGAAAAGAATAAAATATACCAAATTATGCTGAAATCTATATTAAAAACATAATGAATGTTGGTGAACCTGACGCCTAAAGGAGCAGAGGTAGAGAAACAGCATCTGTACCACAGTCCTCAAAGAAGAGGCACCAGTTGTCCATCTGCCATCAGGGAGAAAGGATGCCTTTGTAGGAAACAGGGGATGTGTCCTTTTGGCTGTTTACTTGCCAACAGCGCAGTACCCTCACCAGAGTGAGGATGCTGTACGGCTGAGCCAACTAGCAGAGTGTTCACCAGATGGAAGAGAATGGTGGTGAAAAGGACATGCTGGTGCCAAGGCCTCGTTTCCATGACACCTAATCTGGCTTAGAGAAATCTTTATGAGTTTGTAGCAAATTGCCTGAGAGGTGATAACACTTTTAGATTTAGACAAGGAAATTCTCAGAGAAATTTCTCAAGGCCTCAGGTGCCACACAAACAAATGTTGGAGTGCAGGTAAGGAAACACATTCTAGGGAAGTTACACAGAGCTTTCAATCAGCTGTAACGCTGTGTAAATGCTCATGTAAATGTCAGCACTCAGGCAGGAAGGTGGGTAAGCAATAACTTGTATTTGCTTAAGTGATGAGTGGTGCTAGTGAAGAGTGCTTACCTAAGGCAACCCTATCAAAAAGGCAACTGGTCCTAATCTCCTGATATCAACAGCAGGAAAATTTGTTTCCTTAGCTAGTTTGTTCCACTCTGTACATAGCAGTGGAATACTAATATAAATATCTTGGGCTCATCTTCATTTAGGACTCATCTTTGTGTAATCTGTAAAATTTACTCATGGTTATTTTCTTTTTACTTCTGTGTCAATGATGGAAATATTCAGTAGTGTTAGTCCAGCATAAAACCCTGCCAGAAACACACCTTTAAAAATGATCCCCACTGAAGACGTGTTGAAATCTTGCAGCTAGTTCTGAATCTGTGCACTGTTTGGGCTAGTTGGATTTTATAATGCCACATTTGTATCAGGATTATGAGGCTGAAACACTGAATATATAACTATCTTTTCATTGAATTATTTAGCTGGTTTTCCACTCTTTTATATGAGATTGACAAACTTAAATCTTTTCTTGCATAGATCTTCCCCGTGATGCATTTGCTTGTTTTTAATGTTGGCACAACAGTCACACTTTTCCAGTCTTTTGGCAATTCAGTCTAGCTGCATTTGCTATTGTTAATGCCAAAATAGATCAAGAAATATCAGTGGCCCAGAGGTACTCCACAGCCTGTGTTTCTACAATTGCTGGGTGCAAATAATGCAGGCTAGTTGCTGTAGCAGTATTTATCCCAAGAGATGCATTTTACCATCACCTGACTTATTTGCTAATTTGACTGCAGTTCATCATCTTCATGTGATGAGGGTACATCATATCCCTTCCTCCAAATATAAACTAAAACCCTTAAGTACTTCTGCATTTTCTGAATCATTATTGACAGTTTTATCATTTCCTTTTACTAATGGGCCTTCTGCTATATCTAGGGTTTATTTTCTTCCTCATACATGCACAAAATTTCTTCTTGCTATCTTAACTTCACTCCAAACTTCTTCATAACTATGGTTTTCTGCCATACTCTAGCAGTTGCCCACCCCATGGCAACCTGTGATGAAGACTTGTCTCTGGCAGGCTATAAAAGAAACCACTTATGAACATGCTTCTTGGAGAAAAGGCTGTCCACACATAGCAGAACCTGAGTCATCTGCAAACCAGAAGAGACAAGGGCTCAGTAATCGTTTGCTGAGACCATCTGTACCTGTATGTAGGGTTTGAGTTGTGGGGAAAAAACATCTCTGCAACAAGCAGCGCCCATTCGAGTTCAGGGAATTGTTACATGTTCTGTGAGTGAGCTGCCTGTGAGTGCTGCTGGATGTACTGACTGATCCCACCACAAGCTGAAGATGTCTTCAGCAAAGAGGTAACCAAGCCTTTGACTTCCAGAAAGCCTTGAGGTCAGAGTGTGGGTTTGCATGACCTGCCTGACCCTGAGAACATGGGCTTTACCTCAGTCTCTCTGACCACTGTGACAGTGGAGGATGCAGTGGAGAAGCCCTTTTCACAGGCCACAAAAATTTTTTAAAAAAAGGGGGAGGAAACAGTTAACACATCATATCTTCAGCCCAGCAGCAGAACCTAGGCTTGATGTGGTTCAAAAAGCAGAACCTTCTTGATGTGGAACTATATTAATTTGTAGTAGAGAGGAAAGGAGAGAGAGCACATAGATGTATGGGACTTCTGGTTGCTTAAACGCGAGCACAAAGTGCTGTTTGAGGTGCTCTGAACTGTAGGGCCATGTCTCCAGCTGCAGCTCCAAGGACATGCGTGCCTCATAGCTCCAATGTCATACCTGGCAGCTCTGTGTGAAAGTTCAGGATACCCTAAGGCATCTCAAATGGCACAAAATGCAGGCGTTTAGGCAATTAAGCCCTTTGAGTGGGAGTCAGATTAAGACACCTTAACTGAGGTAGCTAAGTGGAGGTGTCTTATTTGCAAATAAACCTTCCTTCATAACCAGTGAAAATTAGTGAATGCACCCTAGTAATTAGATGAAGCATAGTGGGGTGCATTTGGATAAGCTGAGTAGCTCTTTGGAAATACTGGCCAGGGACAGGACACTATTGCCTCAACAGAGGCACGTCGTAGCTAGTTAGTGAGATGCTGTGGGATCTCACCTGGCCCTTGGCTGCTGCTCCCAGGGTGCAGGCCCTGTGTCATAGCCACCCTCCCTGTTCAAATGTCACAGATACTGTAGGGCACCTTACATAACATTAGTCATTTATGTGTGAGCAACAGGAAAGCTACAATCAAGCCCTAGAACTCCACTGGCTGCAGAGGGCAATTACTCAGCTAGTTCACATATAGACGTTTACATTTCTGTATCTTAATCTGGAGCTGAATCTCACCCACTGTGATACAGGACTCACAGGGGTTAAAATTACTGTTAGTTCTAAGCCTAATGATATGATTATTTTGGCTCAAAAGATAACATTTCTAGATTGCGTGTCAAAGCGTCGTTGTTGTAGGGAACTTGTGTTGTTTATTTTTAACCTATTGTCTGCAAGCCAAAGGAGTGAAACCACCACACCTGTGCAGGATATGTCACAGGCTCAGATGCTCTATTTGTAGGAGCAAAACTTACCAGCAGTTTTCTGCCCTTTGTGCCACTGAGACCTGCAGTTTCTTCAAGTAATTTATGCACAGTAGTGAGGACAGGAGAGGATTAGCATACCTAGCAGTGTACACCCATGGCCTGAAGTGAAGGAAGCACATTAATATTGTGGGAGCAAGAAGCTGCAGCGCTGTATGATTTGCCCTTATAATATAAATAACAGCTTCTGTCACCTCAGTTGTGCTATCCTTTATTCTTAATGTAAAGTGATATTCTGCAATAAAATAATATATTGCAAAGACTTTTTCAGGCACCAGTCTGTTCACATCAGAGACAGAGTCTTTCTCCTTCTGCAGACACATCAATTCCAATCAAGGCAAAATTTTCTCCACTTCCCTGGAGAAAAAGATTACTAGAAATGTTTTGTGGCATCAGTGAGCTTTCTGTGAGCAGAAACAGAGGAAAAATGCCTCTTTTTTCTCAGTGCTTGAATATGTCACCAGATAACTCTGCCCTGATGCACTGGAGATTTAGCTTTGAATGGGGATGGCAGAAGTTAGTGAATAATTACTTGGGTGTATTGCAGCTTTCATGAGAAGATTTCAAATTGCTTTACAAACATTAAGAAAATCTGCTTCATAACACCTGGTGATGTAAAGTAAGGTGAAGGAAGTTCATGTCATACTGAAAATACATGGTTGGTCTGATTTCAAAAAAATAGAGGGCTTGGAAAAGTAGGCAAGCTCCCTTATCATTGTACCAAGAACAGAAATAATACTAAATTAAAAAAAAAAAAACTAGGGAGAAAAAAAAATGAGCACTGATTGTGTACAAATCAGTTTGAGATGTGAACAGCTCAAATGCTTCAGATTTTTGGTGGTAGGAATGAAACCCTGCAGGCAAAGACAAATTTTACTCTGCACTGAAGCTTTTGTTACCTTGTTTTACCAGTGGTTCAGTAGACTACAGGTTTTCTAAAAGTTTTCCTCTAGACTTTCAGTTGTTCAAGTAACTGGATGCTTTGTGACTACTATTTTTTCTTACCATTATTGTTATCTGTTCTTCATATACAGACAAATATAATAGAGCTTACAGGCTTCAAAGATCAGATTGGTGTAATTGCTCCTACATTCTTCCTTCATTTTGCAATGTTTCACAACCCATGGCCCTAGCATCATCCCTGTTCTATAACTCCACAGTATCTCCTGTGCTTGGTTACACTGATCTATCCTGTAGTGTACCTGTTTCTGCCTTAAGACAACCTGGGACATGGAGATCATTTATTGTTTGAATAGCTTTGTCTACTGTAAAGCGTTATGTTCGTTTATGGACAGTAAAGTTGTCCTCAAGTGACGAGTCATAGAAAATGCCAACCCATGTCTCTTGTCTCCTTATTCTCAGTTTAAGGATCACGTAATTTCATCAGGAAATACGGTTTGGTATGTAAACTTGCCTTGAAAACATTGCCTTTCAAATACATTCTTCAATCTAAAGTGGGCTGTCAGGGTTTGCAGTCATGTGTATTATGTCTGTCACAGAGTATGTGCTCTTCCGAGCTAGACTGCACAGTACCAGACAGCTTCCCCAAGGAGACAACACTTCTTTGTTCATTTCTGGATGTGTTTTTTGCTTATTAGTTGAATTCTTGGCACAGTTGTTGGACAGATGTCCACAGCAGTCACAATCACAAGACTGTTTTGGGTCTTCTGGTTGTTAGATTTGGTTTCTAAGGAGCTTTCAGCTCCCTTTTCATTGTCTGTGCCCTTTTGAGACATAGCTGTCCTCTCCACCACCTTTCCGAAGAGCGAGGCAATTTTCTACAGAATTCTGAAGATAGAATTTTCTCATCCTGATAGCACCGCTATGTCGCAGTAATTCACTTATCGTATCCAGTTCACAGCTATGTCTAATTTAAGACCTAGAGCTGTATATTAAAAGGACAAAAAAAATCCAGAGGTGGTACCTCTGCAGAGCTTTCAGGGTTTGTATTAGCTTCACTTGGATCTTACAGAAAGTCCCAGCAAAATTCATGCCAAATGTAGCAGGCAATCAACCAAGCCTGATGAAATACAACATGATGGCTCAGGTATTTAGGACCCGCCTGCTGGTACAGTTTATCAGGTGGCTGCAGAGATACCAGCCGAGGCACTCTCACAGGGACAAAGGAACAATTTATATCATCTATTTTGAGAGCAGCAAAGCTAATGTAAGAATGCTTGTACTGGTCATATGAAAGCCCACTTTGGGTTTTTTTGCAGTTGGACTTGGTATCAGTGCAGGTTGCTTACAACTGAAAACTATTCTACTCTATTCTATTCTATTTTTATCCAAAACCTAGAAAGGAGTGAACTTTCTGGAGGGAAAAGTGCTATATTTTTTAAAGAACTGATGATGGGTTTTGCTGCTTTAGGTTTGCCCAGGCTCACTTGAAACGTGTCTGAGCTCCAAGCATCCACAGCACCCTGAGTCAAGGAGATCTACAGCCTAATCTCTCAGGTACTGCCTTTTGTGGTATTTGTCTGTACCCTTTTTGCAGTGGGGGAACCAGCACTGCACACAGTGAGACTGTGAGGCTTGATGGATTTACACTGTGGCATAAGGTTGTTCTCCGCTTTGTTCTTAGTTCCCTTGCTAATAATCACTGATGTTCTGTTTGCAGTTTTACTTTTGCTAAGCACTGAACCTCCAGCTTTCTGGAACTATTACAGCCCAAGCGTTCATTCCTCAGTGGTAATAACCAGCTCAGAGCCCAGCATTTTATATGCTAAGTTAGGAAGAATTTTGCAATTATTTGCACTGCATTTCAGCTTGTTCTGTTGCTCATTATTAATAAGTCCTTCCTCATGCTCAGCACTTATCTTTAGTACCCCAAATAACTTGATATCAGCACACTTTATCACCTCCCTTCTCACAGTAAGTTTTGCACTGCAGTACTTTTATCGTATTGTGTATGACTATGTTGAACAGCTTTATTTCCATGCCAGTTCCCAAGGAAGGAAAATGCCTTTCCTCACTGTGAAAACTCTGTTTAACTTCCACCTTCTTTTTCCCTCTTTTAGCCATTTTTTTTTTCCACTAGTGCATAGCTTCTTGAAAAGCTTTTGATGAGCCCTTTAGAGGGCTGGAGCTCCTCTCCTATGAGGACAGGCTGAGAGAGTTGGGGCTGTTCAGCCTGGAGAAGAGAAGGCTCTGGGGAGACCTTTTAGTGGCTTTCCAGTACCTGAAGCAGCTACAGGAAGGCTGGGGAGGGACTTTTTCCAAGGACAGGTAGTGATAGAACAAGGGGCGATGGCTTTAAACTGGAAGAGGGTAGGTTCAGATTAGATATTAGGAAGAAATTTTTCACTGTGAGGGTGGTGAGACACTGGAACAGGTTGCCCAGAGAAGCTGTGGATGCCCCCTCCCTGGAAGTGTTCTCGGCCAGTTTGGATGAGGCTTTGAGCAACCTGGTCTAGTGGAAGGTGTCCCTGCTCATGGCAGGGGAGTTAGAACTGGATGATCTTTAAGGTCCCTTCCAACCCAAACCATTCTATGAGCAACTGCACTAAAGGTGTTTCAGAAATCTGAATAGGCTGTATCAGCTGGATCTCCCTTTTGCCATGCTAGTGACTCCTTTAGGGAAGGCCAACAAAAACATTTGTGAGGTATAAGTCCTCCTTCCAAGAGCTATTCTGACTCCTCCTCAGCACATTATCTTTATTGCCTCTCCTAATTCTTTTATTTCACACTTTATTAATTCACCCTGGTGCAGATGCCATGTCTGTAGATCCCTGACTCTCTCTTGGAACCAACACCAAAACAATTACAATCACATTTATTATGTTTCTCTTCTCAGATAAAACGCTGGTTTTAAGCAAGAGGTTATACACTAGAGTTTGAGCTATATTCACTTAGAACTCCTGGGAGAATACATTCTTGTTCTAGTGATTATCTCTTTATCTTGTTCATTTAAACTACAGCCTTTCCTACCGATCCTTCAATTTGTGACAGATTCTCTAATAATGCTTCCATAAAGAATGGGTCTTGCATGGAAACTTCTCTAACTCCTTTAGAGAAGTAAGACATTTATTGAGCTTTTCTGTAATGCTCTGCTATGATCTTATATTCTCTGAGGGTACCTTTAAGCCTTAATCACATACTGACTCTACTGATTCTCTGGTGCGCTTCCTCCTCTTCATGCTTTTGGAAGACTACTGTCAGTTTTTATACTTTTTGTAAGTTGCCATTAAACAGCAGTTCTGGCTTATTTTATTGTGCTTTTGAGCTTTTTTATTTATTATTTTATTCATTTGGCTATGCATCTGTTTTAAAGGATGCTGTAATAGATTCTACATCCTTGCAAAATGAAAAAGCAATAAAAAATCTGCTGCAGTTTTGCTCAGTTCAAAAGGATGATTACAGTGAGGATTCCTGCCAGAAAGAAGCTCAAAGCAGCAGTTAAGAGAGTTAAATAGTCTTCCTGCTGTCTAACAAGGATTTAAAGATAACTATGGGAGGAACAGAGCAAACATAGCCCAAATATGAAGAAAGATTTGGGAAAGGGCATGAGGATGTCAGCATAGTCAAAGGGCAGGCTAAGGGCAACTCAGAGTCCTGTTGTTAGGGAGCAAAGCTGGAAACTGCCCTGGTTTCCTCAGCAATAGTTGCCACCCACACCAGCAACTTCAGCTTTCTCACCAGCCATGCGTAGGCAAGAGCTCCACGCTTCCTCTCCCTGGAGCGGTTTTGACACTGCTGCTGCCTTCCACCCCAGGCTGCTCCCACCTTTCATTTTGCCTGAAATCAGCCCTGCTCCTGACAGATGCCTGCTGTCCTGTTCTTCTCATGATGATTTCATACCTAAATCCTCCTACATGGCACTGAAACCCTTAGCCACCAAGTCTTCTGGTGTTCATGCCTTCAGAAGCACGGCTGGAGCTGAACAGCTCTGAAAGGGTGTATTCCTCTGCTGGATTTTATGTCTTGCCCTTCACTCTTCTTGGTGTGAACCATCATAAAAAGGCTGTAGTTATGTGAGTAATAATTTCCTGCTGGAAACTTCACAACCATGTAAGTGATGTTGCTTTGACAAGATGAAAATAATTTTACATACTAGCAGCAGACTGGAATTGTTCTGATGGTTTCTGTTACCGTGCAGTTTGCTGTAAGAGACTGGAAAGAGTAGGAGGAGATCACAGCATGGTGCACTCAAATCTCGAATCGTATGTTGGAGGTTTAGCAACGTGTTATTTGGGATTCTCTGCCCCTGCAGCATTAGCTAGATTTTGTTTACTCAGTTTCAAAAGCAGAAAAAAGAGCACTTTATCTGGAGACAGGTTTCACTGTTGCTATAAATTTAGGGTTTACTGTCATTTTTATGTATGTGCTTAGTGTGAAACCAACTACTGCATTTTGGATTTTAAGGAAATATTCCTTTGGAACATAAGATGGAAACTGATGTTTCTCACCTGTCTTATCAAAACACGAGTTAGCAGATGAGGTCACGTGGGAAAAGTTCATACTTTCTGCTAATAAGAGCAGGCAAGTTAAGGAAAATGCATTCTGCTATTCTCAATAATGGCATTCTCCTCACTTAATAAGTATAATCATGCAGGCTGAAAATCTCAGCTCTCCAGAGTGTGGGTATTTCCTCCAAAGACCAAGTAGATGACAGATTACTTTCTTGGAATTTTTATGAACTCCTGTTTTTCCAATACTTTTCATGTTCTTCTGAGATATTTCATGCAACTGCAAAACATGTTAGTCAAATGGACATCCCTGAGTCTCCCATGACAGGACTCAGTAATGTGGACACCAAACCCAAATTAGAGCTGCTTCAACACAAACACACTGAAAACCAGGCAGAAGAGATGGTTGTTTTCTGTAGCATGATACAGTTTGATTGCAAATGCAGCACAGCTAAAAAGAAAGGGAATAACCTGGGTTGCCAGCAATAGTAAAGACCGCAGACAGATCACTTTGCTCTCGTCCTGCGCATCAGCAAGAGTGCAGTACAGAAGAGAAGGAGGGATGTACCAGCTGTCAGCCAGATACGTTGGAGAAACATTAGTGAGTTTATTTCCTTAAAGGTTCAGCTGGAAAGCGTGACAGAAACAGGCAAAATGCCTTCATGAAGCCTTGCTTTCTCTGGCATACTTCCTCCGTCCATAATGAATTGTTCTGTCTCTGCAGGGATGCAGTTGGGCTCCGGAAGAGGTTATGTAACTTAAATTAATTGCAGTATTTGTCAGCATTAAAAAAACCAACAGCAACAAAAAAAGCCAAAACAGAGGTTTTGTTTTTACCAAAGTCTTGGTAAGAGTCCTATAAACACAACAGTGAATATCGCTAATGAAAACATTTGCTCTTTTTCAGATCTCTTTATCTTTGGAATTTAAATATCTTTCATGTTTCTCTGGCATGTCTTAACTAACAAAGATAAGTCCTCTCTTTGCACCTAAATATATTATCATTTTAATGCATGTTTTTGGGGGAGAACAACCAGAATCCTCGTACCTCTCAGAGCAAATGTTATTATTTATGTGTACTGCACTGTTACTGAGAGGCCTCCGTTAGGGCCCCTCATGAGCTGGACTCATGTGCTTTCAGTCTGCATTCCTCGGTTGGGAGAGCAGCTAAAAGAAACAACAGCAAGCAAAATCAAAACTGGCCGTGAGCCTGGGGTAGAGCAATAGACTGAGAAATACCTGAGCATATTTAATACATTAGGTGTGTTGGATATTTAAATAGGTAGCCCAGCCCTGAATCCCAGAGTCAGAAATCTTGTTAGTATCTCAGTACCAGCTGTTAATCTGGCGCTGCTTTAAGTTTGTAGTTCCACAATTCTCAGATGCTTTTTAAGCAGAACACAAGTACCTGAAATTTGACACAAATGCTTCTGTTCCTTGGGACTGAGCATGTTTTAGCACATGGTAACTACAGAGTAGTTGATAGAATTACAAATAAAACAGAAATCCACACAACCCTCCCACCCCACTCTTACCCCCACCCCAGGTTTGCATTTTGGATGATGTGCAGGTTGGTGCAGAGGGCGGACACTGGGCTCTTCACAACTTCTGTGCCACGTGACTGCATAAAAAACAAGGAAATAAACTTGAACAGAGCAGCGGGAGCTCACAGTGTGTAGTGAGCCATCACAGATGGGAAAAGAGGTACAATCTGCAAGAAACAGAAAGACTGATTGGCAAAGGTAAGTTGTGTCTTGAGGCCAGGAAAAGAGACTTGCCAAAAGTCAAGCTAAATTAGACACGTGAAGACAAATATAACAAATACAAATGGACCAATGGTTTGCAGGGACATTAAAAAAAAATAAAAGAGAACAAGGAAAGAGGAAGCAGAGTCACAGTACAGTGAGGGACAGAGTCTTTCTCAGAATTCTGGGTGAGCTGGCTAATGAAATCACAAATAAATATTTGCATAAGTCTGTTAGGTTGGGAACCTAGTCCAGACAAAAATCACATACTCTTCTTCATAATGAGGCTTATGCAAATTCTGTGTTTAAGAAGAATGGAAGTGAAAGCAGCATCATAGCTACAGTCCCTTCACTCTGATTTGTTATATGCAAATTAGAAGAAAAAAAAAATTAAGGATGTAAAGGTAAATGGGATAAAATGGAAATTTCCTCCCCAAAGTAGATCATGCCAGACTAGTCTGACCATTGTCTTTGATAACAGCATGGATTTTTTAGATTAAAGTAATGTTATATTTACTGATAAAATGAAGTTGGGATATTTCCTCTCTACAGAAGATTATTGCAATTCAAAATAACCCGGTGGCTTCAATTACTAGAACAATGCAAGTTCAATAGTGTGTAATACAGTTGTGAGCTGACAAAAGCTTTAGATACAAGTAACGAGTTCATCTGTTTGAGACAACTGAGAGAGCAAGCTCATAAAAGAACTATGATTTCCTGACGTTACACGTGTGATCCTAAAAGGTCCTGGGCACAGTGTTTCCAGGAGGAATAAGCAAGTGTTCAAGTCCTCTCAGCTGGAACACTGTGTGCAATTGAGGTCACACAGAAAGCTGGGCTTGTGCAAAAGGAAAACTCAGCTCAGAAGAGAGATGGAGAAGGGCCTGTTGCCCCGTTATAACTGTTTGTGTAAAGCCTTCAGGCTGGGGGTGGGGAACATTTTCCTTGCTAAGGATGAACCGTGCCTTTCCAGCACATCTGGCAGACCACACATAACACACTCCGCTATCCAGTAATAACACACAGGCTAATATTAATCATGGGCTGTACCCTAATAAAATGAAGTCACGGGGCATATTCAGCCAACAAAAGGTTCCTCACACCTGCTTCAGCTTAATGCTGTCAATGCACTCATCTGTCTTCTCTGGAGACTCAAAGTTCTGGGTGTAGCCAGGCAGGAAAATAAATGCTGTAATTGCCACAAAAAAGTCGGGGTGTTCTGACATGGAACTCGCACTGCAATCGGTGTCAGTGCTACACACAAACAGCTTTCCTGCTCATGGATTTCATATGGGACTTATCTGTGTTCCACAGCCTGCCCACGGTGGTGCAGCTGGCAGCCTCTGTGCAACAGAAAGCGAGGGCCAGGGCAAGGGCTGCTGCTGGTGCAACGGAGACACGGGCCGTGGGAAAGTTTAAGAAACTTCATTTTCCTCAGGCCCTGCCAGAGCAACTATTCCCTTCCACTCAGAAATGATCTGTTTCTTAATGTAGATACTCCTTTAAATCCAACAGTAGGTGTTAACAGTGCTGTATTTATGTTATAAATCAATCAAAGCTCATCACTAAAGCCTGTTTCTGAACCAGCTTTTGCTGGCTTCTGCTGTACTCACACCACAGGGCTTCATTTCACAGACCAAGCAGTCTCTTGTATTCGGAAGAGAGATTCTCTTTGCTACTTCCTGCTACAAATTTATGTGAATGACAAAGAAAAACACTAATAAAAGGCATTCACAGGAAATATCGCATCACCTTATTTCCTGACCACAGAAACTACTGAATACCGTTTTAAAAGTTAAAGGCTTTAAAACTAAATTAAAGTATTAGCTGACTAGTCACCAAAGGAATGTGCTGCTTTTTATTAAAATAAATCTACAGAATTAGACAAAGATCAATATTTTGCGAATATTGCTTTATTAAATGCCCCTTTTCAGTCACATTACTGTTTCAAAAGTAAATGGAGTTACAACTGACCACTTTGTACCTCTCATAGCAGTACTCTCACAGTTGTACTACTACTTTGCATATAATTTTGACAAGACAAAAAAGTGCTGAGCATTTTTAAATAGCTTTTTGGTAATTTTTTCTCATATTTTGCTTCTGTACCTTTTAAAACGTCATTTTGATTTTTCAATTTTCTGCTCATCTTATTTAAAAAAAACACACTTTTTTAGTTAGAAAAAGAAGAAATCTGGGAAGTAATAAAAGGCAAATAGAGAAACAAAGAAAAGCCCAAGAGAATCCAAAATACTGAATGAAATAAAAACAGATCTTAATCTAACATTTAACATGTGAGAATGAAGTGAATGAAGTGAACTTCACTTTATCAAACTCTAAAAGTCACCTTTAAGAGCACTTAAAAATACCTTTCCAACCAGGTAATATCTCTTGGGGGTACAGGTAAGCTTCAGAGCAAAGGGGTCTGGCTACCATGGATATGGGGAAAACCTGAATAAAATTAGTTGAGTGCAGAGGCAACCCAGCATCTCTGTGTGCAGCCAGCCTGGAGCCAGCACAGCTGTGTCAGACCCGGGCTAACTCTGCAGTGCTCCTGGTAACAGAAGCAGGGCATCGAGGCACCCCAGCTCCTTCCCGGAGAGCCAGCCTGTGTCCACATGAGCCAGGCTGCAGCTCACTGCTGTGCCTTCCCCAGCCCTCAGCTGGCCATCCCTGCAGCAGGGCCACACTGCTGCAGCCCGGCCAGACCTGAATCAGAGCCTCCACCTACTCTGCAATGAGAATAGGGCATTTGCAAATTATCTTAGAATCCTAGATGGTTTGGGCTGGAAGGGACCTTAAAGATCATCCAGTTCCAACTCCCCTGCCATCAGCAGGGACACCTTCCACTAGACCAGGTCGCTCAAAGCCTCATCCAACCTGGCCGAGAACACTTCCAGGGAGGAGCATCCACAGCTTCTCTGGGCAACCTGTTCCAGTGTCTGACCACCCTCACAGGAAAGAATTTCTTCCTAATATCTAATTTAAACCTACCCTCTTCCAGTTTAAAGCCATTACTCCTTGTTCTATCACTACCTGTCCTTGTAAAAAGTCCCTCCCCAGCCTTCCTGTAGCCCCTTCAGGTACTGGAAGGCCACTAAAAGGTCTCCCCAGAGCCGTCTCTTCTCCAGGCTGAACAGTCCCCTCTCTCTCAGCCTGTCCTCGTAGGAGAAGTGCTCCTGTCCTCTGATCATCATCAGCTTCACCCTTTGTATGTATTTAATAACCTTTCTCCGTGGCCCCATGTCTTCCAGATCCAGGGACCTATGGCAGACCGCGGTGCCAGTCAGGTAAAACTCGATCGTGCCAAGTTATGTCCTGCGGGGCTGTGACTTTTACCCCCGCATTTGAAGGACCTGAGGCAGTGGCCGCCACGAACAGGGCTCATAAGATCGGCGAGTTTTCAGCACCCACAGCCCTGACAGAGCCGAGCGGTGGCTTCGGCTCTCAACCGGTCCGTGCCAGGTCGCAGCAGACCCTCAGCCACAAACTGCCGCTGCTTCGGCTCGGCGTTGTGCAGCCCAGCCCATTCCCCGCCCAGCCCTCCCCCGGCGGCCTCCGCCCCACGGCAGGCCGAGGCGGGACAGTGCTGCTCCGGCTGCTCCCACCGGCGGCGGCAGGGCGGGTGAGGGAGGCGGGTCCGTCCCGGCAGGTGAAGGAAGGGGCGGGCGCTGGGCGCGGCGGCCGCTGCGGGGCCAGGCTGTGGAACGGCAATGAGGGGCCGGCGCAGCGGCTGCCGCCCGCGGAGCTGAGCCTAAGGTAAGCGCCCTCTGCTCCCGGCGCCCTCCCGACGGGATCAGGCGGAGGCGTCCCCGCTCCCCGCAGCCGCCACCACCCCGCTCCGCGCGCGAGCCGCCTGCTCCCTCACACGCTTCCCGCGCGCCCCTTTCCCCGCTCACGGCCCCGCGCGCGTCCTTCGCACCGGCCACGCGTGGGGCGCCCGTGGCAGGAGCGTGAAGGGGCCTCGCGCGTGCCCGCGTCTCCCTCCAGCCCCCGCCCCGCCGCTGCCTCAGCGCGTGCCCAAGGGCGCCTGGGGTGAGTCAGCGCGAGCCGGCCCCGCCGGGCTGCCCGCTGCCGGGCCTGAGGGCGTGCGGCCTCCCGGGGAAAGGCGAGGGGTTGGGCGGCTCCTCAGGCCGGGCCTCGCGGCCCCTGGAGCTGCCACCTGCTATCGAGGCGCTGGGGAGTGACCGGTTTCCCTCACATGGAATTCTGGAAGCTTCTCCAGCCTTCGTCTGCGTCCTTGGGCAGCAGCGAGTCTCAGGGACACGGGTGGTCCTCACCGCGCTCTGGGGAAGGTGCCGGTCCTGCTGCTGTGAGGGAAAGGGTGGAATGTGCCTCATGTCTCCCCATCCCGTGTGTTGACGCCTTCAGTTCAGCGCCGCTTTGGTCACCCGCAGGTGGACGGTGGGACAGAGTCAGTTTGGCAGCATGAGTCTGCCCGTGTGGGAAGGAAAGGTTCATCGGAGGGGAAAAAAAAGTGTAGGTGCTTTTCTTCAGGAGGGAAAAGGTGAAAGAGCTGTACTCTTTCCCTGCTTACGCTGGCTTGTGACTTTGGTGTTATGAGCATCAGGAGAAATTTACTAGCATGTTTCCAGTGATAATGAACATTAAAGGATGAGGCAAGCCTTTTTAGAGATTAAATATAGAGTAAAAATGCATTTTTGACAGCATTTTCTTTGACAGCATTACCATCTTCTTCAAGCCCCTTCAATCTGGGAAGCCCCCTCATATTTACTTGGGTCACGCTGTCACTTCTGTGTAGGTTTGAAGTTCCCATTTCATCTCTGTCTATAAGCTCTGTGCAAACTGTACTGTACCTCTTGTATCAGTAGAGAGCAAAGACACCAAGCCTGTGTTTATTTAATTTTTCAGCTTTTATCCCACAAGTGACCAGTGCAAATTGGTAGCAACTTAAGGATACTGCTATCCAGAATGAATTAAGAAGGTGGATAAATGTTTCTCCTCCTACCTGCTAAGACATCTTTTCTTGGGTCTTGATGATGCTAGCAAAAAACAGGTCAGTAGTGGGACTGAACTGGCCTTGTACCTTGTCTAGCTTCATCATTACAGATGAAGTGATGTTGCTGAGCAGATATCAGAGAGCGTTTCATGCTGGTGTATGCTCTCTGGCTGACTGATGCACCAGCAGGACTTGAGTTTCCTGTGTGAAATTAGTTGCATTAAACTGATATTTTTCCTACTGTGAAAAGCAAATTTCCACTTTCACTCTGCTCATAGTGTCTTAGGAGTTGTGAAGCAAATTCAGATGTGAATAATTATACACATCTGTTTAATTTTAGGTGTATTTGTATATGAAGTGTAGAAATGGAGCCTCTCTTATTCATTTCATTTGCGTACTTCTTTCATATTATAGACAAAAGTAGAATTAACTTGCTGTTTTTCTTTTAGGCATAACACATGTTTCTTTCCCTTCCTGTTACTGTATTCTGGAGCATCTTGCTGTTGCAAGAGAGCTGATTAATAGATACGCCTTGCCAATATTCCATTACTGAGAAGTCAGTACTGGGTCAGCTTAGTGGTGGGTTAAAATGCTGTTTCCTGTTTGTAATTTTTTTGTTTTAGAATATCCCAGCTCTCCATAAACTTCTCCACAGAGCATGATAAACTTCATGCTAAAACGTCCAGAAAATAAAGAGGTTTTTTTTATGAAGTTATAAAGGAGGGAGATACAGAGATGCCAGTTCTGGAAAAGGTTTGAAATTTTCAAACCAGTAAGAAAGAATATACCAAGATAATTCCTGCAGGCACCTGAGGCAGGGCTGAGTGAGAGACTGTGAATCTGTAAGCTTCTGTGGGCAGATGAACCTCCTGTACTTCAAAGACCAGACTTTCAAGATAATTTTGTTGTTAGAAAACTTAGCCTACAAAAAAAAAGAAACAAACAAAAAAAAAAACCAAACCAAAAACCACCAAACAAAAAACAAACCAAAACAAACAGGAGGAGTGAAAAGTCTCTCCTTGAGTTTCTTAAGTGGGCCCGGGGCAGTCTCCTTTGATAGAAAACCAAAGATGGCAGCCACTTTGGTAATGAATACTAAATAGAACTGGAGATGCACTGAGCTGGTAACCTACTCTGTACAATCCTAGAACACAAACATGGATGACCAAAAGGCACATCTGTATTTTTCATTTTTCCTGTAGGAAAAGTGCTTTTGCCACTCTAACCCAGGTGGTGACACGGTTTGCTCTTCGCCCTGTAACCCTGCGGTTGTCGGTACGTTCATTGCTGTGCCCTGCAGTACGGTCAGATTGTGCTAACAGAGCCGTATGAGTTTTAACTTGGTGCCATTGACTTAGTGTTGGTGGATCATGTTAGACAAGGGGTAACTTAGGCTTTCATCAGACTATCCAGCGGTTTCATAAGCTGTTTGGAATGTGCAGCCCTGCAAGTATTGTGTCAATTAATTGTTGCTGGCTTAAGCCCTGATCTTAAAAGTACTTGCAGATGTAAGTAACCCTATTATTTGTAAAACTGTTAGTTTGTATTACTGTAGGATCAGGATTTTGGCTTACTGCTGCTATCAGACCTTGCAAGAAAGTTCATACAAGCTCAGACCCTGAGCAGAATTGATTAATAGCTCTGTAAATAGTGTGGAATCATGACAGTTACCAGGGGACTTCCAGAGTAAATTGCTTTTGTTTAGGTTTGAAAGTATTAGTTGATACAACGATTCTTCCACAATACCTTTTGTGTTCTGATGGGGATTTCTGAGGGAGGAGAGAGAGAACCTCCTAGATGGGTACTTCTCTCTTGCCTAGCTAAGCATTCTTCTGGCCTTTTTTTAAGGTAGACTTATTTGATGAAGGCATTTCCTGATGACATTGCTTCATATTTGCTTTTGAACCTGTAATGTAGTACAAACAGTGTCTGAAAAGGAGCTGGAGTCTGGAAATCAGAGGGACTTAAGGCAGCCTCAAAAGTAATCTGAGAGACACAAGAAGTTTCTGTAAATACAATAATAAATGGAAGGTGCAATTTTTATACTATTATCACATGTACATGTCCTCTGATATTTACGGACCGTTGCTAACTCTCTTGTTAATCAACACCTCTGCTGCTCATCTTACGCTAGAATGTCTAGATAAGTTACACCTTTTGTGATGTGTTGAGGAAGGAATTGAAACCACTGAAGTTTTGATCAGTATAACTTCACTGGATATCACAAATTTTAAGGAATTATTTATCATGCTATATATTACAAGCATATGTATCATCAGGTTGGTTGCTTAAGATGGGTGACTAGACTAGAGCATATAACAGAATTCTCAGTACACCATGCTTTTAAAGAGCAGTATGCTGTCTCCAAGTATTTCTCTAAGACCTGTTTGAAGGTGTTTTCAGTTTTGCCTCTTCTCTCTAAACTCCTGTGTTGAATTTCTTATTTCTTCCTTAAAAAAAAGCGGGGGGGCTGAAGAGTCCACATTTCATTTACCACGTGCAGAAATATGAAAACTATTTTTCCTGAGGTAAGGGATTGATTTAAAGCACAGCAATAGTTAGGGGAGAATGCAGAGACATGACTTCCTATGGAAACAAACCTAAATGTTGTTCTCCCTCTATCCCAGCATACCAGCATAACTGAAATAATCTATTTATTTTACTTGCATGCCAGCTCATTTCCAGTAATGACCAAGTTCTTATCTCTTCCAGGGTGTTGTTATTGCGTTAGGGTTACGCATATCTGCATATCTTTGGCAGAAAGATATTTAAAGATGATGTACAGTGCAGAGAAGGAATTAACAAACACTCAGAAATCAGACCTTATGTCTTCAGTTCCTGCAGACTTTGGTTTTAGGAGCAGAGAAGAGAATAGGTTGTACACCTGTTGTATGTATCTTGCTGCTGCAGTCATGGGCTGGTTTAATCAGCCTGATTCAGGGACACCTAATCTGTAGCTGGGGCTCTCTCTAAAGTAGTTCTGGCAAATCTTTGCTTCATGGAAAGTGGATGTTCCGTATCTTCTCCTGAAATGGCTGTGAAATGCTGAGCTGGATAGCTGGTGTGAAATAAGTAAACTTTGGCTTAGTTTAGAAATCGGTGCTTGCCGAATTTTGTTGCTGGATTAATCTTCGTATCTGTGGTTGGCCAGAGGTAGGGAAAGCAGACAGATGTTTGCTTCCTTACAATCTTAATCTTTCAAAAAAGGCCACAGGTAAAACTCCAAGAAGGCTAAGGAACTCCTGTTTTCATCCTCTTTATGTTTGAAAATTCTCACTGTTCAACTGGTTATGGTTAAAGGTTTCTGGTTTTTTATTTTATTTATGCAAAGTGATAACACTGACTGATAAGCTGTAATTCACTGATCATGTGTGACCAGGATCACTCTGTCCTGGTGGAGCACTGGGAACATTTGATTCGTTGGGTCTGTTCTATCTTCCAGGGAATGCATATCCCATTTCCCCCCTGCCCCACCCCCCTGGCTTTTCTAGAGCTCATTTGTCAAAGAAGGAACCTCCCAATTCCAGCTAGCTTTGTATCCTTACATTTTTAAAAGGTAAACACTTTTTCCATACTTAAACACTCTACTGTAATTTATAAAAACATAAGATTTGTTTTTGTCATTGTAGACCATTTCCTTGGATATGTTAGGGCACGAAGACAGGAGTTTTGGGTTCTGTTCTTCATGGTATGACTGAGTGATTTCTGTAGGTGACAATACTGTCTGTTGTGGTGTGTGAGCATTTAGGGATGACTGGTAATTCCTGATAATTCCAAATGGATTTAGGTGCCTACCAAGCCTTTTACAGCATGGCAACGGCTTTGACTCTCTCACAGAACAGTTAGAAAACTTAATACCAGCACACAGATTTGTGATCACTTTACAAAAACTTTACAGTGGTCCATGTAAACAGATGATGGTTGTTGTTGCTTGATGTAGTAGACATTGCAACTAAACTTTGTTTATGTGTACAGCATTATCTCCTCTTGACACATGCCTGCATGAAGGACTTGCATATATCACTGTAAAACTCTTCATTGTAATTCTTTATTGTTTCAGTGCCAGGAATATATTACAGCTCCCAAATAGGAAAGTTACTGAACATATTTAACCAAGGCTTTTATTTCATTATCCCTTCAGCTTTACCATAAATGAGAGTACTAAGGTAAATTTGGATTTATGCCTTTAGTCATGAACTCACCTGTAAGGGCTCTTCAAAAAAGAAATCTTTCATTCCAGATGGCTTTGTCAAAATATAAAAATGGAATTTCCATTGGAAACTCACATGGAAGCAACAACTGAGCAAAGTATCAGCCTTTATTATTTTTTTTTTTTTAAATGTGGTGGCCATGCTGAGTAATACTTAACTTTGTGAACACATAAAACCTGAAATTTTAGAATTCTATTTTTTTGTCAGGAACACAACACAAATATGCAAAGGTAATGAATAAGTTCCCTAAGAAGAGAGAGTTGTATATATTTTAAGCAAGCATTTATTATTAACTTTCTTTCAGAGCGCAGGTACTGTATGTTTTAAGCCTTTCCTCTGACTGGAAGGGTAACGTGCTGTTTTAAAAACCCAGAAACTAAAATCCCTCAGCATAGTACTGGAGCCTTAAAAGTAGCAAGACTCAAATCTAGTAGTCATCAACATTTAGTACTGCTTAAATATTATAAACAAGGCTCTGGACACTTTTGCAGAGTTGAGAGTCCATCAGGTTATTTTGCTTCTCAGAGTATGAATTCAGCTGTGAGTTTCTGTATAGATAGAACAGCATTTTTGCCCTGTAAGAGAGATGACAATTTCACAGATTGGAGCAGCTGCTTTTTGTTGTACTGGTTGAGACTCATGATGTCAGGGTGTAGTCCTCCTTTCTTTAGTGTGATTTGTTTGTTCACCTTCTCTGCTCCCCTTGCCCCCTATCCAATAACTATTGCTGTCTTTTTACTGTTTTCAGCATACTTCTGAGAGCAGTAACAGTCTGTGGCCTGAGTCTTCAGACAGAAAAGGGCTTTTTCGTTTTTCTCCTTTCGTTGTCAAAATCAGTGGTGTGACAGAAAGAACGGAGGTTGATCAACTATAGATCTTGCCAATTATTTTTGGCTGTGCTGTGCAGCAATACTGCAATATGCTGTTTGCATATATGGAGCAGAACAGCAGTGATGCTACAATTCAGGCACTGCATCAGTTTCAGTATAGTTTCAGTGAGTTTAAAAAAAGAAACCCCACACTGACTGACTAGTGCTCCTAGGCAGTAGCTGCTCACACCTAGAGCAGAGTAGGAGTAGCAATATGTAGACCAGAAACGTACTAAAGGACCTAGTTCTTAGCACTGGCTGTTAGTATCTTATGTTGCAGTTCCTCTCCTGCCTTACAGCCAATTTCAGGATTTCCAGCACCCTGACTTAATACCGGTTACCAAGTTCCAGTTGAGTGATTAGTCCCAACTTGCTGCAGAAAAACAACCTGCATTTTGGAGTTAAAATTATTTTCCTCATTCTTGCTTCTGGCAGTACTTGGAAAGAAAAGGCAGGGAGAACCCAATGGCACCAGTGTGCATGTCTGGAACTGTTGCTACCTCAGGGATCTTTAAGTGTTGCCTAGAGAGAAAGATGATGGGAAGTGTACTGCAAGACTCATCATGAAAGGTGATTTACGCATAACAGAGACATGACTAAAAGCAAGAGATTTCTCAGGAGTTTGGAGCGTATCCAAATAATCAAGAGGAGAGAGAATAGTAGAAGGAAGTAGGAAAATTTAGGATTCCTAAGTTTAGTACTTGTATGGTCAAAAAAAACCCCCAAAATTGGGTGATGGAAATATAGTCTGCATGTGTGGATTTTTCACAGAATCACAGAATCACAGAATATTAGGGATTGGAAGGGACCTCGAAAGATCATCCAGTCCAATCCCCCTGCTGGAGCAGGAACACCTAGATGAATTCGCACAGGAAGGCGTCCAGGCGGGTCTTGAATGTCTCCAGAGAAGGAGACTCCACAACCTCCCTGGGCAGCCTGTCCCAGGGCTCTGTCACCCTTACTGTAAAGAAGTTCTTTCTCAAATTTAAGCGGAACCTCCTGTGTTCCAGCTTACACCCATTGCCCCTTGTCCTATCATTGGTCATCACTGCAAAGAGCCTAGCCCCATCCTCCTCACACTCACCCTTCAGATATTTATAAACATTAATCAGGTCCCCCCTCAGTCTCCTCTTCTCCAAGCTAAAGAGCCCCAGCTCCCTCAGCCTTTCTCTCTGTTAGGACAAGAATGGGAGTTTAGATGGGGCTTCAGTGACCTGAACTCCATTGTTACTGAGTGTAAATGCACTTTCCATTGTTCAGGTTAGCCAGCCTGGAACTGCATCTTTTGGTGTTATTCTCCTTTAACAGATGGAAATAAGATGAGTCTAGTTTAGCTAGGAGTCTTCCTATTTAGATGAACCATGAACCTGTGCTGTGCAATTTAATAATTAATCCTTAAACAAAAGCAAGACTTAATTCTAAAAATTCTTAAATTGAGATAACTTCATTTAAAGATACACAAACTAAAAACCAGGAACCCTTGGAGGAGGGAAATCTTACTTAATACGTCAATTTCCACTTTCAGTTCTTCTCCAGATAAACAAGCTTCCTACTCTGCAGGAGAACTTTACTCTGTAGAAGTCAGTCACTGAGATGTCTTTATTTATGCAACACTTCAGGGCAGCATCTCAGATCCTGAAACAGATTCTATTAAGTATAAGAATATCACAGAATCACAGAAGGCAGGGGTTGTAAGGAACCTCTGGAGATCATCTAGTCCAACTCCCCTACCAAAGCAGGTTCACCTAGAGCAGGTTGCACAGGACTGCATCCAGGTGGGTTTTGAACATATCCAGAGAAGGAGGTTCCACAACCTCTCTGGGCAGCCTGTCCCAGTGCTCTGGCACCCTCACAGTAAATAAATTTTTCCTCATGTCCAAGCAGAACTTCCTGTGTTCCAGCTTGTGCCGGTTGCCCTTTGTCCTATCACTGGCCACCACTGAAAAGAGTCTGGCCCCATCCTCTTGACACCCACCCTTTAGATATTTACAAACATGAATAAGATCCCCTCTCAGTCTTCCCTTCTCCAGGCTAAACAGACCGAGCTCTCTCAGCCTTTCCTCATAAGAAAGATGCTCCAGCCAGTTTGTAGCCATCCGCTGCAGCTCCAGTCACATGAAGAATCCCACCACGTTTCTGTGATGGCTGCTGTGTCATAGTTTTCCTGATGCGTAGTGGCTACCAGCTCCTCCTGTTTGTTGCCCATGCTGCGTGCATTTGTGTAGATGCACTTCAGCTGAGCTGCTGGTTCCATCACTTTATTAGAGGGAGAATCCCCAATATGTGTCACTCATCTTCATTTTTCATGTAATAACTGCTTAGTAACAAAAAAGGAAGAAGAGAGGCAGAAGTAGATAATGTTGTGAATACCTCAGTCTTGTCTGGTGTCATATGGCTTGTAAGACCAAAAAAAAAGTGGTTTGGTAGGAAGCTTTGTTTCCTTGTTCTATTTTTAACTTCAGCTACTGTAGTGATAGACATTAATCATCATTCTGGAAACAGTCATTTTTATAAATATTTGCATAATTTCCTATTAAATAAATGGCAGTCTATTGAAGTGGTGACAAAACTAATTTTGAGTTTAAAAGTCTCATGAACTATGTTTTTTTGGGGGGTTATACCCTGATGAACGTATAGAAGTAAAAAATAGATTTTATCTGTGATTTCCTTTCAGTGTCTACATATAAATCTTATTCCAAGTTAAAATCTCTTTGAAATGGTCCTTCATGTCATGTTTTATTAGCTCTCTTGCATTATTTTACAAGACTTACTGTACTGCTTAACATTCTGACATGAGTGAGGGACAATCTCTCTATTGGTATATTCGTAAAACTTGTTAAAACTCTTCTATAAAGTAAAAGGTTTTGGTTTAAATGCCACATCCTCACAAATTTCACCTCGAAGCCTACCTAGTTCCCCTTAATTTCAGCAGAAGTTGCTTGCATGCATCTAAGTGCTGAGGTTGATATTCAAACCAGAATGCAGTTAACCTTCAAGCAACAGAGGCTTAAATTATTAGTCTCTAATCTTGTGACAACCTTGCTAAAAAGAGTAAATCATTACCTTGATGTTGCTTAATAGTAATTCTATTACAAGTCATCACATAATTGTTTGTTTCTCCTAGACCAAGCTGGAACTTGTTATGCACTCTGAAGAGACTTAAGTTAAATGTATTACAATGGCAAGACAGTTATTTCCTCAAGTGAGAGCATCTCTTATCTCAGAGCACTGTGGTATGATCTTCCTGCAGAGATGGCCCAGGCTGTCCCTGAACATTGTTCTAGTACTTGCACTCCTAAACCTTTTATACAAATCTAGCAATCGTGCTGGTTTGACCAAGGCTGTGTACTGAAGTCAGCTTCTGGTACTTCCTTATACTAATAAAACTGTATGCTGTGGACACACAGGCTTGTGTCAGAGCTAGTCTTCTTCCTTTTTGTTGTTTTCTGTACTTTCCTGTGTTCCTGGAAGCACTGGCATTTTTCTCTACTTTATATCCCGATAATGATGTAGAGTGAAGTTTAGCACAAAGAAACCTAGACTGTGAGCCTACAGGTCCTATTGACAAATGAAAGGCTTATAATTAGCTGATTCAAAATTGATCTCATCTCTAAACTTGACTAATCAAAATGAGGCACCTGAAGCTATGCTGGGACACAGGAATGACCTGACTCACACAGCTGCTGAGCATCTGCAGCTGTTAATTGCCTTTAATCAGTCGGCTTAAACATTCAAACTTTCCACTGTAATTTTTCAGTCAGTTAATCTGACTCCACTGTCATGCCAGGTAGGTGTGTTTCCAAAGCACTGTGCAGGTTTAAGTGAGAGCAGTGGGATTTGTGCATACAGGCTTTTGTATGTTTTATGTGGAGAAATAGGCTTTCTTCTGTCAAAGTGAGCATAGAACAATCTGCTCTGTGCAGTCCCATGGTTTGGTATCTAGGAGAGAGTACTTACCTTTGATTTCTAACTGGAGATGTGCATTAGGGCTGTAAACAGGTAAATACACTCAATGCTCACCAAACAGGGTTTTCTGAGAAGACAAAATACCCATTGCAGCAGCAGCAAATGTATTGCTGCAAGACTCATTTACTATTAATTCCTTTAGTTCTCTTTCCCCTAAAGAGGTAGAAAACTACCTTGGAAAAATACTAATGGGATTATATACAACAGAATTGTGATCCTGGGTTTAGAAGAACTCAAACAAATAATAAGCTGATGCATAGTCTAGCCCAAATTTATTCCAGTCCCACCATCAATAAGCTTGTGTGGGTAGTCTTACTCAGGGGTAAATTAAGCATGGCAGACTGCTGGGATTATTCTAGCTAAATACTTGATGTGTGACTGTGCAGTGGGGGAAGGAGGGAAAATTGGAAGGGAAAGAGGAATATTTTAAATGTACTCTTCATGTTTAAACTGGGAGAACAGAGTTAGATAGCCTAACTATTCTCTAGCCACTTGGAGGAAATTACTGTGTTTGTGGGAAGCTGTTATGGGAAGAAGTTGCAGTGAAATTCTTTTTTCCCTCTGAACTCAAAGCCTCAGTGAGTCATTTTTTCCTCCAAGCCCTTATTTCTGTCCCTGGGCAAATATCAGAGCTGTTGTGAAGATGGTTGTAGTTCAGAAAGTCACTGAGCTGAGTATCTGAAGAGGCAAATTGAAGCATTATCAGAGGAATGTGCGAATTTGTTGAATCTGACATCTTTTGCTTTGAGGTGCCGATAACCTTTCTAATAATGATGGAAACAGTGCTGATAAGATGGAATACCGTATTTCCAAATGTACACAGTACTAAATGATATCAAAGTGATTAACTCTGGAAACTGTCTGTCATGTTGGCACTCTGCCTGCTGTGCCTGTGCTGCCAGACTGCTTCTCCACAGCTGCAGGGCATCCCTACTCCCCCAGTGGGGAGCAGTTGTGTTCCTCCTCCTCCCTGCTGGCTGGTAGCTCTGCTGCTTAGCAGAGCTGGCTGATGCTGTGGCTCCTTGGTCCTAGAGGAGGGAGAGGACTGCCAGGGGTAGAAGGATACCTTAGTGGAAGAGGAGGGTGTCACAGTGCTGCTGGTGACACCTGTGGGCTTGCACTGTGGGATTCAGCTCCCCAGCAAAATTGGGTTGGCAGGTGGCAAGGGATTAGTGACAAATCTGCTAATTAGTAAAGATGTACTAACCTCTGATCATGCTACTTAATAATTACTTGTTAGTGGGAAGCTCACTCCTGGGCTGTTGAACTGGGGGCTAGGTCTCTTCTTCCAAAGTTGGAGATCTTGTTCCAAGCAATGTGGTACTTGGTTGACAGGCTTTGTTTATTGAGAGAGGACCAAGCAGAAGGGACTTGCAGCAGTGTCTTTGCTATGAAATGTGGCAAATGGAAGTCTTTTTGCTTCAAACTCTTCATTTAGCAACTTTGTACAATTCCTTTCTGTCCCAGAGTGTTCTTTTCTGTTTTAGATGGCAAGGAGCAAATGGGTGAGATGAGGGGATCTATGGCTGTGCTGTTTCTGCCCTTCTGGTCAAGGTGCTAAGTCATTTGACTGCCATGTGTTAGTCATTCCCTGTCAGTTTTGTAGCCCTAAGGAGATGATGAAAACTGCAGGGTCTAGTGCTCTGGTAGGATTTTGCTCTAAATGTGCTTGCTGGTCTGTGTTAATTGAGAAGGTATGTGGAAGAAATACACCTCGCACAGGAATTGGGAATTGTGAAGTGTCATTCTTGCCTTCTTGTGGAAACAAAAGTTGTGAGAAAGCTCTGTCTCCCGCACAGTCTTTACCAGTTGCAGTAATGGTGTTATCCAGTCTTCCTTTCCTTTTTTTTAGTTTTTTATTGTTGAGTTTTTAGGTTTTTTAACAGCTCTCAGGTAAAGAACAAATAGTAACTTGGCCTGATACTCAGGCATGAGTCCACATAAAAAGCAAATACAAAGCTGCTGTGTTCCTAATAATCTTGTGTAAGAAGCAGATAAACTATATCACTATTTACTGCTTAACCTAAGGTCTGATGGTTTTATGTTGCGTATTTCAGCAACATCACCTAGAAAAAGAAGAGGGAGCTCGCAGGAGAAATAGAAGAACTGAGGATGGTGTTCTGTAGAGCAGCAAAATACCAAAAGGAATGGTGTTTTGGAGAATAGATTCCTTGTGATTTCTAACTGAATAATTGCATCTCCAAAGAAGTGAAATTATTACTAAAAACTATATAGCATTACAAACCAGCAGAAATTTGAGCTTTAAGATTTCAAGGTATGCAGTACACAGCAAGAACTCCTTCAAGATCAGTTGTGTATACTTTAGTCTTAAAACTTTCTGGTATTCTCTCTATCCTTTCTGACTTCAGGCTTATTTTTTCACATTCAGTTAAACTATAACTATTGCAGTCCTTGCACTTGTTATTTTTGATTGTGCCAAGCCAGCTGCTGGTTCTCTGGTGGACTGCACAGGAGAAGAAGCAGCACTTGAGCAATGGAAGGGAAGCACAATGATTTTGTTGTTACTTTCCTGTTGCCATTTCAAAAAAACAAGAAAACTTTTTACAAAATGTTGTTAAAATTACAAATGTCTTATCTAGACTTGGAAGGTAGACAAGTCTTGTGAACAATTCGACTTACTCTTTTTTTTTAAAGTAGGTCAACTGAAGATTATTGAATGTGTAAGTTAATGCTTTTGCTACTCTTCTTTTTTCTTGTTGAGAGAATCCACACAAGAGATCTTTGGAAGAGGAACAACTACTTCTCTGATATCTTAATACTTGTTCTTCCTTAGATACAAATAAAAATGGATGTACTTGTTTATACAGTTAGAAAAAATTGGCACCATGTTATAGCTGGAGCAATCTAACCACCATCTGTTAAGGTTCTTCCAAGCAAAACAAAATAGCCATAAATGAAAGACTAGCATTGTTAATCAAAACTGGAGTATTATGCTACTTTTTGTTAAAGATGTTTCTTTCCAAATAATATATGTTTATTCATATATACCCACATCTTATGCTGCATATATAATGTGTATATGTACATAAACATGAACAGATCTAGATGGAATATAACCTGAATAACAGGAGGTGGAGAGTCTGCAGTTTTGCCTAAAAAAAAAAAAAAAAAAAAAGCTATTTTCCAGGATGTGCCTTTGATAACAATCATGATGCTTTTGTTTCTCTGGTATGAGAAGACCTTCATTGAATAATCAAACTGCTTCTTATAATTTTCCTTTTTTTAAAGTGATACTTTGAAGCAAAAATCCTGCTTATCCATCAGTGGTGTATCTCCATTGGTTTATCATATGAACCATGTGTGCTTTTGTGATTCTATCAAAGTCTTTGCTAACCTGTGATGATGCTTAATTTAGAAACATTTTATAATCTGTAAACACAATTTTTTTTCAAGTGTGTGATGAGATAATTTTAGTTTGAAGCATTAGGACTGTTAGGTTTTGATCTGCTGGGATGTACATGACAGAAATTGAACTCCATTATAAGCACCGAAATGTCTTTCATTAAAATAGTGGCTTATTAGTTAACATTAAATGACTAGAATGTTCTGAAGGATTGTCTGGATGATATTTTCTGGAGGAAGAGGAGGCTTTCTGGTCAGAGTATAATGTACTTCTAACACTTTCTGTCATACCTCTGAAGCCGAGAGTTCTTTTCACGGCTGTTAAATATTAACTAAGCGTGGACATGTATTACAAGCACATGTTTGTAAGTGCAGTTTTTTAGAGAATGCTAAGTGTATTGCTCTGTGTGGTTTCAAATGCTATATAAAATGTCACAAATAACAATGTATTTTTAAAAGTGTGCAGAAATAGCACTTTCTTCCTTTGAGCTCAGCATCTGTAGACCTTTTTATTTTGTGATGTCAGTAACACTCACAGCTGAATCAATGGGGCAGTGATATGTATGATCTGTCATTTGGCTTGGGTCTAGGCCAACTGTTGTTGTATTTACTATACAAAGATGTCAGGTTTGATTACTTAGGTTGAAATAGGACTAATCCCATTGACCCAGATTCTTGAATTTGCTTTGTGCAAGTGAAATCCAGCTTCAGCTCTTCATTGTGTACAAGTGACTTATATTTAGAGTGCCTTAAGAATATCTAGAATGTGTATAGTGGGAAGATAATCCGTAAATATTGTAAAAGCTTGTGCTGGAAATGTTATATGCTCCATATGTAAAAGTAAGGTTGAATTTTATGGAGTACCGAAACTTGGAAATGAAAGAATGCTGTGTGTGCTTCGTGGAGGTAATGACTGTTAGTTCTAGGCAGTGCACAAAGCATAAGCTTTTGGAGGTCATAAAGAAGAGTGCCCTTGAGTCATAACCAGTTCGTGTCTGGAAGCAGTCTGACTGTTTTGAAATTGCTTTTCAGAAAAAGCTTTTAAGAAACAATGGTGCACAAAGGCAATGTATTCCTTGTAGCTCATCTTGCTAAGAAGATTAGTAGGGTTTCTCGAGTTTCTAACACATGCCACTTCTTTAAGAATTGGATAGATATGAATTATATATTTATATTTGTTTACAGTGTGTAATAAATATAAGTTTTGGAGATAAAAAGTCAATGAGACCAGGAGTCAGCCAAATGTTCTTTGGACCAGGTTTGATGTGGCCATAAGAATGGAAAGAACAGACAAGGCTATCAGATGTTTAAGAGGATTTGGAAAGAAGCAAATTCTAAGATAGGTTAATGTGATGCCAAGAAACATTTTCAAATTAAAAGGAAGAGGGCAGGAGGAGAATAATATAACTGGACTATAGTGTGTATGTAAAAGAATTCCAGGCTTCTACTAGATTCAGACTTAGACTGCAATAAGTCCTTATGTCTCAACTGAAAAAATAAGAGTGAGTGGAAAGGAAATTAAAATATCTTTTAAGATGAATGCTCCAGTTCTCAGATTTTTTTGTTGTTGTTGTTGCTTTTTTGAGCGCTTAATGGGACAATGGGAATGGCTGCATGGAGTCAGATCTGAGGAGTGCTTACGGAAAAGTGTAAGAACTGGGCAAAAATATAGAATACTTTTCCAGCCTAAGAATTTGCAGCGTACCAGTTTCATTTGAAATGCCAGAGACTGAGATCTTGGAGTCTGAGATGGGTTTCTGTATTCCCAGTTTCTCAGTTACTGTGCACTAGGTTAGAGGCATTGCAGCATTTTCACTTTTTTCCTCCTCTGGAATATTAATGATCACTCTAGGAAGGGTTTTAATTTACATATGCAGTACCATTAAATCTATTCCCATTATCTTTAGTTTTCTGAAGTGTTTTGCCAGTGTGGCTGAATTAACCCTTATAAAGGCAAGTGTAAGTCTTGACTTTCAAGACAGGTCAGAAAAGGAGCTGATTTGAAGAGAAGAGTTAAGTGGTGGCAAGAGAAGACAGAAAGCAAGAATCTAGAACTTGTATTTTAGCTCCTTGCCTTTGGTTTATCTTACTGTCAGGTGTTCGTTACTCTCATAGTATGTTGTGGGTTTTTGTACCTATAGAATCATTAAGGTTGGAAAAGCCCTCCAAGATCATCAAGTCCAACTGTCAATCCAACACCACCATGCCCACTAAATGATGTCCTACTGTGAAACCTTTCTGCAAACTTTGTTGGCACTATACCAGTAATATATTTGATTAGGCAAATTGTGATCTGTGTTGCAAAATAAGGAAGTTGTTGTCCATGTCTTATGACGTATTGCATATGAATGTCTTCTGGACTTGAAAACAGACCTGTGTAAACTCACTTGTAAATGCAGTTCTACAGCTTCAGAGGTGTAGGTCAATGTCAGGCTAATCCTTCCTGTTGGAGTTCACTTAAACAAGATTTAAGGGGAATTTTTTTTTTCCTTTTGGTCATACTTCTGAAGCAGGTAGTGATTTCCATAAAAGAAATGATAATTCAAAATGGCATTGTGCACTTTGTTTTGTAGAAGACACCCATTGCATGGGATACATGTTTTTAGGGTTAAGTGATATGAAATGACTATTCCCTCTCATGTCCTCCAAATTAAAATTGCTTGTTTACTGCAGTATTTCTGCACAGCCTTGTGGTGTACCTTTGTTTTAACTTTAAAATCTTGACCTAAAATCCCAGCTATGGTTACAATTAAATTGAGCTTTTGTAGAAAGTGAGCATGAGCTTCCAGAGATTCTTCTTTCCTGTGCATGTATTAAAAAAACCACCACCACCAAAAAATAGTATTTACCTAAGTGATGAAATATACTGTAGCCTTAAATCCTGATTATTGTAATCCATGCTCTTACCTGTTCCATTCCATTGATTTTTGTGTTTTTAGTGGTTGGAGGTGAGAGTGGAAAAATACTCAGGCCTTACAACATCTGTTGGAGAAGTCTCTGTTATCATTTAAAAGGGAGCAGAGAATGAGAATAAAGAAACCTTGTTTCTGGTACACCTACTTGCTTGCATGAGGTTTTGAGCACAAGGAGCTTCAAAGCAGTTGGGGGTAGGGACTGTCCATTAGCAGTACAGCCCCATTGGGCCTTCTAATTCTATAAATTACACTGGCATGGTTATTAGCTTATTTTGAGATTCTGGCTCCTGGTCAGAGTTTCCAAGTATAAGAGGAGCAAAGTCTCGGGTGCTTCACTGCATCACTACTTAGAAACCAGCACCATCTACTGTGTTGTAGAGCAGTGAAGTATAGAGCGAGTCTTTGTGGTTACACTTTGTCTTTAAATTGTATCATATGGTCTCTTTACAAGCAACATAAAAATAGGAAATTTTGTCTTGTCTTGTTTTCCCAGGGTCTGACAGAAGTTGAGCTTCTTTGGTGCTGGCTGGAGCCGTTTGCCCGCAGAGGTATTATTTCCTTACGTACAAGGTTGCTGCAGTCTGCCAGAAGAGGGACACAAAAGCTTGAAGGGCTCATGGATGACTTTACCAAACGCTTCCTCTAAACCAGGGCTTGCTGAATTTCTTTAGCATTCAGTTAGGATCTTGTTATTGGGGTCAGTGACAGAGTTTATAAATTTACTCATTGCAGTTTTTTGCTGATAGACATTCAAAAGGACTTTCTAAGTTTTACATATTTGTTGTTTTTAACATCCTGCTGCAGGAATGTTTTAAAATCGCTTATGTTCAGTCATTTTTCTGTTGACTTGCATATGCACTCACCTGAAATATTCTCTTTAACTGGCAATGGTAGTCTTGGACCTAAGTTTTGTTAATCTTGTACAAGCACAGTATACAGTGATCTGGTGGGTGTTATATGTCTTGCCAGAATGCTTTAGTATCTGAAACGGTAGAAAATGGTGAGCACAAGTGTAGGCCTCTAAGGTGGGTTTTTTGACTCTCTTCTTTTTTTCCTCTTGGACTCTTGATGTTCTTTACATTGTTTTAAGTGAAATTCTAAGAAAACAGAAAAAAAAAATTTCCTAACAGACTTAACTTTATATGGCAAGATGTCTGCTGGTCAAATGTACCTATCAGATATGCTTTATAATCACTAATGAATATTTGACTCCTTATAAACTTCTAAAAGCCTTTATTTAGGTGTTGCTTTACTAAAGTTCAGTGATCTACTGGCTTAAATGCTTAAGGGTGTTTTGACATGTAAGCAGAAATTATTTTGTAGTCCAGCAGTCCTTCCTGAATTACCGATTCTGAGTACATTGGTGATAGAATTGTGTGCAGTTCATCACAAACCAGCCTAGCAGTAAAATTGTTTCAACTGTAATATCTTAGAATCAAAAACTTCTGCCAAGGAAATAAATAATTTGTGGAAACTTCCACTTTCAGTGTCTACATGTATCTGGGGAAACTCCCTTTGCAGCTGTCTGCAGGAATAGGACTTTGGCAATCATGGTTGTACTTCTGCTCAGTTACATTATTTTTTAATTATGGTCTAGTTTAATTTGTTCTACAAGCACTGATGAAAGATACCAGTTAATCATATCCATAGCTCCGTTTACAGTCCTTTTTACAAGGACCTTGCATAGAAGTAACAGTTAAAAAGAACAAAGAACCTGTCCATCTCATTTGAATAGTGAATGAGAATGAAGTTTTGCCTTGGTAATGTGTCTTTGAATTTATTTTAAAGAAACATGATAAGCAGCAAAAAAATGTTATAAGAACTTGTCTTCCATTTTTGGTGTTACTTGTACCAAGAGTTACTGGTATGGTCTGATTGGCATAGACTTGACACCCGGTTAACTCACTGGGTGAATGCTCCTATATGGGCCTTTAGATTCAGTGGAAATCCCTTAACTTTTAACTTGAAAAGCTACTCATAAAATTGCCAGCATAGAAAATTATGCTAGGATAGCTATACTGATTTTAATTCAATCCTTATTTACATCAGTATGAAGTCTTAGGTTATTTTTCAAGGCTAGCTGGATTTAAGAGAAGCTGTTAGATGATAATGTTTTTGTATTGAGAGTTTTCAGAGGGTTCTTCTCTTCCAGCTGCACAGCATAATTTGTTTTTTACAAGCTATACATATACCACAAATACTTTGTGGCTGTACTACTGGTCTACAGATGTTTGAGCAATGTATGACATTAACTATATCCCAAAATCAAAGTCTGTATATAATCTTCTAGAACTTGTGCCAAGCTGTTTGGTGAAAGAACCAAGAAAAGTTACAACTTTGTTTTAAAATTGATGTGCTCTTTCTCTGAAGTATGGCTTATTTATTGCAGACCAGTGCTGGCTGGCTTTTTTGAAGTTACAAGACAGGAATATGTCCCTAGATGTTCAGAGCTTAAGAGAAACTCAGAAGCTTTTTGAGCTGAAGTGTTTCTCAGTTTTAATTGAGTATATATTATCAAGGCTTCAGCTACTTTTAAAAATATATGTAAGTAAATAAGTAAAAATATTATTAAAGCTTCTTCAGGTCTTCCTAAGTAAACTGAATAAAGGGAATGATAGTCAAAGTTTAGAGAACAGGAGTTCTTTTGGCAAGTTCTGGCCTCATTTCTCCCATTTACTGTGGGGTTTTTTGAGTTTTGTTTTGTTTGTTTGTTTTGTTTGTGGGTTTTGGGTTTTTTTAATTATTATTCTGCAGGTCACCCAGCAGAATTAATTCTGATGCATGGTTATTCATGTTTTCACAGGAGTGGCTTACCTAGCAGATGAAGGATTCAGGTCAGTAATTTGCACTTGCCCTTTTACAGTCTGCAGTTATGGAGTATACAGTTGACAGATATATTGTCTCTCAATATAGTGGATGTGTTTTTACTGTTATCTAGAAACCTGGGACTAAACTAGTTTGGTAGAATTAATAAAATAATAAAACTTATAATAATCTACTGCTGATTCAAGTTCATTAAAGTCAGTAAAACTTTAACAGAATGTGGCCTTCTTTAGTGCCTTGCTATACTGTAGGCTTTTATGGAAACATATAATGTATGAACTCTTAACCATTATTCTGAGTGGAACTTGACTACGGAGCTGACTGCTTGCTGCAGCTGAAGGAAGGTGGGGTTTATGCTATTTTAATTCTTTCTGATGCTTTGTGATTTTTTTTCCCCCCCTGTTGCTGTGCTCTTCTCACGCTGCTTGTATTTACAGTCCATTCTTGCAGTTTCCTGTAAATTGGTCAGCAAGAGGAAGCTCTCTTGTGGCAGAGGCAGCTCAGCCTGTCAGCTAGGCTAGTGAATTATACTGGCAAGCACAGCAGAGTGCTAGATGTATATTTTATTGCTCTTGCTTTCCATTAACTAAAGAGAAGTAGGATTGCTTTTGCCTAGGAGCAAGAGCAGAGTGGCAGAGATGGTTGGCTGATTTCCTTAGTCAGTGGCCCTGCTGGAATGAAATCCGAATGTTGGTTTCTGATGCTTTGGTTCTCCCTGTTAAGGCTCTCTGAGTGAAATCTTATAATGTTAAAGAAATTAAGTAACTCCTTTTGAGTGAAACTCTCCCTAGGCTAGCTTAGTGCAAGGCTGCTTCTCACCACTGGTTTTGTGGGGACGAATGAAGGTTAGTGGTCTGAAAACTATATACTAGAGTTCTTGGCAAAACTGAGTTTTATGTTGTGAAGAAAGAAAAATTTAATACTCTCTCACTTCCCTGATAGACATGTTAATCAAATCCATAAGGATTTAATGTCTCTTCAGACTCTTTATTTGTAATTTTGAAACGCAACCCTTCTGATTAATGTTTGGTCTAGAAAGTTAAGCTGAATTTACAGTCTTCCAAAAATGTGAAACATCTAATTTTTTTTTTTTTTGGTTCCTCAGTGGAACATCAGTTTGTGCGTGTGTGAAATGGCTTCTGTTCTAACTCTGTGACCATCTTGACAGTGTTGGAAATCACCAGAAAAATCAAAAGGGGATCTTGGAACTTGAAATGAAAAATTCTATGTTTCTGAGTCCTTAAGTGAAGAATGGGAGAGGACAGCATCAGAAAGGTTTGAGTGGAAAAGCACTACTTCAGGAACATGTGTTGGATAAATGAGATGTAATTAAAATGAGACTGCTGAGGCCAAAGAGCATGGTACTATAGTTGCAGAGTTTGGAGGGGAAAACCAATACTTAGGTGTGTCAGACCAGAAAAGGGAAAGAGGAACTGATTTTTAACTTTTTTTTTTCCAGTGTTACGTGTACTCAATGCTGTAATTTGGATTGTAGCTTTTTTTACTGAGGTAGAGATAAAGGTTGCAAAGATGGTAAGGGAAGTTTAGAAGAGCATGCTTAGATAGCAGAGAACTGGGGGAGGAAAGATTGCTTTAAAACATTGTCTTAATGCTTAAAGTAAAAAATGGTACCTGATAATGTAGCAGATAGAGCAAGTGAATTTAATTCACAAACTGATGAGATATAGTCCTCTGTACACTTTTCTGTGTGAAAAATCTGTTAATTAAGCCACTGGGAAACTGGGTATTCAGTCTTATTAAATAGCATTGGGATTTTGTGTTGCTATGATGAGCCTTTTAGGTAACAACAGGTGAGTGATATTTATGGTTTGGTTCCCCTTCCTAAATGGCCTGGTTGTGGATGGAGTGCAAATGGGTGCCCTACGGTGAAGACTGAGAATTGCTTTTTTAGCCTATACAGCTACAGCCAGTATCTGAAATGTTATTTTCTTCTGTGATTTGGCTGTTGGGTACTTTACAAAAAGAAAAGACGTTATATAGAAACTTCTTCCTTCTATTTTGGAGTACAGATTCGTGTTCGTTTCCCCAAAAATATGTGAAGTAAGCTTTACTTGGCATACCAATGTATGCAGGCTTTGTCCGTAATTCTGAAGCTTGCTAGTTGTTTTTGTCTTATTGGGACTTTCTGGCCTAGGATGTTGGTTAATTCCAGACAAAGTCAGTGAAACACTTGAATCTTTTTAGAAGTTTCAGAAGTGTAAAAGAATGGCATCTATTTGTTGTCAGTTGGTGATTCTTGTCCTGTAGAATTGTTGCCCTTGCGTTGTGAGCCTCTTGAATTTGGATTTTACTGTCTTTTCTGGTTTGCACAGTGTCAAACGTACAGGCCAGACTTGCTCTAAAGCGTGTGTATGCTGCATAATCTTTCAAAATGGTTATTTTTAATCTCTTGGGTTCAAGAGGGAACGACAAGCTCCAACTGTAGGGAAGAAAAGAGAGATTAAATCCTTACCACAGTTCTGTGGTGCAGTGCCAGTACCTGAAGCACAGGCAGTGTTTCTGGGCAGTGCCTCTGCCGGCGTGAGAGCCCGCGTGTGCTGTAAGACAAAAGCACTGCTTCTGTTCTCCCAAGGGAAAGCCGTTGGTTGGAAGGTGAGTAGGAAGCAAGCGAGCGCTGGAAAATCCCCTCTGCTTTCTGGCTCGCCATCTGGCAGAGGTTTGAGGTATGCAGGGTTTAATTTACAACCTCTCTGGGAAGTTGGGAAATCTGACAAAGATAGTGCTGCCCAGTAACGCTGGGGGAAACAGGAAGTAGCAAAGGAAGCAAGTCACTGCCGAGGCGTCCCTTTTGGCCCCCGCGCACTGCCGAGCCACAAGCAGTTGGGGAAGGGTTTCTTTTCCTTTTGCCTGTTGAGCGTACAGCAGCTGTTGAAGTCACTTGCAACCTTATAAGACACAAAACGAGGAGAAGTGCAGAGATGTTCCTGTCATGCCTGAAAGGGGTCATAAGTTATTAATGGCTTTGTCATCGCAAAGGAAACAATCATTCGGTGAAACTGTCAGCAAAAAAAACATGTGTCGGTCAGGCACCATCGCCAGGTTAGTGCATGTTTGTGGCTTGTATTTCTGTCATCTGTTCTCTTTTAGGTAGAGAGTAGACTAAAACTAAGAGTAGAATATTCTATCTGGGGTAAAATGCTTTTAACTCGTGCAGAAAACTTAAGGGTAAAGAATTGAAGGGGGAAGAGATGAGGCAAATGTTGGTTTAAAATGTTTGCCAGAAAAGAAAAGCAAGTTCAAGCAAGTTACACTGTTGTAAGTTTACTCAGTTCATCTCAGCTAGGCTTAGTTCTCTCTTCCCTTTGTCCTGTAAGATTTATTTGACTTCAGAGTGTACTGTGCCCTTAATCCTTCTGAGAGACTATTGTGAAAGAGGCTGTTAGAAGTATTAAGAAATGGAATGTGTAACCAAAAAAAGTAGGAGAGATATGGAAGAGTATTTCAGAAATACTGGGGAACGGTTAATAAATAGAAAAGAAACACACAAATGTTGCAGAAAGCAGTTTTAAGAACAGATGGTAAATGTTTGGGTGATTGAATCTGAGAACTAGTTTTTGTTCAGAATTACTGAGAGCACATGGGGAAAGCTTTTATTTTACAGATTTTCTGTATGTAATGCTGCCTCATTTTTGGTTAAGCCTTTCATAGAGACTGAAACTTCAGTCTCCCTCTGCATTAGATGAGGAGTGCATTAATTTCTGTAAGTTACATTTTGTCTATGTGATGTTATATGTAAGTTTATTTATTCAGAAGGAAACTGACATCTTGCTTTGCTAGGTTTTACTTTCAAAAGAGAATCTAAGGACTAGAAGTTATGAGATACTATGGAGTTTGAAAAGTTCTCGGACATAATTGGCATAGAGATTCTTGTTATAAATTCAGTTCAGGTTTGATTTTTATACTGCAATTTTGGAGGCTGTTTTTTCTTTGTTTTCAGCATGACTAAACTGGGCTCCAGGACAGACCATAAATATTATTATAACAAATAAGACCTTTTAATACAACTTTTGGCAACTGTAGTTTCAGAGATGAGGGTAGTGTACTTTTTATGCCTGTATACTGCGAGATACAGAGACGATCACATCTGCCATTTGTTCTGCTGAAGTTAAGCAAGAACTGAGAACTCATGGCTCTTCCAGGATGCAATCCTTAGCTGAATCAGCTTTTATTTGCTTTAATTGGGCTGACACCAGTAGCATTTAAGGCCAAAAGGGGTGTTCTTCTGTAATGTAATCCAGATTTTTAATGTGGCAGAATTTTATTTTTATTTCTCTAAGAACTTTTAGCCTGTAAAGTTACACCCAAGCCTCCAATAGCCTCCAAACTAGCTATGTTGTATATATGCTGACTGAGGGTATCTGTTAAAATTACTTCACAGATGTGTACATTTGCATACTACACAATAAGAGAAGTCTACTCTCCCTTTGGAGTTTGAGCTTGGTGGCACTATTGTTATGATTCAGAAGAAACTTCTGCGCCAGACTGGTGTTATCTAGGTTATCTAGATGAAGTGTGCAATTTCACATTTTTTCATGCTGTTGTGACTCTCATGGTACTTTAAAATAAAAACCAGCTCATGTGATGGTGTTTGAGAAAGTAATAGACTTGGACTGACTGTGCTGACACATTAACAATACACTGCACGTTGGTTTGGTTTTTGGTCTGGCAGACCAGTTTGTGTTTATGAAGTAATTACAGTAGTAGTTGTACAAGTTCAGTACCATGCTCGAGAGTTCTGTCTTTGCAGAAGCACTGTTGAATGATGAAGCAAATACTATAATCTGCTGTTCCACCATTTCTCCTGCTACACTCTGAGGCCCATCATCTTCCTCACAGGCATAGAATTGTCATGGGGATCATCTGAGAATCAAAGTGATGCATGGCTTTTCACTGTCAGCTGCCATCCTCTTCTGTTCAGAGGGTTCAGTTCAGTGCTGTGTCAGTGGAGGAGGAGGTTGATTCAATAGCCACATATAACGGGTTTTAGGGCTTGATGGAAAACAAACTGGAAATATACATCTAGTCCCTTAGTGAGCAGGAAAAAGTATAAAGTGTGTGGCTATTACTGGAAGCTTGCACAAAACACTGCATGAGGAATGTCATCTTTGCTCTATAGCAGAGGAGCAGCATCAGAAAGAGAGCATGGCTTGGCCCTGATTGCATTTAGTGGGCCTGTTCTCTTAACTTCATTGTCAGCTCCATGGAAGAGCCTCTGCCTATGCAGCTGGGGTGCAAATGTGTAGTGGGGTCTTTGGCTTGTAGCACGAGAATGTTAACTGCATAAGAAGCAACTTGGAAATGTGTTTCTATTCTTAATGATCACGGGACCTAACAGACTCCACAGTGACTTCAGTGCTTGGTAGCAATCTGTTCTTCATGTAATGGATTAAAAAAATTCCATTGGGGTGGAAAGAACCATTTCAGTGAGCTAAAGGCAACCTTATTGTAGATGCTAAGACCAGAAAAGTCTTTAGGAGCACCCATTTTTCCTTCCTCCTACTCCTACAATAAAGATCCTGCAGTTCCATTGTTTTGACAGCTTTCTCTCAGCAGCTTGATGCAGAATAGCATCTAGTGTCCTTCCAGAGTTGTTTTGTACTGTAAAGAAAGAAGAAAAATCTGCCTGAGACAAGATGCAAAGTACTGAAACGGATTTTAGAAGCCTAACTCAAACATTTCAATTCAGAATACCAAAGTCCTCCCTATGTCTGCAAATGAAAGTGCTTGAGGAGCCTACATATGTGATGGGGAGTGCTATAAGCCACAGTGAGATCCAGAAAATAGGTATAGCAGCCTCTGAATCTGTTGAAAAGCCCAGTATGTTAGGTGAGCTCTTTAGCTCATAGAATGTGTACTTGGTCACGTGGAGCTCAGCCACATCTCCTTTTATTCACTTAGCTGGGCTGAGGAAGTTCTGAGGTTTGGTCTCTATTCTCAGGACTGTTTTACAGTGAGTAGTCAGAGTAAGAAATGATCATGAATAGAGGAAGCAGAACCTGATACTCTGCTGTCCTTTCCCCTCAGTTAAGTCATCACAGTGTAGAACTGGATTTATTTTTTTTTTCCCTGCTTGCTTCTCTGCTTCCATGATTGACTTCTTTTTTTCTCTCTCTGCCTGATATTCTGGCTTCTCAGGTGGAGGAGAAAGTGCCCCATCCAGGCATGCTTTAGTGAGTAGTCTTAACTAGTCTATTCCTGTACAGGAGGCCAACGTGACCTAGTCAAATATTTCTGTGTTCTGTATTTACCTAGGGTGGGTTACCCTTGTCCCCAGTGTTTGTTGTTGGCTTCCTAGAAATCTCAGCTTACTGGTTGTTTTGGATAACCTCTCTGAAACATTTAACTCTGCCTTTTCTGATACATTTTCAACCTAAGTACATAGCACTGGCACAGTTTCACGCCAAAGGCTAGGTGCTTAAGGCCTTTCTTGTTGTTTTCTTTGTAGTAAAAGCACACAGGATTTGAAGACCTGGGTTGAACTTGAAACTGCTGGGTGTCATTGAGACTAGTGTTAGAGTTAGCTCAAGAAAACTTGACATAAGAGAATACTTGTCTGAATAAAAAGGTTCAATTTTTACTTATTTTTTTTTTTCTGAATGTTGTGGCTAGAAATGGACTGAAATAACTTAATCATAAATTGTTTTCTAATGGTTTAATGTTGATATGCCTCTTAAAAGAAAAATTTAGCCCAGGACTTGCCTGTGTGTTCTCATTGCAAGGAAATCACTCTTAGCAGTACTGCAGTGTGGTTTGGTGTCAGCAGCCAGATAATTAATGCTCTCCATTTCCCTTGCTTTGACTTTTCTACAAGATCTGGAGAAATAAGAAGAAGGATTGTTTTGGGAGCGAAGCCTTAACTTCTGTTACTATTTTTTATTCTTAAAAGCTTAAAATATCTCTGTGTAGCCCCTTCGTGAACCTGTTAACACATTACTGTTGCTAGAAGCTTCATTGTGGGGGAGAAGGAGGAAGGAGCAACTCAGCTGGGAAATACCTCACTCATAAGAACAGAGAGGAAAGAGCAGAAGGAAGGATACAGCTGAATACAACAGAAGTAATTTACCTTTTGGTGAGCAGGAAGGTCAGGTCCTGGAGGAAAGCTGGGAGGCTGTGGTGCCTCGCAGTGTCTGCTGCGAGGACCCTTCTAGGGCCTTGGATCCTACCTATCTTCTCTGCTTTTGCCTGTTTTATAAAACACTGAGGACTAAAACCTAATTTTTATGATTAAGTCTTCTGGGCTGCCTAGAGAATTTAATTGAGTTTCCTGGTAGAAATTGCTAGTAATTTCCACCCTTCCCCACACGTGCATCATCAGCAAAGCGCACGCGGTTCGATCTAAACCCGAAGCTGATCCACTGAAAGATCAGTTGACTTGCATTTCTGTTTTTCCTAACACACATACAGTGGATGTGTACTCTCCTGTTGCAGTTCATCCCTCAACAAAACTGTGTCACTCGCTTATTCTTTTCAGTGTGGGTACTTGGAGTTGGGACCAGTGCTCGGGTAGGTGTGTGGTGCTGTAGGCTCTTGGATTCCTGTACTGAGCTACGCTGTTGCCTTCCATTCCTGTCCCTTTTGGGGAAAGGAGAAGCAAACAGGATCCATTAGATTTCAGTCCTCCACTGAAAGCTTTTCAGTTCTAAACCATCATTCCTTTATCAGAAATTAATTAACTGGAACTTCATTAGTTTGCCTTTTACCAGCAAAGGTCTCTAGCCCTACACCTGAGGATAACAGACCGTTGTTATGTCTGCGTCAAACTTCCCATTCAGTTCATACGTGATTTCTTTTCTTTATTATGCAGTAGGATTTTTAGCCTAGTTCTGTTACCAGTTGAAGAAACAAAGGCCTCATAGTGATATATCAGACAGAAAACTACTACTAAAACTAACTTTCCTGGTAACCTGTTTAAAATAATAGAAGAGTGGTAGGTGAAAAGGTGCTTGGTGGAACATGGCATTAATAATTGATATTTAGATAAATTGCCAGTCTGCAGCAATCTGAGGTAAACTTCACTTGCACAGGGTGCTGTCACATATGGCATCCAGTGTGACCTTACACACTAATGTTCTCCTGCAGAATATAACACGTAAATATCGGGAGTAAGGAGTACTGGACACTGCAGTTACTGTAGTATGACTCTTGATTCCCTCACGATACAGAAAATGACATTGTACATACATGTGTGGCATAGAGCTTTGGAGAAGAAACTGATTTTTCTTTCTAGTGACCTGCCTGATTAAGTCTCTCAGTGTTATCTGAGGCATTTTTAAAATATAAATACTTAAATAACATTTACCAAGCACTCTTCCATTGTTTCAGCAATTGCCAATCACTTTTGAGAGGTGTATAAAAATAAATCGGGACTTTTTGCACCATGTGTTTTTATACATTACAAACTTCCTGGAATCTATGAACACCCGTCTGTGCTACATACTTGGCTGCTGAACTACATTAGTTGTATAGAAGACTCGTTTAAGGAAACAAGCTTTGTTTCTCGGTACACATTTCTTAGAGTAAGATCTAAGTTTTAAATTGTTTTTAATTATACTGCATTGCAGAACGATGGCCTTGCAGGAGCCGGTCTGGCCAGTCCCGATGAAGGCAATCGGAGCACAAAACCTTTTGACAATGCCTGGAGGAGTGACCAAATCAGGGTATCTTCATAAAAAAGGAGGCACTCAGCTGCAGATCTTGAAGTGTAAGTTGAATGAGATATTAACTATATGAAATGTTTTTAGTGCTTGCTTTTGGGGTCATTCAGATATTTCGTGTTAGCAGACTATTTAATTAAGCTTTTCTTCCACTTGCTTTGTCTGTAATGGATTACAGTTTTACTGGAATATGTGTATGAAACACACATATTGAAAGAATTTCCTTTAATTCTTTTGTAACTGTAAATTTTAGATGATAAATGTTTTGGTCGATTTTCTTTTACTTGGTTAAATCTCTTGTCTGGTCCTTCCCGAGTAAGATTTTCAACACAGAAGCAGATTCCTGCGATATGTATCAACATCAAATATTCTTTTCTAAAACAAATTAGTACTCAGCTTTCTTTCCGGTTAGTTATTCTGTGCTGGAAAAACATCCACATCTCCTGCTGCTGTTGTGAAATGGCAATTTTCTCACTGGCAGCATTAGGATTTACTTAAAACCAGTAATTGCTTCTGGAATCAGCATCTATTTACATGGCAAAAACTTAAGGTTTTGGGTTTATTTATATGCTATTAATTTGCTATCCCTGTTTATAACTAAACTATACTTACATAGCTAAGGACAAAGAGTGCCAGCTTTGATAAAGGAAGGAATGTTGGCCCCTTTAAAGGAAGAAAATAAAACATCCTTTTATTGGCAGGTCTGTGTACTTGAGGTGAAAGAAGATAGGGAGAAGATACCGTTGTGGTTTTGGGATGGGCGTAAATATGTATTTGTAGCCTGGGGCTGCCTTTCTCCCATGTTGTTCTAGGTTGCATTCTTACATTAGCTTATTCCTCTAGTAAAGGAGGGCAGGTGGAGGTCAGACCTGCAATGTCTTAGGCTGCTTCTGAAGTTATCAGATCAGTTGCTGCCTCTCAAATAAGGAAAGCAAATACTACCCTTAGTCCTGAAACTCCGTGAATGGACAGCTCTACCATGTGGCTGATCATCAACAAGCTGACACTTAACTAGTTTGTGCTCTTTCATAACGATTAATAAGATTGCTAAAATGTTCAGCAATAATTCTACTCAAGTTAAGAGGTTCTAGTTAATGTACTGCCTTTGGATTTATATTTTGCTCACTCTTTTCCTTTATCTTTTCAGGGCCATTGAGATTTGTGATTATCCATGAGGGATGTATTTACTATTTTAAGAGCAGCACATCCGCATCTCCACAGGGTGCATTTTCTTTGAATGGTTACAACAGGTGAGTGCCAAAGAACTTAATTAACACCCAAGCTCCTTTTACTTAATGCAGGGTGCTATGGTTTTGATTTCCAATAAAGTTAAACACAGCTACATCTGATGTTTGGGTTAAGCACTGATCTCAGATTCCAAGAGATGTATTCCTTTCAAATTGTATATATGATGTTTCCTGTGCTTTGCAAGCGTATAGCCTTCATCTTCTGTAACTTAACCAGTGAAGCTGTTAAAATGCAATGAGCTTATTCTTGTTATTGACTTAATGCAGACTTTGCACATGCAGAGAGATGTGGATTCTTCCAGATAAACAATCTTTGTTCTCTAGTGATTTCAATGATAGCCACAAAAATAGAAAGGAATCAGAAAGGAAAATTTGTGGAGTTACTGATTCACTAACACTAATTAGTGTCAAAACTGAATCAAGTACAGGAGTGAGAAATGAGAGAATGCATGTGCAAAATGTCTGACTCATTTTGCTATGTGTTATAAATGTTAATATTTGCTTTTTAAGTTGAAGACAAAAATACATGGCTTTCAAGTGAACCAGTACTATCAGATCTGACGAAGTACAGTGTATGCACAAGGCCTACAGAAGTCTAACCTACCTTTAGGAAATAGCTGCTGTAATTGATGCTAAGAGAGGACTAACGAGAGAATGTAGAGAAACACCACATTGTTGGTCCTAACCACCACAATTTTATTGTATTAGTAAACATATTTGTTATTCTTGTACTGCATAATGTTCTCAGACTTTTGGAATAAGGAAATATCTTTTATTAGAACATGAGAGCTTTCTAACTGATCACAACAATGGTGTATTTTATGGGAATGCAGTTGTAAACATTGTAGCTAATTAAAAATTCAAGGTTAATTTGTATAAGAAATCTATACTGTAACTTGATCATTACACTAGCTTCTGTAATGTGAAAAATAACATGGAATTTGTGAATGCTAGGGACTGTCATTGCTTTTTATACATCTGTAGAGACCTTGGTTGGAATTGGGACCTGTTCTTGGTTAGTGTTATGCACAGACATAAGCATTATTGAAAAAGAATTTGAAATTAAATGATTTGTTATGCTGGGTAGTTGCATAAGACTGTGAAATGAAGTCAGTCTGAGGCTTCCCTGGACTTTTATTTTGGAGTTTTCATTCAATAGCCTTTATGTGTTAAGTGGACAGGAGGTGAGAAAGTGCTGAGCTCACTAGTGACTCAGAAGGTATAGTGATGCCTATTGCTAGTATTCCTTCCAGCTGTACCGTGGATATTTCACACATTAACATCCTTATTAGCCTTACATTAGTGAAATAACTTACAGTTCCTTTGTGGCTTTGTTTTGGACTGGGCAGATGCAGACAACTACAACCTCCTGCTTAAAAGTAGGATTGGGGTTCTAAAAAAGATGCAGTCTCTAATTCTGAAATAATTTTAGTTGACATTGTTCTTAATGGCAGCTTCAGGGCGTTGATTATCTATAATTTTTTTTGAGAGCAATGTTATCTTGATTAGGTACCTAACCAAAAGTCAAATGGGTCTGAGAATCTTTTTTTGCTACATTTACAAATCGCCTTCCCTAATTAATATTTATATGAGGAAATTGGTGAGTTAAAAAAGTTTAGGAACAAGAAAGCAAGCCCCACTAATGATTGTAAAAACTTTATTCAGATTTCTCTATGGTGTGTGCTGAATAAATCTTGGAAATGTTACTTTTAGATCACTCACAGTCTTAGGATTTTAGTGTCCTTATTTGTTCTAAAGCCTTATGGGAACATTTACAACCAAATTTGTGTGTCTGAGAGGAATTTCCTCATTTGAGACTCCTCTGGGCAGCAAATAAAGAGAAACAAACATTATCTAATGCACTTTGTGAAAGAGGTTGAGTTATGCTTGTTTTAAAATAATAAAAAGTGCAAGAATGTTTATAAGGAAAAGTGGAAAAATTAAGTTAACTTTTAGTCAGTTCTCCTTTATTATAATGGAAAACCTGTGTTTTGATTTCTCCTCTATGCCTTTTCGAAATAAGGATCACAGGCACCCTAAACACTTTTTACCATGGTGTGAAGCTTGTGAATGAATGTAATTCATTAAAATTATTGAAGAGGTAAAAACATCCGTTTATAAGTCTGACTGGTGGTTGGTTTCTCTGTCAGCGCTCTGGCATTGTGCTTTCTACCACTTTAGGGGAGGAGTACTACAAATGCACATATGGGGATCTTGGTGGTGTTTTCCTGGGTTTGGGGATTATTTTTGGTAAGGCAAAAGTGGCCAGTAAAACTGTTATCAGAGCTTTGACTTGCACAGCAGAATTAACTTTATAGATTAAGGTTTTTATGTATTGATTGTTCTGTTTCTCAGGGTTATGCGGGCAGCTGAGGAAACAACATCAAGCAATGTGTTTCCTTTCAAGTTAGTTCATATTAGCAAGAAGCACAGGACGTGGTTTTTTTCAGCCTCTTCTGAAGATGAAAGAAAGGTAACTTTCTTCTTCTTTTGCAATATTATTTTCCTTGAAGCAGAAAGCCAATCTTGGACTTCCCTAAAATGGTAATGAACTGGACACAGAGCTGGCACTGAAATTTGTATAACTAGTTATTTGGGTTCCTCTGAAAATCATGTCTGAAACTTTAACTATTAGGTTAGTGTTAGTTCAAGTTGTAATTTAGGGAATGGGTGGAAGTGACATACTAGATGGCATAGTTTTCTCCATATTGTTCATTTTATTTCTAGACAAGGATCAAATATTTAATGTTAAACCTTTAGTAAAGTATGAAAACTGTTCCGTGAAATCTCTTGCCCGTAAACGTACTATGAAGGCGCAACAGGCTTTAGAAGTAACAGCTTGAAATTGGCAAACTGAAAGTTTAATATTTGAATACCTTTTTATAGCTTTTTAGATAGTCAAATCGTTTTGACTGATAAGTCCTCTCAATATAAAGTCATGGATAAATACTATAAAATGTAAGTTCCTTGCACAGTTACTCTGTTCTTACAGCAGACAGATACTGTCCATCTTTGTTTAATGATTTAAAGATGGATGTGTTGAATGTTGTGTTATTATTCTTATTTAGAATTGGATGCTGTCCTTGAGGAGGGAAATCGATCACTACCATGAGAAGAAAGAAACAATAACAGAATTCAGGTATTGACCCTTAATCTCTATTTGCTTTTTATTCCTTTTGCACTAGCTCTTGACAGTGGTGTTTTAGGCTCTTTGCACCCACAAGTAATTTACTGTTAAATAAAAACAGATGCAGTAAGGTCCAAGAATGAAAGGCCTTCCTAAAATATAGTCTTAAGAATACTAAGACAAATCTTTTTATGAAGACAACTTTAAATGTCAGCTTTGTGTAAAACAAATAGAAATTTTAATATGACAGCAGCAACATATCTGTCTGTTAATTGGGAAATAGGAATAGATTGTTTCTGCTTCTCCAGCATTCCTTTCCAGTGCTGCAGTCCTGCCAACAGGTGTGTTTATTGTCCCAAGACCCATAGCACAGTGATGCAGAAGGTACTCTGTCTTTTCTTTTGCAGTGACTCTGGTTCTGATGCAGACAGTTTCTATGGCTCAGTAGAACGTCCCATTGATATCAAGTATTCTCATCATTCAGCAGATAATGAAGGTGACAAATTCAGACACTGATAAATAAGATTTATATATTTGCTTATTTATTTCTTCTGAATTCTGCAGGAATTATTCCCATAGTTTAAGCAAAGTGCAAATCCTATTTGTGACTATGAACATTTTTTTTACAAGGTGTGTAGTTGCTGTAATTTTAAATCAGAAGCAGATAATCTGTGGCATAAACCATTAGTAAAAATAAATGGTAACTAAAGAAATTCAGATCTTTCAAGGACATGTCTGAGACCCCAATAATACTGTTTAAAATGTTTATTAAGACTGCATGTTGGAGAGTTTGTAGGTCTAGCAAAAAGATAAAACTTTTGAGTATGTCCATAGGTTATAGTGTTGAAATACAAAGTGGTCTTTATTATGATAATTGAATATTACTGATGGTAATGTAATACAATAATAGGATATTAGTGACTTAAAAGTATGTTCTGAAAACATGCAGAGATGATGCAGTAGAACATCATGGAGCTAGTTATCTCCTATCTAGGCTGTGAAACGAATTCACCTGTCCTGCAAAACAATCAGAATCGCCACACTGGGCTGTTCTTGCATCTGTGTTGCAGTCTGTTTAGTGTGAAACAGAACTGATCATCCCCCCAGGTCAGGAAGATCTTACATTAGGCTTAGGGTGGGCCTATGTGAAATGCATAGGATAACGTTCTTCAATGACTTTCAAACTGAGCAACTGCTTAAAGTGAGGCTCTGAAAATCTCATTCTTAGCATAGCCTTTTTTAGTCAAAGTTTGATACCTGTTCATTGCTGTGGTTGTTTCACAGTAAACAGCTTGGGCTGTGTGTTTATTTTTTAATTAGAAGTGAGGACATTACAGCAAGCCTGTCAGACAGGCATTCACTGCATATTTCAGCAACTGACTTTTCCCATCTGCCCTTTCAGATTTTTAAGGGCTAGGTTGATTGGAGCAAGTACTCTCATTTCCTGAAAGGAAATTCCTGACTATTTTTCCTGACTAGGATAAAAAAAACAGGAGTGAGTCTTTTTAGGAAATCCGGTTCAATTGCTACAAAGCAGAGAAAAACAGACTCATCGGCATTTCTTGTAGGATTGTAGTTTAGTACTTCGGTGTTTAGGGGAGGGAAGGGTTGTATGCAATAAGAATTATGATAAGAGGCATAACAGGAGTTTAAATTAGGAAGAGCTAACTGATTTTTATCAGATACTCTTACCTTTTTTTTGATGTGCAGCACAGTTCATCTGCCACTGTCGTAAGAGATGGCTTTCTTAATTGACATCAAAATTTAAGAAAAAACCTATTCTAAATAGCAGAGAGGTGGAACAATATTTTTCTTCACCTCTTTAAAAAAATATAACTGTAAAATTTTTGTTTATTAAAAAGCAGTAAGTACTCAATACCCTTTCTTGGTTCTGCGGGTACTTATCAGAGTCTGACACATTGATTTTTTTGTTTGTTTGTTTTTGTCTGCAGATTATGACCAGGAGGAAGAGGAGGAGTCTTACTTGCAGCCAGATACTTCTGACATTGTGAAAGATGGTATGGATGAAAGATTTCTTTCATTCCTTTCACAAAAGTCCCCATGAAAGGTCCGCAGTGAAGGCAGTATTCGTGTAGAATGTCAGATCATTATTTTGGCTTGGTTGTATCTCTGAGCATTGCAGGTGGTAAAGTAACTGAAGTAATGCACAGGTACCTAATCTTGAGTGGTAAATAGACTCAAAAGCTCCTAGTAACAGCAGTAACAATTTACAGGAAGTGTTACATGCCTTTAAGGGCATGTTTCCCTGCAGGTTTCCTGCCCTGGAAGGACCTGTATCGGGTCATCAGTCCGGAGGAGGGGTGATGCTTTTAATGTAGTCTGTCTTTATTTTTAGCAAAGGGAAAACTTTGCAAAGTCATCATAAGCCAGGCCTGAATGAAAATTGCAGGAGTTTCCTACACATAACATTCAGAATTGTGCTGAAAGTTAAATGCATTTAGGGTACTGTCAGATCAGATGCCAATGAAATATCTTAAATCACATAGAAAGTAGATTTGAAAAGTCTAATTGCTTGACATACTGTATTTCCCCTCAGTGTGTCATGTTTTTTGGATGTTTTCTTTCTGTAGATATGGTCCTGCCCCCGGCCTACCCACCTCCACCAGTTCCTCATGTCAGAAAAGCTGCCTACTCAGAATCAAGAGCAAATTCCTTTGCTGGCAAATCCACTGTGCCAGTACCCCCACCGCCTCCTAAGAGGAGCTTACCTGATATCAAACTAGAGGATCACTTAAACGTGAGAGAACCCCAGCTACAGTGCCGACCTGAACCTAATCTGAAGCCTCAATCCTCAAGCCGGAGGCTAAGTGAACAGCTGCCCCCTGTACCCCCTCTACCTCCTTTCAAGAAGCCTGTGTGTGTCAAAGAATCTTGCTCGTTGCCCCCAGAGCCTCTGCCTCTAGCTCAAGTTCTTGCTACTCCAGAAGGATGTGAGAAGCTAAAAACCTTAAACCTTTCACCACGAACTCCTCCTCCACTACCAGGCAGCAAGCCCAAACTGTCACCATTTACTGACAAACCAGTAGAGCCCAGAGTGCCAAGAGAACATGGTAAACCTGGACTGTTTGTGCCACCAGTGCTCCCAAAGCCACCTGTGCCAAGCCACCAGCCCCCTGGAATCAAGCCTAGACCAGAGAAGTCTTCCTGTCCCCAGTTACAGTAAGTATGAAAACACGATGGACTTTACACTTTTCCACTGTGTATTAGTTAACTCGTTGACAGACACATTTCTCAGATTCACATCGACATCTTTCTCTTCCTCACAGTGTTGTGCTTTTCTTGCCTCTGTTGTTTGAAAATTTTGCAATGAGTTCAGCTTCTGAAATAGCTCAGAAAGAAATAGTAGATAAAATAAACTTTTTTAAAAATGACACCAGAATTTTGTAGTTCATTTGCTTTCTGTCTGTCTTAAAGGCTTAAAAGCCTTTGGTCACAGTGAGTAAGAAGCCTTTATGTCAGAAAGTCAGTGAACTGGAAAAAACATTTTAGGCTTCTGTGGAGATAGGAAATGTATTTAATTTTATATGAAGATCATCTCTAGTAAGGGATGTGGAACTAGTTATGGTGGTGAGTCAGATGAAATTTTTTCTTCATTAGATCATTTAGCAGCTCTGAAGAACAAGTGATAAACTCTGTAAAGTCAGTACAAGGAAGACACTGATGTACGGGAGTGAGTCCAGCGGAAGGCCACCAAGATGTTTGGGCTGTAGCACGATAGGTGAGAAGTAGATACATTCAACCTTTAGGAAGGCTGAGGGAAGATCACTGCTGTCTACATCTACCTAATGGGTGGGTATGGAGAAGACAGAGCAAGACCTCAGAGGTCTGCAGTGACAGGATGAGAGGCAACAAGCAGAAGTCACAACCTGAGAAATCACAGCTAGATATTAGGAAAAACTTTACACCATGCAGATGATGAAACATCAGAACAGGTTCCTGCAGAGAAGCTGTGGAATCTCCATCCTTGGATATACTCAAAACGTGACTGGACATGGCTTCCTGAGCTACCTGGTTTGGTTGGACCTGCTTTGTACAGGAGCTTGGGCAAACTGGTCTCTAGTGATCCCTTCCAATGCAAATTAATCTGTGATTTGTGGGCTAAACTGAAACTTGCTCTTCAGTTCTTTTATTATCCCTTCAGAGTTTTGTGTGTGTTTGTTTTGTTTTCCTGAGGAGATGTCCTTCAGTTTTTGTTCTGTTTCTGCCAGGAGATCACCACCAGATGGACAGAGTTTTAGAAGCTTCTCATTTGAAAAACCAGCACTACCCTCCAAGCCAAACCAACCTGATGACGATTCTGATGATGACTATGAAAAAGTAAGATCAAGCAGATGATCCATTCTCAAAGAGTAGTTTTGTTACTTATGTATATTTCTGGGAATGTTTTAAATGTGTATTTCAGGGGAAAAAAAAAGCCCAAACTTTCTGAAAACAGTGCTGTGTGGTGGTGGGTTTTTCGGGTTTTTTGTTTTGTTGATTTTTGGGGTTTTTTAAGCTTTAAAGAATGCCTTGATAAATTCTGGATTTTAATATCAGATGTAAAGGAGGAAGAAGCATAAAGTAAAGATTAAATCACCATTAATAATTTCAGATACTGATGGCTGTAACTTATTTGCATAACAAGTTGCTAGCATTTTGAGGTGTCACTGATTTGCAAGGTGATTTATTTTCTTCATATGTTTACAGGTTGGGCTGCCTGCTTCAGTGTTTCTTAATACCTCTGAATCCTTTGAAGTTGAAAGGTAGAATGTGACTTTAAAATAATTGCTTAAAAGTTCTACAAAAACCTGCCTTGAACAGTAGTCCAAAGATCATTTTTGATAGGTACAATTTGTGTTTAAAAACACAATAAAAGTATTTGGTGAAGTTTGGTAATGGCTTCAAACTGGAAGAGGGTAGATTTAGATTAGACATTAGGAAGAAACTCTTTCCTGTGAGGGTGGTGAGACACTGGAACAAGTTGCCCAGAGAAGCTGTGGATGCCCCCTCCCTGGAAGTGTTCAAGGCCAGGTTGGATGAGGCTTTGAGCAACCTGATCTAGTGGAAGGTGTCCCTGCTGATGACAGGGGGGTTGGAACTGGATGATCTTTAAGGTCCCTTCCAACCCAAACCATTCTAGGATTCTATGGCTTAATTTCCTTTAATATGGAAATAACTTTTAGGGGTTAGTTCAGTGCTCATGTGTCAATTGAAAACACATACTACTTGCAAAGTGGTTTTGCTCCATCTGGAGAAGGTTGTTCTGCCGGGTGCTGAATGGGATGGAAAGCCAGACCTGTGCTGCGTTGCTGGTTCAGATGCTAGAACTGTGACATTCTTTCAGCTGAGATGTACTATGAATTATCACAACCAAGACAGAGATTTGGAATAGGAACTTTAAGAATATAGACATTTTACTTAGCTGATACAGAAAATGCTAATATATGTAATTGCTGTATTCTTTTTAGGACGTTTAAAGTTAGTAGCCCACAGGGACAACCGCAGAATGGATTGTACTGTATTAGGAACTCATCTACTAAGCCTGGAAAGGTAACTTGGAATTGCTGAATCTACCCCCAAAAAACCCTTTTGATTTAGAGATACTGTATCTTATATATGATAAAGCACTTAATAATTTAGGTGTGCTCTTTTCTTAAAGTTATAAAATCTGAGACAATCGCTATCGTAACTTTAGGAGTTTTCTTGGTTGGTTGGTTGGGGTTTTTTTAGGCTGTATTGTAACTAATTCCTTAATAATACATTGACTTAGGAGAGTTTATTAGCATAGACTGAATGTATTGCATTTTTCTTCTTTAAGGTATTGGTTGTATGGGATGAATCTGCAGAAAAAGTCAGAAACTACAGAATCTTTGAAAAGGTCAGTCACTGCACTGTGTGTGCATGTGTATATATGTGCATGTATATGTGTATAATGTTTATGTGTGTATATGTATGTGTGTGTAACGTGTGCATGTGTATAGGTGTATATCGGAACTAACAAGTTAAAGTCTAATCTTTTTCATGTTCCTAAACATAAAAATAAGTTGACTTACAAATATCTGGTCTAGGATGAGAGTTTGAGTGCTCAGATCTGGGCTTTCTAGTTGCTGTATTGTGCAAAAGACAAACTAGCTGTAAATGGTCACATCTAAATTTCAGCTTCAGTCAGATCCTAAGGGAAGAAATATTAAATTCCTGAGTTTAATTGTGACTTCTTTGTGTCAGTGACAGTTTGCAAAACAGTAGCTTGTTTGGAAGAATTTCTTGGTTCTGATGATGATGTTTTGGGGATTTTTTTTTTTAAGCACTGAGTTGGAAAAATTCCTGTCAATGATTACATGTGTTTTTGTTCTACAACAGGATTGCAAGTTTTACCTGGATTCAGACATCATGTTTTTGAACATGGGAAGTTTGGTCGAGTACTACAGCACTCACGTCTTACCTAGTCACGACAGCCTGATTCTCCGGTGTCCTTACGGTTACTCTAAGCCCAGGTGACATGACTGGCGTAATTCACTGACGCGTGGGACAAATGGGTTCCCCACTGCCCTTGATTAAATGTGGGCTCCTGCCACTGTTGGACATCCCATGGTTTGCACATGGAAACTGAGTCAGTTTCAACCATTTATTCTCACGTGAATCGTACACAGACTCCATTTAATGAACTCCTGGTAAAACCTTACAATCCAGATCAGTGGATTTTATTGTCTTTTCTTTTAAAAAGATCTGAACAGATTATGCTGTGAAAGCTGTCCATGATACCTACACCTTGTATAAAACTGCTGCTATTACTGATCTCCTTAGAACCTGGAAGATGGACACAAACAAAGAAGTTGAATACAACCAATAAACTTCTGAAAGTATATCACAAGTTCCTTGTGACAGGGAATACTAATAGTCTGACTTGAAGGTATTGCTCCTTAAGTCAGCACTGGTGCTCAACTGAGATTTTTTTGTATTACATGTATAGTTGATGTGTAAATAATGAAGACCTCTATGCAAATAATTTGGTTTACTATAAGTAAATATGATCAGGAAATGTGGCTTTTTTTTTTTTTTTTTTACGCCACCTCATATGTAAATATAATTTCTGATTACAGTGTCTGCAGTAATTAATATCAGGGTACTATCCAGCTGATACGGTTGTGGCATCCCACATATTACTTAATGACATGCACTTTGGAAAGGTGTAGAATAATACTGACTTGGCTTTCGTGGGAGCCCCATTAGGTAGTTCTGAACTGGAAGGGTAGGGTAGGTGCCACTAGTATTTTTAATGGGTATGAGGAAAGAGAAAGGACTACTTAAGATTAAGGGGGAAGGGAGGGAGTCTTTTGGATACTCTAAATTCTGACTAGCGGTTTTCTCTCACATTGTGAGCATCAAAGTTTCTTTGAAACAAAACACAAAAAAACCCTCTGAAACCATGAGTGTGATGCCACTGTCACTCCATAAATCTTTGTGGTGAGTCTCTCAGGATCCGGTTGTCGCCCCATTGCGTTTTGTTCTGTTCTAGGGTTAAACATACTGCCCTGGACTGCTTTTTGTAGTTCAACAAGAATTTTTCCATTATTGAAATCGCTACTCAGTTTGTAGTTGCATGCAAAATAGAATCTGTTTTTAACATACTATCAGTGATAGGCATTAGCAGGGTGCTTGTAGTATTTGTTCCCTAATATTCTGGGGACAAGTATCTTAAAACCAAGGGCTTGATATTTATGACAAAATTACCCTATTCCTAAAACTTAATAAAGAGGAAAAATTTATTTTAATGACCTGTTTAGTAACTTTGTTGATTCAAAAGTACTGTTAAAATGGTCTCATATTTCTAATAATGTTTACAAGACTTGTAATAATAATAATTAAAAAATCCTGTCACTGCTGAAACAGAGATATCTAGTTTCTCTCAGTCTGAGCCTGTATCCATAAACTTCATTTTTTCTGTTACCTTTTCAAAGTTCATACCTGTCAGTTTTAATCTTGTCACAGTTAGATCATCATAACTATAAAAATGTAAACAAACCCATTACAAAATAAGAATTTTCTGTTTATGAAAACAGTAAACCAGGATTTAAACCCTAAAGGATTTTCCTTAACAGAAATGTAATATTAGGACCCTACACAGCGACTGAGGCTCAGCCAACAAAGCATTTAAAAAATATTTTTGGCATGTAGATACAGGTATAGCAGTGCAAGCTCCAGTTTCTTGCAGTATTTACACATATGGTTTACAGAGTAAATTTTTCTATCTGGGAATAATGGACTTCACTGTGTCATGACCATTGTAGCTGTGTGCTGTCTTTGGGACCTTAGATACTTTCTTTTTTTTTTTTTTTGCAACCATATACTCTTTTAAGATTTTTAAACTCTAAAAATACTTATGTAATCCAGTACATGTAAAACATAACACTGTATTACCTGTGTAATACAAGATTTTCAAATATGTAAATATTTGTGTTAATTTCCTTTTTTATATCAATGTATATATTTAAGTGGATAAACTTTTGATGCCAGTTCACCAAATTCTTTGCAGTCGTCTGTAATTTAATGGGTGTGTGTTTTAATGCTTTTGTCTGTAGTTGTGTTAAATAGTGCTTGATTCTTCTGACCATGAAGTTAGGAGAATTAGTTTTCAGCCTCCTTAAGAAGCAACTCTTCATGTTAGCAGCACGATCAGAAATTTGGCAATCTGGTCATCAGACAGTGTGGCTGGGGGTGGGAATTACCCATTTTCCATTTACCTCAATTTCCTGAGTGCAGGGTTGAGGAGTGAAGCAGTCACTTTATCTACGGACACAGAACTCAAGTGCAACCATAATAAAAAGAGCATCTCGGAGGAACAAGAATGTTTGAGCCAGAAAGCCAAGTCTCTCAAGGTGTTCTTCAGGAGTTTGCTTGGGACAGGAGAACCTTCCCATCTCCCAGCACCCAACAGCCCTTCTGCTGTGTAAGTGTAACCAGTGGGTTTACAGCTGTAGGTTAGCACCAGTGCGGTAGGTAGGTACAGCCTTGTAGGTGTACATCTCGGATGTCTCCAGAATTCAAGGTAGGAGGTATAGATGAGGACATCTTGGGTAATCCTCTCATCCCTCCAGAAACAGGCAGAAGGGTTCCACACAAATCTGCAGTCACTTACGCTCTCTTCCAAGTCATCTTGCTCCTACGTGCTACTCTAGTCTGTCTATTAGATGAAGGTGAGTTTCTAGTGTTTGTAGGGCAGAAAGGCCCGGCTGGAACGCATGGCTCCGTCTGTCTCCTTACAACCTGAGTCTCTCTTCCTTCACCACAAATTAGCCTCTTGCACATACAACCGAGTGCAAGCTCCTTAGCTTTAAAATAGTTTGTAGAGAGGTGTAAAAGCAGTATTTGGTATGCAAAAAAAAATGCAGATTGTGAGTTTGGTAATATCCAAGTCAAAATAATTGATACTAGATTGGAAAAAGTCTTGCCTTTTCTAGCCAAACTTCCAAGAAGGTGATATTTGTGAGGGATTGCTTTTCCAGGGGAAAAAATAATAGTGATTTTGAAATTAAAAGTTTCAACGAGGGACTGTCAATAAATAGGTAGCATGTCATAAAAAGTGAACCGATGTCCAGACAGTTTTTCTGTGGTGACTGTGCTCTGTGCCCGCAGCTTGTCGAATATTCCCTAGTTCAGAACGTCAGTTCTTACCAGAATGCAAAGAAGCAGCCAGAGAAGTCACGGCCTCTGGGGCTTTGGAAGGGCTGTTGAGGTTTCTGAAGCTGTAATGGGGATTGATGGGAGTTCGGGGACATCTGCTGGTCAGCCTGCTCCGTGCAGGGTTCCAGGCAACAGGAAAACCGCTGCTCAGTGCCTGCGTGGAAGTCATCTGGGCAGAAATCAGCCCTACTGACTTCAGATAGGAGTTAGAGATTAAAGCTCAACTTCAGGTGGAAACTTGATGGGCCAGGTCTTTGAAACTTAAGATGTCTTTTGGCTCATGTTTCTTGCATAAGTAATGTCATTTAGCAAAATTACTCATCTGAATGTCTTAACCTAGATGACAGCAAAATTAATTGAATTTTATATTGCTGTGTTTAAATTACTCTTAAAATATACTTTGAGGTAGAATTTACATAATGGACCTCTGAGCACAACCTAAACTATCGACATCATGAAGCATGAGAGAGTTGTTCTGAACACGAAATACTCACCCAGCAGCAAGTACATTGCATGATGTTGCCATAGTTTCTATCTTACTAAATAGTCAACTTCTTGAAGTCCAGATTTTTTTTTCCAGCAATGGGAGTGCTTGAGATGACCATGAGTGCAACCTCTGAAACAGGAGAGCTCACAGTTCTTTACTATAAATAGTCAAAGTACCAAAATACTGAATGCTGCTAAAGCTGTCAGAGTAGATGGCGTTTGAGCTCTCTTTAAAACTGGATGAATGGAAATGATTGAGCTCAGTGGCCTTAGGGTTCATGGTCAACATTGCAGCACAGGCAGCCCCAAAAATCTGTTTCTTCAGGACTTCTTACCCTGTATCCTGATCACAGGGTGGTCATTCCTGTCCCTCACCTCTCACTCCTTCCTTGCAGCACCTTAGTTACCGGGGAAGTGAGGACTCCAACCTCGGGTTCATGACATGGTCCTAATGGGCGTGTAATCTTAGAGATCTCAAAGAATCATTCTTAGTGTCACTGTACTTGCACATCATTCTGCCAGAGCTGATCTGCATAGAACTGACAGTGACAATAACTGTTTGCAGGATTACATCTCTGGATATAGAAAACCAGGGAGAAGGATCTCACCCTTTTTGAGTTCCTTTTTCTGCCTTTTGACAACCATTTCACGCAAACTCCCTCTGTGTACAGTTGTCCTGGTTTTTGCTAGGATAGGGTTATTTTTTTTTCTTGGTAGCTAGAAAGCTCTGTGTTTTGGTTTCAGTGGGGATTGTTATGAGAACAATGTTGATAAAGTATAAGGACATGGTGTTTGGGTAGTGCAGAGGACTTGGGGGAAGTGCAGTAATTAGTGAAACCCAGAACTGACAGTTGGATGTGCCAATCAGATATTCCATATCATGTCACGTCATGTTCAGTGTATTAACCGGGGCTGACCAGAAAGGGGGGGATTCTCTCAGGAATCGCTCAGGCTCGCTTTTCCAGGGTTGCAATTTTGGGTTTGGGGCTCCTTTTTGCTCCTCTGGGATCATTATCAGCGGGTGGTGAGCAATTGTACTCTGCATCACTCATATTTATATAGAGTTGTTATTTTAATTTTATTCTACTCTAATTATTAAATTGTTCTTGTCTCAACCTACAAGTCTCCTCACCTTTCCCCCTCCAGTTCTCTCCCCGATTGCCTGGGTGGGGGGGCTGCCAGCCGAGTTAAACTGTCGCCACAGTCTGGCACTGTCGGTTCTTGCACCGGGAGACTGATGTGCACTTAATTCTGACCTTCAAAGCTTTTTGCATGGATGGAGTTTTGCACCCATGCTGCAGGCTGGTGATGTCAAAAAAGAAGGGTCTATTCCATGAAAACTTATTAAAGGGTTTTATCACAGGATGAATAAGGCAAGATGTACCAGGCGTGGCCTCACACACTGCCTGAGGCTTCAGTTGTTATATATTGCATATTGTGCTTTATGATTTAGGCTGTGCTAACTTTCATGCTTATTTATTTTTCCAGGTAAATGCCAGCCACACCCTAACCATGGGAGCACTGCTGAAAATGTGCCTTTTTGAAATTAAATGTGATTTAAAGGAATTCAGAATTTGATATTCTAATATTACAAAGCATCTGCCAAGATTAATTAATTTTATTCTGTATATAATAATAAAAATTAAAATATTAAATACATTAAAACATTTTTCTTATGCTTCTCAGCCCTCCTCATTGCTTTGAACTTGCCCTGGTATCTTTTTTCTTTTTCCTTTTTCTGTTCTGCTCTCCTGGGTCTGTTTTTAAGTTGTACCTCTTCAAAGGTTCTTACTTCTGTTAGTGGCACTTTTCCTTCTCCTACTACTAAGGACGAAGATGTCATTAGAGAGCAGCTAAAAACATAGAATCACGGAATGGTTTGGGTTGGAAGGGACCTTAAAGATCATCCAGTTCCAACCACCCTGCCATCAGCAGGGACAAAAAACAATCTCAGCAGCTCTAGTGACACTGGAATTGGTATAGAAGCAGCTTGCAGAGAACATACAGCTAGGAGGTACATGACTCTTGGTCACAAATGTTGCAATTAAAAGAATCAGCTTTACTTGGAAAAGGATTTTGGGAAAAACAAACGCAAACCTCCACAAAGAGCACTGTAATGTTAAAAGAGAACGTTGGTTGCTAGAGTTCATTTTGGCTAAAGCAGTCATTGCACCTTTGGTTCTGCTCAGTTGAAGCTGACCAGCTTGAACCATGAAGCTACATTTACATTTAATCTCAATCGTGTACAAAGATTTCCCTGTGCCTCCCTCAGCATAAAGTCAACATTTTTTAAACGTAAAGCCAAAGTGGCCTCTCAGTTTAATAGATTGTCTAAAATCTGGCAACATTTTTTTATCAGCCTGTTCCAGCTGCTCTGCCTTTTCCCCACCTGCTGCTTCCATTCTCTTTATTTTTTTTCAGCTCAAATAAACCTCAGATGTGTTTTTGTTTGGTTGTGGAGGGAGATGAAAGTTGACTGGAATACTTCCTTTTTTTTTTCTCCATGTAGTTTTTCCATCAAAGGTTTCTCAGCTATGTATACATTAAGGATTGTTTCTACATACTATTTTCAAATCATTAGGAAAATTCTCCTTCCTTACATAAATCAAAACTCAAAAAAGCAGCTCCCTCCTGTGAAGAATATGATTGGAGCTGTGACAAAAATAAAGTTTCTAATGGTGCTTTGGACACATCCTTACCTACACTGACCGACTTCAGTAATACTACACATAAGCCATGAGATATTATTAATGCTTAAACTGTGCTGAAATTAAGATAACTCTGTACATCATTTTTAAAAAGGTATTTAAGTTCAATCATTTCAAAGGAAAATCTCTCACAAGTTTTCAGCAGTAATGCTGCACGTGTGTAAGCTCACCAGCAGCGTCCCGGGTGCCAGTGAGGCACCCCGCACTTTTAGCGCTGCTCTTGGGGTATTTGGTACAGATAACCTGTGTGTGTCTGCACATCCCCTCCCGCTGCTCCAGGTCTGGTCTCACCCATCAGGGATTTGCTGGCACCTGACAAGGAAGTTTCAACACTGAGACTCCCCTTTTGAAGGCCCAAGGGAAAACTAGCAGAGAATTCCCATGCTGGCATTGTTTTCGTTAGAGAAACCAGACCCGTGTCTGAGAAGTGGAGTGGAGATGAAAATGGTAAGAGCTGGGAAGCAAGTCCTGCCCAGTCCACAGACGGTTGGGACAGGACAGTTCTGTCAGGCCAAGAGGCAGAGATCTATTTTGATACTGACATTCCCAGGTTTTAGGTAAGAAAACTGACCTGGAACTGTGAGATGAGTAAACCCCTTGTAAAGGAAAAGCTAAATCTCCTGATGCCGGATTTGCAACATCATCTTAGTGTCGTGCCTCACAGGGCCAGCAGTAAATGGTTTGATCACTGAGGAGTGCTAATGCCAGGTAAAGAGGTCAGCTGCCTAAAAATCATTGTACAGCATTATTTTTCTGATACCTAGTAAAGCCAAACTAAAATAATTAGTAAATGAATAAATTTGCATTGACGTTTTTATTTGAGACTGTCTGATGTATGTTCAGTCCAGCGCTGCCGATGCTTGAGCCTGCCAAGGAAAACAACGTGCTGGGGACGCGGCAGCAAGTGGAACATCCGTACCACCTGAACAGGACCTGTTCTGACACCGCTCCTGGAACCTCGTGCTCTCTGGGAATACCCAGTAGTGTTTTTCTGTTTGTTGAAGGGCCAGTAACTGTTCCCCAGTCCGCATGCAGACGGGCACATGGCAAGTACAACCTCTGGCAACAAGCTTGTCCTGGTCGTTTTCCCAGACTGCTCACCAGCAGGGCAAAGATGCTTAAGGGGTCAGGTACTACAGGCTGAAATATGTGGTTGTAATGCTGTAAACTCAGATGGTAATAGTTATCTCAGACAACTTCCTCATGTCTTAAAAGTCCACATCCTGGGCTGCATCAAGAGAAACGTGGCCAGCAGGTCGAGGGAGGTGGTTCTCCCTCTCTACTCCGCTCTCGTAAGGCCCCACCTGGAGTCCTGTGTCCAGTTCTGGAGCCCCCAACACAAGAAAGACCTGGACCTGTTAGAACGAGTCCAGAGGAGGCCATGAGAATGGTCAGAGGGCTGGAGCACCTCTGCTGTGAGGACAGGCTGAGAGAGTTGGGGCTGTTCAGCCTGGAGAAGAAAAGGCTTCAGGGAGACCTTCTAGTGGCCTTCCCGTACCTGAAAGGGCTACGGGGAGGGACTTCTTACAAAGGCAGGTAGTGATAGGGTGAGGGACAATGGCTTCAAACTGGAAGAGGGTAGACTTAGATTAGACATCAGGAAGAAATTGTTTCCTGTGAGGGTGGTGAGACACTGGAACAGGTTGCCCAGAGAAGCTGTGGATGCCCCCTCCCTGGAAGTGTTCAAGGCCAGGTTGGATGAGGCTTTGAGCAACCTGGTCTAGTGGAAGGTGTCCCTGCTGATGGCAGGGGGGTTGGAACGAGATGATCTTTAAGGTCCCTTCCAACCCAAACCATTCTATGGTTCTATCATTCTAAATAATGCAGAAGTACCTTTTCAGATCATTTTTCATGCCGTATTTCTGCAGCACAGCGTACTGCTTTGTTACATGTCAGTACACATTTGCCTTCCCTTATGTTTCTACCTGTGTCATCCTGCCTTTGCAGCAGCACTGATGTTCCTGCAGCTGGGTAGAGGCAGTTCAGGAACCTGGTCAGGCCAGAAACTGCACAGGCAACGTTAACACCATCCTGCATCAGCTTTGGCCATCTGGGGCTGCAAAGTGAGTTGGTGTCGGCTGATTCAGCAGTAAGCTGGCCTCGCCCCCTCCCTCATCCTCATCCCCTGCTGTTTCCATCAGGTGAAACAGAATCTTCTGTGGCCTCATGATGATGGCATATGATACAAGGAGTGGGAGCAGGCTGGAAGGGGACACAGGAGCTGGTGACCTTGGGCAGGTCCCAGGGTAGGAGAGCAGAGAGGGGTAAAGGAACAGCACTGTTCTGCAGCATTTCACTATCAGAGCCAACAGGTGCGATGACAAAACACATCCTCTGGTCAGCCTAAGCTGCTTGTGACACCGTGCCCGGTATTACACAAACACTTTAAGCCAGCACGGCTAGCGGAAAAAAATGACCCTGCCCTTCCCCAGTCCGCGGGCACTGCTGCTGTCCTCAACGTCCCCCGCTTGGTTGGCACTGCCGGTCTTACAGCCGTGCACTGAGCTGGAGAGGAAACACGTGCCTCTCAAAACAAAGCTGTATTTTTTTGCTGAGTTAGTTTTAACACGGCTCCATTCTCCCATTTCCTTCACCAGACAAGAAGAAAGAGAGCTTTATGCAATGAATGCCATGGTGAGGAAAGGAAAGAGGTGAGGTGCCAAGATCAAGGGGAGTTTTGATGGTCACCTACATGCCAAGGGGAGGACGATGCGTGAGGCAGGTGGCTGGACCCTGCAGGTGCAGAGCACCTGCAAGTCTTGTTGAGCAGACTCAGAAGGACAGAAGTAAGCACATCCACTGGGTTTAACAGCATTCTGCACTAGACAGGTGCAGTGGCTTTAACCTTTTAGGCTTACAGCAATAGTTCTTACAAAAAAAGTTCAGACATGATTTGCTAATTATTGGTAATTATACTAACACGTGTCCTATTGTGGGATGTTTTTGATGAGGCAGATCAACGTCCAGCAGTGTCTTCTTGTCAGATGTGCCATAATCATTCTGTGTCATCACTTGACAACTAAACCACCGATTTTGGTGGCTGAATTCACATACAAGTTTATGTATAACTCTATGGCCTGTTTTTCCATTGTGAACAGTGAACAAATTAATTCCCAGAAGGCGTGAACTCGCTAAGTGGAGTCTGTTTCCTCGGTAGAGGTGGTTTGAGCAGGCTAGATTCATAGAATGGTTTGGGTTGGAAAGGACCTTAAAGATCATCCAGTTCCAGCGCCCCTGCTGCCCAGGGCCCCATCCAACCTGGCCTTGAATGCCTCCAGGGAGGGGGCATCCCCAGCTTCTCTGGGCAACCTGTTCCAGTGCTTCACCACCCTCTGGGTGAAAACTTTCCTCGTAATATCTAACCTAAGTCACCCCTCTCTTAGTTTAAAACCATTTCCCCTTGTCCTATCCCTATCTGCCCATGTAAAAAGTCGCTCTCCCTCCTGTTTCTAAGCTCCCTTCAAGTACTGGAAGGCCACATTGAGGTCTCCCTGAAGCCTTCTCTCCTTCAAGCTAAACAAGCCCAGCTCCCTCAACCTTTCTTCATATGAGAGGTGCTCCAGCCCTCTGATCAGCCTCATGGCTCTCTTCCAGCCTCACTCCAACAGCTCTACATCTTTCTTGTGCTGGGGGCTCCAGATCCAGATGCAGTATTCCAGATGGGGCCTCACAAGGACAGAGTAAAAGGGACAACCACCTCCCTCGCCCTGCTGGCCATCCCTTTCTTTGATGCAGCGCAGGATACAGTTGGCCTTCCGGGCTGCAATCGCACACTGCTGGTCCAGATTCCTCCCATATTCCAAGGGAGGTATGTTTGTGGCTCCTGAAGACACCCGTCAGGTCTGCTAGATTGTCTATTTTTCTTCTGATCACATGTATAACTTGGGGGTTTGGGGTGTGTGTGTACAGATAACAAAGAGAAGAGTTTAGTGTTTCTGAAAGCACGGTCCCAGACCCCCAACTCTTCATCCGACCCGAGGCAAGCACTACTCTAGACATGAGTTTCCAAAAAGGAATGTAAGGCAGCAGTCTTAAAATATAGAAATTATAGTAAAAATATAGAGAATGTAAATATAGCTAACAGAACAAGTTTACAGTTGATGCTTTATTTGCAGTGAGTAACAAACTGTGTTGTTATACAAGCCACACAGCTCTTCAGAAGATTTGGGCAGTCTAAAGGGATGATTTATAAAGATCTAATCAGGCCTCCTATATACAAGCTATACAGTGTATCTGCGCACTTCCTGAATCAATCTGCAACTCCTCATTAGACGGGAATGTAACATCCGGAGGATATTCGGCTGCCTTGAACACCCTCAGTTTTGACAGAGGTCTGTAACCCTCACCAGCGCAGTTCTCGAGCGTGACTGCTCTGGCTGGGCACCTGCACTTCGAGATCGATCCTGCCCCGCTCTGAGTCTCCAGCGATTAGATACGGTCGCTGCTGTGCGATAACGACGCCCTTATCGCAACGGTCGCTCGGCAATTACTTGATTTCTGCCCCTATCTCCGCCCGCTATAAGATCAGATCCCCAGACGAGGCGCTGCTCCCTTCTGGAGGGATCCTGCCCCACCAGAAATCCCTTCCCCGTGTCGGGGGGCTCCTCGCAGCCTCCGCCCACTCGTCCGGGGTCACCCAGCGCCCCCCTCACTCTCACGGCCGACCGGCGCTCACAGCGCGCCCCGCGATCCCCCTCACGCGCCTCCCGCCGACCTGCCTCTGCCAATGGCAGAGCCGCTTAGTGGCCGAGCGTGCGCCCTCCAATGGGCGGCGCGGATATTGGCCTGCGGCCTCGGGAAGCCGCACCCTGTCAGGTGGGGGCTGGGGCCGCTCGGTGGCGGCGGGGGAGGAGGGAGCGGCGGGAGGCGGGGCTGGGGCCAGCGGCGGTGGTGGAGACGGAGACAGGCTCGTCAGGGGGACCGGCTGCAGCGGTCCCTTCGCTCCTGCTCCCTCCTGCCGCCCTTTCTCATCTGTCCGCGGGTGAGCGCTGCCGGGAAGGGCTGTGGGGGTGGCGGGAGGCGGAGGAGAGGAGAGGCGCCGCCGGTAACGGTGCGGGGGGAGGCGGGTGAGGGGGGGCCGAGGAATGCGGGGCGCGCGCGCGGCAGAGGGGCGCAGCCGTTAACGGTTTTATGCGGGGGGGAGGGGGGCGCAGCCGTTGGCGGCGGGCAGGCTGCGAGGGGGAGGAGGGGGGAGGCGAGGTTGGGGCGCAGACGCTGCAACCGGCTGGTGTAGACCGGGGCGGCGGGGACGGGGCGGGGGTTGTTGTCGCTGCTTCACAAACAGGCAGCGGGCGGGCGGGGGGTGCGGGGAAAGGCCCGCTGGGTGCCTGCGGTGAGGGGCTGGGGCCGGCGGGGACAGAAGGAGGGAGCCTCCAGCCGCGGAATGGGAAGGGGCTGAGCCGCGGGGGCGGTTCGGGGGTGGAGGGGCAGGTTCCTGTCAGCCCTCTCCGGAGAGCCGGTCCCCCTGCCCGTGCCCGCCGCAGGGCGGGATGCTCCGGCTGCTGTTGCCGCCGCAGGAAGCGGCTGCTCAGCGTTCACGGCCGCGTTGCACCCAAGCGATGCGTCTGCTGGCTCTTCCCCCACCGCCCTGCCGCTTCACCTGCCCCTTGTGCTAGACGGCGGGGTGACCTGCTGATTATGCTGGGCGAAATGCGGGCATTAGCGTGGCCAAATAATCGTCTGCAGAGGACGCAGGAATGAAGGAGATGTGCCGCGCTTGTGCGGTGTTATTGATTGGCGGGGCACCAGCAGCAGGCAGACAGTTGTTTTCTTTCCTCTGCTGGAAGGGGTATCTATATTTTAACGTTTCCAGTGTCTGCTTTTCAAACAAAATGTCACATGTCTTTCTGCACGTAATTACTGCTCAGTCTCTATGCTGCTTTTACGGTTGATTTTTAATCTACATTGGCTTTAGGGAAAACTAGCAATTAGGAAGGGGGAAAATCCAGTCAAGCTGGAAAAATATCCGTGGCTGTGCTGAGATTGGGGGCTAGGAATAGCACTGGGTTTAAATCTTTCATGAGATGCTGCTGTAGCTCAACGGTGTAAGCTCATTGCTGGTTTTGTTTTATTCTCTGCTTTTTGGAAAGTTGTTGTAGAATCATAACATTGTCATATACCAAAAGTATTCTGTTTTCTTGCATGGTGGCTTGTGTCTACAAAACATGCCTACCTTCAGTTTATAGATTCTCAGATTGCAACCACTGCTAGATAATTCTGTATGCTTTGCTAAAAGCTACAGGTATCGCCGTGCGCATGGACTATTTACGGCTCTGGGGTCTCGTAATGTGACTGAATGTGCTAACAGAATACTCGGCAGTTCTGCAGATTCACTCCTTTTTGTAGAATAAAGAATTCATGTTTAAAATAAATACAAACTTATTTCTAAAATATTCTTCCATTTTTCTTTATTAAATTGATTGATATAACAATTCTGTGCGTCAATAAGGAAATATTCTTTTTAGAGTTCTTGTATAATAAGTGAGAAAAACCACAGCTATGGACTGGCTCCTTAGTTCTGCAGCAGGTGGCTTTGGTGTTTCTTTGTATTCAGTGAGCAGATTTCATGTAATTGTGTAAAAATAGTCTTAAGTGAACATAATGTTCTAGGTAGTTTGCCTCATTTACAGAATTTCTTACCAGAGTTTTCGGGAAGAGACAATTGCAGCAAGATAATACGTGCATTACTAGGGCTGCATGTTTGAGTATCTTGTTTTACTGGAGTTCTGTTCTCTATGTGAATTTCCACACTGAGGATACTGCTCTTTAGACGAAACTGTTGTGTTGCCTGAATGCTTTCTTTTTATAGGTAGCTGTTATAAAATGGTGTGAGAAATCTGAACATTTGTGCTTTCTCTGAAAGCAGCACTTTTGCTAGCATGTTGTGCCAGTAAGTTCATTAAGGTATGGTTCACTAATGCTGGAGAGTGAAGAAAGTCATTTACTGAATCAGTATTTTTCTGTGACAGTTGTTTTTGGATGTCTTCAGCAGAAAATGACTCAGCTCTGTTCTCGTTCTTTGAGCTTCACTATCAATATTAAATGTTACTTTGCATGTATGGAATTGGATCATTTGATGAGATTATGTGAACAAACCCATTTGAGCACTGAGAGTCTTTCATGGGAGTTAACGTAAAGCTACTTCCACCCCATTCAAGTCTTGTTTTTTGAAGAATAGCTTCGCAGCATCAAGTGCTTTTAACAAATCTCCTCACCCAACATTCTGTAGGAGGAGAAGGATGAATTTTGAAGCCAATTTTTTAAATAAATAAAATATTACAGCTGGAGGTTTTGAACTGGGAGAAGGATGCTTAGCATGTTGCTGGCTGGTAAGCGTACAACTTCTGTGCGACAAGTGCTTTCTCATTCTGAGGAGACTAGACAGTAAATCTTGTACTCATTTTGTTAATTATTTAAGAACTGTACCAGTGGCAAATAGGAAGTAATTTGTAAATCCCAATTTGTTGCTATGCAAATGAGACAGCCCTGCTTTGAGGGAAAAAATCATAGTAACAAAACTTGCCACCCGGTTTTATGAAGGAGAGCAGGTCAGAGAAGTGTCACTTCTGTTGTGTGTTGAGGACACCTGAAGTGTGAGGACATCTGAAGCATGAGGACATGAAGTAAAAAAATAATGCTGAACTTCTGATTTTGAGGGCTTTTAAATTAGAATTTACTCTTGGACTATGCTGCATGGCAGAAAGCAGTCTCTGAAATAGCACTGTGTTAGTAATTCATACTGTAACTAAATATTTATTAGGTACTTTTAGAGTGATAGGTGCTTTATATTTATCACTAATATCACTTTATATTTAAAAAGTGATTGTGTGTGGATATGAATGCAAGTTTAAATTGCTTATGCCATTGTGCAGGTCACTTGACATCTGCTGAGGAACCTGTCTGAAACTCATCTGTTAACTTCTTTATTCTTCTATATTAACAGATTCAAAAGCAGCTATTTTTTTAAAAATAGAAGTTCCTATGTTACTTGAGTTTTGCAGTTTTCATTCATATACTTTAATCAACCTTCCCAGGGGAACAGGAAAACATTATCTAGTCTTGCCACTTATTCTCTTCAAAAATACTCCTTTTTGATAAGGCTGAGAACAGTAGCTGCACAAACCTGTTGGTAAAGAAAGGTAAGGTGTTAATCATGTAAACCAGTTTAGCTCCTGAGGAAAGCTGCTTTTCATTAGAGGTACTAATGCTTAAAAAGTACTGGCTATACAGATATTTTGGTCTAAGATAGTTTTTGCTTTAAAAGTACACTTTTCTATGGTTACTTTTCTTATCACTTTAAAGTGTTAGGGATACAGTAACAGGATTCTATAGTAATTTAATGGAATATTCTGCACAACTTTATAATCTCAGTAAGCATCTGTTGTTTATTGAGAGTAATCTTGATAATCTTTAGTCAAATTGAAGCAGATAATTTATTTCTTTCCTCACCAGTCACAGGATGTTGTTTACTGTGATCTTGTCAGTTCAGAAATTTCAGTGGTTAGTAATTGCAGAAGCTGGAAGGGCAGAGACTCCAGGAAACACTGGTTTGAGAACGATTGCTTTTTCAAATCGGCTATAAGCTGAGGTGACAACATTTGTCATGAAGGCTCTGGTTTAACATTCTAACCAGTGGTCCTGGTCTTGAATAAAATTTAAGTACTACTACTACTTAAGGGAATTTTAAAGCCTAACTGTTCTTCGTTTCAGGGCGAATTAAGCTGTAGTGTAGAGCTGGCTTTGACTAGTACCAGTCAAGCTGGCTGACCAGCGTGTGTGCTTGCTGGCTTTGCTGGATTGACTCTTTGGCTGTTAAGAAGAAACTGAAAATGTCCTTGAAGGTGTAGCCATACAGGAGTAACAACTTCTTCAGCACCTTCTTAACTTCCTCCTTTTGACCTTGCTTGTTAGATTGCGTTTTGAGAAACGATCTCTGCCTGCCTCATCAGTTGCATTAGCAAGCAGGGCATCAAAAGGGTTTTTCCCTATCACTTAGTTGAGTGGTTTTCCCTGCAGGTTCATTGAAAAGCAACATATGTGAAAGCATATTTCAATTCAGTTTTATAACTGGGATGTTAAGAGCTACTCTTTAAAACTGAGATTTGGAGTTTCTATGGTCTTCAGGCTAATCAAATATTCCTTTGCATTTTTAATTGCCTAAGGTATTGGATTTTGTCTTTTAAAGTTATTGATCTAAAGATAGGGAGTAAAATATTTCAGAGTTCTGAGGTTTTATATTTTTTCCCGTGTACCTAATTGAATTGCTGAAAAGGGGTCATGGCAACAGTGAGCAGTAAATGCTGTTAATCAGTAACACTTTATGACATCTTTGATACTTGCACATCAAATGAGCAGATAAAAGTTAAGTTGTGGCACATTTATGCACCGAAGATTAGGGGGGAATCAAATTACTATACCTAAGATATTCTAGGCTTTTGGTTGTAATCAGTAAACATGTAAAAGCAATTTTGGACTAAAAACTGTAATTTTACTTGCAGCCATAGAAACTTATTTTAGTTTATTTTGGGCTTGTTTTTGTTTTGTACGTACAAGTTTCAAATTCTTGTGGTGCTGCTTATGCTTTTTATCTGTCTTGTTTCAGATCTTGAATCTTGAGAGATCTGATGCACTATTTCAGCTGTATTATAGCTAATGCCAGATTAAACCAGCAAGTGTCTAGGAAAACCTTGATCCATGAAGATTGTCTTCTGTGGTATTTTTGCTTGTTCTGTTGTTGTTGGTTTTTGTTGTGGGTTTTTTGTTGTTGTTGTTATAAGGTAACTGCTCTTGCATTGTGACTGTGGATGTGATGGATAAGGCATATTTTGAGTTTAGTTTTCTTTTAACAGATTAAACAGTTTCTTTAGGTCTTGTCACTACAAAATATTGATGAAAATCTCTAAAGTATGTATGCCTGTGAAACATCCATTCCATCTAAAATTCAGCAAAATAAGCCATTGCTGCTGCTGTGCATTAACTGAGAGATGCAGTATACTAGTTTGTTTTTTTTTCTCTGAAAAATACTGTTTAACATAGTTTTGCATAGTAATCTTGAATCAAAATGGATTCAAGTATTCCGGAGTTGGAGGTACTTATTTTTCTCTTCAGCTTTACAACCTATTTGCAAAACCTATTTTTCATTTTCCTGTTAAATTCAGCTAAATTTAATAGGAAAATGATGACTTCAGACACACAATTTCTGCCAGTAACGTGATAACCTAATTGCCAGACTTGTGCCCCCACTAAGAGCGGGGCATGGCTCCTGACTTTTATTTTTGAGAAGCTGGAGCGCCTGGCTGTGGAGCTGTCGCACCCTTGCCTGCCAGGCAGTGTCTGGGTAGCTCCGAACCAGCCTGGTGTATTTTGCCACGTGCAGCCCAACCTGGGTGCACCAGTGCGCAGGTGAAGGGAGGAGCAAGGATGGACTCACGCAGGGTGTAAGGGGGATCCTGAGGATTTGGGATTAGAAATTATAAATAGAGAAGCATAGGAGACTTCAGTTGATAGGAAATAACGTTTAGTTAGTTCTGTTATCTTTCTCTAGGTGTTTGCAGTTACTGAGTAGTTTTTAATGATTTTCAGGTAAAATTCTACACAAGTAAAGTTTTGCTTTATTTTAAAATGTCACTTCAAGTTTCCATATGGTTTGAATAACACATCACATCTTAAAGCACAAGATTCTATTTTGATTCCAAAGTAAGCTTTCTTTCCTTACTCTGGATATCATTTTTAAGTCTACTAGTAAATATAGCAAGGTATGGAGTTTTTTGTTCTGTTTTGTTTTTTCCTCGCTCTTGGACTTAAAGTAAAATTTATTAGATGGCGAGCTTTCAAAGCTATTCTGGTAATTTTGATTATAACTGATAACTTGAAAGCATTTCAGAACAATTTTATATCTTTTATGAATTAATTAAGGATGAAGATTTCAGGAAAGTGGTATTTCTCTTGTAAAATATTTTTCATAAAGAGTTGGTGGCCAGAACTATACATTAAAAATTATTTGGTTGTGTAGAACATTTGTGATACAGTATTAAATTATTTTGGAATCTATTAACAGACAGGAAAAAAATAATTAATAATGATCTTAGATATTTATGTAGGACTTGTGTGCCTTGGACTCAGAGGACCATCCTGTTGTTCTCTTTGGTTGCTGCTACTGGTAACTGTATGTCTTTCCTGCTTTACTTCAATGTACTTTAGAACCTGCACTAATCTCGATGCTGCTGAGTTACGTGGATCATCTTATACTGAGCTCCTTACCTCTCTCCTGGAAAGAGAGGATGTTTGTGTTTGCAGCATCGGATAAGGATTTTGACAGGTGGGACATCTGCTTCTGGGTCTGCTGTAGTCTTTATTGTAGATCTAGGACACCTTTGTTGACTCAGTTCCAGTCTGTTAGTGGAGATGTTGATTTAAGGACAGGGAAACACTGGGTAAGATGCCTGTACCCTTGCTTCACAGTTGTGGAATGATAGTCCTTCCAGTATCCTCCAGTTTTCCCTCACTGCGGCAGCTTGGGGAGGAGCCAAGAGCAGAGAACAGAGTGAACAGTTTGCTGCACAAATTGGAGGAAGGTAGTCTCTCAAACTGTCCTCTGGCCTGCCCAGCCACCAGAAAATAAAGAGCATTTTGGCAGCTGGTCAACAAAAGCCAGGAGTGGTGAGCAGGAGGCTGGGAAGCATGGTTAAAGTCTGAATGTCAGCCAGAAAAGCTGGACTTGGGCAGTCTTGCAAATTATGAGGACAGCCTTATTAATTGAACGTTCTGGCTGGTGGAAAAGTTGCCTGAGGCTTAGAGTCTTTGTGGGTCAATACTTGCCACTAAAGTGGGGAGACAGCCCTCTGTGCTTCACGCAAAGCTCTCAATGTCAAAAATAAACCTTTATAGCTGTATTTGCCATTTCAGCTGCGTGTTTAATGGGTTTGGGAGGCTACCTAATGTGAGCAGGCTAAAGTATTGAAATGGCTGATCTCCCCAAAAGTCTGAGACTACTGTTGTTCTTGCTCTTTTTTCAGTCATTAATGTAAGTAAGATATTATTAATACTGGAATAGTGTCTGTTAAGCTAATTATTTTAAAGCAATTATTAAAGCAGCCCCAAAATACAAAGAATGCTAATGATTGCATAATGAAGAGAGATGTAAGTAATTAGTTACTTAGGGTATCCTGGGTTTGTTTTTTGTAATGACACCTTTTTAAAGAGCTTAAGCTTATTTCTGCATTCCGTGGTTTTCAGGGCATTAAGTCATTATTGTGTTAACATATGTTGTGGAAAAATGTTAGTTCTGTAATAACTGAACTATATTTTTGGAAGTTCATTACACCTCCAAGTCAAACGGGGGCACATCACTGCACGTTTTCAGTACTGTAGTTACTGGAGTCGCTTAAGAATGACGCAGATTTCAAATGCCTGTTTTTCTTTGCAGACCTTTAATCAAGGCTAGACACCTTCCTAAATAATGTTCTATTTGTTATCAGTTATTACTTTAAAAACCTGTTGTGGTACCAAATATTGAATGGTAGAAGGAAAAGGTGAGGTCATTTAGTCTGAAATTTTGTATTTGCTACTTTACTACTTGTACTACAGTTTTTGTTTGTTTAATTTAATCCTTAATTTGATGTGTTAATCATAATGAATAGGATAAATTAAATTAATTTGACTGAAACTCAAATCTAAATTTATTTCAAGGATTTGATGATCTGAGAGAGTAATCTGGTAATTTTCCCCTCCCTCCTCTCTGTTGCTATAGTGATCCTAAATTTGAACCTTGTTTCTGAAGACTTTTTTTTCTTCAAGTGAATTTTGTAATAGCTGTGCATTGTGTACTCAAACAAAAATATTGATAGTACAGGTTTTGGTGGTTTTTTTTAACATAATTTGTATGTAAAGCTGAAATTAAGCAATCTTAACTTGCTTTGTCTTTTTCTAGCTCTGCAGAGACCATGTGGGATTACTCTTTTTATGCATGTTTTAGGCACACATGACTAAAAACAAGCAAACAAAGGCCCAACTAAACTGAGAAAACCCAAAAGACCTAAACTTCTCAAGTGTGTGGAGGTTTAACCACAGGTAGGACCATGTGGTCCTGCTCTCACTCCCCCCACCCAGTGAGTTGGGATGGGAGTCACAACAAAGGGACACAGGATTAGGATGAGGACAGGGATGGCTCACTCACCAGTTGTGGTCACAGGCAAAACAGACTCAACTTGGGGAAAAAAAATCAATTGAATTTGTTGCCGTTCATCCAAGTAGCACAGTGAGACACAACAACCACATCTTACAACACCTTCCCGCACCCCTCCCTTCTTCCCAGGCTCAAATCACTTTGCTCCCAATTTCTCTACCTTCCCCACCCAGCAGCACAGGGGACAGGGAATGGGGGTTCAGTCAGTTCACCTCTGCCGCTCTTCCCGGCATGAAAGTCCAAGAACAAGATGTTCCAACGCGTTCCCATGGAGTCACAGACCTCTTCGGTCACAGCTCTTGGCTCCGGCATGGGGACGTCCACGGGCTGCAGATGGGTCTCTGGTCCAGTGCACCTCCCCACCCAGCTCTGAGGGTCTACCCCCGCTCTGGCACTGAGCATCTCTGGAGTCTCAATTCAGTCACCCTTGCCCTCAGGCTCAGCTCTTCTGCTCCAGTGTGGAGTCCTCCATGGCCTACGCGTGGGTCTCTGCTCCATCACTGAACCTCCGTGGGCTGCAGGGAACCTCCTTTGCCTTCTCCTACTCCTACATGCAGTTGAAATGGGTGTCTTGAGGTTCTCTGTCCTCCTCCTCCTTCCTCCTGGCAATGAAGCTCTCTTTGTTTAGGCTGATGGATGTCTTTTGTTCAGGTCAGTGGCCTCTCCTCCAGGTTCTCTCCACCTTCCTGTTTTCAAGACAGTCCTTCCCCTCACAAATATGGATTTACAGAGGTGTTTCTCTAGTGCTCAGTGGCCCAGCCTGCGATGGGGGGGAAGACTTGCAGCCAGGGGAGCTTTTGTGAAGCTTCTCACAAGATGGCCCTTCCCTCACTACCAAAAACGGCCCCACCCCCAAACCCAACACATTGTGTCATGAAAAAAAAAAAAAAAGCAGGTAGTGATTGTAATTATGGAAGGGAACATTCAAATTGCAAAGGCTATAACTTAGTTTAGCATCCAGATGTTCTTGCAATTCCAGTTTTACAGCAATGTTCAGGGCTTATTTGATGAGATACTTTCAGCTACTTCTGGTATTGCTGTGCTTCTGATACAGCAATAAATGCAGATAATTCTGGCAACTGCATAAAATATTTGTGTTCTTACCAAACTTTGATTTAGTTTTTCATGTACAAAAAAGAGGAGATGTAAGATCTAACAAGGTTAATAGCACATTGAAGAGGAGCACCAGGAAAATGATTGATCACCTGTCTTATCAAGAAGCATGAGGACAATGATATAAGATTAAAAATGATATAAATAAAGGTGAAAGACTACGTGAAGACCTTGCCTTTATTTTCAGTTAAGACAGTTTTGAACACACACACACACACACACAGAGGCAAGAATTGTTACTAAATATCAGGGCAGAAGAGTATTGGATGGCTGGGGAGTGGCAAAAGTAGTCACTATGTTTAGAGGAAAGACGATTTGGGATAGTTACTGCATCATTAGTGTGACCTTAATATTCAGGGATTTGTGTAAATTTAGAAAGAGGAGCTGTTCTGTATGGAGGTAAGAGGAAAATGAAGTATGAAGTGATAGAGCTCTTAGCAGAGAAAGACTTTGTCAGAGAAATCCAATGGCTCTTTTCATAAGAGTCCTGAATTTTGGAGAGGATACGTGGTTAGAGCTGACCTCAACTTGGGAGTCATATAAAGTGTAATATGATTACACCTAAAAACTAGAGTCAAGTTTCTGTGAAAATTGATTTAAGATGGTGATAATGTATTAAAAGTATGTTAGTAGTGGAATTTGTCAAGGGTCAGTTTCAAGATTGAGTGTTTTCATTAGAAAGATAGACACATTCCCACTTATGCCAATCTCGTGTTTTCTCAGCAGGTGTCAAGTATCATCAGTACAAAAGAAGGTTTTGCACAGGATGAAGTTGAGACCTTAGGACATGACCAGTAGGAAAGGGAGTCATATTTAATAGCATTAAAAAAAATGATGATACTTTTCACAGTTGCTAACTTTGATAGGTTAGTCACCTGAAGCATTAGGAGAACAAGTATACTTGTTATTATGTTGTTGCCTCACTGATATTTTCCTTTAAAGAAGTGAAGTGGTATTGACTTTTTCTAGTAGTTCTGAAAGCTTATCTGGAATAGAGTCTAATTCTTATCACCCACCATCAAGTAAAAAGTACATTTGGATTGGAAGAGATGCAGGGACTGATTCCTAGAGTGACCTAGGGAAGGGAGAATTTGCCCCGTAAGAGGGACTTGGTCTCTTGTTTGATCTGGGAAAACAAAGCATGAAAGAGGTTGCTCTTCATAAAAAATAATGAGTGAAACAACACAGGTGGGTTAAAAGAGCTTCTTAAGATCAAGGTATGAGAACAAATGGGTATAAACTATCCAAGAATAAACCTAGTCTGGAAATTAGAAAAAATGGTTCCTAAGCAACGGAGGCATAGAAGTCTGCAGCAGCCTTCCCTCAGGAGCAGGGGAGTACGGCTGTCTTTAAGATGGAGCTGGTTAGCTTACGTAAGGGGCAGGAGGGGATATAAGGGGTAGTTAACTACAGTGCCTTGGGATCTGAACTCCCTGACCCAGAATATCCCTTTGTTCCCACCATTCCTGTCTTGTTATCCAAACACAGGACAGTAACACGACCCGAGACCAGTAGTACATAGGCAGTCTGTTCCTTGGGCAGACAGACCAGTTGCATTCTGAGGTGTATAAATGCTTATATCAAAGGGTAATACATGTTGGACAAGTAGGATGTTTTTAAGTGCTGTTTTATGTAACATGCTACACTGTGTCTTATATTGTGGAGATATATTGTGTTTTGCATTAAGAAACCGCAAATAAATACAGAATAATTTAACAGATGGAATAATGAGCCCTGCATTGTTTTCTTCTTGTGCTGTCCTGTGTGATTGAAGGAAGCCGCCTACAACATGTGCACAGCTACAGCGTTATCTTCATATTTCTCTGAGAATTCTCCTCTGAGCTGTTTAAAAAAGGAAAAAAAATATGAGCTAAAGGTTGATGTGGTGAAAACCCTTCATACCATGTTGCTATGTATTGCCCCGCTGTTCCTGGGTATTGCCCCAAGACTCTGTCCATCTAATGAGCTTGGAATGTACTTTTTGAGGAAGCATTGTGCTTGTGTTTGTGCTAATGAGAGGCACTCCTATCTCTGCATAATAGAAGATGGTCAAGATTGGTGGTTTTAAAAGAGAGTTGACAAAGAAAGGGTTCTTCTACTCCCTTCTCCCTGACAGAAAGACACTAATTGGCAAACTGGGGAATTAATGTTGCCTGAGGTTACGATATTTTTCTAATTTATTCAATTGTTATGACATGTTAAATCATGCTTTAATTCCTGCCGAGGTATTTCAGACCCAGGAGGGAATTTCTAAGTGCTTGTTTGTGCAATTGTTTCCTCTGTATCGTAGTGTATGTTACTGGATATATATTTTTAATACAAACAGAAACAGGGGCAGAAAGACAGTATCTGCTTCCTATTTTTATATTCTCTAGCTCTGCCTTACTTATTCTTTCTAAATGTTCATCCTGAAAGCTTCGTTTTTGGAAGGAAGTTCAAGCATGGAAAGTAGTTTGGTTAGGACAGGATAGAAATTTAATGATGTTTGAAAGGTTCCTTCCTGACTGTGCTTAATGTGTATTATTGACTTCCCTTCAGCTGCTAGTTGAATTTCCTGTTGATTTTAGGTATAAATAATTGCCAAAGCAGTGTCCGTCCCTATCTGTGTGTTTTAAATAGGGTTTATTTTCTTTATCCACAAGTTTAACAGTATTTTAATGTTTTCAGAACTAAAAAATTGCTGTATTCACACATAATGATTAGTATGAATGGTAAATATAGAGGCATAACATCAGTGACTTTAATGGCACTTAGCACATGCTAAGTGTTAATGTTACCTAAGTTACATCCCTAAGTGGAGTTTCTGGGGAAAAGTACTTGACATTTATAATTTTGAAAGCTGATAAAGAATAGTTAATACTTTAGAGCTTGTGGAAGTGTTCACTGTTATAAAAATATTAACTAAATTGTATTTAATCTGCTTCATTGTTTAGACATTCTGTCTTGTCATTTACTGTTAAATGTACGTGAACTACAGACAGTCTCAGGTAATTAAAAAAAAAAAGTCCAATTTAAGTCTCAAACTGTTTGGCAATGGTCTCCAAAGAGTGGATGATTTAGCAGATGTCCCCTTAAAGCTCTTGCAATGAGAATATGTTTAGAAATACTGCTATTTTGAACAAATGAATGGGCAATAAGAAAATTGTAAAAGTTTATTGTCTTGACTTCTTCTCTTGAAGTATGTGTTTTAAGGAGACTGTATAGTATTTGTCATGGTAACTGGAAGAATGTCAGATTAAATACTATTATTGCCTTGGAGTGATAGAAATAATATAAATAATTACCGAAAAGCCCAGTGTTTTATTGTTTTGTTTTGGGTTTTTTTTTCTAGCTTGCTTTATAAATATGACACTGGAAGCTGAATCAGATAATTTGTTTGTTAGCTGAAAATAAGCTATTAAATATTAGAGAAGAAGCTGCTTTCTGGCTTTATATGAATTTTTATATATATTAAGTAATTTATCTGTCAAAATTGAAGCTGAATATTGCTCAGTTGTCTTAAATTAAATAATCTTTACTGCGTGGTCTGGAGTAGCATCTCCTGCAGATGTGGCTGTAGTTAGTTCCGAAAGTGATGCAGTTAAAGTTGGAATAATTTGTATTTTCAACAGCATATGGATGTGGCATTGTGGTTTTTTTTATTTCATAGGATTAATGTCTGTTAATTTTTTTAAATATTATGTTGTGTTAACTGATGACACGTTTTTTTCACCTAAGTGTTCTTAGAGGTGTATTTTTCATGTTGGCACTGTTCCTCATAAACACTGCACATTGCACACTGCTAGTATGGAATTTAAACTGTCTTATAAAGTGAAGATGCATGTTGACAGGCAGTTGATCTTTGAAGGATAAATCAGAAAAATCTTATGTTGCTCCCCCAAAGAAGAGCGAGTGTGTATCCTTTCCAAGACTTGTTGGATTAGATTAGTTTCCTTGTGAAGAATATTAAGGATTCGTTGGTGCATGCAGTGGCATCTGCACAGAAGACATTTGCAACGAAGGAGTTACAGTACAGGGATGAAGTAATGGGCTGCCCAGATTTTGTTACCATTAGTTTTTTTCCTATATTATTAGAGATCTAGAAAACTGAAACAAATGAAATTTGAGGTATAGGTTGCTTGAGACTGGAGGAGAACAAGGAACATGAGGATAACATAGAGAAAGATCAGGGGTCAGGCTGGTAAGACTCATAAATAAGAATAATCTAAGCTAGTGATGTATGTTGGTATTGTGTGTCATTGAACATCTTCATTAACCCATCTGATTTTTAGTGAGGTTCATGAGATTAAAGGGGAAAAAAAAAATCTTGTTTGAAGTATTTTCCATTGTTAGCTGATAGATCTCTGAAATTCTATAGTAAGGTTTGAAACTAGTAGGAAATGAAATAGTGGCTAAATATAAGTTAGGAGAGAAAGTTGAAGTTGGTTTAGTTTAGAGAAGACGGGTGAGAAAAATAAATTGAAGTCGAATAGAAAAATAAATCGATACTGTAAGGTCAGAAATAGTTTTAAAAACTGGTTTACATTCCGTAGAGGATTTCACTAGGATTTTTTACACATAATATGTTTAAAGCACACTGTTTTTAAAGAGTCACATTCTATGTAAGCCCATGGGACTTACTGCTGTGAGGTATTGTTACGGTCAAGAGTTTAGCACAGTACAAAGTAAGATTACGCATTCTCTATTGATTATACAAGGAAAGTTGAAAGGCATGTAATTTGTTTTCATGGTGTAAAGCATAAATCAGTAAATCACTGCAAATGAGAGTGCGTGTGTGTGTGTGTGCTTTACTCTTCTTAAAACTGCACACTGGCCGTGGTTAGTCAGAATATTTCAAGAATTAAACCATTAGTTTGACTGAGTTTGGCGATTTTTCCCTTTTAGACAAAGTTTTGGCGTTTGCTTGTAAAGCCCTAAATGTTTTTTACTCTAGCAGCTGGAGGAACTCTGCATACAAAAGAGAATGGTACACAGTCTCTGCCTTATGAAATCAGGACAGTTGACTAAATAAGCATCAGGCTTAATATTTGAGCATTAGAATTGGCCAGACTTTTGTTTTGGATTTAAAAAAAAAAAAAAAAGTCTGAAGCTCCTAGTTTCTGGCTCGCAGGTAGCTGAAGCTGAATGGCCCATGCAGACTGCATGTGTCTTGAGTGGGGGCTTCTGAGAGAGACGTGATAGAATGTATTGGTGTCTGGATATATGCAGAAAGGTAACATTTTAATGTAAAAAATGGGATAGTAAATGTAATTTATCGTGTGTTCCTACAGAATACGTTTTTGTAGGATTTCTGTTGGATTTCATAAGCTTCATTGGATGCTTTGTTACTGAACAACTCCAACAAAGTGGGAATCGCTTGTGGCCTAATATGCTTTTAAGTATGCGGCCACGTTAGATGCTACTGAAATCCCTGGAGGGCAGGAGCCTCTGTCGAACAGATGAGAGTGCAGGTTCGAATGGGGGGGCCTGCTTAGAAATTACCTTCCCGAGTCTGTTACCCAGCTCACAGCGTGACCCCACAAACAGCTGCTTGGGCTCAGCAGTGTCCCAGGTTCACTGTGGGAATAACTGCCAAGGAAGAGTTTGAAAATAATATGGTGCTCCTGGGAAAACATGATATACTTACAAAATATGGCAACAGAGACTTAGAGTAGGTGTTTCCACATATGAAATAATAGTGTTGTAAAAACACCACAATACAGCTCTAATGCAAGTGATTATTGTTTTCATTTCACACAGTTGTTTTGCCCATCTCCTTGGGGAGCTGCTTACCAACTTAGAAGGTTTTGTTGAGATCAGTTGGACTTCACATGGGCAGCAACCGCTGGCATGTATCCAACTGCATGCTGTTTGGGAAATCACTGTGAAAGCTGGGTTTAGAATTCTGCCTCTCAATGCTGTGTGCATATCACTGTGTTTTGCAATTGCTGATGCCAGTAGCCTTCCAGTGAACTTGAAAGAACTGTACGTACGTATTTCAGCAATAAAAATAATGGCAGTAGGGTTTCTAGAAAGTTCATTTTACAACTTAAGTCAGTAATAAAAGTACTTTGACAGTGCTGTGTGGATTATTCAGGATCCTGACTCCAGCTATGTATCCTTGATGTTCATTGTTTTAACTTAAATTTCTGTTTCTGGGATTATAAACCCAATGCTGGCTAGGTGTGATTTTTAGAACACTGGAGAAGGGTCTGTGATTACTACTAGGCAAACGTAAGCAGATGTACTGTGTTTTTACAAGTTTTCTAGCTATTCATAGTGGTAATATTGAAAGATGGAGGACGTTTTGTCCATGGATGGAAGAGGACTCACTTCGATAGGGATCTGAGTAAAAAATCAGTAGTAAAAATAATATGATAGTGGAGTTGGTTTTAGACAACCACTCCTGCAGATGTGTGGGAACGTTGTTTTCTTACTATTAATCTTAAAGTGTCTGAAGATGTTAGTCTTGCATGGATAGTGTTCAGTTTAATCTGAAATCACAGGGATGTGTAGAACAGGAGCATTTAATATTTTACATTGGTGCTTGAATTCAGTAAGTGCAGAGTGCCCCGAAGCATGATTTTAGTTTTGTTCTTTTGGTTTTAATAATTGTTCCAGTTTAGTTTGTAAAACACTATAGCTGTGCAAAACTAGTGGGACCTTCAGATAGTTCATCTGTTCCAAGGCAGGGTGCACCTATCTCTTTACCTAATGTTTGGAGCTGAACCTTGAGAGAGGACTTGTGTGCTTAGGACTGCTTCTCTCAAAGCTGGATGTGTGGAAGAGCGGAAGGGAGAGCTGCTGTCTCTCCCCTGGGGTCTCAGACGGGATGGCTGGAACCAGACCCATAATGTCAATACAGCCAGCTTGGCCCCTTCAGTGAAAGCAGCCTTTGTGAACAGGCCTACTTTATAACAGCAGAGAGAGCACGAGTTGTTCTGTCAATTAACTAGATTGTGGTGTGCCAGGCTCTACAGCCATGCTAGTAATTAAGCAAGTATCAGGCTTGGGTTAGTCCTTGATCTCCTGCAGTACAAACAGGGTTTGTGCACGTCCTTCTGTGTTTTGTATGTTCTCTTTTATTCTGTTGAATCTTTGGTTGAATAACATAACTGTCTGGAGGCTAGAATGGTCCTAGTTAAGAAATTTAGAAATAAGCCTAGCAGAAAGTGTGAGAGTGGCCATGATTCCTGAAATGTTGAAGTCTGGGCTGTTGTAGACAATTCTGCTTGTGATTCTGAAAGTAACTTCACTAAAATGGCCATTACACACTGCGTTCGTATTATTTACAGTGACTGGAGAAACTGGACTGTGGCATTTCTCTTCAAATGTAATTCTGAAACCCTGTAGGACAGAGTAAATAACATCTTTTTGCCACTGTCAGGTGGAAACAATGAGAATCTCATTTGGAAGATAAGTCCTGGGTTTGCATAATGTTAATTTATGCAGCCATATCCAGTTGTGCAATACTTGCCTGACAAGGGAGACAGCATGATCAGGAAGATGGCTTTCTCATGGTGTTTCATCTGTTGCAGTGTGGGCGTGCTTGACCCTTGAGGTTTACCCAGAAGTAGGAAACATGACTGCATAATTTTGGGGTGGGGTGTGCATTCATACATAGACATAAGTTGCTCCTAAAATAGAGTTCATGGAGGTTTCTTGACATATTATTTCCTAACACAGAACAAACAATGATCTAATACAGGAAAATGAGTTCCAGTAAGACTTTTATCCATAGTTCATGTGTCTTTAATGTGTAGATTAAAGTTGTCAAGAGTATTCTGAGAGACAGGAAAAAGAATGCTCTTGGATTTGGGAACTGTATAATGGAATTAACTTTGTCTTACTGTCACTTCCAAGACTTCCATGAAGACTGTGTTAATATCTGTTATGCAGGGTATGTATTTTAAACATTGTTCAGAAATTTTCAGTGTAGGGGGCATGAAGGATGGTGTAAATCACTTTGCCTTCCTAAAATTTTTCATCTACCTGAATGACTTAAAAATGCCTGATTAACCACCATGTAAAGGAGTTTTTGTGACTATTTGTCTAATTTGGAAGTAGGATGACAATATATATGTGAGGCTCACATTTGCAAGTGAGCAGGGTAAAATCTCACATGGAAGGTTTCCATCAAAATTAATACTTAAGCTTGCATTCTCCAAAGATATTTGTTTCCTCCTTCATTTAAATTCTGTCCAGTTCTACTATGTCAAGATACTAGGTTGGTCTCATAATTTATCTGAATTTCTGTCCTTCCCTCCCTCCCCTATAAAACTGTGAAGTGCTGTAAAAGAACTGGGGAGTGCCACCTAGGAAAGCCTCAGCTGAACATGGATGAGAAATTCATTAAAAGTTAAACATCTCTACTACCTTCATCTGCCTGATTCAAGCCACTTGAAATTTCTAGTCTTCATTTTTGTACTTTGATTCACTCTCTTCTGGCTCAAACTGGTAACACACCCATCAACAAGATTGTGCTGTTTACATATCAAACTTGGTGGTTCCAGCATAATACCTGCACACTGTCTAATCACTGTAGCAATTTCTGAGTTACCTGGATTCTCTGCCAGAAAATAATGGCTGGATTCATACATTAGTCATGAATATTCACATTAGTTCCACCTCAAAAATCTCAACCAACCAGTCTCACAATAATGCAGGAGGTTTTTTCTTGTGGAGCATTTGCTGTAGGATCTCCAATGTTATAGGTATATTAATAATGTATTCATCAAGAAACGTTGTTTCTTGTGGCTCTGTTGTCAAGTGGTGGCACACTCTGTTAATTAGCCTTCTTTTTGTGATTTCATAATCTTTTGGAGCAGCTGCACTAATTGCTTATAACTTTCTTAACATTTCCTGAAAACCATAAATAAATTATCATAGTTCTTGAATTTTGTTATTGGGATTTATTACATAATTTTGAGTAGCAATAAATTCTGCTAGAGCACACTTAAGATTTATAATATCCTTGCCTAAGAGATGCATCAACAAAAATGGGTTATTACATTAAAAAAAGACAGTTTTAGTGTACCTCTGATTCAGTTAAAAATTGTATTATGAAGTATAAGCTCTTAAAAAAAAAAGGGGGGGGATGTGTATGTCAAGTTCTCTGGAAACTAATTATAACTGTTGATGGACAAGCAAATTAGAATTTTTTTCAAGGCTGAGCACCTTAGAGCAGGAGCTCACAACAACACAAGAAGAGTTAATGAATGGGATGTCTTAGCATAAGAAAAATAGGTATAATCTAGTACAGTTTACCACTAGTGACACTGTTCCATATTGTAATATGTAAGGAACATACTAATACTTTATGTCAGCCTGGAAAACAACACTGATATGCTTATGCACTTTTAGTTTGCCCTTGCTTCAGTAAGAATGTCTTGGCTCCAAATCAGAATGTGTAAGAGCTTAGGTAAGAGCTGTTATTAAAGTTTAATAATTTCTGGTGAATGAAGAAGCTGAACTAGAGAATTTAGATTTTTGCAGTCCTTTCTGCAGAACTCTTATATAAATCCCTAAACTCTGTTTATACAATCAGAATAAACTGTAAAGCAGAATCTGATAATTCCTGTGCTTCATTTTTAGAATTTTAGTTTCTTAATAGACCTCCTTGATAAAAAACTGAACAAAACCAAACAAAAAACCCACAAAAAACCCGAAAACAAAACCTTCTTTGTTTATTTATTTGACTTCATTAAGTCTGGTCTCTACACTTAGATGTCTTGTGGTTAAAAACCCTACAGAACCTTTTCCTACTCCCATCTCTAAACATTCTAGTTTAACCAGCAGTAGTGAATGGAAAATTTTTCTTTAGGTATGGTCTTTCCCGTACTAGAGGTGATTGTGTTCATACGTGTCCGTGGGCGGTTTGGAGGGATTGTGGGCACACCACCTTCGCTGTTGCTGATCTGTTGGTTCAAATACTCAGACTGTAGAACGGGGAGCTGTGCTTTGCAATCTGTCATAATTTCTGTGGCTGACTCGAATCCTTGGAATACAGTGCACTTAAATTTGCTCTAACATTGTCAATGTAATTATGTTTAAAACTAAAATGTCTTGATCTTTGTTTTGTTGTATCTGATCAGTTTAAGGGTTTCTCCCAGGAAGCCTTCTGTTACAGAGGGTAGTACTCAAATGAGTAAGTCAACAGATCCTTCATTCTAGGATGAGAGATGTTTTCAGAGTTTAACTTGAATTAACTTTTAAAAAACCAAACCAAAACCCCAACAGCCAAGCCCATAAAATTGCTCTCCTGCTTGAATAAAGTGAAATCCAACTGTTACAAGTCTAGGGCAGTATTTTTGCTGTCTGTAATTGAGGGAAGAAGTCTCTCTTAACTACGTTTTTCTCCCCCATAAATAACTAAAGATACAAAATGTCAGCCAACTATCCTGGAGTAAGTTATTTCTGCAAAATAGTTCAAAGAGTTAAATGACATTTTTCTGTTCATTGCCAAGACATTTCAGAAATCTCATCCCTCAGTATTCAGTCTATGTGAAAATAACTGGATCCCAGCCAAAATGGGGCCACTTTGCCTACGAACTGCTGCATTTCAGTTGATCCTTTATGTATCATAATACTAATATTTTAGATGTGAATACTTAAATGTTACTGAAATTTCTTGCATTTTTAAAGTATCAGGGAAGTATGTGTTCCTCTTCAATAAAAGAATTTTAATTTCTTCTGTCATTTGTAGGGGCTTTTGTTATTTACATTGCTTTTTGAAAACATGGCTTCAGCAGTGGTGAACATAAAAGATAATATAAATTTTAAACATAAGGATTTTTAGGGTTTTTGTATCTGTGATAGCATTGGGTATGTGGTTGGGGTCTTTTTGCTTGTTTGTTTTTTCATAACCTTTTTGAACACCCTAACAAACATTTTAATAAAGGTAGATTTTAATTTTAATTTTAGAATGTCTGCTCTCCTTTACTTAAAAAAAGGAAGGATAGCACTGGATAGGTACTACCATAAGAAAATATTACTTATAAAACCTTATAGGAAAAATGAAACGATGCTGTTGTGGTCGTATTGCATGGTGGAGAGGCCTTGTTCATTTTGCATATTTTGCTGAACCTTTATGGCAAAAGAATCATAGAATCACCTGGTTGGAAAAGACCTTTGAGATCATCAAGTCCAACCATACCTGTCCACTACTAAACCATATCTCAAATCACCTCATGTAGCTGTCTTTCAGACACCTCCAGGGATGGTGACTCAACCACCTCCCCAGGCAGCCCATTCCAGTGCCTGAGAACCCTTTCAGTGAACAAGTATTTCCTGACATCCAATCTGTACCTCCCCTGGAGCAACTTAAGGTCATTGCCTCTTGTTCTATCACCAGTTAGTTACCCGGGAGAAAAGACACACACCTGCCTCACTACACCCTCCTTTCAGGTAGTTGTAGACAGCAATTAGGTCACCCCCAGCCTCCTCTTCTCCAGACTAAACAACCCCAGTTCCCTCAGCTGCTCCTCATCAGACTTGTTCTCCAGCCCCTTCCCCAGCTTCGTTGCCCTTCTCTGGACACTCTCCAGCACCTCAGTGTCCTTGGAGTGAGCGGCCCAAAACTGGACACAGTATTCAAAGCATAGCCCCACCAAAGCTATGGTACAAGGTACAGGGGAAGGATGACTTCCCTGGTTCTGCTGGCTACACTGTTTCTGATACAGGCCAGGATGCTGTTGGCCACCTGGGCTCTCTGCTGGCTCATGTTCAGCCACTGTCAACCAGCACCTCTAGGTCCTTTTCTGCCAGGCAGCTTTCCAGCCACTCCTCCCCAAGCCTGTAGCGTTGCATGGGGTTGTTGCACTTGTTGCCCAGCACTTGGCCTTGTTGAACTTCATAGAGTTGGTTGCAGCCCACTGATCTAACCTGTCCAGGTCCCTCTGTAGAGCCTTCCTACCCCCAAGCAAATCAACACTTCCACCCAGCTTAGTGTCGTCTGTGAATTTACTGAGGGTGCACTCAATTCCTTCATCCAGATCATTGATGACGATGTTAAACAGGACTGGCCCAACACTGAGCCCTGGGGAACACCGCTTGTGACCGGCCTCCAGCTGGATTTAACTCCATTCACCACAACTCTTTGGGCGCAGCCATCCAGCCACTTCTTAACCCAGCAGAGAGTGTGCCTGTCCAGGCCACTGGCAGCCAGTTTCCCAAGCAGAATGCTGTGGGAAATGCTGTTAAAGGCTTTACTGAAGTCCAGGTACGCCACATCCACAGCCTATCCCTTGTCCACTAAAATCTTGAGGGAAGAAGAAAGCTTCTCTTTCTTCTTGTCTCTGCACCTATAGAGTGTGTGTGACTTTCCTTTAGACACCTTGTGACTTGTGCTGTGTCCTGCATGCAGATGAGCTCTGGACTGTTCTGCCTTCTGGTGAAGCTGGTTATGAGCTGCACAGTTCTCATGCAGTGCTGCTGCAGGCTCTCCACTGCTGTAGGAGGGCCTGTGCTGTGTGCTCTTCCTCTTGACCTGCTGTGTCAGAAGCAAACCCAAGTTCACAATGGACAGTGGTAAAACCTTGTCCTCGATCTTGAGACTTGCCCTGGATCTCATTTCTGTCTAAAGCCACTGGTGCAACCACTGCACATCTCCCTGAACTTGCTGTTCTGGGAAGCAGCAGCAGACTCTTCTTGGGTAAGTGCCACCTCTATGTAAGCAGATGGCTTTCCTTCTGGGGGACTGTGTGGAGTATTCTGCTGAGTAATTTGGGGACTTTCATGACTTTTAAGTGTGTTGTTTCTTAGGAAAATCTGATTTCAAACGCTTGTCAAAATTATGGAAGTTTTTTTAACTTATTACATTGGCAAATTAAACATTGTAATTTTGCTTTGGTCAGTTATGGTTCTTTCTTTGAGAAACGGATGTGTGCACTTGTGTTTTCCACAAATCTGGTGTTGGAATTGAAAGTCTATCAGCTCTATAGTTTCAGATTGAGGTCAGTTTTCATTTTTGGGTCAGACATATGATCAGTTTGTCTCAGGCTTTCTATAGACTCGAATAAAGCTGGGACCCTGCCCTTGGAAAGCCAGTGCTCTGATTTGACCTGTGTTCAGAAATCTGGCTTATAGGTGTGTTTGGCTTGAGGCTTGAGAAGTGCATGTGGGTTCACAGAAACCTAAAAATAAGCAGTATTTGGGTTAAACCTCTTTGAATGTACTCATGACCCTGAATAAATGTACATTTGTTTTCTGGTAATGGTACCATCTATGAATATTAATAGTGGAAAATATTTGAATTTTATATTGCCTTAGCCTCAGATACCTTCTGCACAATTAGAGAATGAAAATGAAAATTAGTGACTTGACTCATTCTTGTTGCTGAGTGGTGTATGTAGCTGGCTCTGTGTGACATCAGTGATGAAATTTAATGTAGCAATAAAGCAGTCTGGAAAAAAATACTTGTTACCAATATTTTCTATTCAACACATTTTAGAGTTTTGTAATAAGATGTAAAGAGACCACTTCTCTAGTGCAACCCTTTTTATTCTACAAGCTGTCACTTTAAAAAAAACTAAACTAAAACTTAATTCACTTTCAGTGAACTAAACTGCTGAATGCATCGAAGAAGCCAGTGAGACAAGCTAAGGTGTTTGGGAACATGTGTAGTTTTTGTCACTAAAATTTCTCAGGTAAGGTATGCCTGAATGATTTAGATAGGAGATTTGTACTTCATGCTGCAGAAGATCATTAAAAAATAGTAAGAGATGCCCATCTACCTGATATGAGGGAAGAATTGTCCTAATTGCAAGTCTGATCAGTTTGACCTGAGCACAGGAGAAGGATTAAGGAGGATTTTTGGTACTATTGCTGAGTACTTGTGCCTTCTGTCTGACATTCATTCTCCAGATGTCACCAACCTACCAGCAGGGGAAGGTGCTATTTAAAAAGAAAAGGAAAAAAAGAGTGCTGGAATACTGAAAGTGCTTTGGAAGCTGCAAATAACATGAGCATATTTTACGTGTGGGAACTCATTTCCCAAAGCTGAAGAAGAAGGAGAGGCAGGTTCATAGATTTCAGCAGCAGACAGTACTCTGATCTCACTGTGGATGGATAGCAGAAAGTATTCTGGAAGTTGGATTAAAACTTGTGGTATTTAAAGATTTTCAAAGCAAAGTTGTTGACTCAGTATTGTATCTATATGGTTAGGAAACTTCCATCTCTGTTCAAGGGCAAATGTGTCTGATATTCACTGCCAAGTGTTAAATCTCTCCATACTTCTGCTAGCAGGACTGAAAGGCCCCCTCACCTCTATGGCTGGTTAACCTTTCTGCTTAACTGAACAGGTCAAAATGCTAATCCCTACAAGTTAGTCTTCTACTCTCTGAATCATTTTTGTAGCCCTTCCTTGAACTCTGATATTTCATGTCTTGTTTTGAAGTTTGTACCTGAGAACCTGAAATAATGTTCTAGTAGCAGGGTTTGTCTTTTTTTTTTTTTTCCTCCAAAGTTAGGGAAGATAATTTTGCTAGTTTATGTTCTTTTATTTTATTTTGCACTTACAATAGACCACTTGGCCAGAGCATAATCTTTTGCAATTCCTACATAGCGATCTATGACACTTACTGAATTCAGTTCTAATCCTGCCTTTTCAGCACTGAGTAATTTTGGCTTAGTTTTTGTCTCCAGTTGTACACCTTTGCATTAGCTGTGTTAAAGTGAGTTTTGTGATACTACACTGTTCATTACTTAATTCTCTGTGGTTTTTACTTGAGAAGCTTCTTTGAATTAGAATTCAGGTTTCTGAAATAAAATTGCAGACAAATCAACTTCTGTGGTATTTGGCAGTGTAATTATGAAGGCTTATTTTGGGTGCTCTTTAAGTCCAGGTTCAATGTGCAGCAAATTCAGTTTCTATCTCAGTGTTGGAGCAACTTAATAAAATAAATTTGTCTGAAAATCATAATACTGCTCTGAACCATAACACTGAAGCTCATGTTTTTGACTGAACTGGAAGGAGTTATTTTCAAAGCTAATAGACACCAAAGTATTGAAAAGAAAAAGTGTCTCCACTGCCATTACTGCCTGTGACCATTGGTGCTACTCTGGTAAGAGGCAGTGGGAAAGTGGATGACAGTTTGAAGAATTCATGCTTTCATGTTGTGCCTGGAGAAATGCAAAAGTCACTGGTGAAATTCCTGTTTTGTCATTTGTGTCCAAGTTTTCCTATACCTCTGTGAAGCTCTTAAGGTTTTGGAAGAAAACTTTAATGTGTCTATAGTTTAAGATACATGATATCTTATTTTTTTAATATATTTAATCTTAAATCTCTCTTGTGTAGGTAGCTTTTCTGTTATATGAAGTGTGACATCTTGTAGTATAATTTCTCCTATCCTGTCTTTAATCTTTAATGAATTTAATCACTGAACATTTCCAGAAATGCTGTATGAGAAATGGAAGGAACAGATAGATTAAGTTACTGAGTCAGAGAAGTGAAAGCAATGTTGATAAGTTGGTTTGAAACTGTTAGTTCTCAGGAAATTCTTGGAGGCTAGAAATGGCTGTTCTGTTGTTTGTTGTGTAAACCTCTTAGCAGGAAAATTGGAGCAGGAAATGATCTAAAGAGGCAAAGAGAATTTAAAAGGCTAGGATGGGAAGAAACCGGGGACCTGGTCAATAGGAGATACGAGTTCACAGTTCCAAGAGTCATTCCCTTTTTAATCTTACTCCTTGTCCCATTTTTAGATTGGGATTTCTTTCTATTTTTAATTAGCTTGTAATGAGCAGTTTGTTGGAAATTTGATCTAACATAAATTAATAAATCACACTAGAGAGGGTTTCACATAAAAATGGTACCCCTGGTGAGTGTAGGCTGCAATCGTACTTTTCCAGTATGGCCAGTGCCCGTTGCTGGGGGGAGGAATAGCGCAGTGTGCTGCCCTGTTCTTCCTCGTGCGTCATTCCCAGCTTCCTGCAGTCTGATCTCGGGGATACAGTGCTTTTCCAGGTCAGGGAGGGGAGGTGATTGATTATTGTTTCTAAAAGTTGGATATTCTTGGTCTTTTAAATCCTGTATTAAAAAGGTGGAAGTTACCTCTCTATATCTTGGCTTCTAGTGTAGTTTTAAACCTGGCTTCTCCTGTCTTCTGTCTGCAGGGACTGAATTACGTGTCCTGAGCCACTTATATTGGAACTTCTGCAGAATTTAGACAGCTGTATTTGAACAATATTCCAGCTGAATCTGCCCTGCTACATTCTGGCTTGAATTTTAGGTGGGCTTATGCTATGTAGAATCATAGAACATAGGAAAACCCAGGTTGGAAGGGATCTTGAAAGATCATCTGGGCCAGCCAGTTGTGGGAAGGGGAGCCTAGATGAGATTATCTAACACCCTGTCCAGTTGCGTCTCGGAAAACCTCCAGCTGATCGGGACTCCATGACATCCCTGGGGAGGTTGTTCCAGTGATTGATTTTTCTCAGTGTAAAAAATTTATTTCTTATGTCAAGATGAAACCTCTCCTGGTACCCCTTGTCCTCTCCATGTGGCTCCTTGTGAAGAGCAAGCCTCCATACGTTTTGCAGCCACCCTTTAAGTACTAGATAACTGTGATGAGGTCCCCCCCGAGCCTTCTCTTCTCCAGGGACAAAGGACCTAACTCCTTCAGCCTTTCCTCATAGAGCAAGTTCTGCAGCCTTTGATCATCTTCATGGACTTCCTTTGGATGCTTTCCAGCCTGTCTGTGTCTTTTCTTAAATTGTGGAGACCAGAAATGGACACAGTACTGCAGGTGTGGCCTCACAAGCGCATGGTAGAGTGGGATGAACACACCTCTATCTCTGCTGGTAATGCCCCTGTGCCTGCAGCCCAGGGTCTGATTTACCTTTGTTGCTGCAGCAGTGCTCTGCTGACTCCTGTTCTGCTTGTCCACCAGGACTCCCAGGTCCCTTTCAGCAAGGCAGCTCCCCAGCCACACAGAGGCCAGCCTGCACTGGGCTCCTCTGTCGTGTCCCAGCTGGAGGACCTTGCACTTGGCTCTGTGAAACTCCAGACTGTTCTAGCTCCCTCTTCCATCCTGTCCTCATCTGTCTGTAAGGTGGCTTTCCCTTCTGACCTGGCAACCTCACCACCCAGTGTGGTCATCAGCAAATCTGGTGATGGTGCTCTCAATCCCATTGCCCAGATCACTTAGGAAGCTGTTGAACAGTGTGAGGCCCAGTATTGATCCCTGGGGGGAACCCCCTTGTGACAGGCTGCCAGCCAGAGCAGAAACCACTGATCAGCACTCTCTGAGTGTGTCCCATGAGCCAGTTTCCTGCCCGTCTCACAGACCACCCACTAAAAGTCTGTATCTTGCATTTGTCCAGGAGAAGGCTGTGGGAAACAGTGTCAAATGTTTTGCTGAAATCAAAGTAAACAGTGTCCACTGCTCTCCCCGTGCCGACAGAAAATGTTGTTTTGATGTAGAAGGTGATGGGGTTGTCTGGCACGATTTGCCTTTGGTAAATCTGCGCTGGCTTTTCCCAATCACCCGCTTCACTTGGCTTTGGTAAAGCTCGACAGCAATTATTTTACAACCTGACGTAGTTATTGCTGTGCTTTACGTGTGGGTCCTTAAATGTTCTCTTACCACAGCAGCCTAGGCTACCTGATTATTAGCAGATTACCAAAAGTGCTCCCTGAAGTTTTGTTTTGTAAGATACATGATTTCTGAGCTGGTTTTCTTTCTGTGTGGGGTTGGATTTTTGTTTGGTGGTGGTTGTTGTTGTTTGGGGGCATTTTTTGGTGGTTTTTTTTGTAAAACAGCAACTGCTGTTTTAACAGTTCTGTTACAGAGTTTCTTACCCATCATAAGTGATTGGAATTTTAGGTCTAATTTGAAGCAGACTTCTAGCTTTATTCTTTGTTCTTAAAATTTTTAAGATGCTTTTATTATATAAGTATTGGAAATTCCAAATTATATAAATATTGGAAATAAATGATAAGAAATGCTGATGATCTTCAATAGGCCAGTAATAATGTGTCTTAAAAACTGATAGAAGTGTTCACTGTTTTGTATGTTTTGAGGCCTCATGTTTGCCCAGAAGCATTTTTGCCGGTTCTGTAACGTAACCGTGTGATCGGTGACAGTTCGCTGTGCTAGGCTCCTGATTTTGGTGTTTTGGAGAAGGTGAAAATTGGAAATAACTGCTGGCAAAGTAGATGCATTTCAATTAAGTTTTTGTGACTTGGTCTGATTATTCGCCCCCCCCTTCGACAAGGTTTGTTTATTGAAATACTGTCAGAGATACTAAGGTGTGATATTACAGATAAAAAATGCAATACTTCTGGTCAGATAAACTTTTTGTGGGATTTCTCTAAATTTTTAGAGTTTAGTATTTAACTCGCAGCATCTCTTATTAAGCAAGATGATGATGCCTGCATTCAGTACAAGATAAATAACTGTCCTTGTTTGTGAAATAGTCTCTTCCTGTTAGAAAACAAAGAGCAGAGGAAATTTTGAAGATGCATGAGCTAGGAACATTTGCTAAAAAAGAATGTAGTTGTTCATGATGTTAAGTACATTGTCTAGTAAGTAGTACAGTCATTATTTACTTTCTTTGTTCTTAGACTTCCTAAGATAGTGCCAGCTTTTCCTTTTAAAAGTTCAGTAGGAAACATTTGAAATGGCAAGAACAAATTCAGTGTCATTGGTGCCAACATTTTCTCACTGAAAATGATGGAAATAGTAGTGCAAATCATAAATAATTTCCCTATTACAAAGTTATATTAACTTTTTAGGGAGCAAGTTTGGCAGATGTTATTCTAAAGTAAAGGAAAATAGGAAAAAATACAGAAAGTACTGGAATATTGAGTGAAGTGGTGACAGTGCAAATTTATAAACAGTGTTTTTTTTGCAGAGACTAAGTGATAATGAAAGCTTTTTCTGTAGATGGATTTTCTGCTTCCTCACCATCTCCGCACCAACTCGGTTTTCACATGAACTCAGTCTGTTTGCAGTGGCTCGGTTACTCGGGTTTCTTGCTGCCCACTGTACTGCCCCACCCTGTTGCTGCCCAGCCCCTTCCCTTCCTCTTCCTCCCTCCTCTTGCCTCATGACTTCCCTGTGCAGTTAATTCAGCCCTGTAGCTTTCCACAGCCCCCTGACCCCTTTCCTGGGCCATAGAACTGCTCTGTGGTTTCTCTGTGCTTTCCCTGCCTTTTTCTGTTTGCATCCAGAATAGAGCTGCCATCCCTCCCTCTGCCCACCTGCTGCCTGACTGGTCACTTACATGAGCCTTTTCAGTTACTTTCTGCTCCTCAAAGGCCACTGATTTGCACAACAGTAAAGAAAAGCTATTTTATTTTAATTTGTTTTGCTATGCCCTTGTCCCTTCCCCAGTAACTTCTTGTCAAATCTGTTTTCACCCCTGTTAGACTTAGTGGCATATTCTGGTGTAAGAGGAGAGAGCTTGTTGGAAGAACTGTCAAAAAAAAAAAAAGGATAGAAAGCAAATTAGTATATCATTGTCAAAATATGTCTCAAGCTATACATTCTGGAAGTGGGTAACCTGGATCTTTGTTGCTAGTGTCTGGGATTGCACTGACAGTTGAGAAATGTGCTGCTCATTTACTTTGCAGATCTGACACAAGGTCTCATACAGATGTTATGCTCGCATGTTATTTTGTACAGAGAAATCGTGAGCTGACAGAAAGAGGGCGGGTTTTTGGCTTTGGTTTGGGGTTTTTTTTCCTTTCTGAAATGATTTGATTTTTGTAAGGTTTTAATCAGATGATTTTCTCCTAAACTTAATACAATTACTGTAGGGCTTGGGGTTTTTTTTGGCATGCTGTCTTAGAGTTGTCAGCATATTATGAATTTTTTAAAGTCTTGTAGGTTCCTTTGTCTTCTTGACATAATCTCCTTCTTGCTTCTCAGAGTGTATTTTTATTCTGAATTGGCCTCAGCAGATTTAAAGCTGCGTTGGTGTGAAGGGGTGTGCTCAGTCCTGTGGCAGTGAGCCTTTAGATTAGGTCAAATCCCATTGACTGCAGCCTTAGTAAAAACAACTTCCTCTGGGTGTGGAGGAGGAAAAAATAACCCACTACAAGTTATTACAAAACAAAATGAAAGAAACCAACCTTTAAGTGATTACAAAAATTAATTTCCTCTAGGAAATGTAGTTAGCTGGTCCCTGCTAGTGTACATGTGAGACATTTTAAATCTTCTCAAGGTTCCCATAATGTTCATGGTGGTGATTCAGGTGAGAAACACTGAACCTATAAATTACCAGAGGCATAAGTACTTAGATCTGTCTCGACTTCCAGGTATTGAAATGAGTTTAATATTAAAGTTTTAAATGTGCTTGTTAACTATGATGAGATCTTAGCCCAAATACAGTGTAACTTTTTAGATTTAAGGGTTTGGTTTTTTATGTGCTTTTAAGGTATTATAGGTTCTTATTGGGTGTTATTTGCTGTCTTGCCTGTTTAAATTTATTTCACTATATGTGCATCATCTGACTCTTCAGATTAAGTACTGAGGAACATAAATTGCTTACAAATTGAGACTTTTCTTTCTGGCTGTTAATGTGAACAATTTTATGTCATTCCTGTTCTAAAACTTTCTTGGTTTTTTTTTAAATAAACTGCTTAGCACCACTTCCTCTTAGGTGAATCCTGTGATGAAACTTGCTTGGGTTAGAAGAGGATGGGGAGGAAGAGGATTTTGAAAGCTAAAAGTAGCCTGAAATATTAATACTAATTTCAGAATGTTTTTGTAAACAATGCTCAGTATCTATAAATGTGATATAAATTTTATAAAGCTGGATGGGGAGGAAGAGGATTTTGAAAGCTAAAAGTAACCTGAAATATTAATACTAATTTCAGAATGTGTTTGTAAACAATGCTCAGTATCTATAAATATGATATAAATTTTATAAAGCTGGTTTTCTGACAAAAAGTAGTATTTCATTAACAGCCTGTTCATAGGACTTGCATACACGTACCCATGCCCTGCGATCAATACAGTATGCTGTTAGCTTGGTGGCTCTCATTTGATGTGGTGGTGTATTGAAATGTTGAGTGTTTATATGTACATACATATTATAAGAATGGATCTAATTGCTTCAGTTACTATAAGGTGTGATTAGAATTTTATAATTTTGTGATTCCCCCCACCCAGTAGTACGTGGTGTTCCCCCTGACTGTCTCTTTATATCTGTAAATAGTTGCTTCTGAGAGAAGGGCTTTTTATGCAAGTATGTTTTCCAGCCATGGCTTTTTCAGTTAAGGGTGTGGCTCTTTCTCACACAGTTGTGTTAGAGCGGGCTCTCGCATGGAAACACTTATCTTGGCAAAAAGTCCTTTGACATTACAGCTTATCTCACTTGGAGGCTGTAGTACACCACGTCGGACAGGAACCCTCTGCAGCTGGAGAGTTGTAGGTGTGAAGACAGTCTGAAGTTTTTTGTTTTGGTTTGGTTTTTTTACTGTCTAGGCAGCCTGTTGAGATTTTTTCAGTGTGACTTTCCAGTTTGTAGAACCATTGGCTGTTCCCCAGTGTGTGTTCAGCTTAACTCTCCTGATTCCATTGATTTATTCACTGGTGTCTGAATTACTGAAGCTCTTACAGGAGAGTTCATCACGCCGTGCTCCCAAAGGGTCTTCTGAGGAAGCTCATAAATAAATTTCAATGGCTTGTGCAAAATGTTGTCAAACACATCTGTTTCTAATTCAGAAATCAATACCTTTATCATCAGTAGCTGACAGCCATTAAAATGAACAGTTACTGTTACAATTACAGTAAAACAGTTAATTACTAGACCTTGGGGGAGGATGCCATTAATTTTGGGCATCTATAAAAACTGAGCTATGAAACCGATACTTAACCTTAGATATAAAATGATCACTTAATGTTGAACATTGAATTTCCTGATAAATTATTGCCAGTGCATAGTGGTGAAGCAGTAATGGCTTCCCAGGACCTTCTTGAGTGCCATCTTATTCTTGGGTGAAGGAGTAATACAATTTTGGTAAGGCATTGTCATCCCATTGTCATGTTGCCTGTGACAGCTTCTTTCCAGTGTGAGTAAGAAACAGCGAAGAATAGTAGTAATGTATATAATTCATTTGGAAATACTTACTCTGAAAGTAAGATGGAATTAGTGTAAATAATGAAATACAAAATTATTTTTGCAGATGTGTGTGCACTTCTCTTTAAATAGGACTGCACATACACAACATGCAACATTACATTTAAATACATTCTAGAAGTTGAATGCTTCAGTGAGCAGGAGCAGACCGTTGTTCTCTGCTGGTGGCAAGGGTGGTAGGTGTGAACTTGATAGTTTTCCCATGGTTTGCTTTGAAGTAAGTACACATTGGAGCTATATTCAACAGAGTGCAGTATAAATTCAGAATTACTTGGGCAATCTGGTTTGTCTTTATTTGTGGGCTTGCTGTTGCACTGTTTCTAAACTCTCAGATGCCTTGTGATAAGCAGAGGGTGGTGAAGTTCAGACTTGGATTGGGCCAAGTGAGCTGTTGTTGTAAGAGAGTAAGCCATGTGTTTGGATCTGCAAACTGCCATTTTCCAACAAAAACCTGGATGTAGTTGCATCAGGATAGCTCATAGAACTCAGAAGAGGGGTTGTGGAAAGTGGCAGTGGGCCCTCAAAAGCACTTTTGGGGTGTGAAAAGGCAGATGGTGCAGGCTGGGGTTTGTGATGAGGAAGAGAACTTAAAGGGTGTGTGTTAGGGATGTGAAACAGCCAGAGGAGAGGTGGCTTCTTTGCTATGACTTCACTTGCTTAAAACTTTCTAAATCTAATACCCTAAAAGGTTTTCCATGTGGATAAAAGCATTAGTTCTTTTTGCTACACCCTGTATTTCTTCCTGGGTGGAGGAAATTAGTAGTTAAAAGAAGTTACAGTAATAAAGATGTGTATATGTGCTTACTCGAAAGAGGAAAAAAAAATAGTTCAACCATGGCTTTTAAAGCCTAAACAGATTGGTTTAAAATGAAATACTTTGAACAGTGCAGAGGTGTCTCTGTGTGTTTATTTAGCGACTCAGTGGGTGGAAATCACGGAGCATCTAAAACTTGAGTGGCTTAAGTGCTAGCATAGATTGTGACAGCATCCTCTTCTGCAGAGTCAAGGGAAATAATCTTCTTGTGCTCATTGTGTTCAACTGTCTCAGTTCAATCATTTGTTCATTCTGAAATGAGAAACCAGTTGAATTTTGAACCTTGTTTTCTAACGTAAGAATTAAAGAGGATGAGATCTGCTAATTCTGAAATCTTGAAGTAGATAATTTTCTTCACTGCAATGATTTTAACATAATCTGCATTTCAAAATAATTTATGTAAACTTGCATTCATATCTTAGGTGGTTTTAGCTAATAAATAATGCAGGTAAACTCCTAATCAGATTAAAATCCACAAGCAAGTACAGTTTAAGATGAGTCACAAAGAAAAATCTAAAAATAGTAGAAGCATAGAGATTAGAGATATCTATAAAAATTTACTAGTTCTAACATGTAGAAGACTAATCATTACTTAAATGAAGATACTTACAGTCTTTCCTACTACATAGCAAAAAGAATTGCAATGACTTGATAACGCTGGCAGATTTTAGTGGTACTAATCCCTGCAAAACTGAAGATGGTTACTAGAATGGACTGTTTAAATTGGGATTCTCCTTACTGTGTGAACCCAGAATCTAAATCAGTATTGTTGAAATTAGTCCATTCTACCTTACTGGGACAGGGAGCTAGATTCTGCTACTTTATTCTCTTTAGCTATTCTTCCACCTCCAGGAAAAGACTTCCTAGTGTTCCTCTGCTCATTTTCATAGTGAAGTTGCTAAATGTCTTGATAGCAAGGGATTTCAACCTTGTGGGTTTTGTGTATATTATAAATAACTGCAGTTTGCTGAATGAGCTATTCAGAGTTAAATATTCTTATTACAGTTCAGTGAAGTACAGTTTGTGTTAGTGACATTTTGGTTAACCAGGTACGATATGCAAAGAACATAAATCTTTTCTGAAAAAGCGTAATTTTAATTCGCTATGTCAGATGAACAGGAATCGGAGGTTTGAGCCTCAGGGTGTTGCAAGGGTGGCTTTACTGAACTGGTTGCTTGTCAGTGGAAGCCTTCAAAAAAATCTTCTAAAAAGAATTTTTGGAATGAAGATTATAATGCTGTGCCCAGAAAACTGGGATAATGTTACTCAGAGGGATTCTTGTGAGTGAAAGAAGGATGTGTGTATGAGCAATACCGGCTGAGTTTTCAGCCTTTCTGGTAGATACATGCAATTGCTGGCTACAACATGTAAAACTGAAGTGAACCCTGGCCAGTGGGTGGGGGTTGTGTTTGTGTGTGTGCTTTCCAGATTCCAGAAACCACATGCTAATGTAGTGATGTGCATGTTGAATGAACCTAAAATAAATATATTTGTGAAAACACACCTCCCTCAGGCTGTAGAGTCGGTATTTCTGACTGTGTCTCCAGAAATGCGTTCGCAATCTGAGCATGTTTTGATGGGGTTGAGTCTTCATATTAATGAACGTCTCTAATATCCTATTTTCCTTAATTGTTCAAATTCTGATTTGTACAATATTCTTTTCATTATGTCAGCTTTAACTTTTTAAGTAAAAAAAAAAAAAAAACAAAAAAACAAACTAATGAGTTTAGACCTTCGTGTGTCCAGGGCATCTCTGTCGTTGTCTGTGAGGTTTGAAAGGCTTCCACGCTTCTGAAAGTGAAGCTGTGTAGACAGCTTGGAGAACTGGAGGTAGTTTAAATGGGAACTCTAGTTTTGTGTAGCACATACATATATATCATATTTGACTTTGCATATATATTACCTACTTTTCTAATTTGTATTTTAAAATCTTTTTTTCTCCTCTAAAACAATTGCTATCCAATTGTGTAAGCATTATTTCTGTGTTTGGGAATCCATGCTAATTTTAGATGATTTGAAACTCTAAAGCAAGAAACATGTATGAAGTTCTTAAGTATTTACTTGCTCAATTTATTTACTCCTCTACTCTGCCTCCTCTTCATAGGTTCCTTAAAGCTGTGCTATGAATGGTGATTCTGGTGTGGGGGTGGTGACTTCACCACCTCCAACAACAGCCCCTCATAAAGAGAGGTATTTTGATCGAGTTGATGAAAATAATCCGGATTATTTGAGGGAAAGGAATATGGCACCTGACCTTCGCCAGGATTTTAACATGATGGAACAGAAGAAGAGAGTCTCCATGATTCTTCAAAGCCCAGTAAGAAAATAAAATGTTCCAACTTCAAAGTGATAAATTTGATATCTCTATTTTTACTATTCCCTATGGAATTGGAGAATTTTATGGTATCTTAGATCTATTTCGTCTTTTGTCTGGTGGACCTTTCTTCTAAAGTGTCCTAATTGTAGCCTAATTTTTCCTCACATTGTCTGGTTGAATTTTTATTGTCTACTCATAAGGAAGCTCCTCAGTCTTACTTTCAGAATTCTGTGTGTAATCATCTCTGTGAATTGTCCATCTAGTCCTGGTCAGATGTTTTTTCACTTGTTTCGTACATTTAGTATTAATTTAAACACTTAAATTAAGTAACTCTTCCAGGAGTAGCTCACACAAGGCAGGTCTGGCCTGTGCTCAGTTTTTCATGCACAGTTCTGACATAGGAAATATTATAAATATCTCTTTATGAAAAGGTGCACAATAATAAACTATGAATGATTGAAATGTAATATGAAAGATGTTTCCCTCGGGGAGAAAGTACACAAACAAAATTTCTCTTATAACATTTTTTCCTTTTGTAATAACTGATGGGTGACTTTAGGGCAAAATTTTTCATGACAGGAATTCATTAAGAATAAGGATGTAGTGGTATATTTAAAATTTTTCTATGTGAAATGAACCCCTTTTATTTAGATTCACTTAATGATTGGAATACTTCTCTTTCAGTACAAATTCCAATGTTGTTGTCAAAACTAGCAGCTACCAGCAATAGTAAAAAAAATTTTGTTTTCTTCCTTTCAAAGTTAAAACAAACAAACAAAAAAAGCCCAAATCAACAATAAGAAAAAGAAAAAAAAAAAACAAAAAAAAACAACCCAGGAAGAAAGTAAGCAACCTCTTGTTAAAACATATCTAAAAAATTCAGCAACCGATCATTCCTGTGTTCCTGGATGCCTTCTTGGCACTCACTTCCTTGTGAGCCACACTGATAATTTTTTTCTGGTTCTATTACTTTTTCTTTCATTTTTTGTGTTCAAGTTGACTGTACATCCTGCTCCTTCCAGAAATCCATTTTAGTAGGTTCCATGAGTTCTGGTATTACTTGGAGAGAACGCTGGAATTTCCATTCACAAAAAATAAGTGACTCCTATCACTGGAGCTCCAGAGAGCAACATTTTCAAGTAGCATTGTGCACCCAGTAATTCTGCCCTGGGCTGTTTTTCAGAAGAGGTTATGGGATGTTTCCATCTAAGTGCTAAAATGAAGCTGTGTACGAATGGTTGAAGTTCATTTGAACATGCTTTACCATATTGAATGTCCTGTTGCTAGGCTTTTTGCGAAGAACTGGAATCTATGATTCAGGAGCAATTTAAGAAGGGGAAGAACCCAACAGGTTTATTGGCTTTACAGCAGATTGCAGATTTCATGACAACGAACGTACCAAACGTCTACCCTGCAGCACCACAAGGCGGAATGGCTGCGTTGAACATGAGTGAGTGTGCCTTAATGTCTAATAGCTGAATTGTTTTTTTGTGAAAGGCTTAAAATGAAGACGGTGTGAATGAAATGAAGAGTGCAGTGAAGTTTAAATGCTATCCTGTTCTGCTCCGAGGAACATTGCAAACGTAAAATGAATTGGTTAGTTTTTAATGCCACAGTGATAGGTAATGTGATTTATGTATATAATTTATATCAAAAGCTATTTCAAGTATGGTGTCTTAATTGAAATGTAAGCCTGATAAGTCAGCACTAGTAAAAAATTTAAAGATTTAAATATTGATAATGTTTGACACATGGATTGTCTGCAAGAAAATGAAGCTCACATTAGTAGTCTAGTAACGATGAGGGTCTTTAGCAACGGATTATTTTTGCATTTGAAATACTGTTTGCAGCTTTGTGAATTGAAGCTACAGACAAGGAACATCAGCAGGCAAAACAAAAGAGGAAAGCAAAAATCTGAATGAGCAAATGCATGTACACACAGGTTTTGTGTTAAGATGGTATAAATCCTTGCCTGTGCTCCAAATTAAATCTGTAGTTTAGACTGCAGTATGCCCTGGTTCTGCTTTACCACAGTTACTTTTAACCACTTTTCTGATTGCACAGTAACTAGAATGACAGTATTTGTAATTATTTACTGTAAATCCTCCTCTCTCTAGCTTGTACTTAATGTTTCCTAGTTAAATGGACTTGTGTGCATCTTTTAAAATATGTAATTATCCACTTCAGGAATACCAAATCATGTATCTCAAAGTGCAGTGTTTGGGGTTACATTTTTCTGCTAACAATGAAGTTGTATTTTACAGACAATCGTAAACTAAGAGAAAGAAGAATATATTCTGCTAAGGAACACATTACCACCTTACCACTAAAAAATATTAAGGCAGGAAACAAATGCTGAATCTACAGAAGATAAATGACCTTGTCTGAGACTTGCATTATATTTGTGTAATATAAATTATGACACCATAGCAATTAAAGTTTCCTATCCATTTCTTAGGTTAATATGTTGATATAAATTAGTAAGAACAACCACTATAATAGTGGTGCTTATTGTTAGATTTTAATTTATGTTGAATACAACTCTGCCTTGTGCTTTTTTACTCCTGCTCCTTTTCAGGTCTTGGCATGGTGACACCAGTGAATGATCTTAGAGGATCAGATTCCATTGCTTATGAAAAAGGGGAGAAGTTGTTACGATGTAAATTGGCAGCTTTCTACAGATTAGCAGATCTCTTTGGCTGGTCTCAGCTTATTTACAATCATATAACAGTGAGTATTGAATCAACAGATAACTGAACCAATTGTTTTAACATATGAGAGAATTGCTTCCCTCCCCCATCTGTCATTTTCTCTTTGTGTGGGAGAGGAGCAAAGTTGTATTGAAACCAGTATAATAGTGAAGAGATTTGTTATTGCATCTCAAGAATAAGAACTGGAACAGCTTGGATGTCAGCTACCATAGCCTGAATAGAGTCTTAAGAGAGTATAATTGAAAGTTCTTCTGATGAAATTAAGGTGCCTGAAAAACTTGGTCTTTTTAGTATCTCCAATGATTTGAATAACTGTGTGTATTATTCTTCAAGTTCATGCCTTAATTTTCTTGCTAAGTGCTAAAGTATCTTTATTAGTCATGCAGTTGAATTTTATGATTCGAGGTACCAACGTTGTTGAAGAAGAACCCATAGTGTTTCTGAATACACGTGAACTACTGAGCTTAACACAGTGTGCCAGCAGTTTTCCTTGTGACTGAGTAATCGCTGGAATCTGTAAAAATAATGATGAGGAGGACAAATCAAGGAGGTTTTATATGCCAGAAGAATGATCAACATGAGTCTCATGAGAAAAGTCACAGCTGTGATGTGCAACCCAGTCAATTGTTTTCCTAACAGAGCTGAATTGTTGGGTTTTTTTCTACATAGTAGCAGTTGTCCTGTATGTATTTTCAGTTCTAGTTGGAGTCTGAGTGAGATATGGTAATTTTATTATTACTGTGTTTGAGATTCAAAGTATGTTATTTGTGAACCAGTGAAGATGATAAATGATATGGGTAGGCATTGGATCAAGGCAATGTTGGTTAGATTGTTTGGTTCCTTTAGTGAGGGAATGTGTCCAACATAATGGTTCTTGTAAACCACTCTGTGCCACCCTCTGATTTTTGCTACGTGACAGGAGAATTGATTTTGTAAAAGAGACATTAATGCAGTAAAAAGATTACTAGGCAAGCAGGTTTGAAGATGCCTTTCTTCAGGTTAGCCCTGTGAGTGTTCACATGTTTAGATAAAAAGGTAAATGTGATGAAGAGCAGCATGTCTAAGGAAGTGGTTAAGGCAAGGGCATGTGATTGAGATGGAATGCCTCAAGTTTTTGTTCTTTTGCAGGGGGAGGAAGCACAGGAATATTAGATAATGTTGATTTCAGTTGAGGTGGAAGACAGTCAGTATGAGATTCTGAAAGTATTTTAGACAGTTTTGAAGGGCAAAGTGGTACTGGTAAGCTCTTGGTTAATAGTTTGTCATCAGCAATCACAAGTCGTAGTTGACTCATCTTTTACAAATTGTCTAGTGAATAGCATTCTGAAATGTGACTAATAGTTACAATTTGCCTTCAGAAACTGATCTAGAACAAGGTTGTTATATTTATGTAGATACATTAAGTAGTAGCTGGTAGTAAGACACTTTGTTGGAATGTAATGAATGCTTACCACTTCATGCACAGCTTGAGTTTGACTCCAGGTTTTCATGTCTTTGTGGGTGCATGCTATAACTACTAATGACTGCATTCAAGTTAAAAGCTGACAGTGTCTCTAAAGTAAGAGAAAAGAGGCCCCTTTGAGGGACCTGTGTGTTAGAGTAGAAAGGAATTGTGAGGATATGAGAGTGTATGCCAGTCTGGGCATATCAGGGAATTGGATGGAGTATCTTTGCTTTTCTGGATCCTTATCAGTCACTGACAGCTGCTGTGTGTGGGACTGTTCAGACCGGTGCAGTCGTGATGCAGAAGCAGAATTACAGAGCATCAAGACTTTCATGTCAAGTACAGTAATGTAAACTTCTATGCCTCCAGGGTTAGACAGAGTTTCAGATTACAGGTTCACAGGAGGTACATATCATTCACTAAGTCTTGGTTTGCTTTGAGGGCATGAGCTGTTTATTGGATCTAATTCTAAAGTAGGGTGGTTTGTGAGTCTCCTTCCTTGTTTATCCTATGTTTGAGCTTTCTTATTAACTTTTGTGGCATTTTGAATACTTGTCATTTGTCTTGCATAAATAAGTAAAAAATATTCTAGATCATTTACACTTCTATAATGGAGAACTATTTTGGTGATTCATAGGTACAGGTTAACTTGAACTAACTGGTGCAGTTTAAGGCTCTTACACCAGAGCATATTACCAGCTGGTTGTAAAGGAAGCTAGGTTTGTACTAGAAGCTTTGGGATGACTGATCACATACTTATTTTCAAAACTTTTTCCCCTGTAGTAGAATTGTAGCAAAGTTGCAAGTAGTAGAAGACATGAGGGAGCATAAAGTAGCTGCATCTTGGGGAAATTGAAAACTCATAAATAAATAAATAAAAATTTAAAAACATTTTAAAAACCCCACAAAAACTGGGTAGACTAATAGCAAAATAAGGAGTTGTCTCATGTGTCCAGTAAAACATTTGAAGCATTTTAGTTCTCCATTGAGAGACGCCTAAACTAACTAGCTGTCCTGGAGTTTATATTGTACAGATTTTACACAGATGCATCCCCAGATGTGAACGGTTTGAAGTCAGAATTAGTTTTGTATTATAAATTCCTGATTGTGTAAATTAGACAAAAGAGCCAAAACATGAGTGGTGGTCAGGATACTTGGTAGAAAACCTACAAGTGTGCTGTACTGCTAACAAACGTCTCACATGGCACCAGCATCAGGGATGAAATCCTTCTGGGCATCAAGATGTTTTAGTTTTCATACCTTCTGTTTTACTAGGGTACAAATACAATTGGAGTATAAACTCATTCTTCTAAAAAAAAGAGTAACCTCAGTATCATTCCTTTTATTCACAATAGTCTAGTGGTCATTACCACAGGATCTCAGGATTTATGACCTTAACATAGAATCCTAGAATGGTTTAGGTTGGAAAGGACCTTAAAAATCATCCAGTTCCAACCCTCCTGCCATGAGCAGGGACACCTTCCACTAGACCAGGTTGCTCAAAGCCTCATCCAACCTGGCCTTGAACACTTCCAGGGAGGGGGCATCCACAGCTTCTCTGAGCAACCTGTTCCAGTGTCTCACCACCCTCACAGGAGAGAATTTCTTCCTAATCTCTACTCTAAACCTCCCACTAATCTTAAGGACTCTGGCATGGGCCGACCATCTGGTTTTGTCCAACACGAGTTAATTAACTGTGCTGCTGTATGTTGCTAAGCTGTTGTAGTGTACATGACAGTCATATTACATATGTTATAGGCATACTTGCCCATTCCATACTCAGGAAGTGAAAGTAACTTTCATGGTTTTGGGACTTCTTGAATGCTTCAATAAAATATTCTTAGTAACTTTTACTCTTGTTTTATCCTTAGGCCAGAGTAAATTCTGAGCAGGAGCACTTCCTCATTGTACCTTTTGGACTCCTCTATAGTGAAGTCAGTGCATCTAGTCTGGTAAGCAGTTACTGTTTTTCACAGCTGTAAAATATGAATAGCTGAATCTGCTCTGTCTGTATGTCTGTCACTGTTTAAGTTCTGTTCTAGAGAATATTTTACTCTGTGTTATGTGTTTAGAACAGTTTAATTGAACATGGATGGCTTTGGTACAGCTGAGGTATCTCTGAGAGATTTCTTTGCACATGTTCACCACCAGGTGTCCTCCAGTTGATCTAGCTGTAAAGAGGAGCCAGGTCATTTGTGTGGCTAATCACATCATGTCCTTGAAAGCTGCTGGCTGTTGAGTCAGGCTTGTTGAGGGAAACAGTGTGTGTTTCAGACATAAATGATGCAAACCTATTACAATTTCAAGACATTGTGTCAGATGCCTGATTTAGTTGCCATTGTTTAATGATGTAAGTAGCTGAGGGTGTAGATAAATTCTGTTTTTGAGATCCAGTGGTTGCAGTTCAGAACTCCCTTAACTGTTAGCTAGTGGGAAGCATTTTGTGAGCATTTATCTTCAGTGTGGTCTACACTGCTGCTGAAGGCAAATTGAGTTAATGTGGCTGACTGTTGAAGCAAAATAGAAGCTTTCACACTATTCTTTCTACCTGGCTACTAGCAGAGAGGTGGTATAAGTATGTGCAGAGTAGTAACATTTCAAACTTGTGGTGCTTTTGACACCTTAAAGTCCCAATACTCCCCCTCAGCTATCTGTAAAGTTGGCTCTTTTGTACATAACTCCACCTTAACTATCTTGTAACATTTTAATTGAAAAAGCAATAGGAAAGGGAATGGAGAAAACCCGAGACCTGCCCTTTCTTGTTACTACAAGATTTTTAGAAGAGGGTCAAGGTCACACTGTGGGGTTATTTTGTGTGTTTTGATTTTGGTTCTTTAAGGTATTCTGCTTCTATCTTTTTATCAGGAACGTAAGTACCTTGAGAATGAAGGTTGCTTGGAGGTATCGAAATGCACGCACACAGCAGAGAGCATATTCACACAGCAGCATTTAATAAGAAGATAGACTGCAGTGATAAGGCACACAGCTTAGCCAGATGAGCATGCTGACCAGCAGCCTGCTTATACAACTGGTCCTTTATTGCCCCTTTCTCTCCGTTTCTCTCATGCTTGTAGTTCCCTTCTCCACTCTGGAACTCCATTTTTATCTGATCTTGCCTGCTCCCAAATAAATGACCCATGCATAATTACTTTTTCCCCTTTTATTCAGTTTTACTACATCCACATTCAAATTCAGTATTTTTAGTATTATTACCTGGGCAATCTCAGCCTTACGTGGTATCAGTGATATGGTTACCTAGGTGCTGGCCTTTCAACAACCTGCTCTCCAAAATGTCCCAATACTCCTCTTCAGGTATCTGTAAAACTTCCATAACTCCACCACAACTCTCTGTAAAGGCAGCTGTTTCTCATAGTGCTGTCTGGAACTTTTGTCAACTCCTTGCACCGTTACCTGTTGTGTGCAGCGATTTCTCGTGTCATATCCAGTAGTTCCTAGTGTCCTCTTCAGTTAGCTTAATCTCAAGCCAGGTCCCTGGTCACCTACCTGCAGCCTTGCAGCGCACGTTTTGACACTTGTTAAAATAAAATACTGTCAGAAGTACAGTTTTAGCGCTTCACTGATAGATGCTGAATTAAATCAGATTTTTGTCAGTCTTGATTGATTTGTGAAACTAATTCTTTTTGTTCTCAGGTTAAAATCAATATTCAGGGAGATGTAGTTGATCGTGGAAGCACTAACTTGGGAGTAAACCAAGCTGGTTTTACTTTGCACTCTGCAATTTACGCGGCTCGACCTGATGTTAAATGTATTGTTCATATTCATACGCCAGCGGGGGCAGCGGTAAGCACACCCTTTAGTTTGTCATCTGTCCTGTTCCCCTGCCCACTGGAAAATAGGTGGGTCCCCCTTGATCGTAGATTCGCTTCCTTTTTGAAGGGCACAGAGCCTTTAAGTCTACCTTCAAATATGTGGTTCTGTTTGAATCAGTCAGATCCTCCTTGTTTGGTTGTAATGTGAGTGGTCAGATAGTAAATTGAACTCTATAATCAGAAAATATGTATTTTGTATTTGTGTGTCCTTTACTATAAAGGACCATATATTTTGATAGTGAGTCATGAGAGCTTTAGCATATTTTGTCGGTTTTGTAAAACACCATTTATCAAGATTTTCTTAAATATTTGAAACTTTTCCAATACCTCTTATCAGAGCAACTGGTTACAAGCTATTTGTACCTCTTTGGAATTTTTTGAGAGTCATCTGGTGACTCTAAAAGTTCACGTTCTGATTTTTTTTTTTTAACTGAATAACAGCAGAGATACACGATCAGATTCTTAAAACTGTGAATTATAGAGTAGTATTTAAAAATGTTCCTTAGCTGTACCTGCAGTGCTGCGCACTTAGTGACCTAGTTTGTCACTAAGGTTCTTCAGAAATCACTGAATAGATTGAAAGGAATGAGGAATGCAGTTGATTTGGGGGTTTGTTGTTTGGTTTTCTTTTGTTCTGAGACTTTTCATACTGGTGTTGATGTCATGTAAAAGCAGCCATACTGAGTCAGACCCAAGGTCAATGTGACTTTTGTAACCAATCCAAAAATGAAAAAATAGAGGCTTTAGCGACGGACTATAAGCCCACGAAGTATGTGCCTGTACAGACACATACATGTAATATATAAAAATGTTATTTATTATAATTCTTAGTATATTTTCAGGTTTTTTTCCCATTTTTTTCTGTTACAAAAATTTAGTTAGTTATTTTAATATTTCTCAGGTTTCTGCAATGAAGTGTGGTCTCTTGCCAATTTCACCTGAAGCACTTTCACTGGGGGAAGTAGCTTATCATGACTACCATGGTATTTTGGTGGATGATGAAGAAAAGGTGGTTATTCAGAAAAATTTGGGGCCTAAAAGCAAGGTCAGTATTTACATCTAGAATTAAAGAAAAGTATGTGTGTGGGGGTGGGGGAGGTATATTCTTTAATCAGGAGCAAGAAAATTACTTGCCTTACTGCTGTTAACTTCTTTGCAATGTCTCTCTAGGTCCTTATTCTCAGAAACCATGGCCTGGTATCAGTTGGAGAGACTGTTGAGGAGGCTTTCTACTATATTCATAATCTAGTGCTTGCCTGTGAGATTCAAGTAAGAACTTCAGTGTTTTATGTAATAATACCATCTGCTATATTAACCTTCAAAGAGATTAATAGTTGCACACTTTACTGGTTAAACTGTTGATCTAAACTAACACGGTGATATGTGAAGTCATTATATTATGCAAGGACATCCAAAACATTGGTTTAGCCAGCAACAGTCAAATACTGTATTGGGACCATCAATTTGATATATACTGCCTATTAAAACAGAGATATTCTCAAAGCTGTAAGAGAAGTTTTATACAAGTATTTTAATCTATTTACCTTTAAAATTAAGTAGATTTCTTCTGTTTTGCTAATGTCTTTTTTTTGTTGTTGTTTTTCTTGTTCCACCCACCCTCAAGAAACTAAAAGATGACTTTATTGTTTTTAAGGTACGTACCCTGGCCAGTGCAGGTGGACCTGACAACTTAGTGCTTTTAGATCCTGGAAAGTATAAAGCCAAGTCTCGTTCCCCTGAGTCTCCAGCAGGTGAGGGTACTGTACCCCATCCAAAATGGCAGATTGGCGAACAGGAATTTGAAGCTCTTATGCGAATGCTTGATAATCTGGTAAGGCAGATGTTTTTATCTAATTTGTAAAATAACTTTAAAAGTTTCAATAAGGGATGGTAGGAAAGAATGGGCTGCATGTAGTTGGGATAGTTTATACAGTCTGCAGCCTGTTCTTTTCCAAAGACTTAAGGGCCCTCAGAGGAGGAGACAGCATGAAAAGTGTCACGGTATGCTCAATGTCTTTTGTGCAGACAGCACATTTACTTCTGTATTCATAATCAGTGAGATTGAGAGGGGATCCTTGTGTGATTTGGTGTTTCTAAATGAGAGTATGGTGGTGCTTGCTACTCCTTAGTCTGTGTCTTCCCTTCTATTCCCATCCCATCCCAAAATGCATAAAACAGTGTTAATGTTTTGTCAGGTGCATGGGCCATCATGATTTGACTTTGTAAGACTCTGCTAGAACCTAGAAGAGCTCAAAAGACAGACTTCAAATAAATAAAGGGCTTCAGATAAAGTGGTTTTAGTAAAATCCCATCTGTAATGAATGTCCAGCTAACAATATTTGCTGTCCAGCTTTAATGGGAAAGATGATACCTTTCCTGTCAGAAGTCTCCAGTTGGTCACTGTAGACAGTGGTAATGAACATGTGAAAAAAATATGGTCGCTGTAATAATCAGACATAGTTGTCCTATTTGTGATTTCATGAACCTTTTTCCTTTGTAGACTGAACTGTGGTCTTTCATGGTCATGTGATTTATGTGCCCCTGACAGGATCCACACTGATGATTATACCTTAAAACGCTATCATATCCTAGGTAGTAAATAACTGAGATTGTTTCCCCTTAGGTCAGCATCCTGTCTGTAATATAGAGAAAAAAATGCAGCCTACTTCATTAGTAATTTGAATATAGTTATATATAATTTGAATTAGGTATAACCTTAAGTAGATAAAAAATTCTCATTGATTTTAGTGAGCAATAGTAAGACTGTTAATGTAGTTGGCTATGGGTTGGCTATCACTGACTGGTACCTTTGGTAGGTTGAGTTGGATTTCAGTTTCCCTAGGGAATATCGATTTTTCCATTTCTTACTGCAAACAAGGAGCAGGATCACAAAGGAAATAGCATTTTATGTGCCAGCAGTGTGGGAATAAGAAGGAGCTTTTAGTCATCTGATACAAGTCCTTAACTATTATAAATAGCCACATGTTATATTGGATAGTTAACTACATTAGGCAGTTGATAGTTACTCAAAATGCACTTTGATCATTAAAAGATGGAGCAGCTAAGATAATGCCACAGCAGTGCTTAATGCATGGAAACTCTAGAAAGAAACCTAAGTCCACATACTCAGTACTGAAGCTTCTTTACTACTAGCTTGATCTGTGAAGAATTTGAGTGCTTTGGGAGGTAGGCTATTCGTGCTGGTTTTGTTTGAGCCACGTTGAAAATAGTTAGCTGGTGGAAACTTCTTAGAGAAACTGTTAAATGTCCTTTTTGTATGTTAAATGCAGAGCAAAATGCAGAAGAAAGCAGGGGGAAAACATGACTAGTGTATTAGGGAAGGTGAAAAGGGAAACAAAATATAATTTAGAAGAAGCAGGAGAGAAAAATAACATAGGTAGAGAAGATCAGGGAGAGGAGAGAATATAGCCATAAAAGTAGCATTCTTGAAGCCTTCCCTTGTATACAGTATGTTAAATTGTAGATGTTAGAGCACAGAAGAGATCTTTTTATCAGCCCTACATTTTTTTATCATATGGGTGCATTTTTCTGTCTTTGCTTTGGCAGGGGGGTTGGACTAGATGGTCTCCTGAGGTCCCTTCCAATCCCTACCATTCTGTGATTCTGTGAATACAGTCAATACATTTAATTTGCAGTTAAAAAAAAAGAAAAGTGTAAATTAGTAGCTGCAATATAGTGCAAAGACAAGTCAGGATTCTGTGTTTGGACTGAAGTCCAACTCCAGAAACTTGAACGATTATTTGAAAATTCAATACCAGGAAACACCAATATATTTCCCCCCCCACCTGCCCCAGGGAAAAAAAAGCTTCTGAAGTACCCACAGAGTATGGGCACTTTAAATGTACTCCAGATTCAAATTAGCTTGCCTTGTTGCAGTGTGATCGCACACTATTGTCCGTATGAGGAACTGTCACAAGGAGAGGGCAGGACTGATATCTTAACCAGCAGCTATCAGTAAAACGTACGCTTTCATGTATGTAGTTATGACAAATCAGTCTTTGTTGTTTTGGGTATTAGAGTCAAAAACTTTATATTTATAATTTATAAAAAGTATAATTTATATAAGTATAATTTATAAAACTTTAGTTCAGAAATTTCCTGGAAAAAAGTACATTCTGAAGAATTTCACAGTGCATGAATTTATGATGATGCCTTCTGTGCTGATGTGATAGAGCACTAAATTAGATTCTCCAGTAACTTGCTATAGCACTGCGAATTGGTTAAAAGCAGGCTGGCAAGTATCTGTCCACTTATTAATGGTATAAAGCCTATTTGAATACATACTTTCATCCTGAAGGGAGATGAAATTTTCATACATGAGTCCTGCATTTTAAAATGAAGACTTTGAGAGGAGAGCAGTTTGTTGAACAAACAGTTATGGGTACTGTGTTGTTTTTAGAAGTGACTGTGGAATATTTGGCTAGTAAACTAGTCCAGTCAAAAATTTATTTTTTTTTAAGTCTATCAAACACAGAATTACACCAGTGGTATTTTTGTTGCTTGAACGTGAGAAGGGGCAGACTGGTAGCACTGCTCTTGGTGAGCTTCTCAATGACCTCAATGGCTTTTTGCAGGACTACTGTAAATTCTTCATAAAACTTTGATACAAAGTTTTTGAAGTTGGATCTACCAAAAATGGTGACTCATTTAAATTAGTGGTTCAGAAGTTTATTAGATTGGAAAGGATGCTAATGTAGCCTCGTTACTACATGTCACCTACTTTTGACGTGCCTTTACCCACTGTAACTGGTGAACAGCAGGTAAAGAAAAGCCTGTGTTGTAGAATGGTTTTCGTAATTAAGGGTATTGATCAAGCCCAGATTCATTTGTCTGCTGAAAACCTTGGAGCTGTAGAACACTAATTCTGCTGCTCTGCTTCTTCAGGGTTACAGAACCGGCTACCCGTATCGATGCCCTGCGCTGCGAGAGAAATCTAAAAAGTACAGCGATGTTGAGATTCCAGCTAGTGTCACAGGTTACTCCTTTGCTAGTGATGGCGAATCAGGCACTTGCTCCCCCCTCAGACACAGTTTTCAGAAACAGCAACGAGAGAAGACAAGGTGGCTGAACTCTGGCCGAGGGGATGATGCTTCTGAAGAAGGGCAGAATGGCAGCAGTCCCAAGTCGAAGACTAAGGTGTGGACGAACATTACACACGATCACGTGAAACCCTTGCTGCAGTCTCTCTCGTCCGGTGTCTGCGTGCCAAGCTGTATTACCAACTGCTTGGTCTGTGCCTACCTTACTGTTCATAGTTAGATGATGTAGAGCGACTTGGGGTGGCTGGCACTTAGAGGCTTTGGGAAGAAAAAGATTACTCTCCTGATTCTTTTCTTCTTTCTTATATAAAAAAATCCCTAAATGTGTTTTACTAACCACTTCCTTTGGCTTTGATTAGCAGTGAGCTGTAAAAATCATCTCACTTGTTAGTGCTTAAAACTGCTTAAGACTGGAGCCTCTAGTTTTCTTTTGGCTTTTCAAGCTAATGACTAAACAGATTGAATCATAGTTTTGACTGAGTGGGTTCTGCATTTAAATAGTATAATTAAGGACAACTGTGTTAGGGAACTACTAATTCTATCTGCATGAAAGTTTTTCAGCTAAAACAAAAATAAAACTAACTATTCAGTGTCCTTTTGTACATGTATATATAAAATTAATTAAATATCTACCCTTTGTTGCATATACCAACTTAATTTGCAAGCTCTCTGCAACCCTCTCTATGTACAAGAACTGATTTTCAAAGTATTTGTTTGGTTTTTTTCCCCTTAAGCAGTTTTTCTTGTCTAGTTTCTCAGCTCCTCTTTCTGTCCTATTTACTATGCTTTTGTCTATCCCAAAGCCTCTGAGTGTTGACAACCAGCTGCCTTCTGCATGTAGTGTTGCATGTAAGTAGATGGCCATAAACGGAAAGTCTTTCCTGAAGTACCAGCTGGGTGCGGCATGACTAAAGTGCAGCTCAGGCCATCAGCAGGCACTAATCGATAGATTCTGCAACCAGTGCTTTGTTTTTGTTTATCAATGCTGCTTACAGGTAAAGTTTGCACTGAGAAATATGTTAATTGAAAAGCAAAACTATCAAATGCTTTCAAATGGGCATCAGTAGGTGTTGGTGTGTAACTGGTTTTGGTATTCTCTTGGGCATATACAGAGCATCTAAAATGTAGGCAGGGATTTGCACGCGTACAGACTTTTGTGATGGTTGACCTCAAGCTGAACTATAGTAGTTCAGTAGTACTTCAGGAGTGGTACTATCTATAGTAGTAGAATGGTTACAGGTGAGTCTTAAAAAAAAATAAAACTAGTACTCCTGAAAAGGAAAAAAAACAGACATTACTTTTTTTCCAGAACACCTCTTCATTCTTATTTCCCCCTACAAAACTCTGCCTCACCTCTGAATACAGAGTTCTCTATATTTTGAATACTTTTATGGAATGATTACTCAGACAGTGTGTGTACTAAGATATATAATGTTAACATGTAGAAAGCCCTGAAAAAACAGAGGATATCTCTCTCTGTGGTATTTTCATGGTGTTCTTTTTGATTTAAGAAATTAATGTATATGCATACTGTTTGTACTATCAACATTTTACTCAACTTCACTAAAGTTTTGCCTTGATTGGAAGAAAGCTTAAAGCTATGCATATGTTTTGAGCAGTTTGTGCTTTTCAACCTTAGCTCATGAAGTAGGTAGTGTTTTATATTTGAAATTACCAGTGAAAGGTTGAACTAAAATTCCTGCTCAGAAACTAGTCTTGTTTAATGATATACTGAAGCAATAGAAAATTTCATACAGTGTAAGAGGTTTGTGTATTTAATTTTTTTAATGCTTGTTATTAACCTAAAGAAAAAGTAGCTTTGTTATGTTGAGGTTGTTTTTATATATGTTTTGACTAAAAACTATCTTTAATAAAAAGCTGGAGTAGTTTTTATCTGAGAAGATAATCATCAGTGAGTATTTCACAGCTCCATGTTCATTCCATTTTTTACTTTACAGTTGCAAAACATTTTAAAATTCTGTTGCTTTTTGAAGTTTGACAGTTTCTGGCTATCTTATTGTTTCTTAAAGTTACCCAGGAAAAGCTGCATAGCATTTGCTCTATAAATAGGTTTGCTTTACTGTTCAGTGCATTTTCTATGCCCTAATGATTGGAAATTAGGACACCACATATAATAAACATATCAAGATAAAAAGTTAGTTGTGCATCAAATTAAACAGAGCTCCATACTAAATGCACTGATCTAATAAAGCAACCTTCTATGAAGAACCCATGAAGCGCTTAAAGTTTGTGTTTGGGATATTTTTGTAACCTTTTGAGCTATGAGTTATAAAATACTCGACATCACCAAACTGTTCCTCTAGGTTGCTGTGCTGATACAGCTATTTATTGGTGCAGAAACTAATTCTGGAAACAGATCATTTTGCCAAAGTAGCTTGTTTTAATGCAAAACTTTGGTGATGCCCACTCTTGCTTCACAGTACAGAATCATTCACTAAACCTGGTTAGTGACATCACATTGCTTTTCATACTTCTGTCATCTTATGCTTTTAGTTCGCTTTGGTGTTTGTTGAGTATCAGAGGATTGAATCAATGATCTCTCTCTCTCTCTCTGTCTCTTGTGCTATTTTGTAAACACACCCAGTGCAGAAAATGAAAATGGCAGTAACAGGGTTTTAGAGCTTGTGTCTTAGGTATTGCTGTACTTCTGTTTGGGTAAGGCGTAGTGTCCTTTTAAAACAATATGAAATTATTGTGAAATTCCTGATAAAAATGTCCTTAATAAGTAATTATATTGGAGTTTCCCTGCTCCTGTATTACTTTGTCTCTTCATAAAGTGAGCAGCAGACTGTTTTTAGAAACACGGAACGCTGCAGTTGTCAGTGTGGTCAGTGAGAACACAGGAGAACAGCTTCAAAACCTTTCAGTCTCCGTAATCTCCAAATTGCACCTAGCTGTAGTAATTGCATTGTTTTGGATGGAAGTTATTTGCAAGTTAACTGGCTCTCTGTTTTTTGTTGTTGTTACTAGCTTGACTTGATAGAATCATTCTGATATTTAGGAAAGTATCTGAAGGTACAGTTTGTATTACTGAAGAAGGAAGCACCTTAAATTGTGGTAGGAATGAATAGAAGAATACAATCATTGGTTCAGTTCTCTGCTATGTACAATGCATGACCAACTGTTCTGTGAATTTGCTGCTCTGAGTGTCCATAGCCATTACAGCAATTCTGACTGTTCAACTGTTCTTGGTATTACAGTGGACTAAAGAGGATGGACATAGAACTGCCACCTCTGCTGTCCCTAACCTGTTTGTTCCATTGAACACCAATCCAAAGGAGGTCCAAGAAATGAGGAACAAGGTTTGTAACAGCCGTAAAATAACTTTTAAAATCATCTCTACAATTAAGTTGTGTACTTGTCATGAGCTAACTTACTTTGCTGTAGTAAAATTTTTGAGATTCAGTAGCACAGCTCTGGTGTTGTCCTGCCCCTTTGTAACTAGATACTGAAACAGTTTGTAAAAGTTCTGAACTCATCTTGGAAAAAGATGGTATTACTGTCCACTCTGTGGAGACTTAGTCTTATGTTTTATTACTGTCAGACCAGTTACTGATACCTCTGAAACAGCCACCACCGAATTTATGGTAGTAGTTCTGTTCCCTGAGATCATGGTTTTACATTAGTGACCTCTTTTCCTGTTTTGGATTCACCATTTGAGATTGTAGCCTAGACAAAGAAGTTTATGAATCTTGCTCTATATTATATTTTATTATATTATAATATGCTGTGATTGTTGCAGATGTTTTGGGGGCCTTGGGAACTGCATGTTAACTTTTCTGAAGTGACTGAGTAGTTAATTTTCCAGTCTACAAATTTCAGATTTTCTTGTCACCAGTCTACCAACAGGAAAGCATTGAATCCATTAGAGTTTTTTCACTTTGTTTCTTTTAAAATATAAAATATTCACTGGTGTCTTGTTAATACTTAACTTGTTCTGGATTGTTTTGCTGCTTCTAACTGATGGCCATATGGAACATGGGAGTTAGCATTATGTCCCAGGAAATGCTGTGTGCAGGGGTACTAGCAGGAATACTGATTTGTTCTAACATAATTTGTATGTGGTTGACAGAACTTCTGGTTTTCCTGACTGACACTGTAAAATAGTAATCACTTGCAATGAGAAGTCTGGTGAAATTGCCAAGCAGTTTCTTGGTGTTTGAAACATAAATATAATTTTATTAAAAACTTAAAGGATGCAATGAAGAGGAGAGAAGTAAAACTTCAAACTTTTTCCTTTCCTGATCATGAGAAGGGTAATAGACTAGAAAAAAGTACAGATAATGCAGGATCTTCATACTTTCTGAAGTACCAAATATCAATAATACCTTGTATTTGCATACTTGTATACATGTATTTTTATATGAATTGAATGTCCTTTTTAATTGTAAAGTAGAGGCTTTCTGCATGCATGCTTTTCTTCATTTGTCTTGGAACAAGAACCAGAATATTTTAGAAATAAATTTTGGGTCAGTTGTTGTGAATTCTTTACCACTGTAGGATATGTAATTTATATAGATAATAACTAAATTTAAAGATCCAGTTTTTGTTCCCATCTTCTGTATGAAAAGAACTAGGAGGTATTCAGGATGCAACAAAAGGGATGTGTACTCTGGAGTGTCATTTTAGGCACAGAAAAATATTTATATGCCCTTTTGTGAATCCAGTCCTGACTAGGTGCAAAAATTGAATGTTGTGCAGTGTTTTATAGTAAGTTCTGTAGGAAGATTATATTGGGGTGCACTATCAGTGACTAGAGGCTAGTGACAGAAACCTGTGAATGACTGGCTAGGCATGTCAGACTTATATAAATATGACCTCTGTGCTTCTCTCTTCACTCTTCTTCACAAACTGGACTTGTCTGTTGCCTGATCTGTACTAAAAAGCAAAGGACAGTACCTGCTATGGTACTTAAAGGACTAATTTCTGAGAAACATGAGGAAACAAGTAGGAACCTGAGCACGTACCTTGAAGTGCTGTTTGTAAGCACAGGGCCATGGCAGTCGACACTAGTAGCAGCCTGTTGGCAGGTTCACCCACCCCTTTTTCAATACAAAAATGTAGTTAACTTTTCTCTGTAGTTCGTGTGACTGTGTTCTGCTGTTTCTCTTTACAGATCCGAGAGCAAAACTTGCAAGATATTAAAACTGCAGGCCCTCAATCACAGGTTCTTTCTGGGGTAGTTGTGGACAGGAGTCTTGTACAGGTGAGACTATAACATGTCTAGAACTATTAGCTTAAAGTTAATCTACGATGTCCTCTGCTGTCACCTAATATATCACTATAAAATTATTCTTTAATTGGCAGAGAGTAACTGTTTATAAGGTAAGTCTTAGAGGTAACACCATTGTCTTTGCAAGAGTGCTCAGGGTCAGAAAATTCAGAGGCTTCAGCTTTGTAGCCCAAGCATGTCTGTGGAGGATGCTTTTTGGTTTTGTTTGTTTTTTTTTTTTTTTTTCTGAATGTAATGCATGACATTCAGAAAGCTTATTTATATGGGTTAGATTCTTATTGAAAAGTAGTTGGGCTTTGTGACAACTTTTTGTTTGTCTGTTTTCTGAGTTTGTGTATCTGAAGTATTAATATTGGGCATAGCAGGCTAACTATGGGGCGGTAGTGTTGCGTGTTAAATGTGTTTTATCGTGCTTCATATTACTTTATTTGAAGAGCAGTTTGGGAAAAAAGCTATTATACATCAATAAAACTTAAAAGCAGTATATCTGGATATACAAAAGAATTTATCTATGAATCGTAGCTCAAAGTCAAGTAAGAATTAGAGCTATACAGTTATACTGTATAGCTGAATTACTTTAAATATCTGAGTGCTTTAAGTGCCCCAGATAAGTATTTTCTGATATACTTTAAAAAGTTTGTCAAGTCTTATCATGACCATAGCGTTATTCATGTTGGGTGTCATATTGTGTGCATGTCAAGTCATTGTCATTTGCAATTTTATCTACCAGTTACTGTTTCTTTGCATGTTTTTAGCAAGCATCATAATGCTTTTGGTTGATGTTTTAAAGCCTGGGCTCGGTTTGCTCTGTTTACTCAATTTACTGTTGCAGGATGCTCCCCTGTCAGACTGTACGGAATCTATTGAAGGGCTCGATCCCACAGAGCAGGCCTTTAGTCCTGCTAAATCTCTGTCTTTTAGAAAGGTACTGCCCTGTCATACTGCTCTCAATACTGTTGTTCACCCTTCATTTTACCTCTTCCTTACCCCAACCTTTTCCCTCTGTTAGCTAATGATTTGCCTAGAAAACAACAACAAAAAGATGGATCTCCAAATTATGTGTATGCAGCTATATGAGCAGTTACTTTACCCTGTTAAAGTATCTTTTAAGGATTTTATCTTTTTCTTTGTAGAAGCTGATGAGGAAACACTTTTGATGTTAAGATGCTGACTAGGTTCTGCATATAGTGGGTGTCTTTGTGCATGCTGTTAGTGTTGAATTACTCTAATTTGAGATCCATTGTGAGTTAGTTTAATCTCAGCCTGATTACATCAGTGTAATTCCAAAGATATCCACGTGCTCAGAGTGTATCATGCTGACAGACGCTGTCAACTTTTGATCCTGCATCGCTAGACATCTTGTTTCCTTAAAACATCCTGCAGTTATCTACAAGAGTTGCTGAGTAATGCCCCACACTTCCAAAACTGATTTGCTTTCAAAAATGTAATCGTGCTTTTGCTTACATAATATACTTTAAATATGGAATAAATTCAAGAGATGTGTGTATGGTTGAGGTGGGCGGTCCTTTGGGGCTGAGTAAACAGGAACAGTTTACACATGGGAAACAATCTGTCCTTAGCTGTCTTTCTCTCACAGGTTTCAAAGGAGTTTCTTAGAGGTGATCAAAAAAGGAAGCACAGTGTGTAAATAAGCATTGGTGTCTCTTCTGCTCCAGTATTTTGTGTAAAAGATTCTTAAATCTTGCTTTAGGTCCTGCCTGACATCTCATTGTCAGAATAGCTTTCACGTCAGAAACCAGAATATTTTGGATTACATCATTGTTGCAAATCTCATGACTTTATAACACTTTCTAGTGTAATGAGCCAGTTTGTATTAAAGGTAGTTGTATCATACTGAGAGTTTGATAATGATGTTTTTGAGATTACAGTTTGTTTTATCCTTATTCTGAAAGGAAAAATAATAAAACACTGTTTCCAGATTTAAGATGAAAAATAAACCAAAGCCAAATTCTTCCAGGCAGTGCATGCCTTTCATTCTCTGCTTAATAATACCTTCAAAATGAAAAATGATTTTTATTATAGTCATCCATTAGTTATCACAACACAGGTGATTTCTTTCATCAGTGATGTGCAAGATACCTTTCAGGCATCACCTTTCTATAAAACTAGTCAAATATTTTACATGGATTTTTGTAGGTGGCAAGGAGCCAACAAAAGGTCTCTGGTTGTATGGTGCTGCCTAGTAGTATAATGTCAGAGTTTAGATGTCCAAATGACGTGCTTCCTTTTTGTGGTGTCATGAAGGTGCTGTCCTCCTGAGGTACTGTGTAAAATTAGATCACAACGTTAATTACAGTACAAGTGGCCTATTTCAGAATATTTATTATCTTAATATGGATTGTGACCTGAATACCTAATATTTTCCTATTGGGGGGAAGGAAACAAAAACTCCCCAAACAAACACCCTGCCCCCCCAAAAAACAAAAACAAAACCAAAAACAAGCCCATACAAAAAACCCACTGAACCAACCAACAATAACAAAAAAACCCCACCAGAGGAATTATCTAGAAATATTATGCCAAAAAAGTCATGTATTGTAGAATAAAGGAAGTATAAGCAGTCTTATGCCCACATAAACCTCACATAAAACTTTGAATGAAACTTGGAGGAGACCTGTACTTCAGAGATTTAAGGATTTCTAGGTACCAGTGAATTGGAAGTTCTCAGTTGGCAAATTCTTTGACACTCAGTTAGAGTAAGAAGTTCCATACGATTGCCGTAGTGCTTGAAATGGATTATGTTTCAGTTCACATTGAGATTTATAACAAATACCAGTGCACGCTGTTTTGGTTGGAAAAAATGCTGTTTGTGTACAGTATGCATGTAATGCTTTGAGTCTTCCGTGCCTATGGCTGCAGTAATAAATACTCCATTTGGCCTTGTCAGTTGCTTTGTCCGTGTTCTGAGAAGCCCTGGCCATGTTGCAACACAAGCTCCTTCTGCACCACGTAATTTTATTCATGTTACAGACCTGATTAACCCAGCTTCTGCTGCGGTCTTGGCTGAACGAGAGGGAATGCTGATTATTCTTACCAGTGACCATTCTGCAGTCTGATTTTTTTTTTTTTCTTCATGAAGATCCTCTCAGTTCTGCCACAGAGGTGGCACTGTGTTTTAGTGGCAGCAACTACATGAACAGTACTTAGAGTCTTGGTTTTTTTTTGGATAAAGGCACTGCATTAATGCCAGATTGTGCTAAGAGGGATTGTTGACTTTAAAAAATTCTTATGAACACTTACTCTCTGATTGAGAGAAGAATTGGCACGTATAAGGTGCTGGTTTTGCTCATACCTATTCCTGAGAAAAAAGATGAAGTGCTTGCCTGTTAAATAATGGTCACCTCACAGCAGTTTCGAATTTTTCTCTGAAAGCAAGATTTGGTGGAGAAGTTGCAAAATAACTTGATAATGTAAAACTTCCTCATAGGGTATGTGAGGTGCAAGTTTAGTATGAAGGTATATTGTGTATTGTTAGCTATAAATGTCTTTCCCTTTGTTGGATCTCTGTGGGAGAGTATGCCCCTACAAAATTCTCAGCAGTGAGAATCTATTCTGTTCATTAATGTAGTCTGTCCATTATTTCCTACAGTGGAGAAAATGCTGTTGATATTCAGGTGCTTACACACGCAATCAAACTTCAAATAGTCATCCAAATAGTACTAGAATCATCAAAGTCATCAGCATAATCCAGATGAAATGACTAGAACATTAGTTTTTTTCATGTCATCCTGTGTTGAAGCAGAGTGCCAGTCTTTTATAGAGGAATTTATTCCCTCTCTACAGGCTGTGTAATACTGAAAGCAACTCTACACCGGTTTTCTTGTTCAGTTTTTGAGTGTTCATAGGTATCTCTGAATGGCCCCACAGGTTGATAGCTCTGCAAAGTCTTGTCTGTTCCGGTGTCACACTTACCAGTATAAAATATCTCCTGTCTTTGTAGTCCTTTATTTTCCTTTTTCTTCTGTCTCATCTTCATTTTGAGTTGTATATTTTTATTTGAATTATTTTCTGTGAAATAATACGTCACACTGCGGAACTTAGTAACGTACTACTATAATTTATTTTCCCCATAGAATCAGTCCCTCTACTGTTGTAATTTTCATTACTAGCCTCTGAACTGCTTCCACATTATTGATACTGAACAAAACTGGATCTGTTAGTCTGGAAAGAGCTTTTAGCAGATCAAAAGTTTGCCTTTATGGTCTCTCATGTAATTCTCCTGCTTTTACAGCCCAAAAACACAAGGGCTTTTTCTTTGGAACACATAATCCGCTTACTGTCACTGCCTCTGGTCTTCTTCAGTGTTACTTCTCTTGGGTTAAAGATACTTGGCTAATCCTGTTTGCATTGATTGTGGGTGTGGTGGTTTCATTTGTGTTTTCATTTCTTTGTCCTTTTTTAAAAATTTCATAAATGTGATAAGCTTATTGTGCTGGTTTTATTGCCAGTAGTTAACGAAGGTACTCTCTTCAGGAGGAGAACACATAATGCCAGAGCACTGGTCATCTTGCTGCAAACTGCATGTCTTGCTGTTTGTCATTATTAAATCAATAGGCATTCCGTAAAATTTTGTTTCATGTGAAAGTTGTTCTACCCAGTCATTTTGGATTTTACTTGGAGACAAATTCAAAGACTCTTAAACATTCCAGGGATACCAGTGTGCACTGGTATCTTTCTTGTTCCTCTGTTGACTTTTGTAATCCTAGAAAACTGTGGAAACTCTGCCTGAGGTCAGTGCTTTACAAGCCCTTGCTACTTATTGCTGAGTTTCAGTTAAAACTACATATTTAGTTTGGAAGGTGGGCAGAGGTAGAGAGGGAACTACAGAATTGCCATGGGCACCAATTTTCTGTCATCATTAAAAGCTGGGACCTGTAGCCTTGGGGGTGTTTTACATTTTCTACAAAACAATTGGGACTTTTACAAAGGTTGATGTTTTTGTGACTTTTTAAATGCATTATCCTGTAAGAAAAGCAGTGACTATCAAATCAAAGGTTTTCTGGTATTAAGACAGCTGGTGCTTAATGGAATAGTTGAGAAAAGGCTTTTTAAATTCTGCTGACAGCCTGCATCCGAGACGAGAGTTCTTCTTTATGGAGAAACGGAGGTGATCTGTAGTATCTTGGAGATGTTTCACTCCTGCAGTTCCTCTCAGGATCTTGCAGTGGAGACTTGTTTCACTGTTTGTTCTTGAGTTCTTCTGGTTGGTTTGCTTCCTGAAGAGCAGCATAGGTTCTAACAACCAGCTGTTCTTACCGCCCTGGATTGCTCGAGACCAGATCTCTGGAGATCTCTCATGAGGCTTTCAGAAATATCTAACTGCTCTTGTCCTCATTCCATCTCTTTATCTGGCTTGTATGACAAATGTTATAGATGTAAATATGCTAACTTGTATAAGAATACATTTAACCTTAATTACCTAAAAATTGCTTCCAGTCAGCTGTTAATCTGGTATATACAGAGCACATAGAAGATGGCTTTTTACTATACCATCTGTTAGGTGATACTAGAAGTAGCTACTAGAAATGGTTTTTCCCTTATAAAAAAAGAAAAAAAAAGTCAAAACAAACCACAAACAAAAATACCTATGAGCTGAGTCCTGTGAACTTCTCCAGGCGTTCTGTGTCCAGATGGCCCTGCAGTTGGGCCTGGTGTCCTGTTTCTTTTGTGGGAAGAAAAAGAAACTTGATACTTTTGTGACTTCAGATATAATTCACTAGACTGTTTGGCTGCTGTGTGATTTACTGCTTAATGGTGGATATTCCCTGGTGGAAACACTGATGTGTCTGCAGGAGTAATCAGTGAGACCTGTTTTCTCCTTTATATTAACCTGCTGTCAATTATTATTTTTTAATTTCTATAATTTTTTTAATACAAAAGAAAAAGTAACATTTTTCAGACTATCTTTTTGTTTTGTTTTTAGTTGCTTTGTACCCTCTGTACTTCTCAGGGTTCTGCAAGTTACTGCTCAATTGCAGATGTATCTTAATTTTCTTTTTTCAGGGAGAACTGGTGACTGCGTCGAAGGCAATAATTGAGAAAGAATATCAACCCAAAGTCATAGTGAGCACAACAGGACCAAATCCCTTCAATAAACTCACTGATCGAGAGCTGGAAGAATATCGCAAAGAAGTAGAAAGAAAGCAGAAGGGACCAGAAGGTTGGTTTCTCTGTGTGTGTTTTTTCTGCAGTAGATTGTAATAACAGCAAGTTTATTACTAATTGGAAGGTAGGTTACCTGCAAAGGCTTTGGGTAAATTACTCAGTGTTTGTGTGTTTCAGGTTTTTTCCAGTGTGAATTAGAAATTGAAAAAGCATGTTGGAGATAGAATGTGCAATCCAAGTGTTAATGGAGTATTCTGTAAAATCCATAGATCTTACTTTAAAATTATCCTAGCAGACAAACTGGGGTGTCTAATATGGCCAGTTACTGCTGCTATTAGGAAGTTGAAAGCTTGAAACTTCAGTCAAAAAAATGTTTAGGTACTGCAAAGTATTGTGGATTGTTTCACTTTGTTTCCCTTAGCACCAGAGATAGTCCAGGGTGAGAGAATGGTGTTGTTTTTTTACCAGCAAAAGTGCAGTTTTCTAACTCATTGAAAACTGTGGATTTGAGAAATCTGCTGAATGAGGAAGATGCAGAACAACATTTGACTGCTGCTTGGAAATGGTACATCTTGGGGTCTTCTCCCAAACAGGCTTCCTAAGTTATCAGAGAATTATGAGAGAACTGTGCTGTAAATAGAGCTTGTTGCTGCACGTGAAGTGGTTTGCCTGCTTTACTTCTGTGTGGTTTTAAGGGGTGATAGTTACGATGCTCTTCTGTTGTTAGGTTTTGAATTTGAATGATGTGGGAACCAGAAGTGGCATTTCTTTTGCACTGTGTGCTCCCTGCTTCTGCTTTTTGATAAGACAATGTAGGAGCCATTGTAGTTTGAAGGTGTTCAGTTCATCAAGTACTGGACTGTGTGGGATGGGATACTCTGCTGTTATGCCTGTATTACTGCATACATTTATTCTCTCAGTAACATTGCTACGTCCTTCTCAGATAAAATATCAAAATATGGAGAGACTGTGTTACTGAGACAGACACCAGCTGGGGAACAGAGTACATTGCTTAAAAATCAGACCATCAGTGAGCAAAATACGTCAGATAAAAAATGTCTGGATTTGAAAGGCGGATCAAAAACCTTTCAAGGAACAGATACGAAGACTTTGCAGGATCGTGACGTATCATCACTGTCTAAATCTTTAGATAACATTCGGTTTGCTGCTGCATGGGTTTCTTGTCAGACCACGCAGCAGGTCATCACACATCTTAACCGAGAAGAGCCAGATGGGCAGAAGTCCTCCCACGAGGAATTTCATACTGCAGTGATCAAAGCATTAAGGTCCAACCCTGACCTTTTGGCTGAGGCCTCAGGTATTACTAATGTGGTACAGTTGGGCTTGCAATCTAAGGAGCAACCTCTTTACCTACACCGTGTGGAGATTCTGTCAGTTAACTCTCACCTGTGGGATTGATTTCACTTTTAATTGCCTAGGTGACCTGTATGGAACAATGTTTTACTGTTGTTCCTGATACAGGGTGTACTCTATTAATGTTTTCCTTGGGATCTAGGGCTGCTTAAACCTGAAAGCAAGGGGGACCCTCTTTACTAATAATAAATACGCAAACCACTGTGAAATCTGTTTTGAATCATTTAATTACTGCATGTTTCTCTGATTATCTGTGCAGTCATCTTTTCCTTTGGGGTGCGAGTTTGTTTACTCTGACTTTCAGCAATACGAAGCAAGCAAAAGCGCGTTATCGTACGCAGGTTTGATAGCACTGCCCCTGCCCCGTATTGGCCTGTATCTTCCTTGTGGTTTTTCCTCACAAGTTTTCTTTAGAACAATGTGAAAACCAATTCATAAACAATTACATTGTTCATGTCCTCTTATGAAAAAAAAAACCCACCACCACAGAGCTCAACTGTGACTTTAGCAGTTTTATTAGTATCAAACTATCACTTAATTTTCTTTTGCTTGTTTTGGTATTATTTAATAACCTGGAAGAGTTTTGATTCAGTAAAATGTATTCTTATCTTGTGTGCACAGAGCAAAAGGACACTTTCGTTTTCTCACGTGCTGAAAGGTCTTGTCTGCCTTTTTAATTTCTCTTTCTTGACATCTGCAGAACCTTCAGAGGATGGCAGGCAGCAGAAGGAGAGAAGCCCCCCTGAGCACACCTCAGCTCGCACTCCTCCCAGTACGCCGATTAAAATAGAGGAAGGTATGTTCTTCTGATGTGGGGGCCAGGGGAAACCAGTAACTGCATCACTAGTGAATGACGCATGAAATATATGAACTAGTATCTAATAAAGGTAATTTATTTCTTGTATTTTATTTTTATACTACCTAAAATATGCAACACTGAATTATGAGTGTAATAGGAGTTAATGTTTACAATAATAAAGAAGTGTGCATTAATATAAAGACAAATTTTTGTCTCTTCAGAATTGCCTTGTCATCTCTTGGTATTTCTCAACTGACTTACCCTTTTGTATGTTTTCTGCAAGAAATAATTGCTCTTATGAAATGAAATAGTGTCTGATGGTGAATCAGGCACAAATTCATATGCTTTAGTAAGTCTCCTTCACTGATTGCACATTTCTTAAACATTATTGTACTTGGATTACACCTCAGTAAATATTTTTTCCAGTTCAGTTTGAATCTTAAATATTGTTACTTGCTCACCTTATGTGTTAGTTTTAACTATAATGAGAGCAGGGCTGGTAAAGTCTACAATTTCCTCAAAAAAGGATAAAATAACAATCTTGAACAGGTGTAATCTAATTTTTGTCTTGTTTCCTTTACCTTGTACATTGGATATATCACTTGTCTGTTAGTCTTCCATTCACTACTTCATCTCATTCTGTTTTCTCTAAGAATGGTTGCAACCATTCTTCTAACTTAACACAATGGCTGTGATGAATGCATAGATTCTCTACTTGTGCTTTTTTCTTCTTGTGGCTGCGTTACAAACAGGAGATGGATATGCTAAAGAGTACCTGTTACCATAGTAAGTATCATTCCATACTCTGACCTGCTTATGTGCTTTGCTTCACTCTTGCATCTTTGTTTATTAAAGTTTTTTTGTTGGGTTTGCCTTTTTTTTTTTTAAGCAGGCTTTTTTCAGTTGAGATGCTGATTTCTTTAGTTGTTGATTTCATTAAATTCTGGATAGTTACAGAGCCCGTGTTCAAATGTGCTGCCCCTTTGAAAGAGATTGTGAAAGTGACATCATGTGTTTCCATATCTTTGTGTCTGATTCCTCAGTTTAAAAAGGAATAGTCTGAAGTTGTCATTCAGATAGAGCTGAAACAGGTTTGGGAGTTTCTGCCCCAGCAGTTGGCTCTTGCCTACACAACTTGGACGTGGTCATGAAATGGAAGAAAGTTCCTAATCTATTCCAGTGCAAAAGTGTTTCCACTGACACTGATTTACTCTTAACCAGCAGACTTCTGCACAGAAGTAGATATGGAACTACTCCTGTGTTACATATGTCAGCTGTAGGGAAATTCAAATTCCAACCAAGGAATGGCAGCAACTTCTACAGCTGTTTTGGCTACATCTGCAGGGCTCCATCAGATTAAGGTTCAAAGCAATAGGGATGGTTGGCCCCCTCCATTGTTATATCCGAACGTCAGTGTGTTTGTCGTAGGTAGGAAAGCCAAACTACATTGTAGACAACAGTGATGTTACTCAGAAAGTTCTAAAACCTGACAATTTTTTTTAAACTGAGGATTGTGTTCCACAAACTCTTGTGGTTGTGTAAGTTTTTTCCAGGACAAACATACAAAGCTTATCTTAGAGAGTAATTGGAAGTTCATGACGTGACGACTTTGTTTGGCAGGAGTTCTTTGAATGACAATGTTCTCTGTAGACAGACTCTTCTCAACCTTTTTTTCCTCATCTTGTTTCTATTTAAGAGTAGCTGAAGGCAGAGAAGTGTTTTGTGTTAACTCCGTTATAGCCTAGTTTGTATGTTTGTCCACATGTTTGTGTTGAAAAAAAAATAAACCTTTATCTTCCTAAATAATGTGAATTGTAAACACACACCAGTATTAATGTTACTTTTTAAACTCTTATGCCACAGTATATATAAAGGGGGAACATGGAAGTAGACATGATTATTCTAAAAAACTTAAAACCTGTTGAGGTACTGCTGAGCTCGTAAACTGTAAATAGGTTTTGCAGCAAGATATATTTTTAAACCTTCCTCATTACATTACTGAAATCCATCAAGTCAGATACCAAGGTGTTTACGTATTGTCTGCTTTCTTTATTGAATGTGGAATTTGTAAATCTCTCTAATTCTGGTAAAATAATGCTCTTAGCAAGCTAGATAAACAGATGCTTGTTTGGTTCCAGCATATTAATCTGTTTAGTAGAGATGATGGTAATTTGACAAACTGGGAAGGATAGCAGCCCTGGATTAATGAGTTATTAAACTGTTTATATTTATCCAGTACTTAGGCCAACTGGCAAATGCTGTTTGAATGCCTATAGCTTCCTATTCTTTAATTTTAAGAAATTCTAATCCTTTTTTTAAAACTTTCTTTTAAACTTCTGTGAAAAAGATAAAATAAAACTGACTGACAATCTTAATATGGTGCCTGTTCTAAAAATTGGGCCATCTGATGAATAAAATAGAATGTTTCAGTTGGAAGAGACTTGCAATGACCACCTCGTCCCAGTGCCTGACCAATTCAGGGCTGAGCAAAAGTTAAAGCGTGTAATTAAGGACATTGTCCAAATGCCTCTTAAACACTGACAGGCCTGGGGCATCGACCACCTTCTCGGTAAAGAAATGCTTCCTGGTGTCCAGTCTGAACCTCCCCTGGGGCAGCTTTGAACCCTTCCCATGTGTCCTGTCCCTGGAGCCCAGGGAGAAGAGACCAGCAATGCTTTCACTTAATTCCTGAGAAGTAAGATGAAATCTGAGGAGAGTGTAGTGGTAGTGAGGAATTGTAGGTGGTGCTTCTTACACAATTGTGTGTAACACATACACGGGTTAAACCAGAGCTGCAGGAGGCAGTTTGCAATGTACATAATCGCTTTCTCTTTTTTTACTCTGTTTTAAATCCTGCCTGCTATAACTTTTAAACAGCTAACATGCATATTCTGAGTGTTTGGCACTGAATACTAGTGTGGTTTGTGTTTTTAACCTATTAGAAGTTCATGGTGCTCTGGGCAAAACACGTTGGGTTTTCTAGCAGGTATCTGCAGAACAGAGCCCTCTATGATATATTAGAGGATTATTAATCCCATCTGGCAGAAGTGAAAAGAACAGGCATTGACATTTCTGTAGGAAAAATGGGAAAGTATCAAGTATTTTCTGTAAACTCTTGTGAAAGCCTTCAGTCTTTTCAAATTAAAATGAACAAGATCTTAAAAGGGAGAAAAAAATAGTTGCCTTTCTTGTGAGCCTTACACTGGCTGTGGCCTGGATTTTGTGCTAAATTCCTCCTTACGTAACATCAGCGGGGATGTCTTTGACACAGCCAGCGAGATCCTTCTGGGCTGCAGCAGTGATGGACATTGAGGGGAGCTTTAAAAAGTGCTTGTTGTTAAAGATACCTGCACAGAGAGGAGCTTGGAACAGAACATCTCTAAAGCATAGTGGTGAATGAGGAAAGTGTTTCAGTTGAGGGAGTAGTGGTAAAGTTCACCTGTGGACATAAAGCTACCACTAAACTTTTGATGTTCCTTTATACAGGGGTGAGTTTTGCTGTTTTCAATATATATATTTTTAAAAAGCTGTATGGCATAACCTGCTGAGCTCATTTAATTTGATAAACTACCTGGATTTTACTTTATGGAATCCATAATATAGGCTCATATCTTGCAAAAGAAGTGAAGCCTTTGTGATAGGGAATCGTGTGTTAGGTCTCATGGAAGAATATGATGATAATCCAAGTGTTGTGTTTAAAAATTGGCATGTCAGCGGTTTGGAGATTAATGGATTTGCATGTATCTGATCACTGCAAACCAGCAATTAATTGTGTGCCACCAAAAGAAAAAAGAATCAAGATAAGGAATTTCATGATGCTCTCTTCAATGGCAGTGAAAATTGTAGGTTTAATTCCTGCCCACTGGACTGAAATCTCATGCCACTTGCAGACGTTATGAATAAAACATGAGAGAAGTCTGAACAGTTACTCTCTTGCAGCTTTACACCCACATGACAGAATTCAGCTTTATCTGTTCTGTGGTGAGAAGCTCAAAAGCAGATGAAACTTGTGAATATCTTACTTCTATCTGTGCCCTAAGCTAAAGGCGAACAGACCTGTTACAAAGGCTTTTATGCAAAGTAAATATTTTAGGTTGTTTGTTTTTTTTAATAGTGAGCACTCACCATCAGCTTGCGTGGTTTCCCTGTGTGAACTCACTGTGTCGTTGTCTGTCCGCCCACTAGAGACACAGCAGGACCAGACTTACAAAGATGACAGTGACGCTGCAACTTTCAAGCAAACCCTCCCAGATCTCACCCCTGATGAGCCTTCAGAAGCACTCAGCTTCCCTCCCTTAGGAAAGGAGGAAGGGAGATGTGACGAAGATGTGCCCAAAAGCCAAACGGAATCGCCTGCAGTGGAAAATAAGGAACCTCAGTCTCAACCTGCTGAAGAGCCGGTAACGCCAGCGGCTGAGGAGGGGACGGCGGCTGATGCAGGTAGTGATGAATCTCCAGGGAAGTCCCCATCGAAAAAGAAAAAGAAGTTCCGCACTCCTTCCTTCCTGAAGAAGAGCAAAAAGAAGAGTGACTCCTAAAGGCCAAACACACTGCAGAAACACTGTCATATTTTAAAATTCATTAACCACTAGAATGTACCAGATCGTACTGAGTGTTTTGTCTTATTACGTAAATGAATGCAGCAAGTAATCCCACCAGCCCCTCAAGTCACGGCTTGATTCTCTAAGGTTATAGCCAGAAACCAATGTCCAAAGGGTGCTAACCTGGTGTTTTCAGCAGCTGCCACTGATCTGATCCCTCATTTGTAATCAAGTGTAAATGACTTCCATGTGGAAGGCATTGAACCCCTATTTTTAGTTTAAAGCCTGCACTGCTTTACAAAAGAATTTAAAAAAAACCCCAACAATCACAATTAAAAATAAAACACAGGAACTGTTCTTTTCAGTTAAAATGCTTACCACAGGGACTGTTCTTTTCCAATATTCTGTTCCAAGTCACAAGTAAATTTCTTCTTAAATATTGACTTTTAGAGAGGATGCTTTTGCAGTGGTGATCTCAAGGGGAATGTATTCTTGAACTGACACCTAACCTTCGGCAAGCTTGAGATTTCTGGTGATGCTTTAGTCGAGCTCTGAGGCTATCTGTTCCTTCCTCTCTTTCTCCCCTCTGACTATTGTAACAACAGGAAGGTGTTTTTCACTTCGCTTTATTTTATAACTGGCACTTGAAATCATCTTTGTCTAGGACTGAAATAACTGTGGTGTGTTCTGCTCATGTTCTGTGTTTTCAGCCCAATCTTTCTTTTTTTTTTTTTGTTCCCCACCCCAGTGAATTACAGTGTAAGGGAAATCTGTCCCAGTCTTGCCTCGGGAAGAACCAGCCATGGGGTAATTTGGCTGTTAGGAAAGGTTAAACAGTAACTGCATTAGAAGTGTTTCAGCAGTTTGGCAGCTGGAGGTGTGAAGCGTGGGCAGCTGTGGCTTGGGCCTTTGCACAGGGGTTTTTCCACCCTTTGTACAATCCCATGGGTGCACGGGCAAACCTGTTGCATACAAACCCTACTGGCGGCCTTTTGTGTTTGTTCCTTCCCATGATAAACATGTAAATGCGTTACACTGAATATTTAACTTTTTAAAAATATTATTTTCACTTACAAAAACTGGCATTTCTTTAATATTTTTGTTGTTGTTGCCAGCAGTAAAGTACAGAAATCCCAAGTAACCTTAAAGGTGTATTTGCAGTTTGCTATAAGTGTTGGTTTAATCTGTAGCATGGTAAAAAAAAATTAAAACTTTCACCACTGAATTAACGATTTTGCAGTTAAATAGCCATGCTTCTGTCTGTCACTAACTGAAAAGCAGTTCAGGATCAGATAGGTGAAGCTTGCAGGAATTCTCCAGACTGCGTCACTACCCCGGCCAGAAGCGGGGAAGGCGGGTCATTGCTGGTGCCAGCAGCAGCCAGACAGTGACAGCCTCAGTGGGAGAGGACACCTGGGCTCACGGTGTCTGTAACAGAGCAGGAGCTGGATGTAACCTTTTAGGACAACACTGAACGTTGCAGTTGGTAAAACAGCAGCAAACGAGTGCCTGACCCTCTCGCAGCGGGAAGCAGCAAGGGCGAGGTGGGCTGAGCGGTTGGCGGCCGCCGCTGCTGCGGTTGGACAAGGCCCGCGTTGGGCTGGGGGTGCCGACACCTCGGGCTGGCTCCAGGCGAGGAAAGGGAAACAGCTGGAGGGAGAACTGGAGCTGTGAGGCTTCCCGTGCGAGGAGCGGGGCTGAGGCAGCGACTGACCCTGTGAGATGTGGGAGGGGAGCGGGTGGAGGGGGGTGGAGCAGGGGCGGCAGGGAAGGGCTGTGCCCGAGGCCCCGGCACAGCGATGTCCAGTCAGGACTGCATGGCACCAACAGCTTCCAGCTTCTCCTTTCACCGTGTATGTCCTCTGCACACTAGGCAGCGTATGATACTTACTTTGCTAAATTGTGTTTTATTGCAGGGTTGTAATTAACTGACTAATTGCTCTATGTTTCAGTTCTTTAATGGAGTCCCTCCATTTATCTTGACCACATATGCAATGACTCTTAATTTCTAATTTTGTAGTTTGTTCTTTTAATTCTTTGTATTACAATATGAAATGTAGTCATGTATGGTATGGTTACACACTCTGGGGCAGAATGAAGTCCTGTATTTTTCTTTCTTGTATCATTAAGTTCTACTCACAAATAAAACTCTTTAAAAAAAACTAAACCAAAAAACTCTTTTCCTGCTCATTCAAAACTTTTATGGTTTTATTCTACAGCTGCCACCTGTTCAATTTAATTAGGTCTACTTTCTTTTAATGATTAATGTGTTGATTAATGATTGCTTTAATGTATTCCTAGAAAATACTCAAATTGGCTACTGATGGGTTTCCTTCAGAGCCCCAGAACTGGGTGGAGGGGTCCTTCCCCAGCCAGCTGGCCCTGCCTGCAGTCAGCTCTGGGGGTGCAGCACTGGGGGTGCTGGGGTTGGTGCCTTGGGCACCTCCCGCTTGGCACAGTCACGAGGCCATGTAGGGTGTGGGTGGGTGCGATACCTTTGCTGTGATGAGCTGACTGGACAAGCACACAATGTAACAGTTTATTTGCAATGCAAAAAGAACAGTGTTTGGTCATCAAAAAACATCACAAAGCATTAGAAATATAAAACATCTTTCAAAATCTGATTGTATATTAAAAACAGTTGCCCTGTTCCAGAGCACCAGGCGCAGGAAGCCTGCAGAATGCTTCTGGCTTTTGTTTGTGATGGTGTTTTAAGGCAGTTGGTAACAGCTTTTACCTGGTCCACTGAGCACTGGTGCAGATCTGGTAACTGTAGACACATTCCCTGTTAGAGCCCAAGCCAGACCCAACGGGCCCCTCGCAGGGGCTGGAGCAGGGGCTTTGGCCTGGCTTGTGCTGCTGAGGAAGGGAGAGGAGCAGAGCAGAGCTCTGTGTCTGCTGCACTGTGGGGTTCAACAGCACCTGATGGTGGGCTGGGATGGTGCTGTGCTGTGGTGCTTACACTCGTCTCTGCTGGTCTGATGATCTCAATGCTGTACTCGAGGGGTTTGGGTTTGGTTTGGGTTTTTTTTCTGCATTTGCAGAACCAGCCAAGCCTGCTGGGAGGCTGCATGAAATGTGGAGGAGCTTGTGGAGGGCTGTAAGAAACCTGAAGTCTGCTGGTGCTACAAACAGTCATTGTGTGTCCCCTTCCAGATCAAAATCTTCCTCTTCCTCTTGATCAGCAGAGTCAGGTCTTGTAGAGCTCCTCGGAAGCTGACGGTTCTGTGGTTACCTCCTACTTCTCCTTTCTCTGCTGTTTCATAGAACCAAGTAAAACAAAGGGGATGAGGAACAAAGCTCCACAGACAGTGAAGCAAACCTCTGCCCCTGCCAGCCAGTACACTGCAAAGGAAACCAGATGTAGCTCATTAGTACACTTGTCCTTCCATCTCTGTAACCTGGCCTTCAAAGCTGCTGCTCTCCACAACTTACTGGTACAACTGGAGAACACAGAACTACTGAACCTTTCACTGCCCATCCTTGCTGGCACCCGTTACAAAGAGGAGGTGGCCAGCAGCAGGGCTGGTTCTCTTCCAAGGAAACAGCACATCCAGAGTGGTTATTTCAAACAGGTATGGTCATTCGTGCCAGTATGGAACCAGGGAAGGTCCTACTCAGGCATTCACAGCCACAAAGCAACTACTAACTCTGCCCCAGCACCTGCTCCTGGTGCTGTGTGCTGCTCCTGAAGGTCTCCCACCGCTAGTATCGGTCTCCTTAGGTGAAACACTCGGGAATCCAAAGCCTTGGAACCAGGCTCTGGCTTTGCTCAAACTTCAGTTCAAGCTCTGACTTGCTGCTTCCCCTTTCTCTGTCCCATTACCCTGTAATGGGTTGAGGGAACTGACCCTGCTGCAGGCAGGGGACACCTGTGCTCCTTAGGCACAGTCTAGGCCTGGCCGTAGCCAGGCCCTGCGCACAAACCTCCCCAGGCTCCAGTGCATTAGTTGGGTGTGGATTCTTCCTTCTAGTTTCTAGGTTACGGATGCTTTTAACGCTGAAAAGGTCTTTACTGCACATGATGGACTGTCCCCACTTAATTTGTGTTATCTTGGGATGCTGCATCGTGAGATATGGGGAACCAGTTTCCACAGCACAGGGGAGCTTGATTTCTTTCTATGACTCCTGCTTAGCTGGTGCCAGGGTGGCCCCCAGCACAGTTACTTGCTAAAATGGCTAAAAATGAGCCCAGCAAAGGCTGGGCCTCCTGGTCAGCCTCCAGCTCCCTCTGCCCGCTGGGCCCAGGCCCTCTGTGGTGCTCCTCTGCCAGCACAGCAGCGCAGGGGCCTGGTTAGTTTTATGCTGTTGCTGGAATTTTGAGTCAAGCAATAGCTGCTGCCCAGTTCATCTCTGCTTGGAGGAACTTTTGAAACTCATCCATGAGGCTTTTGTTGGTGCTAATGAGGACTGTGTCCTGCCTGCGGTGCAGCTCTCGGGGGTCCCACTTCTGCAAAGGCAACTTTATGGCTCAGAAACCTGCTGTGCTTTCTCTTGCTGTTCCCCTTCCGCCCCGGCTGGGCTGTAGGGGCCCAGAGAGACGCTGTGTGTTGGCAAAGGCAGGAAGGAGCACGAGGCCACACTCACCCGTAGCTGACAGGATGGGTCCCAGGGCTCTGGCCAGGGCGCCCAGGCTCCTCAGGATCCCCATGACTCGTCCTTTCTGGCTGGCAGAGCCTGTGCAAGCAGAGAGCTGTTACTCAGGGCAGAGATTTTGCTTGGGGGAGCTTGTTCTAGAGGCGTTTCCCTCCCACATGCATCTCCCCCTCCTTTCATTTCACGCTCACTGCCCAAGCTGCATTTATTTTCCCTCCACCAAGATAAAACATGACTGCTTCACTGCAGCCCCCACCTCCCAAACAAAAACAACAAAAAAAAAGCTTTACGTTGTACCCCAGATTTGCTGAGGGGGCACAGGTGTGTGATAAACACAGACACATGGATGCAAGTTAAGTAAGAGCAACATCAAAGAGACGTTAATGAGCAAAGCCTTACTGTTTTGCCTCAGCAAGCACTGCAGTGCTGGCACCCAGCTGAACCAAAGCTAAAGAATAAACTCTGTCATCCACAGCTGGCAACACAGCTACATCTGCTTTGCAAGGTTACACAGCAACCCAGGCCACAAAACCAAAAGGTTTTTGAAGGTTTAGAAAGTTCCTTACAAGGTCTCTTCTAAAAAATCAAGAAGAAATTATTTCATTCTGGCAGCACTAGCTGGCCAGAACCCAGCCATGCCCAGCTTGGTACTGTTTGTGGCCTTTGCCCACGATATTAATTCTTTGCTCACTGTTTCCCATCCTTTGAATTGTCACCAGAGATGAGGTTGCTTCAGGTTCCCCCATCGCAGTGGAACTAGCTATGTTACACAGTACAAAACTGGTGTGTGGTACAGATGGATGTTGGCCCTGAACAGATCTTTGCTGTTTGTTTGCTCTGAAACTCTCCCTTCTGGAGTGCTGACAGTTTTCAGGCACAGGTACAAGCCAGTTTTGGGTGTTCCTATGCTCCTTCTGCATTTCCCAGGGTCAGGATATTGTCTTCCTCTCCCAGCAGTCCTGCTTAGCTTCCCCTCTGAGAGGGGGTTCATAGGCAGGAAGGGGCTGAAGGCAGCAGCACCTCCAGCGTCGCACAGCGGGTTTGCCTCCCCCCAGGAGAGCGCGGTGTGGTCAGAGGTAACTGCAGTCCTAGGCCCTGGCTGTGCTGGAAAGGGGCAGCATGCAAGGGACTGGCAAGGACTCTGCTGGGCTTCAGCCTCCCACCTGCAGGGCTGGTTACTGCTTCAGGGTTAGGTACGTACAACGTGGAGTAGGGTTTGCAGCAACACGTGGCATTTCTGCTTCCCTTGCCAATGCATTGGGGGAAGAGGCCTCTGCAAAGCCAAGCAGCAGCCAGAGTCACTGGTGCAACATTCAGAGCTGAGGTGGACCTAAGGCACGAGTGTTCCTGTTGATGCATCACTAAACTTGAGGTCAATTCTGTATTTGAGCCAAGTCTATACAAAGGTCAGGTACGTGGCCAAGGGCTGCTGCCCAGAGCAGGAAGGACACTCACCATAGCCTGACACCACTGCTGACAAACACGGGATAACAACGGCTGCAGCTGGAAAAACCCACAAAAGAGACTGTCAGTGGAGAGCAGAGAACTCAGAACAGTTACAAGAGCAAGACTGAAAAACACGTGGCCCAAACTCGTTACTACTGCAGAGAAATATGCTGCACCAACAATGAATCATCAGGTCTAATCCAGTTCAATCCTGAGAACAACCCCTCAAAGCCAACCTGCAGGAAGGGCCCAGAGCCATGAGCGCTCTGAGCAGATGTTTCCCATTAGTGTCTCTCATTCTGGGAGCCCACAGGGAAGGGGTGGATGGGTCAGGTCAGCTCACTGGTAGTTTTCCATATCGCTATGGTCTGGTCAGGTGGAGCAGGGAAAGGGAATCGCTCACATTTCAAATGGCCAGGGAAGTGGCTGTATGCAGAATCACTCTGTCCCCATGCATAGGGCTCTACTGTACTCATGGATGAAAGAGGCAGCTGTGTTCTGTGTTGGGAAATAAGACAGCCAAGTCCAACAAGAAGAGGTTACACAACTCTTGGACACAAAAGCCAAGAGCTGTTCAGCAGTCGCTGCCCTCTTACTGACAGAGAGGCCTTCTCTGCCAAGAAGTGGTGCTTTAAGCATACAAAGCAGAATCTTTTCTGGAAGAAAAGGACAATTGGGAGAGCAGGAACAACAGGCATGTTGCCTTAACTGCAGGTGCCCAGCTCCTGGGGCAGAGGGATGAAGGGAGGGGGAAAAGAGGCTCCTCCAGAGGCTTTTCCAGCTGGCTTAACTGGGGAAGAGATGGGGCCTTCTGCCCAGGTACAGAGCCGAGGAGGACAAGGCTCCTAACTTAGAAGCACAGTTAGACAAAATAAATACAACATCTCCTCTCACCCCTCCTCACCAAGTGGGCTTTCAAAAGCAAGTTAATCTGTAGATAAAATGTAGATTTTGAAACCTGTCAAACACACAGCTGTCCCTAGACAAGCAAGCCTCTAAACAGATGCATTTTGTGGTTTACAGTTTACTCTTAAATCAAGCTGTATCATGCAAAAGAGAAGTCTCCTACTTTCATAATTGCTCATATTTGAAGCTTCTTGACAATAGTTAGCAGCATGGGGATTATGTGAAATCTCTTTTCAGATGAACACTTCAGCAGATGAATCCAATGTCATTCATAATTGTTTCCCTGAATAACAACTTAAATTGGCAAAATGATTTATATTTACATTTGAAAACCATATGCATTTACCAAAATCAATTTGAGAAGTTTTGTTCCCTCCCTGAGCTGGCAGCTTGCAGTGCAAGAGAGCAGAGCAGTGTCCAGCCAGCGCAGCCCCCTGCCACAAGGTTCAGGGCAGCTCTGATTTACCCTCGCTCTCGCTCAGCCTGAACACAGACTCAGGCCTTCAGCTTCAGCGTGCAGGGCCCTTCAGCCTGTTGTCTAAGAAATAATGCAGCCACCAGAGAAATACAAAAACATGATTTCTCCCTTCTTTTCCTGAGCTGAGCTATTTAGTGAATATTTTGCTTCTAGGTCTGATGAGAGGGGGAAAAAAAACCACCCTTGAGAGCTTCCCAGTGAGACAGGACAAGAGGAACACTGGGGATGCTTCCAAACATCACCATGGCAACTTCCTGTGATACAAACAGTATCAGCAAAAAACCCCCAGACACTATTTCTTCCATATTTTACAAACAGAAACATCAACTTTCTGTTACTTAAAGTTTCAAATCAGAAGTGCATCTTTTTTAATGGAGTGAATAAACATAGGAAGAAAAACTCTTTGTGCTTAGCTGTCATTGCAGCTTGAATAGCTCACCGAAAGAGTACAGCAACAGCCCGACACTCAGCATGGTCACATTGGCAGCCCATCCAATTAACAAGAAAGCTGGAATCAGCAACATAATAGCCTGCAAAATGAATGAGTCGCCTGTTACATTTAAGCCCTGCTTGTTAAAGCCTAACTCCAGGTGTCCTGCCAGTTCTCTTCCGCTGATGGGACTACATTGAAGTTAGAAGCAGAAAACCCTTTCTTCCCGAGGAGGCATTTCAAGTTCACCTGGATGGCCACACACCAGCACAGTTTTCTTTCCTGTTCCCCCTTGCTAGCACATGATTACAGACCCCATCCAGGCTGGGGTCACCTGTAACAGTGGCTGCAGTTATCCCACCACCCCTTTACCACTGCTGAGGAAAAATTGATTTTTGCTGAGTTCTCTCTCTCAAGGGATCTGCTGGGTTTTTGTGTTTTTTCTCCTCTTGTTTTGTGCTGTTGAACTGGATAGAAATGTAGCTTTAACCCCTTATCTCCTGAGTTGGCACAAGAGATCAAAAAGCTTGTGTGCAAGAGGACTACAGCTCCTCTGCTTTTTCTCAGCAGTACTGACCAATTTTAAGGGCTATATCAAACCTTCTCGAGCCTTCAGAGTCCACACTTCTGCATCCAAGAAGAAAAAATGAGGCATTTGAAATTCAAACCCAAAAAGAAAAAGGATTCTTCATCTCCTCCAAGAGCCTGGACTTTGGTTCCCCTGTGACATCTCCCTCACGTACAGAGCTTTTGCAGAAAAGATCAGTGAAGATCTGCTGCTCCTTTCACAAAAGAGGGTATTCACTCCCACCAAATGTCTCATTTTGAAGATTCAGTTATAAATAAGCCACTGTAATCACTGTGCTGAGAGGCCACACTTGCCATATGATGAGATTCACAAACAAATTGCCAGAGTAACTTCAGCAAAAGGGGGAACTCCCCCAAAGCCACTGAGGCCACTCACACCCACGGAAAGAGTGTCCCGGGGCCAGCCTGTTTCTGCGCAGTGCCCATGGGTGTTTCTGAGGAGCCATCAGCCCAGACCAACTCAACTCAGGGAGTATTTCAGGGTAACTGCACTTCTCAGGGCAGGGAAGAGTATAAAAATCAGTGGGGCACAGCACAGCTTGTGTAAGCTGCAGCACAGTGACAGCAAACGCATCAGGCTGGCAGAGCACATGGAGGAAGCTGATGCAGAGGATAAAGCAGCACTGACATAGCAGGGGGAGTTTTTATTCACAGGGAAACCTTCCTATGTGACACAACAAATGTGCCATCAACGTTTGCCTGCCAGGGAGCAGGGTGGAGATGGTTTCCCCATCAGAAATAACTTTAAGAAAAGCTCAGTGAATTCACTGGAATGCAGTGTAGTTTGGTAATCTTTTTTACCCTGCCACTGTTGAAATCACACTGGCCTCAATATAATGTATAATAAATTGATGGAGGCTTTAACAGTCCGAGCATACCTATTACCCAGCAGCCAACAAAAGTTCAGGAACACTCAGAACCTGCTTTGTTTAGTTCCACACACAAATGTAAATTACAAAACATATCTACTTGTCCCACAGCTGTATAAGCTGCAGGGAACTGTTCCCTGTCATCCCAGTACAGCAGCAGCATCATTTCTACAAAGAAAGGGCTGAGCAAAACAAAGAAATGCACACTGTCATCAGTGAAGCTTCTCTCTGAACATCGGTACGTGCTGTGGTTACATGCAATACTGGTGATCACAAATCAAAGACTGGAGGAAGAATCTATTCCCCCTGCCCACCAGTGAAATGTACTCTAGGGAAAGGCTGTCAAGCACAGAGATGGCCAGACTCATGATGTCCCTGAAAATAATTTGCCAGAAAGAGAGTCAGAGATCAGCTCTGAAGCAGCTTCAGTAGTTTTAACATCTACACTGCAAGAGAAATCACTGAAACAAAGCCTAAACTTCACAGCATTTTACCCAGCTTGCACAGACAGACACTCTGTTCTCGTTGCCTACTGCAGTTACATAAGAACTCAAAGTTTCAATAATATCATAGCTGACACAGTAAGAAATGGCTCTAATACTCCAAAGTTTAGTTAGAATGATAAGTGCCCAACAACCACTGTCTTGAGAATTTAGGTGGATTAATGAGACAGAAATTTCTTTGGATTTGACAAGTACAGTTATAGCCTCCAACTACCTTTTGTTGCACTGTAGATTGAAAATTAACATACTAAATTTGTGGGGGGAAAAAAGAAAAAAAAACATTTTTTTTACCCTTTTTACAGCTCTGATTTCATTTCCTGGCTTGATTCGGCGAGCATAGCCTCCCTGGATCACAGCCATTGTTATTCCAATAAAGAAAAACATCTTGCCCTGCTGCATGCTAGAAGGGAGGCAAAAACACAGATTATGGAGTCACGCACAGAGCATTCCACCCTGGAATTCAAAGGTTCAGAGCAGACCCTTTCCTGAACCAGAGAGAGAAAATGCTACTTGGTGCTCGCATCAGAAGTGCCAAGTTCTTAAGATGGTGACTAGTTTCCATGGCAGGCAGACAGCAAGAAGATAAACCTCTGAGGTCTTAAGTAGAGATGGGATTGCTTCTGACAAATGATGCAATCATCTCTAGACTGCTATGATGTGATTTAGTCATTTCTAGGGTGACCCACAAAGAGCAGAGACGTTAATTACCCTGTGCCATGGAAGTCTGTGCCATATATACAGGAGCTGTCGGTTTCCAAGGAACAAGTCTTTGCTTTTTCACAACCATTGCCACCACTCAGGCACAGTTTGGTTAAGGTCATGAAGTAACAGGCACTGGCACGGTGGTGATCATGTATTGCTCAGGGAAGCTTGCAACATCACTCCCTCCACACCTAAATATTTATTTCTTCAAATTTCCCTTTCACCTTTCATCTTCTAAACTATGTGGATACCCTCAATTAAAATTCTCACCTGCCTACCAAGCTTGTTCGTCACACAGCCTGTGCTGTCAGCATGAAGTTGTGTATGTTACCACATGGCTATCCTGAAAGGCCTGTGCAGAAGCAAGCTTAACACACTAGGAAACCTCTCCTTGATGCACACACATTAGTTAATCCACAAACTGTAATGAAAGACAGACAGTGGAGGATGAGACAAACCCCTGAGAATTACTCAAAGGGAAGGACACACATAAGGAATCAAGCTGCAAGGTCATGTTCCTGGCTGCAAATCTCCCTATGAGCTGGCAGGAAAAGTATTTCAAACTGAGCTGCTGTTAGTGGATTCTGTTCTCTTTCTTCTCTGGTGTTTGACTAAAGGAAATCAAACTCTGATGTAACGACTGTACACTGTATGCAATGCAGAACACTGACAAGCAAATATAATCATGTAGCTCTCCTAGACCAGAAGAAAAAAGGTTTTATAATCAATCAATACAACTAGCCCAGCTATACATATTTCAGCTTTAATTTAATCTTGTGTATTGATTTCCACTAGTTATTAGAAGCTGTAGATTAAATGACTATTTCCTTTCATGATAAACACTGTGCCTGGTTACTTTCATAAATTCTTCCCACAAAGCCCAAGTGTGACTGAACGCAGTGGTTGCTTTCTGACTGTTTTTACTAACCTCATACAGCCTCTCTTGAAAATAAATGGAGACACCTCAAATCAAGATTTTGTAAAATATCCCAGACAAAATGTACAACATTTACCTTCTAAGTGTGCTATACCTGCTGAACTGGAATCTCTGGTGAGTGAGAAAACTCAGTGTATACTCCAAGCCGGAAAACAGGAAGAGGTACAGGAAATAAGCCAGGCCCAAGATTTTGAGATTCTGAAGATCTAAACAAACAAAAAACAAACACACACACACACCAAGAAAAAAAGAGAGAAATACAGTGGTAATTTTCAAGCATAGCTTGAGAATACAACAACAGTAGCAGAGCAACATTTATCAACTGTACAGAGAAAAGTTCTCACTTCAGATGCTCATTTTAAATATCCATACAAGACATGCCACAAGATGACTTCTGCTCACCACCTCCCATCACATGAAGGGAGAAGAGCCAAAAAGACTAATCTCTCTCTGGGTCACCCTGTTCTCAGTCACCTGATCCAGCCCCTCTGCCTCACACTGACACCCACACCTATACTGGGATTTATTTTTTATTTTTACTCAGTACCTGCATTCCACCTAATACTTGGTGCCACTCTCAGGATGATACTGGCTAAAGCACAGCATCCCTTTTTCTAAGCTACAAATGGTCTGGGGCAGATTACCTTACTTGTTTTTTTGCCAATGCAGGGTTTAACAGGTTATCTCTGAAGTGGCAAATATTACTGTTCCTGATGCAGCAGCAAGGAGAACTGAATGATAGGTTAGTGTACCTGGCAAACACTGATGTGTTTTCTACAGCTTAAATAATTTCATACAGAGAAATGGGCAGCCCAAATCCTACATCTCCAAGTCCTGAACTGAAATTCCAGTCTGAAGTTTCTTGGTTTGTATAAGCAAACTCACACCTCCCTTACTCATGCCTTGATCTATCTTTTTAAATCACTTCACTTAGAGCAGCCTACGCCAAGGTGCAGCCAGTACCTGAGGAAAAAGCAGGAAGCAAATCAGAAATCTTCAAACCACTAATGTCTAAAACCTTATTTTGGGAATAACTGGACCAGCATCCAAGGCAACTTGCAATTCCCTGTTGGTAAGTTAGTAAGGTGGGTTTTAAATGAGTAAACAAAGTGTTGCTTCTGAAATGGTTTGAGTAACGTTTTCACTCCAAAACCACTGCCACATACAAAAAGACACAATATTAATATACAAGGCCAACTAACACTTACTCTCCTCTGAAGGAGATTCCTTCCCTCGGGTGACTGCAGAGAACTGAAATAAAGCCAAAGGACTGAGCAAGTCAACTGCAGCCTGAAATCCAGACGTCACAGAAGAGACCTGATCAGAGAAAAAAAGGTTTATTTAAAAACCTGACATAATAACTGCTGCAAGGAATTGACAGTAACAGTCAAATATGTGTCTACACCCACACAAATTATCTGAGAGGAAACAAGACAAACAGCACTGGGGTTTGAGTGAATCCCGTAACAGCCCAGATTTCTGGTCACAGAACTGGCTCCAGCACTATAACTAGAAGCACTGATAGAAGCTTTCATTAAAGACAGAAAACAGATTCTTCCCTGGGTTCTTAAAAAGCAGAAGAGGCTCATTCTCCACAGCCTGAAGGTGGCTTAATTTGGTTCACTGTTTGTATCATCTTTCACATCCAATGAACATTTACTGGGAAAATACTGGCACATCTGCCTGCAAGGTCATGGGAAGCTGGGGATTTGCTCCTGGGCTAGAGGTCTGAGAACAGTACATGTAGCACATCAAACAACAGTCTGTTCTGGTACTGGTTGTTCTTTCAGCCAGCCAGTGACACCTCCTGGGGAAGAAAAGGAAAATAAAATTTTTACACATACTCCTTGGAGAGATTTTAGAGAGACTTCTAGAGAGATTCTACCCAGACATTGTGTGGGTTTTTGAAGAGGGAAATTTGTTTTGTAGCATTTCTGGGCTTTGTATTCTGTACATCTCAACCAAATTATGCATCTAGTGGTACTCTCCCTCCTCCTTATCAACAGCAGCTTAGGGGATACTTATTTTTTCATCTATAAGGAATTTATTTTGTTAATTTGTTTATTTTTTATTCTAAGGTATAAAAAATGAAAGAAAATACTAAAGAAGAAATAATGTCTAAATTCTTAAGGAAACAATTCCTTTTAAAGTAGAATATAGGCTGTCGTTTTACATGACAGTCACAGGAAGAGATAAGACAGACTCAAGAATCTTGAATAATCACACTTAGTATTTCACATCTTCAAAGCACTGCAGACTTTATCTGATGAGCTTCCTTCTCTTCCCAGATAGGGAGGGAGGGAGCTATTACTCCCTTGAGGGCAGAGATTAAAGGTCAAATCAGTGGAACTTAATCTCAGTGCATGACCTGAGGACTCATATGGACTGGATTTAATAAAGCTGTAAACAAATCAACCTACAATATGGTATTAACAAGACTTTTGTCTTCTTTTGATAGTCAGAGCTTCTGCATATCTCACTTCTGCATTAGTCTCACAAAAGCAACCAGTTCAATACACCAGTCTGGTTTTGTATAAAGCAGAAAGCTGCTCATCCACATAGAACAAACTGGGATATTTATTTCCCCTTCCACTGCATGCATTGCAGAGAGTAAATAGACACTCCCAAGAAGGAGTTTCCTTGTGCTGTTAGAAGGTCTGTAAGAGGATTTCCTGAAGCTGGCTTGTAGTAATCCTCAGTTCCTGCATTTTTTGGCATGATGGTGTTTATACTGCAGTATAGAGAATCTGGTAACAAGCAACTGTCTTCAAGCATCTTTGCCAGTAATAAAAAAATAATCAAACTGTAGTTTGTACCTGTTTTGAATTATTATCTGTGTCAGACAGGGTGCCAAGCTGCTTTGTACTACAAGGTTGATTTTAGTTTGGACTGGAGGATATAGATTATATATGTGTATGTTTAAAATATTAAGTGTTTTATGAAATATATGTATGTATTATTTTTTTAATATATGTGTGCGTGCACGCATTTAAATTTCTTTTAATTTCTCCTATCTTTGCCCTGGAAGCAGTGGTCTAGAAGTGACTTCATCCACTGATCAATAATGAAAACATCCTCAAACTGACAAAAGTGTTTCACCACCCTCAAATAACAAAGTATACACTGCCAATTTCAGTCAATGTCACCAGCTGCACCAGTTTGGATTCTCTGCAGGTTCAAAATCTGCAACATCTAACTTGTATTTAACTTCTATGTTCACGATTTGTTACTCCAAAATTGTTTAATTTTACTTCACGATCATGCAAAAGTCACCCTGAATGGCAGACATTTTCCACAGTCTCTTTGTTTACTCTGTTTTTCTCTAATGCAGGGAGACCAAGTAATGTGTCTTGCAGGCACAGTCAGTCCAAATCAGAATGCAGCCCGGGCCTTCCAAGCTCCAGCCCCACCCTTCAAATCAGACACGGTTTAGCATGCACAGAGCAAAAGCCTTGTTTTTCCACAAGCCCCCTAGTGATGCTGCACAGCCCTACACATAGTCCTGACACCATCAGGGGGACACCAGGAAAAAAAGAAAGTTGTAAGACCCTCCCTCCAGCAAGACAGCTTTGGGGGGAAGGGGGAAGGGCCACCTTGTGAGAGAGAAAAGCTCCCCTGGCTCCAAGGCAGAGACCCCCCAGCCCAGGCTGAGCCAATGAGCACTAGAGAAACACCTCTGAGAATCCGTACTGGTGAGGGGAAGGACTGTCCTGGAAAGAGGAAAGTGGGGAGAACCCTGAACAAAAGACGACCATCAGCCTAAACAAAGAGAAAGCACTGTTAGAAGGAGGGGGGAGGAGGAGGAGGGGAGGACAGAGAACCTCAGACAGCAGTTCAACCTCATGGAGCAGGAGTAGGCAAAGTAGGTTCCCTGCAGCCCACGGAGGTTCAGTGATGGAGCAGAGACCCACGTGTAGGCCATGGAGGACTCCACACTGGAGCAGAAGAGCTGAGCCTGAGGGCAAGGGTGACTGAATTGAGACCCCAGAGACGCTCAATGCCATAGTGGGGGTGGACCCTCAGAGCCGGGTGGGGAGGTGCACTGGACCAGAAACCCATCTGCAGCCTGTGGACGTCCCCATGCCGGAGCCAGGAGCTGTGACTGAAGAGGCCTCTGACTCCATGGGAAGCTCGCGTTGGAACATCTTGTTCCTGGACTTTCATGCCGGGAAGAGCGGCAGAGGTGACCTGACTGAACCCCCATTCCCTGTCCCCTGTGCTGCTGGGTGGGGAAGGTAGAGAAACTGGAAGCAAAGTGATTTGAGCCCGAGAAGAAGGGAGGGGTGGGGGGAAGGTGTTGTAAGCTGTGGTTGTTGTGTCTCACTGTGCTACTCGGATGAATGGTAACAAATTAAATTTATTTTTTCTTCCCCAAGTTGAGTCCGTTTTGCCCGTGACCATAACTGGTGAGTGAGCCGTCCCTGTCCTCATCCTAATCCTGTGTCCCTTTGTTGTGACTCCCATCCCATCTCACCGGGTGGAGGGAGTAAGAGCAGGACCACATGGTCCTACTGTGGGTGAAACCACCACATTAGCTTAGTGAAAATTTAACTCAAAAGCTTATAAAAGGGATAGATTCCACTAGAGACCTTTCTATTCCTCCCTTCTCCCAAGCAGGTCACAGCAGGAGCTGTTTTGGCCACCTCACATAAGACCAGTGTCTTTGACAGTTCTCTGGTCACTCTTCACCCGACAAACTTCTGGAACAGTTGGAAAAAAGGGGAAGAAGGATAGGAAAAATTCTGTTCTTGTTGGATGAAAACCCACCCTTATTCCCCCTCTCTACCTTCCCCTTTCTGAAAATTCCAACATGAACAAATGTGAAATACTTTGAAAAGAAGATGGATAGAGAAACAAGAACATCATCAGAACACAGCATATTTCAAGGAAACAGATGTCTGATCCCCCTGGCACACTCTCCTACTGGTTATCGTTATAATTTCCGCTCTTTTACAACTCTGTCCTTCCAACGCATCCACTCCTATACTCCAGTAACTCCTGCTCCAGCTCAGCCCAGCCAGCTTCCAGAACAGCAGCCAAAATACCTGTCTTTCCTCTGTCATCCAGGGGCCAAGAAAACTGCTGCCACTCTGAAAGGGTGAGGAATTACCCAAGGAAAGAGCAAAGCAGCCTAGTAAGTGAAATTATAAATATCCTAGTACACATAAATCAGATGGGGCCACTGCTCAGATGCAGGCTGAAAGGAGACAGCACAAAAGCACTAACACTGACACCGATCACAAGAAGCTCCAATGCCAGACAACCACTGTCTCACCAGGAATCAAACACTCTGTGGGACCTGACCTGAGAGGCACCTACTAATCCACCTCACGCAACACCCACTGCTGTGCAGAGACAGAGCCCCCAAAAGCAGGGACAGAGCATTCATTTTCTTATCGATATTCAGTCACGTTGGCTAACACAGATTATCTTATCAGAAGAACTCTCAAGAGGAGAATAAAAGTGGGAGGGACATAGTCGATCTTCATACAGCCCTAAAAGGTGATGAAGTCATTTGTCCCTCTACAGCAAAGGTGGAATTGTTTATAGAATACAGATTCACAGAATACAGCACTTCCCTATGTCAGTATGTTGCCACCAATCCAGAGTGTGCAGCTGTAACCAAAGACAGGATTTTATCTGGAATGTTTAGAAACAGTCAAATAGGAAAGGGGGACAGAAGCCACATGGAAGTTCTGTTAAAAAAAAAGGCAAGGGGAAAAAAAAAAAAAGCTGTGGTGCTTGAGAGGATAACGTGAGCAACCAATTTCACGTGAGGCACAACCTGCTGGGAAAGACTCAGAGAAGGTCTAAAGTTTTGCCCCAGGAGCAGCACTGCAAACAAAAGTTTCCTGAACAATTCTCAGTGTCAAATGGCTTTGGCCATCCAGAGGCCAAGCACGCTTCAATGGCTGAGTGCTGCCTAGAAACTAGGGACGACAGGAAAGATGTGATCCAGCTGAAAGCCTCAAATCCAGAGCTTCACCCAGGTACCGAGGGCTGAATTCAGTCTCTCCCACACTACCAATAAAGACTGTTCCAAGAGACTTTTAATCAGGTATCTCTTGGACAGTGTCTGATCACACAATATTATATCATAACATTAATAACTGTTTGGTCCCACAAATCCAAACCATCACTGGATTTTGGCACATGTGGATATTTTGTTTCTGTGGAAGACAGCAGGTAAGAGTCACTTGGTACTTGAGTGTTCAAAATAATCAAGCAAAGACAAGATAATAGTTAAGAAAATTTCTAACATGTACTGGCTAAATGAAAGAAAACCCGGTCTCTGATGCATTTACTTTTATGATCAGCTGAAATTCATCCCCAGGGAGTCACTGTCATCACAGTTTAAAATTCACCCTGTTCCTCCTAGGCTCCCATTAGTTTTTGAGAAATTGAAACCTAACACACCAAAACCAGCATTAAGCAGACATGTTAGCCATAAAGAATTTCTCATATTACACTGGGTTAGGAGATGGGACCATCATGCAACCACTTTGACACCAGCCTGAATAATAATATGAAATCCTAGTCCCAGGAATGAGATAAATTCCTCAGATACTAGCTCAGCTTTTTCTTCATTGTTTACAGTATTTCACCAGTCTTCAAATCCTGTTTTTGCAAGAAACATAGATCTTCAGATTGACAGTCCACTTACCCGTTTTTCTTTGGGAAGTGTCTCTGGAAGTAGGAAGAAGATGAAAATTAAATCAGCCACAGCAAACATGAGTGCTAACAATGCCGAACGACGATAGAAGACTTCTCCTTTCGCTGTCTCCATGGCTAGGTAAGCTCCGACCATGGGGCCCAGGGTAAAACCAAGGGAGAAAGCAACGCCAATCATTGCCTGCAGTGATACAATGAACATAGACATTAAGTTCTAGACACCAGTTTGTTCAGATAGCTCAGTTCTGAACCTATTTGGATTTCCTGGTATTTACCTGGAAGAAATGCAACCAGAGACAGAACATAACCACCCTGAGGATGGAGAGAGTGCACAGCAATGAGCGTTAAGTGTGAAGAAACTGTTATTTCCAAATAACTGATTTTATTTTCTTTCTAGTCAGGAAAGTAGCAGGAATAAACGGACACGTGCTTATGAGTGAAAGGAAGCTGGGAAGGGAAATAATGATTCTCACCTCAAGGAGTGCTCAGTCAGCAGATCCTTCAGCCATAGGATAAACTTTTGTAGTGTAAAACTGAAGAAGCAAAGACACCATTGTAGGAATTCATAATGGTTGTCTATAGGTTCTAAAATGCTTTGGCAATTTCTGAATTTAGGGATTTATGTCTCATAGAACAAACAGACTGAGATTCTTCCCAGAACAACCTGCATTTAGTGCAGGTACTAAAGGGGATTTATTAGCTCACTATGAAACCAGCACACAGGGAAAGAGGCAGAATCTGTACACACTGGATGGGAGCTTAAAAGAGCACTGATTACAGTCATCAGCCTTGGTGAGATTGTGTAAGAATATAACGGTGCAGGGTCTTGCTCATTTTCTGTAAGAGGCATTCAGAGATGCATACTGACATATGCAGGACACAAACACATGTCATCCCAGGACACAATCCTCCTGCTTTCCTGGGTCTATTTAACCATACCTATAGTGCTACACTGAACAAGGCCAGGGCACACTTAGATGTCACCTCACAGTCTCCAGTGTTGTTTCAGCTTGCCCAGCTATCACTGTCCCAGGCAATGCCTCATCACAGTTTGGGAATAGCATCAGTTAGATGCTACTCTCATACCAGAAAGCAGAATAAAGATGCCTACTCTGCTCTGGAAAAGATGAGAGTATAGCCATATGGATGTGAGCCATGCTGTACTAAGTGACTTGCTCTCAAGCCCTAAAAATAGGCCCTGACCCATTTTATTTACTAGTGCTGTATGGCTATCCCTCTCCATAAATTAAAATATACTTTGGCTCACCAGGACCCTAATAAATTGCTTGGAAAAATTATTAGCTAACACTGTGAAATCTAAAGCTTTCTCCTCCCAAGAAGAAGCTGTTGTGCATAGTGGCTTATAACAATATGTTAATAGAAGGTTGGGCCCCCAAGGTTTTTATAAAATAAAAGATCTAACTGGTAATTCACAGGCAAAGTTCTACCTGCAGGGTGTTTCCCTCTGGTCCACTGCCTTCTGGAAGAGGACAGGGCAGCTGTTCATACTACTTGCTGCTCAGCCAAACGCCACATCCTTTACGTACTGAGCTCAGATACTGAAGCCAGAGCAGCATCCAAAGAAGCCAGGAGGCATGCTGTGCTGTGCTGTGCAGTGCTGCTGCACTTACACAGGTCTGAAAGGTGAGAAAAATGGGTTCTCCTGTAACTGAGTTCCAGTTACCAAAACTGGGCCATAAAACCTTTTGATTTCTAAACTATTATAATCAGGACTATTGTTATCAGTGGGAGCAACAGTTATGACACTTACACAGGTAGTTTTTCCACTTCTAGGGCATCTGAGTTTCACTTGTAGGTAAAACTCATTGACAAGTAAAGTCTGAGAGCTCACAACAAAAAAGATCTGGCAGCTTTTCAGAAGCAAGGCAGTACACAGAGTCATGTTTTCACTTGATCAGTGAATACACACCTGACCACCTGAAATCAATTAAAAGTTACCTAAAAAAAGCTACCCAAACTTCACACGTGTAACTCACCATGCCCTTGCTCCGTGCTTTTGGAGACGGCAAGTCAGCAATTATGGCTGTGGAGAGGCTGACATTCCCTTTGCTTATTCCTCCTATGATCCTGGAGAGGAGAAAACCGCCAAAAGTCCTAGAGGCAGCCCACAGCGCGTATGATGTTATCAAGCCCATCTGCAGAAGCAAGAAAGGGCTCTTTATAAAGCAGAGCAAAGTTGATCTCATTTCTGCATATTTTCCAGCTAAACATTTATTTTGGTTTCTTGTTTGTTTTCAACAGTTGCTCCAAAACCCATGTAACAGAAAAGTCTGAATATACTGATACTGAACTGTGTGAACTGATATAAAAGAAGTAGAAACAAATGCATACAAACTTCATATAAATATGAAATTACTAATAAAATTACAAGAGCAAAGAAAGTTCAGAGGAAGCTAAATCAGTCCTGGCCACAAAACCACTTTTGTACATCGCACTCCACTTGTTTACAACTTCTAGTGAATTCTTGAAGAATTCACAGTTCTAGCCCTTAAATTTCATAACCAATCATAAGCACACATGCTTATTTAATTCACTCTCCACAAGCCTGCAGGACATGGGGATTTGTGTATCATCCAGTGCTGAGTTCCACCGGGTATGGTATGCACTCGCTCTGCACCGCTTCTGTAATTAGAACCCCACACTCTGACCAGCAACAGAGAAAACTTTTTGAAGAATGTTCGTGGTCATAAGAGATGAACATCTTACCCTTCAGATCTCACACTTAGCATCTTACACTGCTACACAGCACTTCCTAGGCAACAATCCCCAGGCTCTGTGAAACAGGTCATGAAGTGATAAGCCCTCAGTAGTTACTTGGGAAACTAAAATATACAGGGATTAAGTCTAACATCTGTAAACACAGCATTTGAAGTCACACTCCCAGTACCCAGGGGAAAGGGATTTTGGCAAATCCCAGAGACAGATGATAGGTATTTTGGTGCCTTCTAGGTACAACTGTGGATCTGGGAAGCTCAACTTAAGCACCCACATTTTGAAGTGTGGCCAAGTGACTTGGCAAGAAGCAGTCAACAGCCAACAGATCTAGAACACTCAATTTCTCAATCCTTTCTGCTAACCGCAAGACCATAGGGTCTTCAACTGTGTATCAAGATGGCATGACTAAAATCAGTATGAGACACATACCACTGTTATCAAGATGACAGGCCTTCTGCCCAAGCAGTCTGACACAGCACCAGTGAGGGGAGAGGAGAAAAACTGTAGGATGGAAAAGATTGAGCCAATCAATCCTAAAAAAATAAAGAATAAAAAAAACATGTATCATTAGACTTGCTGCCTTCATCTTAAATAACCTGTTCCAGACCAATCACTCCATTATGTCCTTTAAAGGCACACAATTAAATGTAAAACACAGCTATAAAGAACAGCTTTCTGAAACTAAGCCACCCTCAAATCACCAATCTTGCATTCTTGTTTAACTGAGGCAGCAACTATAGACAGACCAGAGTAACAGGCATAAACTGGATGATTCACTAGTTACTTTGTTGGTGCGAAGGGGTTTGAAACACTATGGTTATAATGGAATGCTGATTGTCCAATGCTTCCCTAGTTGACTACATACATTTTCTGTTCTTAAAGCAGAGATAATGCAGTTCTTTAACAGTCACAGTTCTTTTAAGACTTTTTGGATTGTTTGAACCCGATTCTGTCATACTTGATTAGCTTTTCTTTCCTTACCATGGAAAGAAGGACATAAGCACTGCTGTTAGTGAGGGCCCTAAGAGGTAGGAGTGATTCAAACAGACACCAAGAATCTTTTGAAATCTGCCTCCAGCTCCTGTGATCTTTAATTCCTCTTTTCTCTTGCCATTTCTAGCTTCATGCACTTCCTAATTTGCACTACACTCTCAACAAGCAGGCAAAAATATGTCCTGCTGTCACAGTTTTTCTCTAAAGGAAAAAACTGGGTTATGTGTCTCAGATCATTCATCTATGAAAGCTTTAAAAGGCAGAGGAGAGGAAGACCAGAAGTTCTGCTCCCATCAACTTTGAGGGAAGCAGAATATTAACACTGGATACCTTGGGGAGAACAGCTGCTTATGATAGCTCAAAAAACTGTAAAAAATCTTACAGCTTGGTATACATGCAGTTTATGTTAATGAGAGACAAGTTTTCTCTTCCTTGTATTTCTAGCACCCAGACAGGCCAAACACTTCACAGCCAGGGAGCAGCAAGAGCTGGGCTGTTCCACATGGGGGAATGAGCTGGGAGCTGAGTGTGAGCACAGAACTGGTAGTGCCCTCACCAACCAGGGTGCAGTCCCACGTGATCCAGATGGGTTGGGTAGAGCAGGGTGCTGCTAGCAGGGTCCACTGACAGTCCCAGACCAGGAAATGGTTATACATCAGATCCAGCCAGGGAGCTCCGTCAAGACCAGCAGGAGACAGGGTCAGAGAAAGGAGTGGAAACAAGACTACAATGTAGGTCTATTCAGGAGATAAGACACCTGCAAAAAAGGTTCAAGGTCCACCCAAGAGACAGCGCCAGAGACAGCCCTGGAGACAAGGCCATATGGATGATACTGGTCAGGCAAGGCCCAGGCCTGAGCTGAAATACGGCTCCTGAATCACAGGGCAGAAAATGAGCGGGTGAAGGATGGCTACAGCAGCTAAGTATTGGTGCTCTCAGGGCTTTGACATGGGCAGGGAAGGTTTCTGCCCTAAGAAGATTGCAGTCTAACCAAAGATGAAAGAGAGTGGAATATATCTTGCACTGGGAGAAGCAACAAGATGATTTTGTAAGTATCTTTCCACTCCTATGCTCCCTGTTGCAGATGAGGGCAATGAAGGAATACAGACTGCAGGAAGACTACAGTGGCCTCTGCTCAACATCACAAGTATAATGAACATTTCCACTACAACCATTAAGGTGTAATATGACAAGATGGACTGAGACAGGAGCTGACTACAACTCAGATGGCTTGTCCATCTTCCCCTGCTTCTGCAGCCTTGGTCAGCTTTCCAGTGAGCTAATTCAACTCAACCTGGCAGAAAACTTAATTAAAAAAGGAAAAAAAAAGTTTTCTGCTGGTTTAGCAAATTAGATGATGCATTAAGAAAAGCTGTCATCAAAGCCAGCAGAAGAGATGGGAGTCAAATGTGAGAGATATCAGGTTAATTTAGACACCTTGTCTGCACCCTCACTGCCTGTGGCTGCCAGGTAATTAGCAAACATTCCCATCACTGCTCAATACTCTTTCTAAACACCTTTCTCTCAATACTTTTCTCTTAGAGAGGAAGCAGCAAAGGATACCAGCTTGCTTTCTGAAATAAACAGTGTCTATTTTATTTGCATGTTCTCAGTTAGATGCTGTATTTTCTTCAAAGAGCAAAAGAGTCAGGTGGACTCCTCTGGAAGGAGCAGGGAGATTTCTCCTTCCCCTTGAAAGCAACTGAGCCAAGTCAAGGGATGCAGCACTCCTAAATCAAGGGATGCAGCACTCCTAAATCAAGGGATGCAGCAGGTAAGAGGAAAGGCAACACGTTGGACCCAACTGTGAGCTCCCAGCCCCTTGTTTAAACAGTCTGAGATGGTGAGAAGGTGCATGCAGGAGACTTGCAGCCAGGCCTCAGACGACACAGAAAGCAGCTTCTGAGGGATTAAAGAAAACTGTTTCCTACCATTCAAAGCCAGTAATCTGACTGAAAATGAGCATAAAAGCAAAAACATGCCTGCAAGGACACTGTGGGAAAGAACAAAATTGTTTATAAACTTTCTAATGTCTGTTATACCCAAATAAACTATTTTAAATAGTAACAATACATTCACACTTATATTCTAATAAATGTTTGTGGGTTTGCTTTTTTCTTTTCAATTAAAAGCCTTTTGTCTATCTTGGGAGAGGCCTCAGTGCACTAAAAGGAGAGGGTCTAGACATTTCCAATTAAAATTAACCCAAACACCCTCACATCTTCATACTCTGAAATCCCAATTTCGTCACAACTCTCTAGATCACAAGGAGCCAAAAGAACCTCTGACGTGCAACATGACACATATGCTGCTGGATTTCCTGCGTTACTCCCACTGGAGCTCACCCACACCAGTGTCTTAGTGACAGCGAATGCTTCTGGACCTTACAAATCAGCAGCTCTGCTGCTTTTAACAGGACTAAAGAGATTTTAGATTTAGCTGCACTACAGCTGCCCAGGGGGAAGATGAGACTTGAACTCACAAGCTTCTAATTCCAGTGCTTCCTATCACTGATCTCCAACCACATGCAGATCACTTGTGAAGGGAGAGTAATGTCTGTGACTGTGCAGCACCTAGCACAGCAGGCTCCTGACCCTCAGCTGGCAGTCTGACCACAAGCAACAGCAGGTCTGCATTGCTCTAGCAATCTGTGGAACAAGCTGTGCAAGATCATAGGATAATTCTGGTTAAAAGAGATCTCTGGAGGTCACCTACTCCAATTACCTGCTCATGGGGTCATCTGCGAGGTCAGACCATGATTGTTCAAGGTTTCATCCAGTCAAGGTTTGACAGCTTCTGAGGATGGACACTACAAAACCTCTCTGGGCAACCTGTTCCACTGGCCATCCTCACTGTGAAAAAGTTCCTCCTTAGTTCCAGCCTGAACCTCCCTTGCTTCCACTTATGCCTGTTGTCTCTCTCCCGCTGTGCACCACAGTGAAGTGCTTCACTGTCTTCTCAAAACCTCCCCATAGGTATTGCAAGGGTGCTAACAGCTCCAGGCTGAACAAGCCCAGGCTCTCCAGACCCTCTGTCTTCCTGGCCCACTGCTGAATTCACTGCAGTTTATGGATGTCTGTCTCGTACTGGAGGGCCAAAACTGGATGCAATGCCCTAGATGTAGTCTAACAAGTGCTGAGAAGAGGGGACAATAGCTTCCCTCAACCTAGTGGCTCTGGTTCTGTTCAAACAGCCCAAATGCTGTTGGTGCTTTTGCTGCCAGGGCTGGCTTATGCCCAGCTTGCTGCTCACCCGGACCCCCAGGGCCTTACAGCAGAGCTGCTCCCCACCAGTCAGTACCCAGTCTGTATTAGTGCAAGGGACTGCTCCTTCCCAGGGACAGGACTTCACGCTTGTCCTTACTGAATCTCATAAGGTTCCTGTTGACCCATTCCTCCTGCCTCTCTACATGTCTTCAAATGTCAAAGACGAGGTTGTCCAACTCTTCACTGATATCAGTGTGACAAAAGCAAAAATATTTATAGCTTACTGTAAGATATATTTTCTGTTATTTAAATCTAATAACATGCAAGTATGCTTTTTGTATTTCTTTGTCATTCTCCTCATCATTCCTCACATCAACACTGCAAATAACTTGAACACAATAATTTTATTTTTTTTAGTCTGTTAGCTTGTTTGTTTAATTTCCATACCTCCAAACAAGACACTGTTGTATTTCCGCTCTGGAGGCATCCCAACCATCACTGCAAACCAGTCCACACCACGTTGCAAGGACAAATAGAATCCATCCTGCAAAACAGATAGCTGGGAAATAGAACACGATGCTGGGAGTGGGAGCAAGTGAGTGTGTGAAGTACTCAAACTGGATAAAAGCTCTTATGGCTTTGGTTATTAGATAAACTTCAGTATGCAGATCCATTATGGACTGTCATTTACTCCCTCTCACCAGTGACATCAGTGTAAGTCACAAGTATAATGGTAATTTCAAGGACTAGCCGCTAAGAAATACCTGAATTTTCTCCAAAACAAATCCCTTGTTTCAATGAAAAAGGAAGATGGGAGTCTTATGCAGGTTCACAAACAAAGTCCATGAACCATTTAAACGTGCTCAATTTTATTAATCTGCCTACAGCTATTCGGTTTGCTCCAAGGCAAGGGATTTTTCTTCCATCCCTCCCTAAAGATCTCATGCCTAACATTTTCAGCAGGCTGACTTTCTCTGTGGCTTACCTCAGTCTGGCTGTAATAATCAAGGATGGAAGGGAACAGTGGCAAGATGAGAGCAAATCCCAACAAGTCAATGAAGAGTGCCAGGAAGACAATCGTAATAACACGACTACAGTTCTGCTCTTGCTTGTCATTGATGGAGCCGCTGCCGATTTCTCTCTCTTGCAGGGCCATGTTCCTAGGTGCTCTGCTTCTAAAAAGTTACATTTATACCTGGTCAACAGGAAGCATTTTGCAGGCCTTTCATAAGATTATCTTGCTGATTCATTCTCCCTTTCTACAGACTTCACAAAAATAAATATAAGCTATGGCTATATTAATCTACCTGATTTTCAAGGGAACAGGAATCTCAGATCTCCAGTCTTGGTTATTAGCTCAGCATCAAGTTTGCCTGCATCAAGAACAGGCTACAAGGACAATAAGATAACAAGCTCTGTTATAGGAACATCCCAAATAAAACACACAGCTAAGGAGCACTTAAAGTTTGTTAACACATGAGCAATGCTAATACAACTTTCCCAAATGTTTTAGACTCAGCATTACACTAAAATAGATAAGAAAGGGCATTCTTGTTTTGAATATCCACATTCATGTAACTGAAAGATCATTTATGCCTTCAGGGTATACTAAAAATCACTCAAACAATATTTTTTTTTTTAAAAAAAGGTAGACTTCCTAACTATTGCAGGAATGCTGTCTTCAAGATAAATCCTGGAGAGCAACAGCAACTCAAGTAACAACACAGCAGAATTTTGAAACTTGCCATTTTTTTCATTCTTTGGCTGACAGCCACTGAGAGGTTATATGAGCTGGAGCATCAGGTGATTAAGGCAGCATACTAGTTTGTCAGAAATATCAGAGCTATCAACTTTCTTTGACACTCCAAAAACGTCTTAAAGACCTAAATAAGGATGCAGGCCAGATCGTGTTCTCTATTTAACAAATAAAGAAGTCAGTCTGTATCCTGAAAAAAACTCCATTTCAACAGATATAAAAATCAAGAAGTAATACACAAACCATGAAACTGCAACTTCAGATTTGTAAAACACTACAGTACATCTTAGTCACAAAACAATTAAATTTGCAGTCCCTTCTACTGCAAAAATCTCTGGACATTTGCTGTACTAAAAGAGTGAAAAAGGAGACAGAATTTCATCCAACAAAGTCAATTGATATCAAAATATCCATGAACTTTGATGAGTCAGGATTGAAAACACTGAGCAATTAATAACATAAATTCTATTGTAGACAAGACATACCATATTATATACACAAGGCACTTGTGCATATAACATATAACATGAAGACCATAACATAATGGAAGGGGGCCACCTGCAATCATTATTAAACTCTTAGTATAATGCTTTTAATTCTGCTAGTGAACAGTTTGGTTATGTTCAAGATCCTTTTATTTCAAATGATAAGTCATCACCACTGCAAATATTTAGCATTGTTTACCCAAATGATGTAAGAGCATTGGGAGCCAAAACAACCATTCCTCTGGACAAATCCTCCCTGGCCCCAGGTCTATCCAGCCCGAAGTTGAGATGGGTCCATTGTGGCAGATGCTACCTTGTTTTCCCTCACTATTTGTTTATTCATCCACTGAATTGTATGAACAAGCTGAACCCCATTCCAGGGTTATTTACACGGGGTAACATCCTTTACACCTCACCCTCGCTGCCATTTCAGCTAGCGTGCAGCTTGAACCCATTGATGCTAGCACTGACCTTTCATTCAGCTCCACTTTTGGCTATGTGGTTGCAACTTCCCTTACGCAACATCCCAAGGAACTACATGTTTCTGCCTTTGTGCTCCATTAGTTTTGTTGTTCAAACTTCTCCATATTTTTTGCGAGGCAGGAAACCACCAACCATTTTATGGGCCCTGGCACCCTGTCAGCAAAAACAGAACACTTCACCTCTACCCTGACATTTGATTTCTGTGAGGTATGTTTGAAATGAGGGCAGGATTTTCAGTTTAGGGGAGTTTTTTCCTCTGGACACTTGTGTCCCTGACACTCGCTCGGCTCAGCCTCGGCTCTCCCCAGCCATCCCCTCAGGACGCCCAGTCAGTCTGTGTCTCATCGCTTCTACCCGGGCTAGAGCTCGATGCTGCGCCTCTGAGGAAGGGATGGGCAGCGAAGCTGGCCCTGCCCTAACGCACCAACAGAGATTTACCAGCTGCCAGCAGGAAGAGTGTCATCCTTCTGCTGTTTTCTTACCACCCCTTCCTCCCTCTGAAGTGGCCTAGGCCCGGCTCTACCTGCTATGCCTTGGGAAGGCTCCTCGGACTCCTTAGCGAAGTCCTGATTCAGCTCAAGAGCAGAGGTTTGAATCAGGGGGAGGAAAAAAAAAGGCAATTTCCCAGAGCAGCCGAAGCCCAGCGGACAGAGGAGCCGCCGAGCGGGAAAGGGACGGCCCTGAAGAAATGTGGTGTCCGCGGCGAGGACCCGCTGTCCCCCCGCAAGGCACCCCCCGCCGCTGGGGCTGAGCCCGCAGGGACCCACAGACCCGCTGAGGCGAGCCCTGTCCGGCCCAGACCCGCTCCTCCGGCCGTCCTCCCTCCCACCCACCCACGCCGCCAGCAGAGCCTGCCCCGCTCCGGGCCACCTACCGCTCCTCAGGGCGGCCGGACCCGCAGGGTGGGCGGGCGGGTGCCCTCTGCCTGCCAAGGACCCTCCCTTGGGGATGCTGAGGGCGGCGGCGGCTGCTCCCCAGCCCTCCGCAGCGCCCCGGCGCCCTTCCTCTTCCGGCCGGGATGGAGCCGCTCCCGCAGCCCCGCGCCGGGCTCCGCCAAGGAAACCAGGAGGCCGCTCGCCCTGTGAGGGGATGGCGGCGGCCCGGCGGGCTCCCTCAGCGTGGCGGGAGGCGCCGCTGCTCAGGGCTAAGGGAGCGGCGAGGCAGGGCCCGGCGGCCGAGAGGCGCTGAACACCCCGACTGAGGGAAGAGCCTCGTCAGGGCAGCCCCGGCCCTTAGCAGTGTAACCGGCTGTCTCGCACCTCCAACCACGGCCGCTCCTTCTTGCGTTAAAGATTATTTTTTAGTGAAGACACACTTGCTCCAAGAAGAGAGAGATGCTTTCAGTAGTTGCTACATTGCCACGTGACAGCAGCAGTTAGCTGTGGGTTTGGTAGATGAAAATTTCCTGGTATCTGATAGAAAAAGGTAGTTGCAAAAGACATATCTCTGTTCCTAAAACAAACTGCTCCCTTAAAACATTAAGTTTTTTAACCCAGAGAACATGAATACATTGGATATCGACAGCAGTGGTCAGCATTCATTTCTTGTCCAGCCACATCTTGCATCCAAGCTGCCTAATTAAAACACAAGTATATGGTTACAAGGGAACTAAGCACATACATCTTCATAGTCTTAAATACGTAAGGATCTGCTAACAAAGTGTTTAAAGCAAAGGAATGCAGGCGCTGAAAGGACTTCGCCTTCAAGGTAACACAGTGTGGATTTATAGTTATTGGCACTTGGATGACAACCTTTCACTCAACAGTGACATCTCTGTCATGGATTCCCCAACCGATTAGACTGTGAACAGCTTATCTAAGCGCAGCATCAGGATCAATGTGACGGATCAAACAGTGAGCTGCTACTCTCCTGTTACCTGAGCATTTTATGTACTCGCTTTGGTGTGAGAAACGGAATTTGGTAGATACGGGACATATTCTGGAAAGGATCAACTTCTGCTTTGAGGTGCTCCAAAGTTAGCATGAATAATCATTTAAAGTCTGGAAAAATGTATGAAATGATGTATTATTCTGGCTTTGAATCATTGTATATAATTGACCAGATGCACTTAAATAAAAAGTCCAGCTTGTCCTGTTAAACCGACCAGGCTAAAGCTTTTGCAGACCACTGAGCCCAGCTGTGTTACTGCAGTCAACCACATCATACAATCCTGCATCTAAACACACTGAGCTGGCTCAATAACTCAATAGGTCATTGCCTACCCCATCCCAGTGGAAGGCCAGTCCAAAACCTTGCAGGTCTGATAGATAACAACTTAAATTTAGTTTTTAGACTACATTTATTAACAATGATTTTTTTTCTTATGTCACTCTTGGTTTTTAACTTAAGTAACGCCTCTTCCATTCTGGTTTTTACTTCCCTGCTCTATCACTAAAGAGCAATAGTATTAACCCAAATATTAATATTTTAAAGGATGTAATGCCCTCATCTTAGTCAGTATTTTATATTCAGTGTTCAGACTATATGGAAAATTTTAGTTATCCACTCCAGACCTGAAGTATTGGGAAAAAAAATACAAAAACCAAAACAACTCCTCAAAAAACAGAAAACCCAAACCCACTCCAAAAAAACCCAAACCCTTACAAATAACCAATCATTTTAATTGTGCAAGATGGCACAGTGAATACATTTAAGACCGAGAATGTACCCATTTAGCTTAGGTGACAAACTCAGGAGACCAAAAGGAGCACATTTGTGGGAAGGTTTTGGCCCCCTGAATATAACACACCTCACAGTCACAGAGTTATGATAAAGCTGCCAAGTATTTTATGTCATAGCTTTTGTTTATCTTTTCCAAATGCCCAGGAGGCACATTAAGAGGAAAGCAGCCTTGCCAGTTCCTATGACTGAAGAGCCTGCAGTAACGGAGACACCAGCCTCTGCCCAACAGAGCTGCATTTCCCCTCCACCCGCTGAGCCCAGAACAGCCTCAGTACCTCCATGTAGCAGAAGCTGATGGTGAAAAGCGATGGCTTACACAGAATACGGTTACACCACAGTAGATGGTAACTTCTAAAAGCCATGATAGAATATCAAACGGTGTACCAGCTTTCAACTGACAACCAAACTAATGAGGAAGTTTTTCATGCTGTCAGAAATAAGGCAATTTCTGCAATTTCTAGCTGAACAGTTTTATTCTCAACCTATTCTTCACAGTATTCATATTCAGGGTAGCTATCCTCTGGGGCACCTGATGTTGACTTACCTGAACTGAAGGCAAAACAATAATTTTCCTTTTTTGTGTCTGATGACTTCACTGTAGTTACAAAATAGTTTCTTTTTTGGCTAATCAATAACAGATTTATAATTGATAATAGATGTGTCAAAAGGCCTGTTATGACAATTCCTGGTTTAAGAGACAAGAGAATAACTGCTGAATGTGATTGTGTTCACGAAACTCTGAGAGAAAGTGTTTGCTGATTCTCCAGCTTGTCCAAGCTACTATGATAGCTAGGCAATGGCAAAACTATTGGACCATATCCAAGGCCAGGTTGGATGAGGCTTTGAGCAACCTGGTCTAGTGGAAGGTGTCCCTGTTCATGGCAGGGGGGTTGGAACTAGATGATCTTTAAGGTCCCTTCCAACCCAAACCATCCTATGATTCTATGATATTAAGCTGAAGCAAGACTAGGTAGTCCTGCTTTTCTAGTAATGTAAAACAGTACGTGTTAAGCATCACCATTAGTCCCAGGTTTATAATAGTAAATCTGATTTTAAATATTGACAATACAATTTGTAAAACTGCATGCAGTGATTTTCATTCAGTGTGATTTCAAACACAGCTGCTTTCAGTCTCGCATTCCAAACCAGTCCTGTAAGTTTATCAACAGAGGTTTCCCTGTCCTTTATCTTTGTTCATCAGCATCACAAGATAGCACTTTTCATTCTCTTGTCCCAAAAAATGTCTTTTCCCACAAACACTACTATGCCATCTTCCTTGTGTCTCTCCCCTATTTCTTTCTTACCTCCCTTACTGAGGAATAACAAGCAGCTGCAAGTGATATCAAAAAATCACTGCCCCAGGATCAAAGTGCAGCTGTCAGCCTCCCTGTGATCCTAATACCCTGCTGCATAAATCCACTGAAGCTATCTGCTGTTGGAAAAATAAAGTCAGACAAATAAACAATAATACTTTTTTGACAGTTTATTTGTGCAAGGGAGAAATATACTGGGACTAAAACCCCAAACTGAAAATGCTGACTTATAACATGAAATAGGAAGCTAGCTCCTTCCTCATTACTTCAGTCTTAAGTTCTTGGCTTGAACTACATAAAAAGTTTTGTTTTTAAAGATAACATTTTTTTTTAAAAAGAACAAAAAAGTCCATACTGTGCCAAATGGAAATAAAACAGGAGGTATACTAGTCTTCTAAGATCCCTTTGAAGTTTTGTAAGATGGCTTTACTCATTTTGGAAAGATTAACTGAAAATGTATTTCTTTTCAGAAGCAAGAATGGATTTCAAACGCAGGTATCTTACTAAATTTTAGGTGACATGAATATCTCCATGTGTACTTAGTACAGCCTATTTTAATACTTAATACAACTGGTTTTGCAAGCCAAAAAAGTTGATGATAATCACACATTATTTGCATTGCTACAGTTACTCTGAGATTCAATACGAGCCCTTTTCTTCAAATAAAGTGTTTTTCTCTTTTAAGAAACATACATAGACAAACCTTTAACAAGACTTACCTTACAAAGACAGTTTTGTCATTAGAGTTTAAATGTAAAGCCTAAGTGTTTCAACTCATCTCATCGTAGTTTTAGTCCTGCGAAGTCTCATTTGAAAAACAAACAAACAAGCAAACCCACAAACAAAAAAACTAACCCAAAAACCAAACAACCAACAAACCCCCCCCCCCAAAAAAAAACCAGAATAAAGAAAACATTCTAAGCCAGTCTGAAACAGCGAGGTCTAAATGTTAAATCAGATTTACGGACAGCATTGAAGGCTTTCTTCATGAGCAGTAGGTAAGCATTACCATGTCCGAGTTACCTACTGGACAAAACATCAGAGATCAGATCTAGGAACATGTCTGAAAATGGAAGAGGTTTTCAGGTTTTGTTTGGTTTTTTGTAAAGAACCATGGCCATTAATTCATTTTTATAGGATCTTCTTTAGTTTGTTCTTCAGACTGAAACGTTACTGTAAAAGAGGATTTTTTTCAGACGAGGTTTCCAAGAAAATATTACAGCTTTCTTCAATGCATACCAACTGTCACTGAACTCATCAAATACACAGATTACAGCGAACACCTGAATAGTGAACCTAGTTCAGACCAGCACCTTTAAATAGCTGTGATGAGCTTTGTCTCATTACAATGTTTCTTCACAAATATAGTATTAAAAAAAAAAGTGTTACACGTATTTATCAGCAATATTTGTTTTCCTAAGTCATGCTGGGCACTTATCTGTAATTAGACATACATGATAAAATAAGACCAAGAGAGCTGAGGATTTCACTGTCCACTTAAATCAGAGAGTTATGAATACAGTGAGGAACTCTAGTTAACCACCCTAGATCAGTATGCTCAGCTCAAAATTTACTGAAGAGATGAATGGATGCACAGCTTTAACAAAGGACTTCTACTTGAAAGCGAATTGCATAACTCCACTGAATATACAAATTAGAATGTCCCCATGCTACGACTAATTAAAATGTTACTGCTTAAATTGCAAATATACTACCACCATGAGAGCTGCCTGCGGTTATTCAACATTAAAAAAGATAACAAAAGGTTTCTGCTGTACTATTTTTTTCAATGTGTGTGTAGTTCAAGTTAGACTAAAACCTGGTCACATACACCTAAGAATTCTGATTATTCATCCAAATATTCTCTACTATTAAAATAAACAGACCTATAACACATACAAAAGTGTTATTTTTATTTTCCTTATGAAAACCTGTGGATTTTTCCAATAAGCATGTTCACCTTTTCAGACAGATCTGATGATGTCTCCTCAAAAGGAATGCATCCAAAGAATGCAATTAAAATCTGTTCAAAAGCAACAGGATTGGGGTATTTTATGTCAGTAAAAACAAAGTTTGCTGCTGCAGACAGTCCCAATTAATTCTTCCCCTTTTTCCTTTTCATTGCTTTCCATTCACCTTCCTGCGTAGCAAGGCTACCAAGAAGCTCTTTCACCTTTCTTTTTCTGGCTGCATCTCTGTAAAACAAACAATCAACATAGAAAATAATTCAGAAAGATTATATTAGGGAAAATAAGTAAGTGTAGACAATAATAAATGAAAACATTCTGCATATTCTTAAGCTAGAGAAATGAAACTGCAAAGTTGAAAACACTTTAAATTATCTCTATTGAAAATGTCTGGTTTTCCACAAATTGTCCAATTTTATTTATGTTTAGTATAGTTGATCATTATTGTCAGCCTTGGCACGCAGCAAAGAAATGAACATACAGTAGAACAACCCCCAAACTGGTGCTGAAACAAAGGCTACATTACCTCTCCATGATTTCTGACAGCTGTGTCCTAGCCAGAAACTGGTTATCTTTCCGAATTTCACGAATGGCTCCTTTAAGTTCACGTTTATGCTTCCGAATCAACTGCTTTCTTTCCTGCTCCTCCTTGCTGCTGCCCTGCTTTCTTCCAAACTCTAAACTGAAACGAGAATTTATGTGTGAACACAGGACTCCTTAATAAAAACAACTTTTTCATGTTTATAAGGAATGAGTTTTTGTATGGATACTAACTCGGCATTTTAATTTCTCCATATTATTAACTTGCAAAATAAGGAGCTGCTCAATGAACACATCAGAAAAACAGTCACCAGACCTTCTAACTGCATGTCATCATCATACAAACGGCAAGCAGATAACATTTACACTTCAGTTCCCCATATACAACTTGCATTTTGAACAGGCTGAAAAAGCCAGAGTACAAGAAAGATGTTTGAAGAAAGACAGAATCTCCCAATATAATATATTTATAGCTTTTGCAGACCTTCTCTGCAGATGAATTCTACAGAAAAAGCGTCATCAGTTGCTTGGGGATAAATGAGTATGGCAGAGGAAAACTGTCCTCTTCAATTACTAGAATAAATGAGGCAACTTGTGCCCCTGTAGATAACCAACATGGCTAAATAAGCCAGCAGCCAATATAAAGCAGACTTCCTGAATCAGAATACTGTTCTATTAGCTACAAAACCAAACTACTGTTATCAAGATTAATTCCAAGACAGAATACAAAAATGCACATGGTCATTGCAAGCTGTGTAAAAAGGTGGGAAAAAAACCCCCTGTTTATTGTCATTGCTACTGTTCGAAGGCAGAAAGCTGCTTGGTTGGGGGAAAAAGAATGGGGGCAAGTAAATATGCTTAAGGGAATGTTTAATCTGATATTATTTGTTATGATCTGTGATGCAGAGTACAGTAATAGTCTGCCTTATCTTTTGCACTGGTAAAGCATCCCTCAGTACTTTCAGTGGCCATTCCTACCTTCATATAGTTTGTATACATATGAACTACTCGCTGTTGATTGACATAGCATTCAGTAAAGCACCTGGCCAGGTAATAACAACCTCTACTTTTCATCTTGAAATTGGTTATATGGGCAAGAGTTGATTTCCAATGCTACTTTTTCCACAATATATTATTTTCTCTATTTCTTAGAATTCCTCCTTCCTTTTTCTTTCCCTCCCGACCACCCAAATAGCTGGTCCTTTGTGATCTGTGCTCAAGCAGAAAAAGTTCTCTCTTATGTCCTGTTTGTCAAATTCTTCTAGCTTGCTGAAAATCTTAACATTTTCCTTTGCAGGTGTGGCTTTACTTACACTTTCACAATTTTAGGTGTATACTGTTTCAATGGCACTGGCTTCTTTTTCTCACATATCAGTGGAGGATAGTGTTTTACTTTGTTCTCTATCTCTTTCAGAGCACTGTGATATCGTTCCTGAAAATACAAATCAAACTACAATTTTAAAAGCATAATTCACAAAGTAAACTGAATCAACAGTAATGTTCTCCCCAAAAGTTCTTTTTCTAGGTAAAATCACTGCTATTTATTAGGACATTGCTAACACTGAAATGCTGTAAGCCTTCCAGGCTGGATAATTTTTAAACACTTCTGGAAGTCTATTAAGACAGTGTCATGCACAATAAGTAAGGTCTGCAGGTATTTTCACCTAACAGAGGAAGAAGCAAGAATAAAGCCAGTTTTACTCAGACTCTGCCTTTCAGGCTCATTTTAAGAATGATTATTCATTTTCTTTATTTTGATGGCAGAAAAATATAGGCCATTTTGCACCATTTGCGTTACAAAACCTTGTTCTCTAAGGGTATTTCATGATGCCTCTTTGAGGTGAGGACAATTCTGCTACATTTAGAAAAGACAGATTAAAAATTTGAATGTCATTGCTAGAAAATATACAACTGCCTTGTTTTAAGTAAGGTAGCTGATCAGGCACATTTATTTTAGTTTTACTTAAACAGTTATAAATATTACCTCATCAACTTGGTACACGTGTTTGTTTGTACCAAGGTCTTACAAATTCATTATGAAAGTACAAGAACAACTGGGTGACGAGACTACTGTTCTTATCAATCAAGTCACTCATGGAATGTTATATTTTCATAAGCTAAGTGCTAATCTCTTCAATTAAAAGGCAAGATGATACACAATGAAAAAAAAAAAACAACTCTTCTGAACATTCTCTGCCCTTCTTTGTTTTTTCCACAGAAACATCACTGATATCTGAAAAGTACAAAAGGCAAATGCCTGACCCTTGAAAAAATCTCACTGATGCTTATATTTGCTTTTTGTTTGTTTAAGCACAGATGAAGATCACAGAATTTATTAATAAAACACACATCAATTATTTCATTCTTGAGGAACACATACCTGCATTTTTTCAGGATATTCATTCACTGGCACATGTTGTGTAAGGATAATTCTGACAGGATGCATTATTTCATGGAACGATGGTAAAGACTCATACAGAGCTGCACATTTTTTAATAAGGTCAAAACACAGGGCTAGACATGATAACCTGTTCGTGCACAAAAGAATTAACAATTTCACTTGCAAAAATTTATAGTGGATTTTCAAATAAAATGAAGCAAATTAATTAAATTTGGGAGTGTTAACAGCATTTATTATTAAGACTGCTTGACAGAACCAGTTACAAGGCTGTTTCTAGTTCTTAATTCAGATTAAAAATTTCACTTTCCTAAGCAAACACCCAGCAGAAATTAATCAGCAATAAATCTTTATGTCAGTGTACAGAGCACAAGCCAGTATTGTGTCTTTGACACTTATGTGGAGTAAGAAGTTTTTATACTGGTTGTAAAACTGTCCCGGTGCTGGTTCTGAAGTTCTAAAACTTCACTGAAACAGAATTAGTAATTTTGGTTTTGGGTTTTCTTTTTGAACTTCATAACAAAATACTTACTCATCCCTGAAATAAACATAACGCATGAGGTGAAAAATGAGGCTGAACATGGTTAATAAACATGTTGAATTATGATCTATCCTAATTCCTGTGTTTTATTACTTAAGTGACACTTCCTAGCACAGTGTTTGTACAAAAATACAGTTATTTGCTTCTGAAGAGCTTGACAGTTCAAAGTGCTGAGCACCTCCTCTGTCTCTACACCACCCTCATCAGTTCACAGCTGTACCAAAAAGGAACGGAAGGGGCTGAGCACTCTAACAAATACTCTGCATAATGTTCTGGCAAAAGATTAACAATTTAATATGCTACAGAGGAGTACCATAAAAATAAAGCAGAACAACTCACTGCTCCTACTTTTACTCCTAAAGAACACTGTCACTGAGATTACCTAAAAGATGATCTGGTATTTCTTCTGTTCACATTTCCTACGTACCTGATATGATTCATTTCTGTTGTGCTGGTTTCCGTTAATGTAGTCACAATACTCAACGGCAGATTTTGCTTCTGCCAACTTTCCAGATCCTTCTTATCACACACCAAAAGCAGTTCTAAATTTTTCCCCACTGGTGTAAATGGATGCACTACAGTATAGCCTAAAAACCAAGAAGAGTAATCATTAACCCAGATCAATTCTAAGTATTCTTTCTGAAGGAAAAAAACCCAAAAACCACAACTCTATGTTTTTAATCATACTGCCTTAAAAAAATACTTTATCACTATGATATTTTTCTAAAATAATGGAAAAAATACTGGAGCATGGGTACAATCATGTTAGTGCTCTAGCCATGTCACCCAAGTCACAGAATCCAAATGCAGGGACTGGGAGAATGAAGTACTGCCCACCACAGGAGATGATCAGGTTCAATATCTAAGGAACCAGAATGTGCACAAGTCCATGGGACCTGATGAGATGCATCCGAGAGTCCTGAGGGAACTGGTGGATGAAGTTGCTAAGCCACTCTCCATCACATTTGGAAAGTCACAGCAGACCAGTGAAGTTCCCAGTGACTAGAAAAGGGGAAATGTAACCCCCATTTTTGAAATGGGAAAAAAGGGAGACCCGGAGAACTACAGGCCAGTCAGTCTCACCTCTGTGCCTGGCAAGATCATGGAGCAGATCCTTCTGGAAACTATGGTGAAGAACATGGAAAACAAAGAGGCGATTGGTGACAACCAACATGGCTGCACTAAGGGCAAATTCTGCCTGACAAATTTGGTGGCCTTCTATGATGGGGTTACAGCATGACCAGAGGGCTGCAGCACCTCTCCTATGAGGACAGGCTGAGAGAGAGAGTTGGGATTGTTCAGCTTGGAGAAGAGAGGGCTCTGGCAGCCTCGCAGGACTTAAAGGGGGCCTACGGGAAAGATGGGGAGGAACCCCTGATCAGTGAGTGTAGTGACAGGACAAGGGGTAACGGTTTTAAATTGGCAGAGGGTAGATTTAGATGAGATATTAGGAAGAAATTCTTTCCTGTGAGGGTGGTCAGACACTGGAACAGGTTGCTCAGAGAAGCTGTGGATGCCCCCTCCCTGGCAGTGTTCAAGGCCAGGTTGGATGAGGCTTCGAGCAACCTGGTCTAGTGGAAGGTGTCCCTGCTGATGGCAGGAGGGTTGGAACTGGATGATCTTTAAGGTCCCTTCCAGCCCAAACCATTCTATGATTCATTCTATGATTCTGTGTATGGGGAGAGAGAAGCAGCTAGGTACAGAGTTACAAGTAGAAGCCTTTCACCAGAAAGTGGTCAAGCAGCACAGTGAGCTGGAGCAGGGAGAGCCCATAGTTGCAGTGTATCACTGAGCCTCTCCGGTGACCTCTCAGCCAGGGCCCTCAGATACACGCTCTGAGGTTCTCTCCCACTCCAGCTAAGTAGATTTAAAACAAGAGCAGCATGGAATGCAGAATATATACTGGGGCAGGGCATACAGAAAACGCTCAGGAATCACTGTGCTCCAAGCTGATCTGTGGAACAGTACTTATAGAGCAATGTGAAAGAAGCATCTGAGGAATTTCATGGGTAGAGGATAAAATAATTTGGAGCTTCTGTTGCTGGACCTTTTTATTTTCTTGTTTGTTTTCCTTACGTCTTGCAAGCTTGGAATGGACCTTATTCAAAAACTTTCAAACTGTAAGTTAAGATTTACATTCTGTAGAACCTGTACAAGGCTCTTTACAGACAGGCCAGAAGACAGTATCTTTAAATAAAGATTCATAAGGTTTGAGACCCAAAGTTGTAAGAGATTATGACACACACAGGCATATGCAAGATCAGGAACTAAGGTGAGTTTTATTATCTGCTTTGCTTGTGAGAGGATAATGGATCCCATTAACAGTTCCATTAGCTAAGGCTATCAACAATGACAATTCCTTCCCACTCCCTCCACCTCCAGCTTTTCTTCTTTTTTAAGGTAATAATTGGGGTTTTTTTAGTCTAAAGCAGACTGTATTTCAGTGTTTTATGAAGTTGTATTCCATATAATTTTTTAATGCAAGAAGTTTATGGATCAAGCTCATAAAATTTAAACAGTAAGAGTTCTATTTGCTGATTCAACTTACTGTCAAAATTGAACCGAAATAAATTTTTTGGTGTGATGATATGTCAACATTCCAGAGAACTGGATGTATGCTCATTTTAAAATCTTCTATGTTGACAGCCTAACCATCACATTTATCAGCAGTACTTCCATCATGAATATTTAAAAACATGATTGGACACTTTGATAACTTCAAAACATCAATACTGACTGAAAAATTCTCAAAGAGAACACTGTGCTTCTAACATATCTTTTATTGAGCTCTTCCTCACTGCTAAAAGAAACCAATACCATACAAATTTAACTAGTGAAAATTTATTACCAAAAATATAAAGGAAATTTTAAAAGAAAAAAAAAAAAGTTAACACTCAATCATCAATTACCACAAAATATTTTAAAATAGTTTCTTATCTGATTTTGCAGAATCCTATATTTTAAATGTACCAAAAATCTTTGTAGATCAAATATTCCTAAGAGAGTACACAAAGGAGAAAATACTTTAAGGACTATGTAACCCACCCACTCCTTAAGCTCTTCCTACCTCTTCTAAGAGTTCAGCTGGTGGAGTTCTGAGAAGCCAGGGCTTAGCTCTTATGCAGCCCAGCTGTGTAACCTTGGCTCACACTTCAGAGGAAACTGCTAAGCTGTGAGAAGCAGCTGGGAGAAAGTCTGTAGGGTACAGCCACACAAGATAATAAAAGGTGGAACTGCAGTGCTAGGCTTGTTGAGAAAATGGATCACTAGTAGTTCAAGAATTCAAATGAAAAAAAAATGCCAGCGTGGAAAGGCATAAAAATCCTAAAGGGGAAAAAAAAGAAGGGAGCTGCAAGACAAACACTCAGTACTGCTGAAGATGTACTGGAATACTGCAGCAACAGATGAACCTTCCTCATCAGACTGATGACTACCTAGAGAACAGAGACTTTTCAGATGTCTTATCAAGAGTGACAAAGCCTGTAGTTCATTAACTCTTGTGAGACATCTTGTGAGTTTGCCAACAAAAAATTTTGCTTTTCACTTCAGAATATCCTGCCTGCAGAATCTCTTCACACATGCTAAGTGACACTCAGAGTAACCCAGACAGAGACACTGATGCATGAATTAGTTACTATGCTCTGACAAAACTCCTCTTAGGTGAATTATTGTCACTAAACTTGTCAGCAAAAAAGCCCCAGATCTGGAATAACTTTAAAGCTAGAAATAAAACCAAAATAAAAAGCTGAAGAAAGAGGAAGACTGGCAAATAAAAATAATTTGCTACCATACGGATCAAATTGAAAAGATATTCTCTCTGTTGTCTGTCAAGTTGCTAAATTTACAGTTATGCTACAGCACAGATTAATCCTGCTTGTGAGGATAGCTGCCCTCTGTTATATTACAACAAATAAATAAAAAGGAAAAATATCAACTTTGTGATTTACTTCTCTTATTTATGTCAGTGATAGGGCTATTAGCTGAAGAGGGAGGGTATCTGCAGCATTATCTGCTCCCTCACTGTGAGTATACAGGGTACTCTTTGGGAATCCATCAGGGACTGGGAATCTCAGACCACAATCCAAACACACAGTCTATTTAGAACAACAATATTGCAAAAATACTGCACTGTGGACAACATGACTTCATTTCCGTTAATAACTTCAGTTCTTTCCTTCCTGCCAACAATACCAGAGGCTCTAGTTCATAACGAGATGCCCAACAACCAAGGCTGTATACAGCTAACAGGACAGATGGTTTTGGTCTTTTGTTCAAAACAAAGTTGTGTGAAATAATTTCTAATGAAATTTAAAAGATACTAAAATTTATTACTCATTTACACTAAACAAACTCACCTTGGGCCTGTTTTTTGGGTAGAGAGATGTGAAGTACTCCAAGAAGAAAATTTATGAGTTCTGGTACAAATCTTCTGGAAAGAGATACATATTCCACAAACAAACAGCATATAAATAACCCTTTAATAACATCTTGCAATGTTGTGATGCGACACTAAAAGGAAAAAAAAAGGCACAAAATATTCAGAATTAAAAGTCTATACATCACAAATATAGGACCTCCTAAAAAGCAGAAATATTGAGTTGTACACATTAAAAAACTCAGTAAAATTATCCCCTTTGGACTTACATGAAAAGCATACTGCCTTTCCCTTGCCTGCCTTTCCCTTGCCCGCACTAAAGAGCATATGCAGAACTGAGTAAGAAGTCTGTCAGAACTGGTTTAGCCACTAGAAGGTGCTAAACCACAAACAATAAGTCCTTAAAAAATGAAATATAAGGCTTAGAGCAACTTGGATATTTGACAGCAACAGAACAACTAGCTCAAGACTTTTGAAACACATAAACAGGATATTTGGATAGACAAATAAGGACATATTTTAACTGCACTGCAACGCAATGCGTTAGGTACATTTTAAAGGAAAACAAATACTGCCAATTTTCAAGTAAATATCTTTCTTAAGTAGAACAAATGCAATATATGTAAGAGAAATCACTAACAAACGATTTCAGACTGTACTCAGTCTGTTCTATTAGTCCCATGTAATTTGCCATGTAAGGAGTTCTTGTGTGACAGCCTGAAAAAATGATTAGATATGGTGTTGTGAGTTGGGACTCTGCTCTGCAAGGGTTTTTTCCTCTTCATTTTTCCTTCCAGTTACTATCTGTGTCTATAACAAACAGAAAGCTGCCTTTTCAGTACATTTCCAATATACATTAATGCTAACACATGTATCTGGAGTCCTAGGAAGAAACAAGGAAATTAAGTTACATACTGAGATACAACATTATGGGCATACCTTAGTGAGTAGCTGACTCATGTACATAAAAGCAGGTGTTACAACTGGATGCCAGAAGTCAGAAGTTGGAAACAGCAGAGATGTAATTTTCAAATAAATAAGCTGAGAGCACATAAAACAGAGTAAGGCATAACATAGTAAGGTATTATTCCCAGGATCTTGACTTTACACATATGTAACTGATAAATGAGTAACTGCCATGTAGGAGTCTAAAAATATGGCAATATACATCATTTTGAGAAATCTGATATGAGATTTCTTTCACCTATTTATTTCACCTATTTATTGAGATGACTTACATGAGAAGATGGAATATTCATTATAGGTCTAACATTGCATTAATTCAATGAGGCAGCTGAAAGAACAATCAAGAGGAACTGCGCATCCCAGTCTCATTTACTCCATAAAAAAATCTGACCCGCTTTGGCCCACCACAATCACATACTCTCACACCACAAATAATGAGCAAGTGACCACACAGAATCCATGACACCTTTCCACAGGTCCTCAACACAGACAATTAAGTCACCACGATCCTCAGGCACTAGCACACATCAACAAATAACAGTTGCAGCCAAAAGAACTAAAGAGCAATTAGGCACACTTCTACTGAAGGGGACTTGTTAAGAGTGCTACAAGTGACCTCCCGTCAAGGCCATCAGGATGTTAAACATCAGTTGGGAGATAATTCTGAAAATTATATAAGTGGATATTTACATAGTAAGCTAGATACAAGTAAAGTTTTTTTTGTTCCAGCTCTGTTTCTTTCTATGAAGCTTCTGTCATAAACAAACATTGCCCTGACTCTTTTGGTTACTGAATACCACAGTTCAAACTGCAGGTTAGATTAACTATAGGCACATATAAGGTCTACGAACATAACTGGTCTAAGAAATGTTCATTCAAACAAGTGCTTTGAGAACAGGAGAGTGCTATAATTCCACCCCAAAAGATAATGATGGCTTGAAACCTGATAAAGTGGCTAAAGGGAATGAAAGTCAGAAGTGTGATTGGTGTCATAAGGGTGACAGTGACAAAATAAAAATAGAAGTTAAAAGCTCTCTACAATACATTTCCTGCAAAATCCAAAACATCCTGAATAAAGACTCTTCAAAAGAACTCAATATAAATATTTTCCAAGCTGTAAGAACTAAATCTTCTAAGCAAATCTTTTAGTCTATTTTCCTTCAACAGTCTAATTACTCCATTAGGCAGCATTGCTTCATCAAGCTGGGAGATAGAAAACAAGCAGCTCCCATCAGATTACTGACTTATGGTTTGTCTTTTGAAACTTTTTACTACAATAAACAAATACTCATTCTCCATATGCTCCACTCTTGAATTCCCTAACAGTCATTTAGCTAGACAGATTGAAAAGGAGTCTGTTCATATTTGGCATATCCACTGAAATTTTGAAATATTGCTAATATAAGAAAGAAAGGTCAATTATTTGAATAATTAATTTAGCAATTATCACATATAAAGTACCAAGAAATGTTGTATTTTTATACCCATAATAATATTTCATTGTTACTTTTGTTAACCTAGGAGAAAGTGCACTTCTATGGAGCACTCTTTAAAACATTTCCACTTAACACAATTAAAGAAATCAGGATGTAACTGACAATATCACTTCTTCCCAGAACTACCCAGGTAAGGTTCATTAGGAAAACAAAGAACACTCTGCAATGAAAACTAGAGTGGCAATTTTAACTTCTTTTCCCCTTATTAATATTACAGAGTCACATTTATATTCTGAAGAATGTGTGGAGGGGGTATTTGTTTGTTTGGGATTGTTGGCTTGTTTCTCAGGATTTATTTCTTTTTGTTGTGGGTTTCTTTTTTGTTACAACTTATCTCCAGAGAGGCAATTTAAAATATTGAGAAACCTAAGAAGTCACAGATGCAAATAATTCACTACATGCTTTGAAATATAAAAACTAAATCTAATGTCATCTTGCATTTACTGGCATTTCTGTACTAATGAAAAGAGCAAGAGATTTTCCTAGCAGTATGCACTCGTTACCGTGTCTAACCCTGGAAATGTTGCACGGCCTTTGACTTCAATTACTTCTTCCATATCATGTGCAGCATCTCGAAGGATAAACTTAATACTGTCACTGGCTGCCTCAGGAAACATCTGGCAAAGATTGTACAATGGCCTATTAACAAGAAATATAAGTCATGATCAAGTTACACCATTGATGTTAATAAAAACCTGATTTTTAAGCACCTGTATGAAGAATTATTGTGTTCCGTCTACATTATAACAATAACAAATTCCTTGAGACTAATTAGGTTTTTTTAAAATAGCCATCCAGTAGATTATTATTGTAATACTTTTAGTTTACAGAGACATGTATTTTTCATCAGGCCTTGTGAGATAATCTTTGATTTGGTGGTTTCTAAGTCTTAAATTAAAAAAATAATTAAAAACTTTAAAATACACCCCCAAATCACCTGCTATGTGTTAGAACACATCCTTCCAAATCTCCTAACTCTACATTTTACTGCACTGAAATATGTACCCTGGCACATACTAGGCAGCTCACTACTCTAAATACTCTTAGGCAATGTTAAACAACATGTGGGGCAGCAGTGTGGTTAGCAAAACTATTACTTAAAACAAAACAGAAAAAACACCCAGAAAGCCAGGTCAGCTCCTGGCCTATGGTTAATGCCTACAGGGAGATGCAGTCAGGAATCTGCATCTGTTTGGTCAGAGTTTTGCCAGTATTTTCAGTTAAAAGTGTCTGTAGTGAGATTAATACATACGAGTTCTAGAAAATAATCAAAATGTGTTTACACTTTTTTACAAAGCTCCAGCATGTGCAACAGTATCAAGGGGTCAGTACTCCTGCTGACATGAATGCTAAAGCTGCACTTAACACCTTTTTAAAAACTTATTTACTGTAGCATGAAATAAAAAACATATGCTGAAAACTACATAGAAATAACTCACTGAAAGAGAGCTGTCTCGCCTGCCAAGTCAAGATAGGAATCACAGACTAATTTTGGTTGGAAGGGACGTTTGGAGATCATCTGATGCAACACTGCACAAAGCATGGCTAATTTCAAAGCTGGATCAGGTAGCTCATGGCTTTGTCGAGTTTTGTATGTTTTCAAGGGTGGAGATGCCACAGCCTCTCTAGGAAACTTGTTACAATGTTCAGCACCTTTGCTGTGAAGATTTTAGTCCTTACATCTAATTGGAATTTCCCTTGTTGCAGCCTGTGCTCATCCTTTGCTGTCTACCTCTGAGACAAGTCTGGGTCTCTTGTCACTGTAACTGCTAGTTAGATATTTGAAGACAACAATGCCAAATTGACAACTTCCTGCAAAGTATTTATTTGGAACTTTTGTATAAGCTTACTACAACACTCCTTAATTCCATTTTCATCTAGTTCTCTGAGTGAATTCATAGAATGGAAACTCATGGGAAAAGCAAATATTGCACACTGTCATTGCAAAGCTTACAATTTTTAATCAGCAATCTAAATAACTTCATATAGAGAAGTTTGCAAACATACATAGTATTATCTATCCACTACCCATGAAAACCATTTTGCAGATCAGAAATCACATTCTGAGGTTTTGGAAATGTCTTAGTACAATGAATAGCTCAAAGAATACATGAAAAAATTTAAAACACTGTATAGTTAGAGAGTTATCAATTGTCTACAATCCCTACAGAACTATTTGAAAAAACAACATGCTAAATGCTTTATCCGGGATAGCTTTTATCTTTAAACCATAAAGCAGAAAAAATCCATATAATTTATTACTTACAGGACCAGTTTGTCAATGGTTCTGAGCTCTGGTAAATCCAGAGTTGCTAACTCCCCAATATACTCCAAGAGGAAGCCAAACAATTTCTGCAAGAAGCACAAGATGTTAAAACTATTAGGTTGTTTTGTTTTCTTTATCATACATTTCCTAAAACAGCACAAAAGAACAGGGATACAGAGTTAGACAATGAAGAGTGGTATGTCAGTTCTACTGCTGTTCACAACAGAGAAGCACGCATGTTTTACACTGCTTCCTGAATACTTACTAAAACTTACTCTGGAACTCAAAGTTAATTTTAAACCTTAAAATAAAAGAAAATAACAAAAATGCCATACTTCCAACTTTGCTTTGTTTCCCACTGCAAGGCTTGGATGATTGCATTTCTGAATTCTCTCCAGTATAGTAAGTTGTTGTTCTGTTGTTCTTCCAGACAATAAAGACTTAAATGTCTCATAGGACTCAGGAACTAGAAAGTAAACACAAAACTTGACCAGACAACAAACATACTTAATTCAAGTGAACAGCTAACAAATTTCCAACTTGAAAATGTTATTATTCATAAAAAAGATACCATACAGCTTTTAAATAATCACCTTTTAAACACTAATAGCCTATTACCATATATGTAACATTGTATATATGAACATAAGACAGAAAACAATGTTTTTCAACTATTAAAATTAAATTCATCCTGTACTTGCTGCCTAAGCTGAGCAGCACAACTATGCTGACACATACACAAAGCAGAATTAAACTTAAGCACACATTCAACCATAAATTTACCATAATTCAATTAGCTCTATGTTTAATTCACACCTAACTAGCTTTTGTATGAACCATATAAAGAAAAGTAAGAATCTTGCCACTAACAGAAAATAATAATAAAAAAACCCCAAACACCCCAACCAGGCATATATTTAGTCTTTAGTTCGCATGAGAGAAAACATCCTAACTCCTTAAGTGTTTTGAGTTATTTTAATGTGACTGCTTTCTGGTTAAAGCAAAACCTGAATGCAATTTAAAATGCTTTGTGTAATATAAGTTATCTTCTTTTGATGGAAAAATGCAAGCACTTAAGGAAGTTGTTTGAAAGGTTGTTTAATCTTGCAACAGATACTTTTGTTAGAGAAATCTATACTAGCACAATAGTTAGCTGCATTATGTACTTAATATTAACAAATGTTTTGTGTACTACTTGAGACGTGCCTCCTCCTTCCTCCTAGGCACAGACCCAAAGGGAGTCAAACTGAGTGTCTCTATTTAACAACACTGTGATGTTAAATCACAGAGATTAAACCTCAGAATCCTGCCTCTCCAAGCACCTTCTCTGACAAAAATATCAGTCCAAACACTGGAGAAAGTAACCTCTTCTCATTTAAGTATAGATAATCGAATACTATTCTGGCTTCCCTTATGCAGAACACTAGCACTTTGGATTAGATGTGTTGGTGGCCTTCAGAAAGGAGTACAGATCTTTTCATTTTCCTACCCACCATTTATCTGTCAATTTTAAGGCTGCTCGGAGGAGCAGAATCAGCCCTGGCATAAAACAGATCTGGTTCCCACTGCTCATAGCATGATTAGGGCTGATCACTATGACCAGCAGTTACTGGCTACTCTTGGAATAGCAGAAGACAACTATGAAGCAAAACATCAAGGATGAACAGGAATATGTAAGATTCTACAAGGCAGAGAAAGAGCCTGGTTATAAAGCTCCTGAAGACAACAAGGATCTCTGGATCAGTGCTTACCAGCAAATGTATAGGGAAGCTCTGATTTGGCAGCTTCCATTTTTGGATCTAGTTCCTCCACATTCTGTGATTCATCTTCATTTGTCTTGTGTTTCTCCTGCTCTTTATTCTCTGCAGCTTCTTCTTCACTGTCAAGGTCAGATTCAAGATCTGAGTGGCTATCTGCAGCATCATCTTCCTCATCTTCATTAGCAGATTCTTCCTCACTTTCTTCTTCATTCTCATTATCTTCCTCTTCTTCCTCTTCCTCCTTGTCTTTTTCCTCCTCCTCCTCTTCATTTTCAATATTAATTTTTCCATCCTGTTAGTAGAGAACATAAACCAGTTAAAAGACTGATAAAGCAACAGCACCCTGCCAGAATCACCATGCAAAGTTATCATTAAATACACATTAACAGGATCTGAGTCTTGCTACTCTGACCAAGCAGTGAATAGCAGCAGTGCCGGCCAAGAGGGATTTTAAGGAGGGAACATGCAAACAGATATAAGAATAGTAGGGTATTTACAAGGGGCTGTAAGAAACTGGAAGAACAGGAGGTATTATACAAGGACTAAAAGAATCAACACAAAAGTAAAAACTACTAACAGTTGATATGAAAAAATTTCAACATCACTTTCAGAAGCATTCTTGGTAAAAAAAAAAATATAAATCTATTCCTTCTGTGTATTAACACAGCGTATCAGACAAATATTTGTTCCCATCTCAATTTTATTAATAATCTGGTTAAATTCACATTCACAATTTGTATTCTCCTCTTCAAGGACAACAGCAATTCCCTTGCTACTTACATGTAAGAGGATGAGAGGATCAGTATGCAGATGTGCACCACAGCCAGGGTGACTCACTACATCAGCTTTAAGATTATATTGCTCTGCCACTTTAATCAAAGCTACCTCATAGGGGAAGGGCTCTTTCAGAAACCCACTCATCCTCAGGATGAAATCTGGTAGAAGTTGTACCAAATACAGCAGAAATTTTAAAGAAATCACCAGAAGGGCTAAAGCTTTCTCTTCAGTCCAGCAGGCTAACAGTGTAGAAGGCTGCTACAATGGCAGGAGTATAATCAGTCGATGAGGGAAACAACTGTTCCCCTCTACTCGACACTTGTAAGACTACATAGACTACAGCATCCAGTTTTGGGCCTTCAAATACAACAAAGACATCTATAAACTGCAGCAAGTTCAGCAGAAAGCCACCAAGACTGTCAAGGAGCTGGGGCACCTGCCTTATGAGGGGAGGCTGATCTGGGCTTGTTCAGCCTGGACCAAATAACCACATTTCAGTACCCACAAGGGAGATAATTGAGAAGGCAGAGCAACATCCTTCATCACAGTCCACAGCAGGACAAGGAGAAGCAACAGGTCTAAGTTGAAACAAGAGACGAGACTGGATATTAAGAGAAACTTTTTCACAGTAAGGACAGTCAGTGGAACAGGCTGCCCAGAGAGATGTGTACCTTCCATTATTGGAGATTTTCCAAGAACAGACTGGATAAAGCCCTGAGCAAATAGGCAATTTCATAGTCAAGCCTGCTTTGAGCAGTAGGTTGGACTAGAGGTCTGCACAGAGGTCACTTCTAAACTGATTTTCCCATCTTCTTTGCAGAACTCAAAAAATTCTGAAATTTTAAACCTTACCTTGTAAGACAATAAACATCTGTCATCTTTATCCAGGATAAAGCTGTCAGCTAGATCATCTGCTGACACATGGCTGGGTTTCTTTTTATTTGCCTCTTCATCTATTCCACGCATTCGACGAAGTCGATCTGCCTGTGTTGTAGAAGAAATACCACGCAGAGATGTGAGCCATTTAGATCAATCAGGCAATTACACCAGAATGGAAGAGCCCTCAAATACTACAGCTATGAAATAAAGGAAAAAAACCCCAAAACTGGGATTACTCAACAAGCTGAAAAGAAAAAACAGCTACTGAGAAATCATAGCCAAAAGCTGATGATACCTTATTTTTTGTGAGGAGTGCAATCTGAGAAGAGCACATACACAGTTGCACTAGGTTATTTGGAAGGCTTTAAATCTGGGTTTACCAGAAGCATTATGTTCTTTCATTTTAAAACTTACCTGTTTTGCTTATGAGTCAACGCATCATTACTAGTAAATGTAAGCTTCTAAAGTGTTTTATGATCCTGAAGTGTTTATCTTTCTCATATGTGTAACAAGTTTGTAGTAAACACAATCATATCCTACAACTTTTAAGATACACTAAATTTGTAAATAGACTCAATGGGCAATATCTGAACTAATCATTTACAAAAGGATTTCCACCTGGGCAACCAGATGACACCAAACAAGATGACAAGAACAGAACAGAAAAAAAAAATCCTTCTTTCTGTTTTGCTATTTGCTGTTGAGCTGTTCTGAGGTAGCCTGAAGGTACTGAATCCCTGCACTCCTAAATGTATCCCTACTGTACAAAAAGAAAAAGCAGAGAAACATTTACCAAATTATTCATTCTTTCTGTAAGACTCAGAGCTCTGTGTAAGAGAAAGGGTATGCAACATTTCCCAAAAGAATCCTATTCCTCTGCAAAGCAAAGCTATATACATGCTACTGCTGGAACTCTTGCAACACCAGAAGAAAACAATAAATGACTTGCCAGTCTATTAATTGAACTGTTGTGCAACATGATACTCCTCCTCACTGACTCAGAAGCACCTCTCAACTCTGAATAATTTAAAACATTTAAAGGCAAATCGAAGGGATAGTACACTTTTACTGAAGAAAGATCAACTCATCTCATAAACCTCACTAGTCACGTACTAAGCCTATGGTTTTTTGTCGCAGTATCAGATCGCAAATAAAACACAAACAGAAGATTTCCTGAATTCACCCTGATGAACTGCAGTTCAGTACAGCCATTTTCAATCTAAGGTCAAGCAATGAAAATAAGTGGTCACTCCCAAAAGACAGGCCACAAAACAATCTAAAACCATAAATGGTATACCTCCAGCTTCTGGAGTCGCGCCTGCTCCTCTTTTGCCAATTCTTCTTCTGTCTTCATCCTTTCTGAAGGTTTTGCTTTCATCTCGAATCCAAGTTCTCGAACAATCATATCATATTCATCAGGCTAAAGAAATATTTATACAATTGTTTATTATCTTAAGTTTTATTATTCTACTTTGCAGCCACCCCTCTGCCAGACTAATAGCTAAGAAATAAGACTGTTAAAACATAAGGAAAAGACTGTTTCCAAAGAAAGCTACAAGGACATTCAACTCAGTATTAAGACAAGGAATGGAATGAACACTTGAGTAGAAATTATCCTGGAATTTCCCCCCCCCTGTTTAAGTCACTCACAACTGAAAAACTTAGTAGTAGTAAAATAGTATCCTATATAAAATAATAAATAATAATAATATAATATCTTAAATAAAAACTGGTTTACTCATAAGTTGAAAAACTTCAAAATATTATTAATGAAATACTATTTTCTCAAAAAGCATCTAGCATTAATAAAACTATAGTTTACATTTCACTTTACACTGTCAGACATGAGCTAAGACTTTGTTATGTTAGTTACACAGATGTTTATCTTAAAGAAAATAAAAAGGGATGATGATAGCCAGTGAGTTTAAGCAGCACACTTGGGAAAACAGTCACTAGCAGAGATTACACTGGACTCGTGAATAGGATCTCCTTGGTATCTGCTTAAGTCACTAAACCATACAGCTCCTCTAAAACTCAGTTCTAGGAATTTTTCTTCTTAAACAGAACGAGACAATTTTCTCCAATTCAATGTTAATGTCATAGAACATTACCAGTTCACACTTTGCATCCTTGATAATTCTTAAATTGGATCCACACACATGAAGCAAGGGTATCTAATCTTCCTTTTCAGCAAATTCTGATGACAAAATTTTTGTCTAACATACCACATTACCAACTACTAGAGTATTCAGTGTGTTATGAAACTTCTTGAAAATCAATGCATCAAGATATGAACTTTTGATACAGTATCTTCTGTTTGTTATTTGAGATCAGTTTAAACATAAAATCAGTTCATTAGTTTGATCTCTCAAAAAGTTAATTCTACTGCTAAGGAATAGATGTTTTGCAATATAATACAAAATTTCTACAAGAAAAAAATAGAACAACAAATTACAGTATCTGTTCTTAGATTTAAAAGTTTATTTTCCTTAGTATTAAATAAGAATGAGAGAAAAAGGTTTGAGACCATAAGATATCTATTCAAAAGTTAAATATTTTATTTCCCTTTTTGTAGGGACAGTACCCAATTATCAATAGGGAAATGTCTCTTGTCAAATAAAAGTGGTTTTATCAAAGGGAACATTGCAAAGGCATTCAACCAAGTCAATGTTCTCAACAATTTTAATTCTTCAATAAAATGTATTTGTTGTAAAAATAAGCTGTAGCCAACAGTGCTGTTCAATGTGCAATCCCTCTGAGATTTGATAGGTAATTAAAATCAGATAAATCATATAAAACCCTGTATTCCTCCAACTAACCAAACTGTCCTAGAACAGCATCATTCCTTTGATGTGAACAGCAGGCAGTACTTTATTTTACAAAGTGATGAATTCTGCCTTATACTTCAGCCACTATGAGTCAAAACCACAAATTATTAGAACAAAAGAAAGTAATCTAGCCAAAAACTTACCTTGGGTTTTTCTATTTCTTTGTCCTTTCTCTCAGACTTTGGAGTTTTGCGGGCAATAAGGGTTTGGATTTCCTTCCAGTCATTGTCAAGCTTTTCAGTGAGTTCTAACGCACTTTCTCTCCGAGTTTGCCTCTCTTGCTAGAAAAAAACCAAATCAAAACCAAATGTAGCAGTTATGTTCAGATGAACATGACATAGCATTTACAGCATAAAGCCAAAATGGTCCATTTGGCAAATGAATAATTTTAAATATTTAACATTTTAAAGGTGTAAGCATTCTTTATGAAAGAAGCAGTATAGAGTTACACTGAAGGGCAGAAGGGCTGCATACAGAAAACAAGTTAGGAGTCAACAGAAGGGGAAATCTGGGGATACACAAGAATGGCAGATATTCAGTGCATATTCTAAAATTACTACAAAGTCAGATGGATTTTATTCAAGGAGCTTGGACTCTTCTTCTAGACAGCTATTTCCTTTGTTTTTTATGCCACTACTATTTTATTCTGCAGAAACAGAAATTGTGACAGCTTCTAAATCACACTCACTTATATTTCGTGGCTAAAAACTCACCTTCTCTTGTTTAGATCTGGCTATCATCTCTTCTATCAGTTCCTTCCTAGATTTAGGTTTTTCCTCCTCTTCATCTTGCTGCCCACTTGATACTTTTTTACGAAGGAGGCCTCCACCTCCTCCAAAGTGAGCAGCAGTTAACTCAGCTAGAAAAAAAAAATACAGTAGATTGTGAATCATTTCAAAGTCATACATAAGTGCTGGAATGCTGCTGCTGCTGGGACAGTAACTCCCTGTTCTTTGAGAATGAGAGCAACTAAAACTATTGAATCAATCACATACAATTCCCATTCCTATGGGAAGGGCCATACCAAACAAGATAGATGCTAGACACATAATTTACACTGCTAAACATTTTGCACAAGGTAGGAATGTGGGTTTTTTCAACATTTTTAACTAGTATTTCGGTGCAGAGGTGCAAGAAAGCAAACAGAAAACTCACACTTCAGATTCTGCCCAAAGAATCTGAAATGCAGGTATCTATGGATGCTGAAAAGCCCACGGATTAAAGAAGCTTGCCAAGTAGGTAGTTCCAACCTAACTTCTGCTAAAATCCAGAGAGCTGTTCTGTGTGTGGTTAAGAAGTAATAAAATCTGGCTTAAAACATCCAATTTCTCGTTGAAAGGCAGTACTGAACAAATGATGTGCATGTACCAACAACAGAACAAGCAGTGGGATACTAGCTGACGTGTCTTACCTGACAGTGTTCCTCTTTCTTCTGTGTCACTGTCACTATCAACAATATCATTTAGTTTTTCAATTTCTGCCAGAGATTGGCCATAATGAGTCAATTCTTCATCTTCATTAAGATTGTAGATATTCTTCTTTCCATAATTTTGCTAAGAACAGTAAAACAAACCAATTAAATAACAAAAGATTTTTAGTTCCCAGGCAACAAAGTAATAAAGCCTGTATTTTTAATGCTAGCTGAGGAGATTCTTATTCCTGTGTTCTGCTGGAACAGAGTACTGGAATAAGGGCATTTCCAGACCAATATTTTCATTAAAATACATGAAATCTTAAGTAAGGGAGTATGATGTCTCTCTTATTCTTATCCTAATGTATAAATGGAGTAACACATAAAACCTAAGGAAGCTTAAGTTTTATCTATGTATGAGCAACAGTAATTGTTAATTACTACATTTCAGGCCTAATGAAACAGACTATAAATTATACGAATTATCAGTAGAATATGATATTACACTACTCAGTTCTGGAGACTGAGCATGATGAGGCAGAAAGAACAGTACTGCACACACAATTCACATTACAGAATGACAGCAAGTTACAGAGTTCTAGTCAGTAAATGAAATGACTGCTGCCCAACAGCTGAACTGGAATCTCAAAGTGTACTTGATGAAGGTTGCCTTTTCCCAATTCAATTCCCAAATCCTAGTTGTCAAAGCAGTAAAAAAAACAAAACAATCAATCAATGACTCTGCTTAAAACTGACTTTCTTGCATATCAGTGCTCAGAAGAGCTCAAATAAATTTCTGCTTCAAAAAGATGTCCTGTAAAACCACAAAGTTTTCACAAAGATTTTTGGGATTCCCACAAAAAATTGCTCTTTCATAAAATTTTCAAACGTACAAAATCAGAAAGAAAGCATTACTCTGCGAAACTCTCTGTTAGAGTGGATGTTCCCAGCCTAAAAAGTCAAGTGTTTCTTGTGGTTTGGGGTTTTTTGTGCTTGGTTTTGTTTTGTTTTTTTTTTTAATCCCTATACTTTACCTGTCTTTCCAAAGTGAATCGTCTGATCATCTTCTCCTCCGGACTTATTTTGGTGTTATATTCACCAAAACGTTTATCTTTAAACACATTTGTCTTTTCCCTTTCTTTATATTCTTTCAGTAATGTTTGCATACGCTAGAAGGAAATAAAAAAGGAGATCAAGTTAAAAAACAAAGAGAATAACTACTTTCAAAGCCAAGGCAAAAAAGCCTCCACGGTACCCTGGCAACATAGTCTAATTTATCAGAATGCAATGACAGAGAAGGAAAATTTAAAGAGAAAAGGGATGAGAAGCTCATACAATATATTCAGAGTCATTAAGTTATCTGACAAGCTGCCCATGTAAAGATAAAATATGGTACACTGCATGTCACCTTTATTTTATCACATATAAAAACTCTGCATTGCCTGAAGAATTCTGATTTGTCTGAAGCTTAGTATACAACAACAACATACTAAAGAAAGCAAAAAATCCCCAGTGTCAGCTGAAGCTCTCTTGGTCTTGTCACCTGAGACATAAAAAACCCCAAGTGGGTACATACATTTAGCTCTCTGCTTTAGCAGAGCACGGGGAGGTTATGCATCAAGGCAGTAAAGGGAACTTTAGCAGACCCACATGAGGTAGTACGTGCTGTATTTACGGTACAGGTAAGGACGCAGGTTTACTTTTCAATGCCATTGATCTAACTTACTATAAGCATTTGACTTACCTTACTATTAAATAAAACCCAAACACCTCAAAATATGGTATTAAACATTCATAAAGTTTTCTAAAATCTGGACAAATAGTGATGAAGGCTGAAAGGTAATTTAGAATCTCATGCTGAAGATATTATATAGTTTCTAAAGTAAGAAAATGCTGGCTGTGCTTAAGACTGAAAAAAAACTTTCCATGTTTATTTAAAACACATTAACTGAATCTTACAAAAAGGTACTGTTGCTATTCATCTTGCCATAAACTCCCAAACTGCTGCACTGAAGGAAAAGGCTGAGTTTCCTACAACAGGCCTCTGCAGCCTCACTGAGCATTTACAGTTTTCAGACGTGGCTGTAACTCACACCAGAACTCAGGTTTCATCTTCTACTGTGCCAGCTCTACCTTGTATTTACTTCTTGCACAGAATATATAAATTATTATGCAGCTTGAACACTGTGCATGAACTTTAATATCTCTTAATACCTTGGAAACAGAAAACCAGTTTTGTTTATCAATTATTTGATGTCCTCTCTCACTGATAAAAAAATATTTAATGCATCACCTCTCACAATGCATGCAAATGATAAACCATCCATTTCCTTTTCCTTTACTATTACTCAGGGGCAAACTTTCAAATTATGCTTGTTTCAGCTTTAACAGAATCTACAGAGGTTTTAACTTCTTTCCTGGTTTGTCTGAAGGGACAGATTCTAAAAAATTCCAGTGCTTCACTCAAAGATAAGTTAGGTTGTTGGAATCCTAGATGGACACAATGTTCTCCCTTATGCATTTCAGATTTTGGTCAGGTAACTAGTGATGTCAGTAGAGAAAGAAAAAGAGGGAATTTTAAAACAGCATAAGGCTGGAAGATAAGATTCACTCTTCTTAAGTTGTATGGTCATTCTTATGAGAGCAATAAGGACAGATCAGTATTTTGCATCCCAACATACTTCCACAAGCAACTGTTTAACCAGTGCACAAAAAGACACCTGCATTTTTTCCAAACCAATGGTAGATTCATGAAATAGTTTGGTTGGAAAAGACCATTATGATCATCTAGTCCAACTGTAAACCCAGCATTGCCAAGTTCACCACTAAAGCATGTCCCCAAGTACCACATCTACACGTCCTTTAAATACCTCCAGGGATGGTGACTCCACCACTTCCCTAGGCAGCCTGTTCCAGTACTTGACAACCCTTTCAGTGAAGAATTTCTTCCTAATATCCAACCTAAACCTTCCTTGGAACAATTTAAGGCCGTTTCCTCTTATTCTATCACTTGTTATGTGGGAGAAGAGATCAACACCCACCTCACTACAACCTCCTTTCAGGAGTTTCTACACATTTCTCTTTCAGGAGTATCCACACATTTCTCCCTGCATTCAAACCTTAGTGCCCTTTCAAGCTTTCACTAATACAGCAGTGTTGCACCATTACCTTATTAGCTTAACATCCTACAGCAACCAAAACTGACCAACACAATGAACTTGTACAACCACCTGCACTCTGGTCTGGTATTTGCTTGCTGACAAAATGTGCCTTTGTATTCTGGACCTGAGTCATTTGAAAAGAGAATATTCCTACACACGTGAGAAGGGAGACTTTCACTACTGAACCCTGTGGATTGCAGTGGAAGGAACCATTTCCAGCAGGCTCTTCATTATCATCTGAGCAACGTGAGGTGACCAGCTACTGTATGGCTGGTCCCTGCATGATGGAGGCAGTCTCTTGCCTCAAGTGAGGTGGATCCATGCTTATCACCCCTCCACCACAACTACCTCTAGAGATGCCATCCTTTCGCATAACTTTTGGTGCCCTCTTACCTTCTTGATGGCCTTGGACCGTGAGACACCAGGCAGCCCCACATCATTCTTGGTCTTCCTCCCCAGGATGTTAAACTTCTGCCTGTTGACCTTCACCTCAAAGGGGTTGCTCTTGACCATGGCCATAGCTGACTTCACACGGCCCCTGGCTGCCGAGGGTGCTGAGGCCTTTCGCTTCCACTTAGCTGCCTTCCCCATTTTTGGTTTGTCCTCCTGCCTGGACGCGTGTTGAGGAAGGAGAGGCTCGGTACTCACACAGCGTGTGGGGAAGGAGAGGCTCGGTACTCTCACAGCGTGTGGGGCAGGAGAGGCTCGGTACTCACACAGCGTGTGGGGCAGGAGAGGCTCGGTACTCACACAGCGTGTGGGGCAGGAGAGGCTCGGTACTCACTCAGCGTGTGGGGGCCAGGGCTAGACGTGCAACCAGGCCGCACAAAACAGCGCCCAGGACGGGAAAAAGCCCCTGAACTACCCGTCGGGCCTGGCCACTGCCCTCTGACACTCCCCTCAAGGCCGGTGGAAGCCGGCGGGGGCGCGCCACGGAGGAGGGCACGGAGCGGCGCGCTAAGAAGCTCCCCTCACACCGCCGTTCCCCGCCGCTACCACACGCTCACCGGCAGCCTCGAACCTCTCGCGAGAGCACCGCCCAACAATCGCGAGACTTGCCTCTGTTCTCCCGTCCCGCTCTGGGCCGAGGCGGGGGGAGGCCGGGGAAGGTGAACGTACTACAGGTCCCAGCATGCAAAGCGCGGCGGGAGCCGCGAGACTCGCGGTCTGTGGCGCGGGGCCTGCTGGGAGTTGTAGTTCCCTGGGGGGACCGGCAAAGGGGGGCGGTGCAGGAGCGCAGAGGCGGAGCCGGCTGAGGCGGGCGGGGGAGGGCGGTAGAGCCATGGTCGGGGCGGGCGGTGGCTGCCTGCTCCTTGCCTCCGCCCTCGGGGAGGGGGAGGCCGGTGCCGGGGCGAGCAGCGGGTGATGGGGAAGAGGCGAGCGCGGCGCTGAGGTCCTGCGGGGCCGGATGAGCCGAGGTTTGGCGTCGCGGCGGTGGCGGGGCTGGAGGAGGGGGCGAAGGAGGCAGCAGGGGCGGCCTCCACTCCGGCTGCCCTGAGGGGAAGGAGCCCCCGACCATGGAAATCGAGAACATCGTGGCCAACACGGTGCTGCTGAAAGCCCGGGAGGGTGAGAGCCGCGGGGCGAGGGGGGAGGAGAAGCGAGAGGGCGAGGCGGGGCGGGCTGGGGAACGTACCGAGGGGGAGGAAAAGGGGTCTGAGGTGAGGGGGAAAAGGGGCCGGCGAAGAGGGGGGAGAGGAAGTGATGGAGGAGGAGAGGGTGGGGAGGGAGGAGAGGCTGCCGGGCAGGGGTCCCGGCGGGGCGGTGGACCCTTCGGGGGGGTGACAGGAGGTCTCCCCGCCGCACGGGGCGGTGAGTCCCGGGCAGTGCCCTGAGGCACCTGCCCCGCTCCTCCCGCGGGATGAATTTGGAGTTAATGGCTTGTAGCTCGCTACAAACAAAACAAAACAAAAACCAACCAACCTTTCCTCCTTCCCCCTTCGGGCTCTTGATTCAAATGGTGTTTTTACCGGATGTTTGAAGAGGATCGTTAATCCGTAGTTCTCAGTTTATTTGTAAATATATATGCACATGGATATAAAGGACGAAGTGACATAAATCTTCTCTAGGAGAACCTTGCACTCTATCTTGCTGAAATTCCTGCCTGTGGAAAACATAGCTGGTGAATGTTCCCTGTATTTTGCAGCTGGCTATTTTGCATTAACCTAATATTAAAGTGCTATTTTCCATTAGAGTAGTACTTACAGTTTGATTCCCCAGAACATCTTGACTTGAAGATTCCTCCCCAAACTAACACACGTTTTGGATAGATAAAGAAATTTAGTCTAGCACGTGGCTGCTGTTTTTTTTTTTTTAAAAATAATTCTGAAATAAGATTGTCCTACCGCTTTCTCATGTATATAACTGTCCATTAAATGGCCACTTGAAAGCCTCCCCAGATTACTGCTGTACTCACTGCAGTGTTTCAACTGTGAAATGTGCATATTCTTTTTGGATTGGATCCTACTTTTCTTAATTGTGTTGAGAAGTCCCATTAGTTTAGCTGGAGCTGTTTAAAGTGAGTAAGAACAACAGAATCTGCCCCTGTATGTTTTGCAAGTTCCTCCAACTCTAAATGGGTTTGGCACTTACGCCATATGTGTATCCAGTTAAATTTGCCTTAAGCAGCGAGAGAGGAGAATCAGCTTTTTGACTTTGAAGTAGGGTTTAAAAACCAGAACAGTGATCACAGTTTTGGGCCATTTCCCAACCTTAGCTGAAAAGACCACCTCAAACTAGAGGACATGTTTTGGCTGGTTTCATTGACGGTAACATGTCTGTGGTGGTGCTGCCTGAATTTGGAGTTTGCATTGATGTGATCTGAGAAATGAAGGGAAAGTGGAATCTGGCACAGAAGTTTACTGTGCCCAAACCCTCACCGCAAAGAGTGGAGTGGTAATCTGGAAAGGCTTTTAAGTGGCTGCTTAATGTCAGGTTGCCTCTTTAGTTAAGGTTTCACTATGTTTAAAATAAATTATAGTGGTAGAACTGACCAAACAAGATATTTTAATGAACTAAATGAAAGTCTGACAGCAGCTGATGTGAAGAAGATCACTTCTACCTGGTGTGAAAGTTATAAAAGTGATGGTAATAAGCTGTTAATCTTTCGTACCTTCAATTGGCCTGGACTCTTTTGTGTAAGCATACACAAAAATGTGATTTTTTTTTATTTATTTTAAAACTCCATTGATCAATTGGTCTTTTACCTTTTCAGGTCTGAATTCCTGTGCATGGGCTACTTTTTTATCACATTTCTCAAAACACTCCTTGAAATGAAAGTACTTTCTGTCTGTTGCATGCTGGTCGGGGAATGTCTGGTTTGCTCCATTTGTCAGGACCATTCCATAAAATCCCTGTCCCAGCTGTATTCTTATGTGCCTGGTAGGCTCCAAGGGAATGGAATTTGCAAAAGTTAGTATGCAAGGTAGATATTTTACTGAAATACTTTCTTTGCTAAAAGGGCCTCACAGTTGGGACAGAAGAGCAGACTTTCAATTGACCTCTTCCTTCCCACATTCCTGTTATCTCACTGTATGGTACATGGAGAGGTGGGATAGCATGGAAAAGTACAGCATTACTGTTTCTTATGGAAGAAGGCAAAATCCCAAGTTAGTATAAAATATCAGCTTAATTTTTCTTCATGTATAAGCTTGAGCCACATCAGTGATCCCTTTTCTGGTTCCTTAGTCTGTTAGTGTGTTAAAGATTGGATAAGAGAAGGTGTTGACCTGGATAAATATTTCAGTTGTAAAAGCAAAAGAAATAAGATGTAAGCTACTGTGCTCTTAACTTTATAGTTTTCAGTGGCATGTTGAAAGAAATCAATGTAGGCTTAATCATGGCTTGCATGGGTCAGTCTCAGTCTAACTGGAGATTCCTTCATGATAAAGATGAGCATAGGAAAAGACTGTACTCTTGAAAGCATTTTACAAAGTGTTTTAACCCTAGAGATAGGTTATCTTCATTTTGCAAGTATAGAAACAGAATTAAAGATGCTTTGTACTTGACCTCATCTGGTGAAAGGGTATGGCAGAGGCTTAATGAGAATTCAGAAGTAAGTGCATGGTAAATAACACCAAGTCTAAACAAATCATACCTGAGCACATAAACCAGACCTAACAGTCAAAATTACAATCCTAGACTTGTACTCATCATTTTCAAGTTTAGGTACTCTGATACTTCTAGAAGTTAATATTGTTAGGATGTGAACATCATTTGGGTTTTATGTTTGTAGATATTCAGAGTTAGCACACCTTGAATAGCTAGGTGTGTGTCTGCTCTTTATATCTGATTTGATATGTAGAAAGTACATTTGATCTCTTTAATTAGAAAGCCAGGAACTCACTTAAGTGCTTAAGCAAAATGCATCTTTTTTTACTGCTACTTTCTTCTACAGAATAAAAACAAAGTGGTATTGCTCTCTTATTTGTAGACTTAACTACTTTCTACCTTCTCTCTTATAGTTTTACTGTTAATTTGTTTCATTAGAAATGTGAATCTTCTAATTCATGTGGTGATAACATCAGTTTATAAAAGTTTACTAATCCTGTTTTTAAGGCCAGATCAAACCCCAACTACCTCCCAGCCTCAAAACTTTAAATTTTCTCTTATGATGCTATTCTCTAAGAGGATTTTTCAAACCTTTTCATAAAACACATTCTTTTAATAGAAGCCTGTCTCTTTCCAACAGACTTGCAATACCTCTGTAACAACTGCAACACTACTTTATGTGAAGAAGGAAGGCTATGAGGATTCCTTAACTCCTTCTAATGTGACTTTGTAAATAATCAATTATCAGTTCTTCACATGTGTGGATGTTAGTGATGGCTCATAATATGTGACTCTTGTATGTCCCTACTACTAGAAAATATTGTGATAACACAAAATATCTTATGGTACTTCATGGATGAAGGGCAAAGGAGTCAGGAGCTATACTGGGAGTTTTTTCTTTCCTCATCCACTTTCCCAGTTGACCTGCTCATGCTGAGAGCTAACCTGTCCACGGAGAGATCCATCTCTGGGTGAAAACTGTAGTGGAAAGTTCTGGGATTCCCTGTCCTAATTTCCTGGGATAAGTGGCCTTCTGTGGCAATCTACCTCTTTCCTCTTGTGCATACATTACTTTGTGAGGAAAATCTGTATGCGAGAAAGAAAAACGGAAAACTTCCTCTTAAGGTAAACCCAATGGTGGAACAAGCAGAAGTGACTCAGTAGAAAAACAAGAGATTATAAAGCAAACTCAAAATTGATCCTTACCAAGCACTGTAGTGCAGCAGCTGAGACAGAAAAACAAGTAAGTGTTAAGTGATAGTGATGTATGAACTGTGAGATAGACGGTGTGAGAGCTTGCAGTTTCAGGATCTCCTCACTCAGATTTTCACATATAGGGATTTTTATGTGTGAGAGAATAAGGTACAGCAATATGACTTCTAGTTTTGTATAAGAGCAGAGAAATTAACACATTCATTTTTTCCTAGCAGAAATACCTTTGAAATGAGAATCTCTTGAAAGGCATTGAAGAATTTATCCCATAAATAGGGACAAATAATAAATATAAAGTAGATTATTCCGAAAAAAAATCTGAAAGTTCACAAAAGTGTGTTTTTGTTTATATTCACTTTTCTCTTGACTTATATTTGTATCTTCTGTTTTTCATAGTTATTTCAATTACTCTTATTAAATCCTTTGAGTATGTGTAAGCCCCAAATTCATTTCAGCATCTCACACGTAGAGTGATGTTTTGAAGGAAAGAAATTAATCGCTGTGTGTTTAAACTGCTTAGAAGCGTTCCTTTTTCATTGCCTAAAGTAATAGTCTCCAAAAATACTTCCAAAGGGTAAATCTGTAGTTCCTTTGAAGTCAATGGCAGTTTACTTCAATTGAGGAGCCATGCCAGGAGTGCATGTTAAACATACCTGGTCCATTTGCATCCACTTTAAAATTCATTTGTACCGCTCTGGCAGGAGCAATTGGTGAATGACAATTGGGGCTGCTGTGAGGCATACAATATGCTGTATGTCATGTTTGGTTTAAGCTAAATTAAGATCATGCCTCAAGCAAATTTTCCCCCAAGCTCTTGGTTGTGTTGATTCTAGCATGCGGTTGCAGAATGGGTAAGATAGCTTCCAGTTGGATCTATGAACCAATCTAGGATGTGTGGGTTGTTGTGGTGGGTTTCTTTCTATGTTGCTGGGGGTTTTGGGTTTGGGGTTTTTTTCCCAAAATTAGTTTTAAGATGGATCAGGAAGCTTCTGCAGATTTGATAATTGTTAGGTGCAGCCCAAGGATGGAGTTAGCAGGAACCTTTCAGTTACAGAATGTGATCACAGTATGGCTTAAGCAAATCTTGGAAGATATTTGATTCAGATTTGAAATTGCATTAGTTTAGCACTCTTCAAATATAAGCAGTCCATTCAAATTGTGTTTTATCTGTCTAGGTTTAAAAACAACTGAAATAATTCTGCAAGCAAAATACATCCTACTTTTGCTTGCAATATAAGGTGATAATTCAGTATAGTAGTGGTGACAATACATAGGCAGATATAATGTGTATTTGTAACTAGGAATAAACTTCTAAGGGGATTGCTCAGATCACTGCAGTTTGGCTATTGAACTGAACTAAAATCTTTAATTATTTAAGGATAGTGGACAAGTGGGAAACCAAGGCACACTCATACCCAAAAAGTCCATTCACCAGCAGCAAATACGAGTTTTAATGTGAGAGTGCCATGAGTTTTTGCAGTTGCTGTTATTTTTGTCTGTTCTTCCCTTATTTGCCTCCTGTGTTCTATTGCACTCCCTTATTGCATTGTGCTTTAAATTGTTGTAAACTCATTGTGGCAGGAAACATGTCTTCCTGTATTTGTACAGAATTATGCACCATGTCTGCCTTTTTGTCGTTTATTTAATGAACTGTAAGAAGAATGCACGTGGGCATGTTGGAATCTAAATAATTACATTTACTAAATAAACACAACATGAGAGGTCTAGTTATTGATACACACTGCTGCTTTGCTTATTTCAAAGGTGGCAATTATAACTAGAGGTTTCACAATCTGCTTAAAGGAATTCTACTTCTTTTCAATCTGTTGCAGTCGTGATGTACCATCATGACTAAAAAAATCCTCATTTGTCAAGGAATTATCTGTAAAATTGCAGATTTCTTACTGTTATTTTTTTTTCTCTCTAGCAAACCCTGTTCATTAAGTTGTTGTTCTAGACATATCAAAAGGAAATGTATATACACATGTTAGATTGTTTGGCTGCAAGATGAGATTAACAAATTCTGGTTCAGATTAGTTATATTTACTGAAGTTGATATAAGACTTTCACACCTAAGTTCTGAAGAGGTGCAGAAGCTATTCAGCATGCATGTATTAGCATTCTTAAATGTGCACATGATTACTGGAATTGTATATAGAGCTGATGTGAAGAACCAGTTGTTCCAGTGGTTATAGCTGTGGGAACAATAAATGATTGTGCACATAAACAAGCTGCACAAATGTTCACGTAGATACCTGGGGGTTTTTAACTGCTTATGGCGTTACCGCTCCAACAGTCAGGTGAGCAAGGGGACTCGAGCATTACCTTGCTGAAGGCCAACTCTAGGCATTTGAATCCAGGAGTGTGAGGAGTATTATCTAAAAAATGCTGTGACAATCTGTAATCTCTAGGTATCTTACATGTGTTTGTTTATTGAACTGCTCGCATTTGGCTTCTGTTTGTGCTCAGAAGTGCCTTGGCCTCTATAAGGCTGAAGAGTTAGGTGCCTGCCTTGTGCTGAAACCTGAATGTTCAGGTAGGTGGTAAACTTGCTGAGAGACAGCCTGACTATATGTATCGTACTTCTGGAAAGAAATCTTTCTCCATCTAAAAGAGGTGCCACTCTGTTAAAACTAATTGTTAAGCTGTGACCAGGCTTGTTTTTCGAGGAACTGAGATGTCAAAAAATGTATCTGACCTGCGCAACAGCGAAGGTTGCAGAGACCCCACAAAGCAGTACTGTACGAGCTGTCTCTGGAACTGGAAGCTTGACAGCCTTCCTCAAGTGATGGTGAACTTGGCTCCTAGCCTCACATTAGTGGTGCTTTAGTGTTACCATTCTCATCTGAAGACCTGAGGTGTCAGTTCTGCAATGATTTGTGCCTTGAAAGTGGATCTTGCACAGTAAGGGCATACCATCAATATCTGATACTTAGTGGGCAGTCTTTACAAATGTCTTTGTAGCATAAGGCCAGAGTTTAACAGGAATGTTTTGATTTTTCAGTGAAAAGTTTTAATCCTTATCATGAGTAATTTGAAGGAGAATGTGGCTGCAAGTAGGAGACGATTTGAACTCATGTGAGTTTAAAGTCTGTTAGGAAACCTGTCTGCAACTTTACTGTGGGGAAGATGTATTATAAGACAGTGTATGTATCTGGATTATTGTCTTGCGTATCAGTGTAGATGATGCAGTTCAATTCTTTTGTATTTTTCATTGAAGCAATTGATGGATTTATACAGTTAAAGGCATGCTGTAGGCTGTCTTGTTGCAGTTTTATGCTTTTAGAGCTTATCTGGGTGTGGTCTAGGATGAATTTCTCAGCTAGTATCTGACAATCTGGTTTTGTGGAATCAGTTTTGCAAGAGTGATGTTGTAGCAATCATGCACCCCTAGTGCTACAGAGCTGTGTGCTTCTCGACCACAGAGCTAGGTCACCTTCCCTTTACAGGCAGCAGAGCTGAAGCGCTGAGGTCCCTGAACAACTGAGTGGCAGAATCTCAGTGTCAGTGTAGTAACCACTGAATCTTACCACGTATAGTCTGTATACATTTATTAGACAAAGATAGTACAATGCCTCTTGCTATTTTCATTCCGTAGGACAGAATCCAAGTTTTCTGTCTCAAGGAAGACTGACTACTCATGTTCAGTGAACACTGTGCTCAGTGAAATGAGAGTCACGCTACAAATCCTGTCTGAAAGAAAGATCACTGTGGCTGTGAGAAGTCCATCTGATGACTTGAAAAATATTCTTATTTGTCTAAATCTGTTTCTGCACCAGATTGCTTTGTTTTGCCACAGCAGTTTCTTTTTTTTTTTTTTTTTTGCAACTAGTTGTGGTTTTAATGATGAATAAGCCAACCACCTTGCCTTTTACATAAGTTTTTCAAATGTTTCTCTGAAGTTTTTTTTTTTAAAAAAAAGTTAAAAAATGAAAACACCTAAACATTTTTCCCATACCATATTCTAATGCAGTGACTTAACTGAATTTAATATGTATCTTTTTAAGAAGCAAAAGCATATAAAGAAGTAAATGCTGAAATTCTAACTCTTCAGAAGCAATTTGGGGAGGAGAAGAAGCTGATGTTCTCATGTACCTGTAAATGTAATTGCAGTGTTTCCTCACTGTAATGGTGTGTTGCTGCATCCACCCTCTCTTTGTAAAAGATGAGTTGTTTCAAGTTGAACACTGTTCTAGCCAGCAATTATATCTGAAAGAGGCAAAAGTGGTAATTTGTCTGAACCACATAGGTCAACCATAAAGCAGATAAACCTAATGGCTTTGTTGCTGCTGTGTTGGAGAGTAAGCTGTTGGTTTTTCTGGAAGAATTTTATCTGAAGTATTTTAGAATGACATCCAGAATAGAAGCTCTGAAATCAATATTAAGACACTTACAAACCACAACTATAGTAATTTGATTTGATACTTCTTTTAGACTGCCTCAGAGATGGAAAAAGGATTTTGCAATTAGGGAATAATATGGCGAACAAATTGGCCTCCTTCCATAACTTTTACCAGAAATGGCTAATTTATCTGTAAATGATGTAGGTCATGCTTTCTCTTTACATTATTGGGACACACAGACATTTTCTGTGCATTTGCTGTAAATATAAGAACAGTCAGTTCAGAGAAAAGAAAGCGCATGTTGATTTAGTTGATGCTCCTAAGCACCTGGTTCTTGTGTATCATTAATAAATTATGTAGTCTTTATTGACTTCTGTAGGACGGTGAATTCAGTTGCATTTTAGCATGTGGTCTCTTTTTGTAAAATGAAATTCATAATGGTCACATTGTAAGTAAGTGACCATATATTTGGGGCAAAATACAGCAAACTTTCTAGTGTTGGACTTGAAGTATAATGCACCAGTGATCCTCTTTTGTGGGCTGGGTTTCTGTTTTTTCTTTGACTGTGCTTCTGACGGTGATATATATCAGAATATATATCAGTTCACTTTTACTTTTTCCAAACAGCATTGTGATATGAATTTGGGTCAGTTTCTCAGTCTTGGTCAATACTGATTGCACTGTGTCATGCACAAATGGGTCTTTCTGAGCAGTTTCTAAATAACTTCCAAACACAAGATACCGAACTTCTGTGGCCCTTGCAGCTCAGTGTATTTTTCAGTTGCATGGTTAAAAATTAAGTTGATGCTCCTGTGCATTGTTTTTCATGATCACATAATAAGCTATACCAGTCCTTTTCTATTTGCTGTATGTGTACAGGCTATCTATGTTAATATTCCTTGATTTTCTTTGTGTTTAGTTCTGTTAGAAATGCATCTCTGCTCTGTGTGATTTGATTTTCTTCAAGCATATATCCAACTTCTTTTTAAAGTAAAAAATATTTTGTTAAAATAGTTGGAGTTTGTTTTAATGATGCTGGTAATTACAGCTTCATTATTAGCTCTGGTACTGCCTGAAGTGTGAGGGGGAAGTAGATTTGATATATTTATATTCTAAAATATTTTGGAAAGCGAATGACTTGCAAAGCAAAGTTAGGAAATAAAGTACAGAAGAAGGTTTTTTTTAGAGAGTATGTATCAGTTCAAAGAATCTCTGCAAGCCAGCTTCATAAGGTTTTGTATTCCTTATTTGTTCACTTTTCTAGTGATACTAGAGTTGAGAATGTTTTGTGGCAGCAGCACAGTGAGAGGTCAATGTTCCTATTAGCAAAGGTCTTGTAAATTTGGTCGGAGTGAAGGTGCACTAAGCTGGAACTGCTCGAACAGCAATGGTGGAACTGTTCAAGAAGCTGTGTGTTTGAGTGAAGAGGGGGGTGTTTAATATATATTTTATTATTCTGAAGATGTTAGTTCCTTTCTTCGTAACGATTTAATTCTGAAAGAGTTGAATACTGTTTGCTGTTTGGTTTCTATTCGGGTGACTCCCTTCCTTTCTCTCCCATTGTGGTTAACAGTACGTACTACTTTGGTACAGTTAGAATGTTTCTGTGCAGTTTTGCTACTGTTCTGTCATGTGGAAACACATCTGGCCATATCACTTAGTAAAAGCTTCTTTTATACTATTTTGCAGCACAAAAATTACTCTTCCGCTGAAATGTTTTGCAATTAAAAATATATATATGTTCCTTTATCTATCTCTACTTTTTTGATAATTATGCATATCTTCTGTAAACAGAATTGGCTTCTTAAGTCAAAATAATGTGCTAAAATTCCAACTTAACAGAAGATGCAGCACAGATTATTTTTCGAGAAACAATGGGAAAAATACTGTAGTAGTTTTTAAAAATCAATTTAATACTAATGCTGTAAATCTGAAGCATTGAAAAGATCTGAATTCTACAACAGCTGAGTTCTTCCTGATATCCTGTATCCTCCTATAGGCTAGAATAAATGGTTTGTATTTGAGCAATGCTCTCTCATTTATTAGTGGGGTCTACTCTTATTACTATTACTGCCCTTAAAAAAAAAGAAAGAGAATATTTATGTACAAATCACCTTAGGGCCACAAAGATGATGAGGGCCCTGGAGCATCTCCCGTATGAGGAGAGGCTGAGAGAGCTGGGACTCTTCAGCCTGGAGAAGAGAAGACTGAGAGGGGACCTTATCAATGTCTATAAATATCTGAAGTGTGGGGGCCAAATGAAGGGGGCCAGGCTCTTTACAATAGTACCCAGTGACAGGACAAGGGGCAGTGGGCAAAAACTGGAACACCAGAAGTTCCACACAAACTTAAGCTAAAAATTCCTTACTGTGAGGGTAAGAGAGCCCTGGGACGGGCTGCCCAGAGAGGCTGTGGAGTCTCCATCTCTGGAGATGTTCAAAACCCACCTGGACACTTTCCTGTGTAACCTGTTGTAGGGAACCTGCTTTGGCAGGGGGGTTGGACTAGATGATCTCCTGAGGTCCCTTCCAACCTCTGCCATTCTGTGATTCTGTGAATTTGATTATCAAAAAATATGTTCAAGAACTTGGTTCTGTCTATTTTGTTACTCAACTTTAACGTCTTCCATTATTCACCGTGGTTGAGAGAGAATTCTCAGATTTTCTTAATTTGTCTTTGATGTTTCAGTATTGTTTGTAATTTTCAGAATACCTAGATACTTGCCTTGTCCCTGCAGAGATATTCTGTATGCACAGCAAAAATGCAAAATATTTATCTTGCAAAAAACTTACTATAATTGTGAGTGTTTCATATGAAAGTTATATACCAAGTTTGTTATTGGTTTGGATAACCAGATAGATGGATTTCTTTCTAGGCATGAAAATCAGTCTGACAGATCTGTGCAGAAGCTACCTAATCTTATGCTGTTAATGTTATGTTTAATTTTATTCTGACATAGTATTGTGTTTTACATTACTCATATTTTTCTTCCAGGGAAACGGAGTGGGCGTAGTAAAAAATGGAGAGAGATGCTGAAGCTGCCACCTGTTAGTCAGTGTGAAGGTATTAGATGCTCAATCGGTAGGTGTCCTGTCTGTCTGATTTTTTTTGAGAAGGAAGAGTAAGAGTTTGGTGCTGTCAACTGAAAGGACTCTGTCTTGCTTCTGAAAGCTATTAGACTTGTAATGTGATGGAGAATTTATGAGAAGATAAATTTATGAGAAGCTAAATGCTGTATCACATCTTGTTTGTTAAAGGAAACTGCTTCTAAAGGATAAATTTACAAAGCCATGAATTAGAAAAAGGAATCATGTTGTAATTTGAATGATGTGGTAATATATTAAACTTTTTTTCTTAATGTCTTGTAATAATTTTTTAACCTCTTCTGTGCTTATCTTTTATTCCTTCTTTCCAAACAATCTGGTTTGCTTTGGGATTGCTATTTCACAGTATTGTTGCTTTCCACCCCCAACCTAAATGAAACAACCAAATAATTCAATGTGTTTTTAATAAATGTGATAGTCTATGATATAGAAACAGACGTGGCTGGAAGTGAGTGTTTCACTATTCATTGGGATCATTGCATGTTTTTGATGTCTTTGATAAATAGGTTAACGTAAAATCTTCATGTTTTAGTGATGTTTTTCTGACCTATTCTCAAATGAGAATAAGGACCGTGCTACGACAAAGATAAAAATAAAGACATTTACTTATTATTTCTTTCTCAGAAAGAGACTATAACCAGCTTTGTGACAAGCAGCCGATAGGAAGACTTCTCTTCAGACAGTTCTGTGATTCCAGACCAGATTTGAAAAGATGCATTGAATTTCTGGATGCAGTGGTAAGCAGTAAGAAATTGGAGATGGATAGCCTATACGTTTTTGTTTGTAAAAAGTTTAGATTATATGATGAGTTTTGGTTTTGGCTGAGATAGAGTTAATTTTCTTCATTGTAGCTCATGCTGCACTGTGTTTTGGATTTTTGACCAAAACAGTGTTGATAACAAGGTTGTTTTAGTTATTGCTGAACAGTGATTACGCAGCGTCAAGGCCGCCTACGTTTCTCGCACTGCTCCACCAGCGAGTCGGCTGGGGGTGCGCGAGAAGCTGGGAGGGGACACAGCCAGGACAGCTGACCCAAACTGACCAGAGGGATATCCCATACCGTATGATGCTGTGCTTAGCAATAAAAGCTGGGGGAGAGTTAGAGTTAGGGTGTGTGTCTTGCCAGGTGGCCATTACACATGATGATGAAGCCCTGCTTTCCTGGAAATGGCTAAACATCTGCCTGCTGATGGGAAGAAGTGAATGAATTTCTTATTTTGCTTTGCTTGTGCTGCAGCCTTGCTTTATCTCTTAAACTGTCTTTGTCTCAACCCACAAGTTTGCTCACTTCTGCCCTTCTGATTATCACAGGGGTGAGTGAGTGAGCAGCTGTGTGGGGCTTAGTTGCCTATTGGGGTTAACACACAACAATTTTATAAAATACTAATTTTCTCTGAAGACATCTGTTCCCTGATGCTGCATACATGAAAATATAGCTCAATTTACACTTTGCCAACTGTAGAACTGTAACTTTTGATGGATGTCAAAAAACTCTGGCTCTCTTGCTTAAAGGAAGATTTTTAATATTTACTATAAAATCTCTGCCGTCTTGGTATGGTCAGAGCTACAAAAATGGATGTGATGGGAATGAGAGAAGTAATTTTTAGACATGCTGTTTGACTTCTGGAGCCTCAAAGGATGTGTGTACAATGAATATTACTTATGATGCTCAGACTCGAAAATGTTGCAACTTGCATGGAAGCCCTAGGCTAGACAGAATGTGCTAATTAAAAAAAATACAATGGAGATGGAAATTTAGGGAACCATCTATGGAAGGAGAGAAACCAGATTTTAGAGACCAAGAAAAAAGGAAGTATTTTGTCTTGATATATTTGCATCTTGGTATCTAACGCTAAAGAATGAGAGGAGAAAGGAGGTGTGCCTGCAGCCGTGTTTTGTAAAAATCCTCAGACAAAACCCTCATGGGGATGGGGAATCTAATGAGAGGAGGAGGCAGGTACACAACAGTCTTTAACAGGAAAGAAAAATAGCTGAGAGATTTTTATTCTTTGTCCCTCATAGTTAATCCAAGTGCAGTAAGATACAGTCTTAAGCTGAGATTGATGACAAAAGAACAGTTTTCCTCATTCTTCTCATTTTTGTTCTTATATTCAGGGAAAAAATGACCAAAGAAGATAGAAGTAGGGTAGTGCTGCTGCTTACATGCGTCCCAAAATACAGTGTCAGAATGCAAGATGGCCCTGAAACATGCAGGGTATAAGGAAGTACCTGAGATTATTGCTGTGTCCCCCACTTCATCTTACAGGTGGAAACTGAGGCACTTGATCAGCTAAAAGGAACTTCAGTATCAATCAGCAGAATTACCTTATATTTGTCAATGAATCTTTGCAATTAGGCTTACTCCCCAAGTGCATTTCACTATACTTTGGTGACTCCTGGGAGCTGTTCTGGCACCAAATTCCAGAGACCAATTTGCCAGTTGGAGACATAGAATAGATTGAACAGAAATCCAGAACAGTGGAGCTAAATATCCTGAAGTGAATGTAAACCAGAGCCCTTAATGAGCATTGCACAGTGGATTGACCACGGACAACTGTGGGTGTACCCTTAGTGGTTACAACTTGTGTACACTTTTTTAAGCCTTGGTAGAATCTTTGGCAGTACAACAGAGAAAAAAATCTTAAGCATGACTGTGAGACAGGCATGTCTTTCCTCTACAGATGTCATTTTTTCAGGTGCAGTTGTCTCTAAGAAATAACTGTGTTTACACCAACTGAAAATTTTGAATTATCTTGAAATATGCAACCTGTAATGTTATGTGGATTGCAACACTTCTGTGAATTAACAAAGACTGTCATAGTTGAGATAAACTGATGTAAGGGGTGATTTCACAATTTTCTTTAAAAAAAAAAAAAAAAAATTCTAACTTCCATTTCAAAAATGATGGCGGAGAGAGAAGTATGGTTGGGAATCACTGATACAGAAGTCTCTTAAGAGCTAAGATAATCTCTAATCAGTGACTTTCATGATCTGAAAGTTAGCATGCTGTCTTGATCAAGGAACTGAGATAAAATACCTGCTGTCTCTTATAGGTGGTTCCTGAGTTAGTCTGATTCCCTTTGCTGCACTGGACTTCAGCAAGCTTGTTCAAGCTTTTTTGGGGTGGGGTGTTTTTGTTGGTTTATTTGTAAAGCAGTGATGTGAAGGGAAAGGCTAAGGGTGTGGGGTTTTACCATAAGTTTTGCCATTTTCTTATTTTTTTAATTTTAAATAAATTTTGGAGTTAATCTTTCTGAAAAAAAACCCCAAAACTTTCTGTCATAAAATGCCATAGTCTTAAGAGCCTTGCATCTTAATTAAAAGAGTTTTCTGACTCTTATATGGAGCAATGTGATGTCAGCAGCATGATTATTTCAAGAGGCCAATCAAGGTAGTACAATGCTATGTTGTCCACCTGTACTGAATACTAAGCTTTAATTCTTGAGAAGGTGTGACCTTAAAGTCTGGAGTCAGCTTGGCTTTACAGAAAGAAGAGTTGTGAAATAATTGAATAAAAATGTTAGAAATTAAAGTGAGGAATTACAGTTATCCAGTCATCTAGTGACTCATTTCACTAGCTGGGGACAAGGTTACTCAAGTATGAAAAAGAATGGGTGACAGCTCAAACTTCCCTCTTAAACTCTGTGAGTAACAGAAATTGGTTGACAAGGCTATCTCTTAAACTTCCTTTTAAATTACAGTATCTGCTTAAAACAGTATGCCTGACTGTATTAAATTAGTGACTACTTTGGCATAATTGAAAATGCTGAAGGTGGTAAGTGCGCTGCTGTAGTTGATTAACTTTTCTGACCTGCTCAGGTTGGTTGGTGGTGGCAGAAGAATTCCTTACCATTAGACTGATTGTTGTGGAATTAAAGTAGCAAAAACAATGACTTGCAATTGTTTATGGATTTGTGTGCTGTGAACCTGTGAGGTTCTTAATGATTGCTGTCCCATTATGCCCAGCTGTTGTTTTGTATGATACAGTCCTTCATTCTGGAGGTCTGCCATATATTCTTTGTTCTGGGTGCTCACATTTACATTCTGAAATATGAAGTATCTACTTAAATACTATTTCATTGCAATTGATCTAATGTAATGTCTAGCATGCAGTTTCTGTAATTGCATTTAGACTAATTGTTAGCTTTCTTATGTTTTCAAAAAGTTAAATTCCATTTGCTTTATTTTCCTTAAGGCTGTTCTTCATACATGTTTCACTATGTATCTTAAAAATCTTTAAATAGATTTTAAACCGTGAGAGCCTTCAGTCCCTTTTACATTAGGAACATTGTGTTATTCATAATAAGATTAACCTAGCATCATGTGAAAGACTGTAGTGCCAAATAGCTCTGAACATAATCTAATCTTCAATTCCATTCCCCTAGGCAGAATATGAGGTATCTTCAGATGAAAAGCGTATAGACTGTGGCCTGAAAGTTTTAGAGATGTACTTCACTAATGGGGTAAATATATTATATTGCAAAATATTGTCTCAAGTGTTTTGTAAATGTCAGATACATAAAGATCTAAGTGGTTGCACTGCTTTTAGTAAATGGACTTTCAATCTTCCTTAGTCCCGTTTTTGTGTTTCTGAAAGGTATACTGCCTCCTAAAACTGTGAAACTCCTGTCAGCTTGAGCAGAAATCTTGACTGATCTCTGCTTTTAAGACTACTACCACTATAATTTATTCTCCTAGTTTTCTAATTAAAATACTGGTCTCAAGTAAAGATATATTTTTAAACAAACCCATTTAGCATCTAAAGAAAACTTATTAACAAATTAACTCAGAGTTTTGTAGTCTGAAGACATGAGAATGAGGAATTCTTCAAATTCTCGGGCTTCTTTCAGACTCCTGTGTGGCCTTGGTTGGTTTGCTGTAAATTTTCAGACTTGCTGCAGGTTTTCACAAAGTTCAATGTGTTTTGTTTTATTCGAGAGCATTCTCTTTCTCTCTATTTTGCATGGGGATCATGAATAGCTGATCTTCTGCATATATTAGATCTCACTGATTGATTTTTAAGAGTCTATTCTTTGATATCCGATAAAAGCTTTTCTGTGGATATAAAATTAGACCTTTGCTTTCTGTGAATAGATGCTTCTTTTGCTTCTCTTACTTTGGTCATCTTGAGAAGAATTTACTCCAAAAGAAGGTCTTGCAGATGCCTTAAAAGCAGATAGACTTCAAGTTTGCTGCATCGCTTCTGATAATTCCTTTGGGACTACCATAAATCACATGCAGTTTTTGCAAAAAACCAGATTTCTTTGGGCTGGTTTGAAGTAGTTTCCCAACTTGGGTGTGTGTTTCTTTCCCCTTCCTTCCATCCTGCCAAGCCAAATAGATAACTTGCTTTTGTGGTGGTAGATTTATGGAAAGAAAAAGAAATTTGGCTTACTGTCAAGTTTATTTCCCCAGATACTGAAATAGTAAACAACTGTAATAGCTTTCAATGCATTTTTCTGTAATAGGGAACAAATAAAAATTTTGCCTGAATATGACTTTCTTGGTTTTCTCTTTAGCCAAACCATTCTTTTCCTGTATTAGAAGATTTCATTTCACTTTGAATACAGAAATTTTACTTGTTCTATTGATTTACAAAATTGCTTTAATTGTTGCCTTTTTTTTTTTTTTTTTTAAATTATGTAAAGTCTGCAGCACACTTGCCAGAAATACCTCAGGAAACAGTAAATGAATGTAAAGCAAAACTGGAAAAGAACCCTTCTAAGGATCTTTTTATGGACTGTACTAGGTAAGTTAAAAATGCATAGTGCTAAGTCTGAGTATCAAAAGAGAAATTTGTGTATTTCTGAGAGAAATGAAAGATGAAGTTATTACACCCAGGAGTATTTGGTCTCTGAAATGAGCTTAGGTAAGAAATTTGGAACAGATTTATTAAAGGGCTAGGTTTCCTTCAGATGTGATTTAGATGTTTGACTTCTGCAGAGCTTTTTCTTTAATGCTTCTATTGCATAAAATTCCACTATTATCAGCTACCAAGTATTCTGTAGTTTAGAACAGTATTTCTTTTTATTGTTTTCCTGTTTTGAGTGACTTCTCTTCTGTGATGAAAGTACTCGGGAAAATATGAAGTTATAAACAGGAGCTTCAAAGGTTTCTGAACAATGTTACACAATTTATGGTTCTTGAAAACAGGTTGAACTAAGGCCAACAGTTATATTTCATTAAGATGGCTGATTAGAGGATTGCCTGTGATAGTCAACACAAATACAATTTGGTTTTCTTCTGAAGTCATGAAGTGATATTTCACACAGAAGCAGCAGGGGAAGCTTTTCTTGGAGGGATGGTACATGTTTACCAGTGCCACATGTCTTTCTAAAGCCTTTATATTTCTGATATTACCGGTTCTTCAAGGCATGCTTGATCATGTCTGAAGGATTACAGCACATTTTGTCACTGCTTGGGTCATCTCCCTAGCAACAAAAATAAGCATACTCTATAAAAGCTTAGATTATGAGATGGAAAGCGATGTGCGAGAACACCTAGTAAAACATGTCTCAAAGGGAGGATCTGTCTTGTAGGTCATCCCCTCTTCTCTGTCCAATAAATGTCTGAATACAGTTTGAATGACTTGTGGCCCTTCTGCCACCTTAGTGTGTTCAGTTTAAGGCGAATTATAAGGTACCTGGTGTTCAGGTTTGGATATGGCATGTAGTATTTCAATTTGTGCAAGGTATTTGACACCGTCCCACATGGCATTCTTATCTCCAAATTGGAAACATGTGGGTTTGATGGATGGACCACTTGGTGGATAAGGAACTGGCTGGATGGTCGCACTTAAAGAGTTGTGGTCAACAGCTCAAAGTCTGCATGGAAACCGGTGACGAGTGGTGTCCCTCAAGGTTCGGTCTTGAGACTGGTGCTCTTCAACATCTTTGTCAGAGTCATGGACAGGGGGATGGAGTGAACCCTCAGCAAGTTTGCTGATGCCAAGCTGTGTGGTGTGGTTGACACGCTGGAGGGATGGGATGCCATCCAGAGGAACCTTGACAGGCTGGAGAGGTGGGCCTGTGCCAACCTCATGAAGTTCAACAAAGCCAAATGCAAGGTCCTGCATCTGGGTCGAGGCAACCCCAAGCACAAGTACAGGCTGGGCATTGAGTGGCTTGAGGCCAGCTCTGAAGAGAAGGACTTGGGAGTGGTGGTGGATGAGAAGCTCAACATGAGCCAGCAATGTGCCCAGAAAGCCAATAACCGTGTCCTGGGCTGCATCAAGAGAAGCGTGGGAAGCAGGTCAAGGGAGGTGATTCTCCCTCTGTACTCTGTTCCGCTGTCGTAAGGCCCCACCTGGAGTGCTGCATCCAGTTCTGCAGCCCCCAACACAAGAGAGACATGGACCAGTTGGAACAAGTCCAGAGGAGGCCACGAGGATGCTCCGAGGGCTGGAGCACCTCTCGTACGAGGACAGGCTGAGAGAGTTGGGGCTGTTCAGCTTCGGGAAGAGACGGCTCCAGGGAGATCTTATAGCTGCCTTCCAGTAACTGAAGGGGGCCTACAGGAAAGCTGGGGAAGGACTTTTCACAAGGGCAGTTAATAACAGGACAAGGGGGAATGGCTTTAAACTAATAGAGGGTAGGTTTAGATTAGATATTAGAAAGAAATTCTTCACTGTGAGGGTGGTGAGACACTGGAACAGAGAAGCTGTGGATGCCCCCTCCCTGGAAGTGTTCAAGGCCAGGTTGGATGAGGCTTTGAGCAACCTGGTCTAGTGAAAAGTGTTCCTGCTGATCTTTAAGGTCCCTTCCAGCCCAAACCATTCTATGATTCTATGAATTTCAAATCCCAGAATAAAATTTTACTTACCAGTCTCCAAAGAATATATGAAAACTTGTATATACTTTTCTTAAATATCTTTCAGAGGTCCTGTTTGTGGGGTCATACATGCATTGCATAGTAACCAAGAGGCTGATGTTTAGGTGAGCTTGAAGATGCTTAATGACAATGCAGAGGTCAAACTTTCTAGTTACTATAAGTAGCAGTAGTTTGGCATTCATTAGTGTTTTGACAGGAACAGTTTTCGGTGACAAGCACTCACTTTGTGAGATGTAGAGCACAGTGACAATGTTTTTCTGCCTACAGCTTCATTGATATGTTCAAGTATATTTTAGTAGATTGATAGCACCTCCTGTTTCATCAGTTTTTTCCATATAAGATTAATTTCATTTTCCTGTTGCTAGAATTGTCCATGAATACCTAAGCAGAAGACCTTTTGAAGCTTACCAAGAAAGTGTATATTTTTCACGTTTTTTACAGTGGAAATGGCTGGAAAAGTAAGTTTGTTTATGTTTGCATTATGATTTTGCTTTGCTTTGTGGCCAGTTTCGCTGCTTGTGCTAGAAATGCTGGAGAGCCCTAATGAATGACACTGCCTGAGTCATCTAAGGAATTATGATCTGAAAGATAAGATATAAAGGATTATGTTGATGGCACAGCAAGAGAGTCAATACTCCAACAGACAAAGTATCTGTCCGGTAGTCTTTAAGTGGTAGACTTGTTGGCTGTCAAGTGTGCATGGGATACCAATCTTTCTTGGGAATGCTGTCATCCTTTAGTTTCAAACATGGTCTAATTAGTGCTTAATAAGCAGATTAATCTAGTTTTATAACTCACTGGTGACTGGGTAACTAATCAGTTTTTCACAGTCATACAGACACAAATCTAGTAATTATAAGACAGCAAGATTTGTATATATCAGAATCTAGACTGGGCTTTTAAATCAATACTAAATGCGTGTCCAAACTTTTTCAGAAGGCTGAAATCGGTACAAATTGATTCTAATGCAGCACTGCTGGGTATCATGATCACATATTCAAACATTGAGGTGCTTGAGCATTAATTTTATGGTAAATTTCAATTATCCAATGCCTTTATTTGACTGAATTAGTAGCAAAAGCCAGGAAGAGAACTAGAGAAGTTACTTAAACAATTAAACCAATTTCTCTACCAAATGAACTTCCATTTGTTGTCCTGAGAACAAAGCTGCATTAACAATGAATGCTCTTTTCAAACAAAACAAAAAACCTGCCACCATCATGAAATAGCTGTGCTCTGATACACGTTTAGGAGTGTTTTAGCATAGAATGGCTGACACCTTTACTGCCTCCAGTTATCTGTTCCTCTTCCACTACACTAATACCTTAACAATTTGGCTCTTGAACTGCTGTTGCATACCACAACATTTTCTTTTTTGAAAAAGACAAACAGCTAAGCAAAATCAGAAATGGTTTACCTTTTAAATGCTGTATTGTAAGCCTCATCTCTTTGAAATGCAGCCTCCATGTCAGCATACTGCAGCTAAGGTGATAAATTGACTGTTGATGAGAACAGATAAGGCTCAAACCATAAACAGCACAGGGCCTAATTGATCAGCTTTTCTTCCTGCTGCTGTGAGTGTCTGATGACCACATGAGGGAGCCCATGTTTCTATTCAGAACATCCCTTCCATTTGAAATTCAGTTTATTATAATACTGTCTTCATGAGGTCAAGGCAACTTGACAACAGGAAGGAGAAAATGAAGACAGACCTGGGGGTGGGGAGGGGATTATCAGCTCTTGTAATTCCTGTTGCAGTAATTGTTTCTTTCTGTTAATTAGGCAACCAGTAACCAAACACACGTTTAGACATTACCGAGTACTAGGCAAAGGTGGATTTGGAGAGGTGAGTACAAGAAGTATCTTTCTGCAAAGCAATCCTTAAATAAAAAAAAAATATTAATGCAGAGGAGGAGCAGCTTTTTAACTCTTGACTCTAACAATCTACATTTGACACATCACCTGTCAGATTCTAGTCAATCCAAACTTATATTTTAATGTGTTAGTATTATTGGTCATGCACAAAGTTGGAGAAAACTTCCTCTGACTAACAACAATTGCTTCTGTTTAGAAATTTCATTTGGCAATGAGAATGTAGTTTCTGGTACATCATTGGAACAGATTGCCCAGAGAGGTAGTAGAGGGCCCCATCTCTGGAGATATTCAAGGTCAGGCTTGATGGGGCTCTGAGCAACCTGCTCTAGTAAAGATGTCCCTGCTCACTGCAGGGGTGTTGGACTAGATGACTTTTGAAGTTCCCTTCCAACCCAATACATTCTGTTATTCTCTGATTATTCATGATAAGAAAATCTATAGATTTTATTCATTCTGTTTATAATTCATTGGTTTTTTTCTCCCTACATGCTTTAACCAGAACCCTGTATTGAAGGGGAAGGAGGGGGACTAAATTATCATTATCTTTCTTCTTCTTGATTATGGTATGGATGTTTGTCCTCTGTTCTACTTGCCTAGACATACACTATTACCAGTCAGGTGTTTCACCAACTCGAGATCCACAGTTTTACTGAACTATTCAACCCCAACAAAAAGGGGTTTGCTCCTGTAGAATCACTTTTTCTACTTCCATTACAGCTTTTATGATCCTTCAAAGTTGTTTCACGGGTGAAAGCTCTGTATTCATGCTTACAGACCTTCATTTTCTGAGAGCATTCAAGAGTGTGAAAAAATAAAATAAAATTTTATCTTCTTTTTAAAAAAATCCTAAAAACCCCCCAGCATTTCTGACACACTTTCCTTCTTTTTTAGGTGTGTGCCTGTCAAGTACGGGCAACAGGAAAAATGTATGCTTGTAAAAAGCTAGAAAAAAAGAGAATAAAGAAGAGGAAAGGAGAGTCAATGGCTCTAAATGAAAAAAGAATTCTAGAAAAAGTGAACAGTAGGTTTGTAGTAAGTATCTACTTCTGATCTGATTCTCAGAAGTTTGTCTTGCTTTGTTCACTTCATTTCAGTCTCTTCCAGGAGCTTGTGGGCCCAAGACATTTTTTAATTGATTTAGAGAATGCATGACTGCTGAGATAAATGGCTGATATAATAAGTATGTTTTGTGTATGACTGTGAGTAGTTCTGTGCAGAGGGCTTTTTTATCCAATATTGAATTGGTTTTACTCTGTCTGCTTTATTTCTGACAACCAAAACATCAGCATGCTGATGCCACTAAATCTTTGTCCTCTGTTCCAAGGTGACTAGATTATGGTGCAGTACTCAGACTTGAATAATCACTTAAATTCTATTTCTGCTGCAGTCTACGACTGAGTGTGTTTGCCTCTGTTTAATAAAAGGCTATAATAAAAAAGGATATTCCATATACTTTATTCCATCTGTTTTTCCCTGTTTCTCTTCTCTGTCTCTTCTTCCAATGCATTGCTCTCCTTTTTCTTTTCTTACCTACTTCTTTCCTCCCATACATGTATTTTATAATTAATGCTGATTTCTAATTTCATTTTTGGAGGTCTTTGATAAATGAACTTGCAAAGGGGTAACTTCATGAGAGTCTGCCATTTAATTGCCAGTAGAAGTGGCTTATCCTGCATTTCTGTGACTTTTAATAGTAGAATTTTTATGTCCTTAAGTATTTTTATAGCATTTGTTACTCTACTGCTTATACATAACAAGATAAACATGAAATTTGACTAGTATATAGATTCATATTAGTTATATTGCTTTGCTGTGTATTAAGGCTTAAAGAGGTATCTTGGATGTGAAACAATTAACATAACTTTTTAATAGAAATTCCAGAGAATGAGAGTCGTAATACTTTAACCTGATACTGTAATGTAAATTATGGTCTGTTAGTAGCTGTAATTAGTTAGTAGTGAAATAACTTAGAATGATCAAAGATGTACCAGGTAAACTTTCCCCCAGGTGATGTTTATTTTTTCATTGAAATGTTGCCATTTAAATGTTAATTTTAAATGCATTTTGCTTTGTTTTCAAATCCATTTACTGATAAATTTTGTATTGGTGTTTACCTATGTTAAAGGGTAGTAGAAATTAGTTGTAAATAAATATATATGTATGTATGTATAAAATATGTATGTATGTATTTTCTGATAAGCTTTATGTATTAAAAAACCCCTGAAGGATCCTGCCAGCTAAAAGAAAATTAAGAACCTGCTGGCCAGTTACGTTAATGTATTTTAAATATTCATAGAGTATGTTTTTGTATAAATATGCTAATATTATTTTCTCACAAGGCTCATGGGCTTGCTTTGATTGAAATTGAATCCAGAAATTACCTGAATTGATCCAAAAATGACTAGTTGTAGCCATATGTGAGAAGAGTGGAACCTCTATTTTTGAGTAATATTTTTTCAACTTATATAAATATTATAAATCAATAATTGATCAAAGTTGAATTTTAAATCAGCTTATAGGGTTGTACATAAGTTATTTTATTCTTGCCATCCAATTATTTTTTTGTTGCAACAGAGAAGATCTAGATCTAGGATTTGCAGTAATACCGGGTTGGAAGTGGGTAGGTTTGGCATTACAAATACAGTGAGAAGAAAGACCGTAGAGAGCTAAACTAATTCTTTACTGCTGGCAAGTTCTAAGCCAGGGAAATATGCAGTTATCTGGGGGGGCAGAGGGAGGAATAGAAGCTGTGCATTTGATCTTAAACCAACTTTTTCAGTTTCTCTAATGTAGGACAACTTTGAGAATGCAGAATTCCTGAGATGTTAATAAAATAAGGTATATGCACACATTTTCTTTACAAGGAGTAATACAGATAACATGCAGCTGAGGGGCATCATCAATAAAGGTATTGTCTGGATGGAGCTCTATGGTATCTAAGCAGATATGTCACTAAACTTTTGTATGGTGATGCAGGGTTTGTGTGTACATGCAGATTAGTCTGAACTCCTTTGTGTCTTCAAGTATTCGACAGGAGCAATTCTCACTTGGCAGTTTTGTTCTTTTTTTGTTTTAAAAAAGGATTCATATGTTGCTTGTATTGGAAAAATGAGCTGTGAATTGTATTGGGGTTTATGAATGAATAATGGTTGTCTTCTCCCCCTGCCCCATTTTTAGGTTAGTTTATCCTATACATATGAGACAAAAGATGCCCTGTGTTTAGTATTAACCATAATGAATGGAGGGGATTTGAAGTTTCACATATATAACATGGGAAATCCTGGCTTTGATGAAGAAAGGGCTATTTTCTATGCTGCAGAACTGTGCTGTGGTCTGGAGGATTTGCAGAAGGAGAGAATTGTTTACAGGTAAGTGTCATCTACAGTCACTTTTACCTTGAATATTCTGTGCCTGTTCAGCATTGAACGTATTAATTGTTTTCTACTAAAACAGGTTTATACTTCAACTTCATAGTAAAAGAAGCAAAAAAATTGTTTAGTAGTTGTCCTTTTTATGGCATGTCATTCAGAATTACTGATCTTACTTGTCTTCTTACTCTTAATTTAGGTCTAGGTACTTGCTATATTCTAAAACATTATGAAGTTGATTAAAGGTGTGTTTAAAATGAAAGTAAGTTATGATTTGCAAAGCAAATTCATTAGTAAATCAAATAAGTTTTAGGGACATGGGATTTTATTCTTGCCCACTCTAAAGTAAAAGTTCACAGAAGGCCATAAAAGTCCCTTGCTGCATTGCTTGTTAGACCCCCCAGAGTAAGAAGTTAGTTATAATCCATATTGCCCTCTTTCTTCTGTTTTTATTTCAGGTTCCTCTGATAAACACTTTATTGGTTTTGAATTAATGAAACTGTCAGAAGGCTCATGCATTGTATTTGGGATTGTATGGTCTCGCTGCTCTTTTCTGCCTCTGTACATACATCATTTAACCTGTGGCATGCATCAATATTACAGAACAAGCAAAACAAACTTAGTGGTGGACCAAGAACGCTTTCTTTATATTGCTGGGGTGTAACACCAAGTACCCACTTGTTTTAAAAGAAGATTTAAAGTATAATGCTGCATAACTTTAATATAACGAGTCTTAGTGTTTCCCATCCCTATATAGAAGACAGCAGAAAGTGGCAGAACCACAGAGTTAGCTTGGGGTTATACCGGTTGTTCTCTGTGGTTCCCTAAAGAATTTGGCCAGTCTTGCAGTGTTACACAGTGTGTTTTGGCATGCATGTAGGAGGGAAGCAAGGCTGAATGGTTTGATCAGCTACAAGAGGGTCATTTCACATTGCCCAAGTGAAAACAAAACCAATTGTTTAAAATACAAAATGACAGCAAAAAAACCGCACAGCCCTTGTGTTTAAGCCCAGCTTGTGAGCTATTTGCCTACAGGAATATCTTCAAACACATATGTCAGATCCTAGTGTTCTCTGTCTGTAATTCCAGATCATGGAGTGGTTGTGGTTTCTTCTGGTGTGGTCTTTGTGTCTAGATCTCTTCCCTTTTTCCAATATTAATAAGTTAATTGGAATTGGAAATTTACTAATTTTCCAGTTATTAAAAATTTGCATGGCCTTAAATTCATGAGCAAGGAAAACAGTATTTTCACAACCAACTCTCAGTAAAATTGCCTTTTAATTAAAAGAATGGGAATTATTTTTAGTCCTCTATTCATAACAAAATGAAAGACCAAGAGACAGTTAGCTGTACATGTGTTAGTAACGGAATAATTGTATGCTTGGAGGAAATAGAAGGGCTTAAATTTAACCATAATATCTGAAGGTGTTATTTAAACAATTCAGTATAGGACATACTAAGGGAGTTCCTGCCCATTATGTAAACAGAGGAAAAGAGACTGTAATTATACCATGTCAGCACAACTACACTTGAGTACTAAAACTAGAAAATATTTGGATAATTTTACACTGTCTGTGGAATCACTTTTAGCCCTATGCTTTTTAATATTGAATGACCAACTTTTTGTAAAACAACATTTTGTTTCTTCTCTTTGCTAAAGGTAGTTTTTTTCCTGATGGCCTTGCTTTGGTTTTTTTTTTTTTCCAAATATATTTCTTTTTGTATTACGCATTTAGGAGCATAGTTGTAAATCTTAGTTTTAAAGTCAAGAAGCCAGAACAGGTGGTCACAGAAGCCTTCAGAATGTCACCAATTACAGTGATATGTTACACAATCGAAATTCTCTATCAGGCATCTTAAGGGAAATGCATTTAAGCAGCAATACAGTGATTATATATGATTAATGAAACAGAAAGCTTGTGAAAAGAATTATTTTATTCTCACCAAAGAAGTTATACTGGCAATCTCCAATCTTCATGTTATTGTGGGATGGAGAACGTAATGAAGCACATTTTAATTGATTCAATGATTTCCAAATTATGGTAACTAGTATATTTCGTTCTTCAGGGCAAGAAATATAGAAGGAATGTTTTTCTTATGTTGCTGTCATTTTGAAAGCATTTAATACTGGTAGGACCAATGAGTTTTTGAAGTTTGAGCTAGTTCTTTTTCTTGTTGCCATATCTCAAGATCTGTTACTGCATTTGTTTTCTAGCCTTAAAGGAGGAATTTTAAACTCTCTTTTTAGACAAATAGCTTAAGCTGTTAAAGCAGACTTTAATTCTGTAACATACTGTTATAAAATATTGTCTTGAGGCATGTTTTTGTGGCTGTCCATCTTTATATTCACAGTAAAGCGTGTTGTAAAGGCAGTGGAAGAAGGGAAATTCAGAACTTGTGAAAACAGAAATCCTTGGTGTGGACGAGTGTTAGCAGATAGCAGTAAAATCAGTTCATCTTGTCAGTTTGTTCAGTTCCAGAGAGGCAGTTTTAATGTAGGTCAGCCATGTTAAGATTATTATCATAGAATCATAGAATGGTTTGGGTTGGAAGGGATCTTAGTCGTCTAGCCATGAGCAGGGACACCTTCCACTAGACCAGGTTGCTCAAAGCTTCATCCAACCTGGCCTTGGACATTATAAATTCATTATATTTAGGATGTGTCAGTATTGGTAGCAAAATGCCTCATAAAGTGGAAAAACTAGGCCTAACTTTTCTCTTGATTAACACCAGTTTTTATTGTGTGTTTCATGTGTCTTTCTACCAGTTACTACTGAATTTCAAGCAGTGACTTAGTGCTGTCTGTAGGACCCAGGAGTCAGTTGTGCCATTTTGTTAGTGGATTAAAAGAAGCGGTGCAGAGCTGGAAGGAGGGCCCCACAGTGCCCTGAGATAGTGATTGAGCCAGTGTCCTTGTGTCCTTGTTTAATGGGAGCTGGTGAAACTATCTGTAACTTGCCATATGTTGCTGACATTAGAAAAATAAGCCAATAGCCAGGAACAGACAATAGTGGAGCTATTCACCCATCTGCTACATAAAAACTGATAATACCTAGAGTAAAGTCAGGATTTGCATAAGACAGAGTGAGGAACAAGTGCCTGCATTCCAAACAGGACTTAATTGCTACAGTTTTTCTGCAGGAGTTACCCAGCTACTCAAGGATGGTAGTGGTTTTTATCAGATAAGCTGCTTGAATACCTAGATTTTCCTCACAAACTCAGTGTAGATGTCTTTACAGTGAAATCCCCTGAAGGATTTTTATCCATAAATTTACTCTGTAGGAAGGCTGGTGTAAGGTATAGCACAAATAAATTGGTGCATGTTTAGTCCAATTTAAAAGAAATAGATATATTTTGTATCTAACTGTTTTTAATTAACATCTTATTTCTGTGAGCTTTGCAGTCCTCTAGCTTTTTTCTGCTTCATGAAGGAAAACTGCTGCCTCTCTTGCTAGAATTGCATTGCTAGCTCTTGTTTTGAGCTTGGTTTTCAGCTCAACTAGCCTGTTATCCAGTGCAGGACTAGTGTCTGGATATTCCAACAGAAACTGTGACTTTGGCCTCTGTCGTGGTGGAGGAAAGGAAGAGGGAGAAGGTTGAGACCCCAAAGCTTGGATCCCAGAGCTAGAATTTATAGCTGAGTGCTTCCAAAAGCTGACTTTGTTGCAAACTGCTAGGCTTAGAAACTAACAGCATTAAAGAGATGGAATTTGGGCTAGAAACAAGTTTTACTGTTGACTATTGACCAAGCAAAATCATGTCAGAAGAGAATTAGCTTCTATTAAGCAGCAGATGTTGCTAGTATTGGATTTTAGGTTAGGCTTTACAGAATCACAGAATCACAGAATGTCAGGGATTGGAAGGGACCTCGAAAGATCATCCAGTCCAATCCCCCTGCCGGAGCAGGAACACCTAGATGAGTTCACACAGGAAGGCGTCCAGGCGGGTCTTGAATGTCTCCAGAGAAGGAGACTCCACAACCTCCCTGGGCAGCCTGTTCCAGTGCTCTGTCACCCTCACAGTAAAGAAGTTCTTTCTCAAATTTAAGCGGAACCTCCTGTGTTCCAGCTTACACCCATTACCCCTTGTCCTATCATCGGTCGTTACTGTGAAGAGCCTGGCCCCATCCTCCTCACACTCACCATTCAAATATTTATAAACATTAATCAGGTCCCCTCTCAGCCTCCTCTTCTCCAAGCTAAAGAGGCCCAGCTCCCTCAGCCTTTCCTCATAAGGGAGATGTTCCACTCCCTTAATCATCTTGGTGGCTCTTCACTGGTCTCTCTCAAGCAGCTCCCTGTCCTTCTTGAACTGTGGGGCCCAGAACTGGACACAATATTCCAGATGTGGCCTCACCAGGGCAGAGTAAAGGGGAAGAAGAACCTCTCTTGACCTACTGACTACACCCCTTCTAATGCACCCCAGGATGCCATTGGCCTTCCTGGCCACAAGGGCACAGTGCTGGCTCATGGTCATCCTGCTGTCCACCAGGACTCCCAGATCCCTTTCCCCTACACTGCTCTCTAGGAGATCATTCCCCAACCTGTACTGGAACCTGGGGTTGTTCCTCCCCAGGTGCAACACCCTACACTTGCCCTTATTATATTTCATCAAGTTTTTCCCTGCCCAGCTCTCCAGCCTGTCCAGGTCTCTCTGGATGGCAGCACAGCCTTCTGAAGTGTCAGCCACTCCTCCCAGCTTTGTATCATCAGCAAACTTGCTGACAGTGCACTCTGTGCCCTCATCCAGGTCATTGATGAATATATTGAATAATACTGGTCCTAGTACTGACCCCTGAGGGACTCCACTAGACACAGGTCTCCAACTAGACTCCGCCCCATTGACTACTACTCTCTGGCTTCTTCCCACCAGCCAGTTAATAATCCATCTCACTACCTGCTCATCTAATCCACACTTCCTCAATTTATCAGCGAGGATGCTGTGGGAGACCGTGTCAGATGCTTTGCTGAAATCAAGATAGACCACATCCACTGCTCTACCATCATCCAGCCACCTGGTCGTGTTTTCATAAAAGTCTAGAAGGTTGGTCAAGCACGACTTCCCCTTGGTGAAGCCGTGCTGACTGCCCCTAATGACCCTCTTATCCTTGATATGCCTAGAGATGGCACCAAGGATAAGTCGTTCCGTCACCTTTCCAGGGATGGAGGTGAGGCTGACCGGTCTGTAGTTACCCGGGTCCTCCTTCTTGCCCTTTTTGAAGATTGGAGTGACATTTGCTTTCCTCCAGTCCTCAGGCACCTCTCCCGTTCCCCACGACTTAGCAAAGATGATGGAGAGCGGTCTAGCAAAGTCAGCCTTCTTGGAGATGGAACTCTTCCAGTTGTTTACTTAAGTTCAGCTGAGCATATATTATGTGCTTTAAAGTAGATGTGTTTCTACCTAAAATTTAGGCTGAATTTTCTTTTGCTTTTTTTTGATATTGGTGTGAGATTTTTTTGTTGTTGTCTGTTTACTCTGATCTTTCCTGATTCCTCTGGTGTTGTAATCTCACATGTAACACGAAATGATTAAAATGATAAAGACTGTCTGTACTTAAACGTATTGGAAGCAGAGCATCTTGCTGACTTCTTTATACAGTTAATCTCATTAAATAATGAAACTTTAACATGAATACACATACTTCAGAGCATCAGTTTATCAATATTTGGGGGAAAAAAGCATATAGATTTCTTCATGAACAAATATGTGTGTGTATTTCTCAATTCTAGAGTCATTCTTCCTAAAATAGCTTCTTTCACATTATTCAATCTTTTCTGCTTGTATTGAGTAGCTCTTCTTGTCACAACTGTCCATATACCAATACATGTACATATTGCTTTGAATAATCTATTCCAATAATAACTGAACCTTTAGGACCAATTTTTGCTTGTCTGTTTCTGGCCTTACTATGTTTATGGTGGAATAAATCTGAGACTGTGTTGTAGTTCAGATACTTTCTTATGCATATCACAATTATGTATATAATATACACTATTATCTCTTACATCTGTATTCCATACATGTATATATTTTATATGTATATAAAAAAGTGCATGTTCTCAGTAGAATCTGCTAGAGGATAAATCCTAGAAGTAACCTCTGAACAGTTGCTGGTTCAGCTTCAGTGACTCCCCAGATTTTCTTTGAGGGGGGGATGGAAACTCAAATATCCCATTGAGTTTCTTCTTCTGTTCTTAAAATAAAAATGTACAAGATGCCTATAAAGTGCAGAATTGTGACACTGAATTAATTGCCCTTTTGCTATTTCCTGAGTCTAGCTAGCATTTAATAGTTAAAAAATGTTTCATGTGAAACTTTGATGTTTACAGAAAAGTAGTAGAGACTTGTAGAAAGTTGATTGCAAAGAATCCTGACTAGATGTATTGTCTGGTAAGGTTTAGAAGCTGCATGTCCAAATTAAAGGAATGGAGTTTGAATGAATGATATTAAGCCTGGGGTTAGTTTTGGGAATATTACACTTTGTTGATATTCTGACACCCTGAGGTGCAATATAGCAAGGGATCAGCATCGAACTGCAGCAAGCACTGATGTCTTTTACCATTGTGGAGTTGTATGGCTGATGCTCTCAGGAGAAATGTCTTTCATTTGTGAGCACAAATTTGGTTGTAATTTGGTGGTTCTTTGTATCAGAATTTTAGTGTTGTGTAGAGAAGGTTTCTCATCTGTGAAATATGAATTGCTGTTGTTAATATAAATATATTGAAGAGTTGGGAAAAAATGGATCTCAACAGTTCTATGGTTAAACAATTTGTATTGCAGGTCCTTGGCTTCACAACTCTTTTTGTGTATAGGTGGAAACTGGAAAAATTCTTTTAATCACAACCATGAAGTCTTATGTTGCCTAAGTTGCAGTTGATAATGGCTAATAATTTTGCCTTTGTATAATTCACATTTCTATTGTATTTAATTTGTAGAGACTTGAAGCCTGAGAATATACTCCTTGATGACTGTGGTAAGTAAAAGTCAAAATTAATTTTGAAATTTGGAATTACTAATCTAATTAATACTGTGCCAGAAATTAGAGGGATTTCTTCATAATAAAAGGGACCTGACTGACAAATGTTAACTTTAATTGGTAAAGAAAAAACTGCCCTTGCTTTTCAGAAAGTAGGGGAAAATACTGAGTCTTTAGGGGACGACAATGATGATGTTTGAGGGGTTGATCTCCCGCCTTCAAATGGCTACATTTCCCCTTTTCCTAGTCCTTCTCCTCCCTCCCCTTCATTTAAGATAGCTAAAACTTTTATATGGATTTGTTCTCTGTTTGTCTTTTCTTTGACAAGATTCATTTCATGATTTGTTAGATGTGGGGCTAGAATTTTACTTAGCAAACTATCATGTTTAAGCAATAAAGAAGAAAAGAAATCTGAAGGATCTCTGTTTTAACATTTCAGTTAAAACGGTCTGCTGGTCACTGATGCATATGTGGCTGGAAGGAATCAAGGAAGTACAAACAATATGAAGAAGTGTTTGTAGTTTTTTGTTTTTCAGAAGCCAACTTAATTTTCTTTAATGACTTTGTATGTTATTTATCAGAATCTTTTTAATTCACTGTAGAACATGTGCAGCAATCACCACCTTCTAAACTGCGGATGAATATTACCAGTTTGTTCTTGTAATTGCTGAGTATTTTTGTTAAGGAAAAACTGGTTTTGAAGTCATTAGCACAGTATTTTTTTTTTAAAGTCAGCATGTTCTGACTGATAAATTTGTAAAAAGGTGACATTTGGGAGAAGTCACTTTCCAATAGCTAAAGCTTTGCTTGACATCAAATGCATTCTTTAACTTTTCTCTCCAGCAATGTCGTGCAAAAGCTGAAGGCTATTTTGAGGAAAAATGTGGCTTTGCAGGACTGCACTAGAAAGCTTTCTCTCTGCCAGGGATATTCTGATCTCGTTCCAGAGAGCAGAGGCGACTAATTAGAAAATCGCTTCAGGAGCTCAGATCCTGCACTTGAAAGGGGTTCATCAGATGTCGGGGAATAGAAGAGCATCTGAATGCATTTAAAACAGAATTTGCTGCTCAAGAGCATTTAGTTATTTCCATCCAGTATATAGAGTGGCACTTGACTTTCTCCCCTCTTCCTCCCCTCCCCTTGGTTATCTATCACATGGAAATAAGAAATTAATATGCTTTTAAGTAACATTGATGCTATAGAGCTTTTTGAACGACAGAGAATATTTGCACAAAGGACACTTGGGCATTGGAACGGGCTACCCAGAGAGGTGATGCAGTGTTCACTCTTGGAGGCTTCCCAGACAAGAATTTATAAAGCCTTGAGCACTTTGGGCTGACTGCTTGCTCAGAAGGTTGCACTAGAGACCTTCTGAAGTCCTTTCCAGCCTGAATTATTCTGTGAATCTGTGATGTTTCTATAAATGACAGTGTTCCTGTCCTTATATCCAGTATTAGAAATAAATGTGGGTTTGGTCTTGTTTTGGTTTGTTTTTTTTCCCCTGAACCTTTCTTTTCTCTATGACCTTGAGGAAGCACTTCTGTTATCTCCACCTGATGATTGGCAGTATCTGTTTTAAAATTGAGCTGAAAATGTAATTGTCCTTTTTTCTGTCCAGCCTTTTGTATTTTTATTAAGGAAATACCTTATGTATTTTTAAATTGGAATACTGTAAATACAATTCTTGCCTTGAACTCTCTTTAATATTTTGCTGTTGAGTCTGTCCTGCAAAGAACTGTATCTGTCCATGGACATGTAAGGGGGAGTGGGATGGACTTACTCCCATCGCTGCTTGTGGACTGTTTCCCCATCTGAACAGTGTTGTTCATGACAAATCATAGTCTTCCACCAGACTCCTTGTGTGTTATATGGACTAGTGTAAGTGCCATGCATAATAGGAAAGGTAGTCAACTTCAGAAGTTAGCTTCTATTTCATTTTACTAGCCAGTTAGCTACATTAGACTGATTCATGAGAAGGGGAAATCCTCATATTGAACTGACATGTTACAATATAAATAATTGCAAGTAGGTTATGACTAGGCTACTTGTCTTTCAGGGTGGGAGTTGGGGCAGCAATTCCAATTACTTGTGCTTAGCATTATTAAGATACTTTGTTAGAGGAAAACCTGGTGTCTCAGTACAGGCTACAGTTTTCTCATATTTGGAATAAAAAGTAAATTCTGATGTTTTGATAGGAAGTCAGAAAGCGAAGTGTTTATGGTGGGAATACAGAATAGAAAAAATACAAGTGTCTTATGCTTAGAGACAGAATTTGAAATAGTCATCATTTTTATTTGCCCTAGAGTAGCAGCTTATGCCAAAGCTAGCAGTTAGAGTGCTTAACAGCAAATTCTTTGTATGACCTTCAGGAAATCAGTTAGATCTGTGCATCTCTTCCTTTATATTTAAGGAAGAGTTGCATAATGATCAATCACTCCTTTTTAGTTAAGCTAAATACACTTAGTGCTATGAGTATTTGAATGTTTTGATGTTTTAGAGTGTTTTTTCATGAGGTATGCTACAGAAATTTTTTGTTTACAAGTGATGATACTTTATTATTTGCTAACTATGTATAATTTATTTTAACATAAATAGGACATATCAGAATTTCCGACCTTGGTTTAGCTGTGCAGATTCCAGAAGGAGAAACGGTCCGAGGACGGGTTGGAACTGTTGGTTACATGGGTATGTAGAGTATCCTTTGCTAGTTAAATTTTACCAGAAATTTTGCTTCTTTGAGTATATGAATGACTTGTCCAAAGATCTATATTGAGCCTGGATTAGTTACTAGACATTTTATGGCAAGAAAGTTTACAGTGTACGGTGATAGATGTTAGTAGTCAATTATAAGCCTACTGATAAACTTGTCACCTTAACTCTGGAAATTCTAGCTTTAGGTAGAACTTTAAGAAAGCACTTAATTTTTTTTCTGTGATTCAAAAGAGATTTAGGGTCACAGGTAAGCAGACGAATAGTACTATGACAAAACATTTCTTTCCATGCTTTGTAAAAATGTAATTCTCAGCTTGTAAACAGTACTGTGCTTAAGTGTTAAAGAACTTGAAGTGCTTCTCTTGGATATAAACAGAGTCCTCACAGTAGAAGTTAACGTTTCTTCGCAGTACAGAAGAATTACACAAAGAACATTGCATAGAGCCAAAGAGTACCTGAGAGTTTATCTAATATTTAATTAGTTTAAATTTGAAGTGAATTAGTTCAGTTTAAAGTGAATTGTTGTGGGGGTTTCTTTGTTTTTGTTTTATAGCTCCAGAAGTGCTCAAAAACGAAAAGTATACGTTCAGCCCGGATTGGTGGGGTCTTGGCTGTTTGATTTATGAAATGATTGAAGGACAGTCTCCATTCAGGAAGCACAAGGAAAGGGTCAAACGGGATGAGATTGACCGGAGAGTAAAGGAAGACCAGGAAACATACTCAGACAAGTTCTCAGAGGAGGCAAAATCCATCTGCAGGATGGTGGGTGAAGAGACGTAGAGGTTTGAAAATTAAATTTCTAATCCTATTTAAGAGATGAACTACATTTTTTAAAAATTTATTTATTTATACATTATTTTAATGTCTTCTATTGCAAATTTTTCAAAGCTGGAGTTCTTAAATCTTTCTTTGATTCAGATGGAAGTTTGTGATTCTCCTTGAATTGTTCAATTATCAACTGAACATTTTTCAAGATGAAGGAAGGCTGCATAAATTTATTTTTCATCACATGAATGAAAAGGTCCAGTAGTCCTTGGACCACATGTAATTATAGATGGAGTATGGCAGAGTAGTGTACTAGTTTCCTTGCCTAAAGGAGTCTGTATGAGAGAACAGCTTTTTCTTTATCTGGCATGTTCTTAAATTTAATATATAGAAAGCTTAAAAAAATTTCTTTACTAGTTTATACAAAATATGTGCATTACTTAAGTCCACTGGAAAAAAAGTAATTCTCTGTTTCCTGAAAGTAAAGTCTCCTGCAAAGTCTGTACTGTAAAACCTATTCAGCATGGCATAAATTAATATAATCTAGTATAATCTTCAAATGGTCTGCTTTCAGGGATTCTTTTGTCTACTGAAAATGTTTTTGCTCCCAGAATGTTGTAGCTTGGATTTCCAGTTCATTTTGATACTGTGATAAATTTCACCTAATAAAAGGCCAAGTAACAAAATAAACTTATTGAAGCCTATATCATATATATAGATTTATTTTTTTTTTAAATTGTGGCACTATATTGCTGGATCAGTCTTCTTTTCCATATCTTTGCAGTTACTTGCTAAAAATCCAGAGGAACGACTTGGTTGCACTGAAGATGGAGCTGCTATTGTAAAGCAACATCCTATTTTCAAGAATATTAACTTCAAGAGGCTGGAAGCTAACATGTTAGAACCTCCATTCTTGCCAGATGTAAGTAGGTGAGACAGATTTGATCAGTATCTGAAAAGGCAAGAACTGTCGTAATTCTATGTCAGCAGTCATGTGAACTCCGAGAAACATTTAAAGTTAGTTAAATTGGCAGGAGAATGCCATTGTAGCTATTGACAGCTAGTTGTTTTGTGGCATTTCATCTGAGATCACAAACCAAATTACAATAGTGGTATTGCTCTAGGGAGCTTTGAAGCAGATGTCTTAGCCCTTAAAAGTCTACTTACAGAGCTCAGATGCTGAACAAATGAGGATTTGCTTTGAAGAAGTTACTCTGGAGTTGAAAGGAGGGTGACAGAAGAATGATGTGAATGGAGAATGGAGTGAATGATGACAACCATTAAGAAATCCAGAGAAGCTGCATGCTGTTTCTTTTTGATATTTCTTTTCTGTTACTTGTGGGATGGATGGAATTGCTCAGGTGCCTTATGAAGGGAGTCTTTTAAGATTTTGCATTTCTGTTTTGTAGTGTAGTGTAGTTTGGTGATGAGCGATGTGAAATATAAAATTGCAGACATTTCGCTTCCCCTTTGCTCATCCAGGGGAAAAAACCAAACCAAAACAACAAAACACCACAAAATTCCCAAAACCCTCAAAACCTTAATGAAGCAATCTTGTATTGTTCTGCAGCCACGTGCCGTGTATTGTAAAGATGTCCTGGACATAGAGCAGTTCTCAACAGTAAAAGGAGTGAACCTGGATACTACAGATGATGACTTCTATTCCAAATTTGTTACGGGTTGTGTCTCAATCCCTTGGCAAAACGAGGTATTGTATATTTAATAAAAGATTCTTTTATTTAGCATAGCAATATAGAAGTTTTAATAATGGATATAGTTATAGTATTAACTTTTTCTGTGTGATGTAAATAAGTTTCTGGTTTAGACTTCATTGCTGAGAGACTTCAGAAAAAAAGTTTTTCCCAAAACAAACAACTTGCTAAAACTTGAGATCTGTGATAAATTTGCATAAATAGAATCTGGTCATTATAGATAAAGCATACAGAACAGTATTTAGCATCACTATAACCATGTTTTTCTTGTTCTTCTATCAAGTTATTCAATATTGCTCTTCATAGGAGAGGGATAGAATGCAATTCAAAGTGTTGAAAAGCAAACAGGCACAGTGGAAGCTGTGTGTTGTCACGCCTGTGTATCAATAGAGTATCCAGGTGACAGTCATACAGAACTGCAGATTCACCTTTTCTAAGGTTACAAAACAAACTGTTCAGTATTAGTTGAGTCAGACTTTCTCTTAAAGCTTTTTCATCTGTCTAGTGAATGAGTATTCTGGTATTCTGCATAGAATGCTAGAATTTTGTTACCTCTGCATGCAGTTTGGTCTGTATTTGGGAAATTCAAAACTTTTTTATTATTTCAGGAAGAGCACTCAGTAACTATTATTTAAAATTGTAGTTATTTTTTTATGAATGCCTTCCCTCTATTGTAAGATGTTAATAACTTTCTGCAATTAGTATTGGTTTAAATTCTACTAGTGTAGTTTCCTTCCCAGTATGATTTTTTTTTTATTGTGTTTAAAGCTTGAACACAAAAGATGAGCCATTTCTGAACAACTCAAAGAAAAAAGTACATTCCCTTTTTTTTCCTTTTGCTTTTTTTTTTTCCCATTACATTAAGGAGGAGATTTGAAAGGTATAATTTGACATAGAAAGTCTTCACTAAGAAGCAATGAACCTTAGGCTGTTGGATAAATAAGTATTTCCAGTGCTATGTTGTAATTCTGAACTTCAGAATATGACCTGGTCATTAAGGAATGCGCTGCAGCTTTATAACTCTAATCCCACATAGAGGGAGAAAGTTGGAAGTAGCTGTGGAATTCTGGTGATGGCAATTCCTTCTTTTCAAGGAAAAAGTCTGTGCAGACTTCACTGTACATTTGTGCTTATATTTTCTTTTAATTAATGTTACTGAGCTTTCACTCAAATCTTTGCTCTCAGTCTCTTTAAGAATTCCTCCTCCCCTCCTGTACTTTACCTAATGTCATGGTTTGCAACAAAAGCAGACCACATTTCTTCTTATTCCTCGTTATGCCCGCTCTCCCTTTACAAGGTGGGCTCATGCTCATTATGATAGATGTGTATCAGTGGCACTCGCCAATAAATGCCAACGACATGAGGGCAATAGCCACTCTCCCCCTTCTGACTATGCCTGTTTGTTACCTTTTGGCATTTACTCTTTCTGCTGTCCTTTCTGCTCCCAGTAATTGTGTTTTTAATTCTTTTGTTTTCTGTGTACACAAACACATTATTTCAAAATCCCTTACTTCTCTCCAGAGATCTGCCTTCATTATATCTTCCCCCACGCCCCATAAATATTACCTTCTCTATCTCATTGCCTTATTTCTAATTATGGTATATATTAGTTGTGTTTTGATAGACAGTTGTCCAAAACACAAGAATAATGTTTAAATTACTGTGGTCAGACATGAGTTGCTTTCCTCTCCCTCCCTGCCCCCACCAAGAGTGCAATTCATCCCCTTTGTAAAAAGTATCCCCCTTTTTACTTTGTAAAAAGTATTTGGCATGGAATAATAATTTCTCCTACTCAATGTCATGTTTATTAATTAAGTTCAGTCCTGGATATAAATATATTATATTTGTTAGGCTAGATTGCCCTGAAATGAGCAGCATAGATGGAAGGAAAATGAATTTCTGGTTCTAAAAACTTCTGCTTATTGCATCATGGGCAGAAGAAATGCCTTACAAGGGAGCATCTGAGTGCTCACCTGAATGATAGTGCTCTCATTGCCATTCTTTAGTTCTTTGGGTGCACAAGGAGAGTTAATGTAGACTTTGTGCCTTCCTTCATGGAGCTCTGCAAGTGGTGTAGTTTGGCTGAGGAATTTGAAAGTTGTTAGGAGTACCCAGCCAGAGTAAGTAGATAATACATGGAACTTGTTTGAGAGGCTTGTATGGATATTTCATCTGTATTTCCTATGTTTAAAAGATGATTGAAACAGGATGCTTTGAAGATATCAATGCATATGAAACTGATGGTACTGTGTCACCAGAACGAGAGAGGTCTCCTAAACCAAAGAGAGGCTTCTTTCACAGGCTTTTTAGTGGAGAGGTAAGGGTGTTTATTTCTTTTCATAAGAAAATTACCAGTAAGACCTTAACATCTATTCAATTTTTAGTATTATTTTGTGATATGAAAAACAAGTTGTTTGCTGAATACTGAAATTAATTAAACCTGGATTATTATGGCTTTGCCCCTGCACTGCATTTCAGCAACTGTAGCAATCCCTATAACTCCAGGAGTTTATCCTCCCTCAGCATTGTGTCTTCCTCTAGTGCCTGCTAGCTGTTACCTGGGAACAATGTAATATGTACTGTTAACAGCTGTACTATAGATCTTTCTTGCCTAAAGATATTAATTTGGGTCTTGCTCCTTAAGTATTTTGCCAGTTTTTATAAAGACTTCAGAGATAATTGAGGCCCCCTCTGGAAAAACTTAAATAAAATTGCCTAATGAACACAGAATTGAGTGTGCTGGAGCAATGCAACTCTCGCCTCTTCAGAATAAGTTAGGCTCTCAGTGAATTATTCTAGTGTATTAAGCAAGTAAGTAAAAACATCCCCTAAATGAATGAGTGTGAAGAAGGGTCATGAAATGAATGTTAAAATGTCATAGGAAGTTTAATGCCTTTACCAAAACAACAACATAATATATGTTTATGTAGCTACTGGTAATGCACAGCCTTTTCTTATGCACATTAAATTCAACTCTTTAGTAAACATTTAGAGGTATATGAATTGAGTATTGACCACCTAAAAGACACGTGGCATGTTGTACTTGTTTATAGGTCATGAGAAGTAGGTTATTTGCAAAGGTTTTCAGCTGGAAATGTTGTACACAATTCTGCTTGCTCAGTATGCTTGCACTTAGAGTGGAATTAGAAGCATGAGTGTATTCCAGTAGAGAACACTTCTGTAGAAATGAGTTTTGCTTTCAAGCAGAAATGGAATTTTAAAATTGCTTGGAGCATATCATTAAGTAGCCACAACAGGGCCATGTATTAAAATTGCATGATGATATTTTTTGTCATCTTTTGGTAATTCACCTCTCTAAAACGGTACAATGCTAATGGAATGTATAATAGTACTCCCATTTTTAGTTCACCTTTTCAAATTCACTTTTCTCCCACTTACAGTAATGGAATAGAAGGAATGTTAAGTCTACTAATAATCTCATATAGCTACAATTAAAGCTTGTGTCTTACTGTAGTCTTTTCAAGCTGAATCAGCAGGGTTTATACTGTCCCAAGATACGGTTCTAAGTATTAAGAAAGAGACCTAAAAAAATTTATATGGCTTGAGAGCCTTCAGTTGGTTTTGAAGTAATAAGACTGCAGTTAATTGTCCTGTGAAGTCAAAAGAAGGAAGGATCTTAAGGTTAAATGAAACTTTAATGACTGGAGATTTGGCGTTGGGTTGTGGTTTCCTTTGATATTCCCAAAGCATTTAGTTAGTATGGAGTAAAATGTGCTGGAAAGAGAGACACTCTGCACCCCTCCAGCCTTTCTGTGCCCCATAAAACACAGAACCCAACAACAGCATGAGTTCTGCAGCTCAGTTGTCTTTGTCTTCTCTTGCAGGTCTGCTTTAAATCCGATTGCAGTGATGATGAGCAGGAGTCCTCCAGACTTTAAATCGTTTTATTCTCATCAGAAAGGATGAGCAAACATTATATGTTTTGTATCTCTGTAGCAAAGTGTATTATATATATTTTTTATCTGAGTTCAAGGATTTTTGTACATTTGTACTTCATTTGTTTTAAGATGTATATTTTCACTAAAGCTTAATTGTACAAAAAGCAATGAGTGCCATTTGAGTGAGTGTGTTTCTGTATGTATTTGATTTATCTTGATTTTTTTTTTTTCCAGTGGAATGAATCTAGGAATACTAAAAGGATTTTAAAGCACAGAGATAATATCTATGGCATCAATGTAACTTGACTTTGTATGCTACTGGTAAAAGTCTTCTTGTTCATTAGGATCTTTATTAGCAGTTTTCTTAACAGTAAAATTGCAGTACTGATAAATTTTGTAATCCCGGTATTATCCGGCAGCATGGCAGTGCTATTACCTAGTGTATCTCTCAAGCAACTGCTAAGGAAAAAGGAATTCAGTGCACTGTGGCCAGCTGTTATGAATTGCTCTTTACTATCTGGCTCTGTAGAATATCTTTCTGTATTTCTATATATAGAGAATTCTGAACATTTAGCTTAATCCTGTAACATCTTACACATCCTCTCATACAGTTTCTTGGCATGGACCGTGCTAGTAGACCTATGCCAAAATTTTATAACTATATTTTGAGTACTTTATTGTCTTTACTAAAAATATTTCTTTTTACCTGTGGGGACACCTCTTTATTTTTTTCTGTAAATGAAATTGTTTACAACACCAGGTAGGATGTTATAGTTTTACAATGGGTTAAAAACAAAGCATGTGCTCTTCTTACTAACCTCCTCTCTGCTTACTGTGTTATAATACACAGTGTTGTAGGGTTGACAGCGATCACTGCCACTGAGGGAAGGACGAGGTAGTATTAAGTATCAAATTTAATTATGTAAATAATCTTTTCTTATAACCTTTAAAAACATAAACATTATAACCTACCTTTAATGATTGCTTGACACAGATGTGGAGCTGGTACTGAAGTTTTAGTTATGATTACCTGACGTTCATTAGTAAAACTGTTTCCAGCTGCTTGGAAGCTTGTCAAACTTCTGTTCTTCTGGACTCAAATATGCCAGACTTTCCTTTTATTTTGTAAAGTTTCCAGTAAAACTATTAATCTGTGTATGAGAATGAATTCAAGAAATACCTTTCGTTGAAAGCCTCTTTTGTTTTCAAAATTTCAGTTAGGGACTTAAAATATGATGCTCTTGGAGCTGGAGACGTGACTTTTGATACGTATTTTGTTCTGTACTCTGAAGATTTGTCTCCACTGAGCATGCATTTTTTTTCCTCTCAAATCCCTAGGACTCAACCAGACCACACATTTATTATACACACAGAGCAACTGAACATCCCTCTACCTCAAACAGGTTTCTGCTTGTGATCTGCAGACCTGCTGGAAGAAACTTAAGCTGCTTCTGAGAAACTCACAAGATACATTTGATACTCAAGCCTATTGTCAGGTTTAAATTCACAGTATTTTGTCTCTAGTGACAAATGTTTTAAAGGGTTAGAATTTGAAAAAAGTTGAAAAAACAGTCTGTTACAGAATCCTACTGCAGCTGAACTGGTGTCTGCCTGAAACTGTTCTTCTTGGCTACTGTGCCACACAAATCAGGAATGAGACTCTCTTCCTATGTTTTTAGTGCATTCTTCCTGGTGTTTGAAACAGCACAGGGGACAGCAAAATGACTGCTGTAGAAAGTACAAAGGGAGAAATTGGCAGAGGGAGAGTTTGAGTGAATTACTGGAATATAGTCTGATGCAATAGTGAAGGGATGGGAGGCTTGACAGAAAGAGAAGTATCTGAAGTCAGGATGTTGCTGGAATCATTATGTGGGAGACAGTGAGCTGGCGTGGTCTGACCTGAGCCTATTTATTACGTGCCACAATAATAGAAGGACTCTAAAAAGATGGGAATGGAGAAATAGGAAAGGAACAAAAGTCTTTTATAAATACCTAGTTGGTTGGAGAAGTGATCATGTTTCTCTGATTAAGGGGTTTAATTTTTTAAGATCTTAGGCTTCCTCTTCTAAGGCAAAGATGACCGTATTAACAGTAGACATATGGGGTGACTGTCTGGATTTAATGCCTGGTTAGAGCAACTTGCAGTTTGGGCAAGAATACCATGTACACAAGCTGAGTAGTTTTTATGAAGAAAATACAGGAATTGGGTTTAAGAAAAAAAAATCTGGAAGTCTATTTATAATTTATTTCAAATTTTCTTTTCATATTGGAGGGAGAGGGATCTTAACTAAAAGAAAAAGAAAAAAAAAGAAAGGAATAAAATCAACTCTTCTGTTTTGGAGTGCTGAGACTTAATGCTTACTCTCCAGGGATCTGTGAAGAAAAAAGGCTAGCTAAAGAGAAAAGAGAAGTTGTTCTTAAGAAGTGGTTATTTATACATCCACTTCTTTGGACAAGAAAATCCAACCATGCAAAAAAGTGGAGGATTTGTTCGTTTTTATGAAGCGTCATTTAGTTTTGTTTCACAAGTTTTTTCCATATGTTCTGAATAATGCTATTGAATTGGTTTTGATTAACTACATATTTGCAGGATTAGGACCTAAATTCTGTTGGGTTTGGGGGTTTTTTTGCTTGATTGGTTGTTTTTTTCCCCTTTCAGTAGGCTCAAGATGGCATTTCTCTACCAGAAATTTGTCCAGTTTAAGCACAGAACTAGATATTATCTAATGTGCATCCCCTAATGAATTACAAAAGACAAGACACTGGAAGGATTGGCATAACTCTCCTATATGGTACATGGAGATTAAGATGTTATGGTGTTTAATCTATGGTGACAAACACTGGTGAAATGTCTTTACTGGAGTATTAGTAGCTTGGAGATGCATTTTGAAAGCAGGGAAAGGGTAAGGAGAGGGGAGAGCACCTGAAAGCAAAATATTGTGGTGTGATAATATGAACTTTGCTCTTGATTTTTGTAGGACACAGCTGAGACTAAGAAGGGGGAAGGCAGCAGGTTGTGTATACTGATTGTTTCCATGAAGCTGTTTTCTTTAAAAAAAAAAACCACAACACAACAAAACCAAAACAAAACAAAAAAACCCAGCATAAATTCTTTTCATTCAGTATGACTTCATTATACCTCCATGAATTCGGATTCTAGATCCATGTGCTAGAAGGCTTTAATAGCAGTGAGACAATCCACCAGCCCCACTGCTTTGTTCTGCTGGTGCAAGATATGGAAAGATCTATGGAATTCCTGGAGTTACTTGCATGAGATCAACCCTCTTTTTCTGTGGCTTTTGTTTCCAAGCATTTGTGTATGTCAGTCCTAACGTCAGCTTGTGCATACCTCATGGATCTATATATTTAGCTCAAAATTCAGAAACTGTGAAACAATGTACCAGTATCTTACTGGTTTGCTTAATGCTTTTGAATGTTGTGACCAACAGAACAGAACTGCAATGCCTCAGGGTTGTTCTCTTTCGATAAAAAATTGTCAGCATTTTTTTTTCCAGAGGTGTAATAGTGTTCATAATAGAGATGGTGTTATGTTTCTGGATTATAACAACAACAAAGCAGTCTCAGTTGAAATAATGAGCACTTAAAAAGAATTACTATATAATAATAAGTAGGAAAAACCTGTGGTATTTCCATGACAGAGAGCATTATTGACAAATCACAGCCTTTAATAGAAGTTGTTGTATGTCTTTTTTTTTTTTACCAAATCATTCTTAAAACAATAGATGTGAAGGTTTTTTATAATGAAAAAGAATTATCTGCATCTCAGAATAAAATTTTATCTAATTTGATAAATCAATCATATAAGCTATTAAAAGCAACTAAAAATCCATATTTAGAATGCACTTCAATTATTTTTCAGACAATACCGATGTAAAAAATTTCTCATTGCCATTTGTCCAAGCGAAGAACATGTGTTTACAAGTTACTGCAATAAGTCAACAGAATAATATTATTTTGCTTTGGTTTACAATTTAGCATTACACTAATGGAACATTGGAATTACCACCTTCACTTTAGTATAGATTTTCAGAAAATACTTCACTTTAGGAAGTACTCAAAAAACTGAATTGAAATATAAAAATCATTGGAAAGCATCTTTAAGCTAAACTTATGTTTACTTTGATTTGAATTACCTGCCTGGGTCATTTTGGTGATGATGTCTCTTCTGCTGAATGTACAATGCTTTTTTATTTCCTAATTGTTTTTATGGTGTAACTTGTTTTGCACGAGATGTAGGTAACTTTTATCATGTTCCACATGTGTCCAAAACACACAATTCTTTCCAAGTGTAGCGAAGCTGACTGTTTAAATGGGGTGTGTTAGTTCCAGTATCTCGAAACCACTGAACTGTTCTTGTATGAGCTGTTTTCCTGGATGTTCTAGCATTGTTACTCCTGAAATAAAAGCAAAACACTGCCACATATCTCAACCACATGCATTACTGTCTAATGTGATTTATTCACCATGTCTATCATGGTAGCTGGGATGGATAAAAGAAATCTTGTAATTTAAAAAAATGCAATTTGTTGAAGCAGAAAATGTGTATTACATGCTCTATGTTCTTTACCAGTGTAAGACTGTCAGATCCAGGAAGAAGTGTCCTAGCTCTGTTGCATTTGCTTAATTGATAACTATCTCATGGTCTGAATCTTGATTCCTACATAAATTTTTGTGTGAAAAGACAGAATTATCAGGATGGGCTGGCTTTCATTAACACATTTACTGTGATAACACTATGAATGTGAATGCAAGATTGGTCAGTAGTAGCTGTAGCTCTGCTTGTCATCAGCTTTATCATCTATATTTAATTTTCTGCTATAGCCAAAAGAGCCTAACTGGATTCATTCTCCTTGAGAGATTTTATACCTGATAATAGTTGGGTTTTTTTTTTTATCAAATTTTTTTCAACAGCAGGCTGCTTGTATTTTCAACATTTTGCCTGGTTTATGTAAAGGCTTTCACTGTCATTTTATGACATTAATTGAAGGACTAAGCACTCAATTGCTATAGAAAACAGCTTCAAATTAAGTGACTTTTACCAGTAACATAACCGTGCTATGGCATATTGCAGATTAGCCGTGCATGCATTGAACCACAGGGCCCAGCAGGCTCATGAAGTCTGTTGGATTGAGTAGTACCAATTACTTGCTCAACTGATCTTGGAAATGCAGAAGTGCTGGACCAAGTGTGACTTTGGGACAGAGTGAAAAATATTCTTGATGTCCTTGAACAACCTGTTCTTAAAAGCATTAAATCAAGAAGTGACTATGCCTAGGTATCGTCTGTTTAGGAAACCTTTCCACAGTCATGATGTTAACGTCAAGATAAAAGCATGATTTTTTGTTTTTTCTCCTGGAAGTTGAGGTGAATTAATCATCAGCCACTGAATTACATATCAGCTTTTAAGTATTCACTGTTGCTCCATTGAGATCGTTACTTTATTGTTCTTTGTGGTAATGACAGCTTACAAAAATGCCCGTTCTCTAACCCTGCCTGCGTGTTCTTACCCCTTGCCAGTTTCATGTCACTGTATTGGTGCCAGCGCAGCTGCTTGTGAGGCTGCTATTTGAACAGCATCAGTGACACGATACATGCAAAACTGTGGATCAGTACATTTGAATTGGGAGAATCTACTGATAAGGTACTTGCCAAAGAAAAACCTGATACCACCCAGTTCTCTTCCAGTTCCCTCAACTCATGGTTAATGAGCCAGCGGGCTCGCACTGCCAATACAATTGGGACAGAGGAGAGCAGAGGAGTGTGCTTGTGGGCAGGCACCGCCTTGGCATTTCTGCCCGTGAGTCAGCAACCCTCAGGGGACTGGCACACATTCTCATCTACGGCTTCAAAACAGTTTTGCAAAGACTGACGTGGTTGGTGGCTTGTTTAATCTTTGATAAGAGCTTATGCTCTTTTTAATGTCCTTAAATTTGTTTCTAAGTGTGGAGTGGCAGATACAATTATCGCCATAGTGTATGCAGCGTTCCAGCTACACTCTCATCTTTTTTCATGTATTATTTGCTAATGAAAAAATTAATGATCATCCATATGTCCTAGACACAAGCTTTATAATAAAATAATTGGGGAAAAATATTCTTTTTACCTTAAAAGCTCGCAATTTTTTACACATTTATAATGAAATAGAGGTTTTGCTATACACTGAATTGCTTTCAGTACTGTAGATAGGTTTACTTTCAGAAGAAGGTTTCAAATGGTTCATCTTTTATTAACATGCTAATCAAGGTAACTGGCAGAGCACTGCTCTAATAGAATATTTGGCAAGAGTGTGATGAGGAAGGTGCTTCTGTCATTATTTATGTTGGCCTGAATATCCAAAGATGAACTTTGCTTCTTTAGTCCATCCCTGCTAGCAATAATCAAGTTGCAAATTAAGTCATTACTCGCAATTTATTTGCTTAAAAAGTTCCAAGAGGTGTTCTCCATTTTCATTGCTGGAACCAATTTCATGTGTTTGAGATAACAGTTTAATTGCCAGTTCTTATCAGCTGTCATTTAAAATGTGTATTAGGAACTAGCCATATTAAAATCAGTGGTTGTAGTTGGAAAGTTCACAATAGCATTGATTTTTTATTTTAATTTAGCACTTAGTGGTAGAATGGAGGATTTAAGGAGTGTGTACTGTCTCTCTTGTACGCTGTCTGTTTGAATACGTGCTTCAGGAGCGCAAACAGTATCCTCCGATAAAGCACCTCCGAAATCGGGAGGGGAGCGGGTACCTTGCCCAGGTGTAACTGTCCTGTTCCCTTAAGTGTTTCTTCTGCTCCAGGTGCCGCCTCCCCTCAGCCGGAGCTGCCGGTAGCGCCTTGGGCGGGCACCCGCGGCCGGAGCGGGCTGGCTGGAGCGGGAGCAGGGCAGCCCGAGGCGTTACCTGTTGGCGAACGCGGTGTAGGGGCAGATGCAGCGTGTGCTGTCGCTTTGCTGGGGCTGTGGGTGGGTTACGGAGGGAGCGCGGGTCCCGCTTCTGCAGATCCAGGTGCTTACAGGGCGGCTGCGGTGGGTGCTCGGGGCACCGGAGCGGCAGCAGGACCTGCTGCCTCTGTTGCCGTCCCGCTCCGGGGCAAAGGGGAGCGCTGGCACAGCCCCTGCCGGGTGCGGAGCCGAGGGTGGCAGTGGGGTTTCCCCTGCGGGGCCGCTCTCGGTGCGGAGCCGAACCATGTACCCCTCCCCGGCTGCGGGGCCGGGGCACCGGTCACCTCCCGTCCGCGGGGCGGCCGCCTCTTTCCCAGCAGGGGGCACCGCGGTGCGGCTGGCCGTCGGGCTCTAGGACCCAGCGTCCCCCTGCCGCGGCGGGAGCGCCCTGGGTCCTCCTCACGCGCTTAGCGCCTGCCTGATCCATTGCGCTGTGGCATTCGGGAAGGGGCGGAGTCCTCTTTCTGATTGGACAGAGAGCTTGTCGCTCTCCCTGTTGCCCCGCCCCTTACCTGGTCCTCGTGCCTGTGTGTGTACGTACGTCAGGGTGCGCGTGACACCAGGCCGGAGGTTGCGGTTTGCGCATGCGCGTTCCGCTCGGCTCAGCTCATGGCCGGGCCCTCGCTGTGGGGTGGGCGGGGCAGCCAGGGGAGGGGGCGGGGCGGGGGCGGGGCAGCGGCGTGGGGACCGATGGGACGGATTCAAGATGGCGGCGGGGCAGGCGGGGTGTGCGCGCGGCCCCCTGCGGCGGCTCCCTCATTCATTGCGGCACTGACGGGCGGCGCGGCCTGGGCTGCCGGCCGGGCCTCGGCGGCTTGAGCGCGCCGGGCGAGCGGGAGAGAGCGCGTCCGCGGGGAGCAGGAGCAGAGCGGGAGGAGAACCGGGCCCGCAGGGAGGAAGTCGGGTGCTGCCGGGTGCCTGTGAGAGGGCGGGGAGGAGTGGCGGGTCGGTGCCGCCGGTGCGAGCGGAGCGGACATGGCCACCATGGAGAAGCTGATGAGAGCCTTCGAGTCGCTGCGCTCCTTCCAGCAGCAGCAGGGTCCGGCCGCCATCCCCGAGGAGCCGCTCCAGAGACCGTGAGTGACCCGCGCCCGGGGACTGGGAGGGCTCCCGAAGCGCTTGGGTGACATTCTCCCCTGCCCCGGGGGAGGCCGCCCCGCCGAGCCGCCGCTGACAGCCGGAGAGTCGGCCGGCAGTGCCCGCGGGAGCCAGTCCCGGGGTGCTTCCCGGTCCTTGGCAGGAGGCTGTTCTGGGGCCGTCCCTAGGAGTGCCGCCTGCCCTCTGGTTAAGTTTAAGCGAGGAGTAACTTTCCGGGCAAGCACGTTTGAAAATGCAGCAGTACGGGAAACAAACGGGGGGTACAGGAGTGCTACGTGGATTTCACAGGCTGGTTCTAGGCAGGAAATCCTTATTTTCAGCTAATACACTGCTGGGAGAAATGCAAAACTCCCTGAGCATAACTCGTAAAGTTAAAGTCTGAGTGAGCTCTGATGCATCTGGAGGGAGTTGATGTGGGTGTCTGTTTAGGACAAACTTCATTTAAACTCTCGTGCTGTGGTTTGCTGTGCAGAGAACCAAGGGAAATTAGTTTAATTATCCCTGGAGATATTTAAAAAATAAGGAGATGTGGCGCTCAGGGACATGGTTTAGTGGGCATGGTGGTGTTGGGTTGATAGTTGGGCTTGCTGATCTTGGAGGTCCTTTCCAACCTTAATGATTCTGTGATACTCTTTTGCATTCTTAAGCATTAGGGCCAAATGCCTTACATCCATTGGATATTGGGGATTCTTGGGGCATTAGTGGAGGACAGGGCTGAGGAGCTGTTCAGTGCCACAGTGCTGCCCCTTATGTTTGCATCTTCTAAAAATAACTTTTATTGAGCAGGTGAAAAGACACTAAGATTTTCACAGGTTAAATAAATGAGTCACACTATTGTTTTTTCTCTAGCTACTGGGGAGACAGGAGAAGCAGAAGGGTTGAGGAGCAGGTAACTTCTAAATTGGCAGCTTCACCATGTTTTGGCAGAGGATGCCAAGCAGTGAAGCTGGGCTCTAGGCCACCTGCTTCTACAGTACATTCTGATAGGGATGCCAACTAAATTATCCTGGTTGATACTGTTTTGAGAGTGTTGTCTCAAACAATCTCAATGCATTTTCACACTTTTGGGGCATAATAGGTGAAAAAATTCATCTCCTTCATGAGCAGCTTGTTTTTAGATGCCTTACTGGTCTGCAGAGACTAATTTCCCTGCTACATGCATGTTGTGTGCTACTGCCTTGTGTGATGTGGAAGATAGATGGCCATCTATTTCTAATCTTTCCTATATATAGTTGAAAAAAATCTGTCTAGAAAGTTACTGAGGAGATAAATCATGATATTTCAAGAGAAAGGCCTGAAAATTATTTGTGATGCTTGCTAGGGGATGTTATGCTTGCTTTGGGAGTTTGAATTTAGGCCTACTCGACTCAAAACACTAAAAAATTTGGGTTGTAATTGTCCTTGTTGACTTTGCTTTGTGTTTAAAAATAGGCTGTATGTTTTCAGAAAGCTGATGGTATTGCATGTGCCCAGGAGCTATACAAATTCAATAACAGCACTAAGCTTCATAAAAGCCTATAAAAGGATGTTGTGGCAGTCTTTGCTTTAGTTTCCCAGACTTCCAGAGAAATATGAGGTGGCATCTGGGGTGTAATTCATGATACTGTCTGCATTTATTTTTTTTCTTGTAGTGGACTGGAAAAGAAAATTGCCACTGTGTTTTCCCTGTGTTTGAGAGAGGTGATCATCTTCACTGTGGTTCTGTACAAGCAGCACTTAAATGTTTTGTAGTTCTGTGTGGTAACTTCCTCTTTACTGTTTTAAAAGGATACAAGCTTACCTGCCAGTAATGAAAGAATAAATGAATTGGTGAATGTCATAGCATAAATGCTACTGGTTTGCTCTTTAATTGTTTCATTAGATATCTGTTTGACATTGTCTGTTAGGTCAAAGTTGTCCTGTTGCCTAAATTAGAAGAGTGAGGAGCTGTCGTTCCTCTACTTGCACAATAATCTCATCATCACAGGTGGTATTAGACATTTTTTGTTAGATTTTTTTTGCATCAGTAAAAATAAAACTAACTATTCACCTCTGCTGTTTTCTCCCCAAATAAGCTACCTTCATTTACAATAACACCAATGATACCTCTACATGATTAAAAATAATAATTAAAAAAAATCTTTCCTCTTGGAGTAGGCAAAACTTGCCTTTTAAATATTTTTGGTAGAAACTGAGCATACTTTATCAGGTTAGTGAATGACCCCTACTAAGCTGTCTGTCTCCTGCTGTGAAATGTTTTAGGATCACAGATATTGGGATAGAGAAGACTTAACTATTTGCACAACATGTATTTGAAGTTTTTCTTCACTTTATTGTAAGACAATGACTTCTGAACTCTTGATAAAACTGATATCCTGGCTTTACTTTTTTAATTAAAATATTAATTGAATTCCAGCTTTTACCAAGAAGGTAAGAGCTTTTTCTGTTTTGAATGATTTTAATCAGCAATAATAAATAGTGTGTTCTGCTTTTATTATGCATTACAGTCAGATGTCAGTTTCTGGCCTACTCTCTTGCTGTTTTTTTGTTCGTTTGTTTTTCTTCTGTGAAAATCTACATTGAGTTCTCTGTCATCATATTCCTTCTCTATGCTTCTGGTGAGGCACCTTATTTTCTTCCATACCTGTTTTTAGCTTTTTCAGACCCTTAACATTTTGGTTGGAGTTAGGTGTTTTGTTTTGGCTTACAGAGCTCCCACTAACTTAAATTTTGATTAGTGTGATGTAAAGATTCAGAATTTATTCAGTGAAACTAAAAAGCAGGCAGGCTGTCATATGATATTCTATATTTTAGGTTTTATTAACTTTTATTTCTTATCAGTGAGCTGAGAGAATGGCTTTCTAATGTTTTTTCTGGAAAAATACTTAACTTTGATTTGACTAATCCAAAGGTAGATTCTTCACCTTTTCTCTTGTCAGTTTGTTCTAATAGTTAACTTTTGTAATTGCTGTTAATTGTGTCTTATTTTGATTTTTTTTTTTTTTCCTTACATTTGATTCTAACAGTTTCCTTTATGGCAAAAGGTGCTGCAAGAGCCAAAGTGCTCTCCAGCAATATTTTTTTTCTATACTAATGAATTTTTGAGCATTTTTTTTTGTTTGAAGCTGTGGTCTTAGATTGGTTTAATCGGTGCTGTATGTACAGGTATCATGAACTTATTGCTTAACTGAAGACCACGTGAACTCGTGGTTCCCAGATGTTTTTTGGCGTTACCATTTCTAGGGTGTGTTGTAGATCTCTTCTAGTTAATTTAACTACCCGTCATTGTCTGTGTTACTACACGTTGTTTGAAGTGTCTACCATATTTGGCCTTAGTTTATTTCTTGATCCGCTCATGCTTCACTATGTTATTAATAGAATCTTTTTTGAGTTTCCCCATTACTTTTCTCAAGATTAACATCAAGCCATTTGGCTTGGCCCTTTTTCTTAGTGCTGGTTCAGCTTTAGAGGTTCTGTACTCTTTCCACATATCCTTAATTCCACGGCCTAAGAAAAATTAGCATCAGTGAGCTGTGTCTCTTTGTAGCCAGCTCATGGGGACTCTAGAGTGCAAAGTTATCTGGCTTGCTGGTTTCCTTATGTTGTTTATTAATCTTCTTGGCTAGAGATTGTAGAAGCGTGCAGAAGATTTAACTCCTCTGCACATGAGGCGAAGCTTTCCTGTAGATAACTGCTACTTCCAGTATCTCCTGCTTTCTGTTATTCAGCAAACTGAAATGACCTTACACTTGGGGCTTGCTGCTTCAGCTCTCTCTAAGAAATGTGTGATGCTGTTGTCCTCCTGGGTATGCTCATCAGCAGTTTGCCTGAGGACTTCATAATACTTCTGGATAGAGCTGCTTTTTTTTTTTTTAATAAAAAAAATTGTGTGCTGTCTCTAGGTACTGTTCAGTTATCTTCTCTCTCTGCAGGCACAGAAAATGGGTGCATGCACACGATGTACATTGTTTTGTCTTCCACCTTTTTCTTCAAAGGCTGATTTTTTTGGAAGTTGAATAACCAAATGTCAGCTGAAAGATGGGATACAGCACACTCAGTTGAATGTTTGTTCTTCTTTCCCTTTCGATAGTAACTAATAATGTCTTCACCTCTAGTTGCTGTTATATCAGTTTAAATGGTAACTTGTTACTTACGTGCATGGCTTCTAAGTTTTCACATTAATTTTTCTCTAGTCAGGCCTTTTTAAATTTTTAAAGTTACTTATTTCAGTGAGGTGGTAGTTTCAGTGTTAGGTGAGCTCTCCTGTTTACAGAAATCTGCCGAAGAGATTGATCTGTGCTAGTCTGAGTAGTATTGAACACTCTCGCCTGCCTTGCTCGGGTCTGTACTGTGTGTAAATACTAAAGAAGTTCTGAAAGCAGTCTCATTTGGCAATATTGTTAATGTGTTTTGTATCTGAAATAGTGAGCTTATGGGCAAGTTCAAATGTGCCTGTTCTGTTCTTGCCCTGAATGTGTGCTGGAAATGGTGCTCATAAGAGTTGTGGGCAGTCCTAGGTAAAATGATCATAAAAGTTGAAATGATTTGTTCAGTTTCTTAGGTGTCTCTTCACATAAACAGTGCTTTTAGGTTGTGAAATCGGTTGGGCATTCTAGGAAGTATTTGCTGTCTGTTAGAGGTGATCTGAAAGTGCTGTTAAAGACTACGTGGTGCTTCTTCAAGATGGAGAAAAAGACATTGTATGGCTTGGTCCCATTCAGACTGGTTACTCATATTCTGCCAGTAGCTTAAGAGCACAAGCCAAAGAGGAGATCCTCTTTGAGGAATGCTGCTGCTTACCTAAACAAAATACTACCAAATTATAGTGGAAAAAATTGTTTTGTTCAGAACTTAAAGTTTTAAAAAAGAAAAGTATTTCTGGAGTCAGATGAGAGGATTCTTGGGAGAAAAACTGAAATCTTGGGAGCAAACACTTTTTCAACACCCCACTTCCAACTTGATGGAAGAAAAATGACAGGGGTACTTGCAAAGAATTAATTTTTTGGAAACTGTACTATTATTTGAGCTAAAGCTCTTAAGTATTACAGATTAATTCTTCAAAATTTTTGTCTAACAACGTGTTTTGAGTTAGCTTAACTGAATGTGCTTATTGGCCCCTTGCTGTTTGTCCTTAATGTTGTGTTAACTATGTTAATGTAATTCAAGGCTGTTTATATCATTTTCCAACTTCTAGTTCAGAAACACTGTTTTGCTATTTGATGGTTTTGCCTTTTTATTTTTTTGCCAAGACAGAAAATTAAATGCTTAAAATACAGATGATCAATTTTCACTTGGAAAACCAAAGGGAAGATTCTCTGTGAATGTGAGTGAAGGCACAGGTACCTCCTTAACAGACGCAGCAGAGGCACCTTTGGGTGTGCAGTTTAGTTCCAGTTTTGCTACTGGTTAATTATTTGAAAGTAATATCTGCTCTCCTAGAAGTGATTCTGTGTCAGTAAAGAGTGGGAGGCACTGCATGCAATGAAATAAAACTTCATAGTCATACTTGTGGATCTCTCTTCAGTCTCTTTTTTCAATTCCTTTGTTGGGAGTGGAGCAGGGAAGAAGCTTCTGTTCTAGGGTCAGCTGTAAAGGGTTGTAGGAGCTTATGTCATATTGAAGTGAATGTTAAACAAACTTTGCAAAATAGAAGCTTTTCCTATTGTGTTCTGTGTTGTTTATAGAATAGCATTCTTTGATTCTGTGCACTTTATTCTCTTCATTTTACACTTATTTGCTGTGAGTTGACTAAGCTTGGCCTTTCCTGGACTATGCCAAGCGTTACTATAGGGATATTGCCTTGATGGGCATAGATTGTGCATAGAGCTTTGCTAGTTCTGTAATTACAAAACCATTTGGAAGAATGTGGCATATGATAGGATTGCCTTGGCATCCTTTCCAGTTCAGATACAAAATGGTCCATTTAGTAGAACTCTTAAGTTTCAAGAACTTGCCAGACAAAAAAAGTCTAAGGTGATGTGTGAGAGGGAGGTCTTTTGAAAAGTGATATTTTTAGGTCTTATGGCTCATTTTTCCCAACCTTTTTCTTTCTGCCAGTTTCTTTATTTCAGCTTTCTTCTAGGTGTGCTCCACTTCTTCCTTCCTCTCCCTTTATGCCTTTTCATTCTTCAGTCTTGTTTCCCAGGTATTTTCTCAATGAAAGTTAATGGAATTAATATGACATTCCCTGTTAAGTGGTTCATTCTTTTTCTAAGTTTGTATCTTTCCCTTGTGTGCCCGCACGCTCTCAGCAGCAGTTAGTGCATGAAGTCCTGGGACTACAGGTAGTTGATATACAGCTGTTTATGTAATCACCAGAAGGGTGCATCTTTTTCTTGTATGATCATTAGACAGTTCTCTAATGGTCAATGATTGTTTAAATGGTCACTGCTCACTCTTGAAGTCTCATCTCAGGCTCATTATCATTGTGTTCTTCTTTTAGAAAGAAAGAACTTTCAACTACCAAGAAAGATCGAGTTAATCATTGCCTAACAATATGTGAAAACATAGTTGCTCAGTCTTTAAGGTAAGACAATATCTTTAATTTATTGCATTAATATGAATAGCTACTTTGGAGTGTTAGTTATTTGGAGGCTTCCTATTAATTGCTGAGTTTTAATGCTCAACTTCTGTTTAAAATGGAAATGGCACATTTTATTTATTTATTGCCACCCCAAAATCTAAGAAGTAATTTTGTATAAGCATTATCCTTCTACCTCAGACACAGAAACTGAGGCACAGAGATTAAATACCTTGCCAGATGATGTAGGAAAGAGCAGGAAAACAATCTCCCATCTCCTAATGAAGTACTTTAATCCACTGAATGTCTTCTCTTGTATAACTGTGTATAATATATGTATAGTTGGATTATCAAACCCCCTCAAAAAATAGCATTGATGTTTTCTTTTCATAGTGTGCATTGTAATTTTCTAATGTCTGTTTATTTAGAAATTCTCCAGAATTTCAGAAACTGCTGGGGATTGCTATGGAACTCTTTCTCCTCTGTAGTGAGGATGCAGAATCTGATGTCCGGATGGTTGCTGATGAATGCCTTAATAAAGTTATTAAAGTAAGAACTTTTATGTACTGTACTACTAGATTTTACCTCTTCTTGATGCAGTGACCGGTATGAATTCACACTGGTGTTTTTAGTTGCTTTTCTTATGTTAATAATGTCTTATAATGTAAGAAGTTAAGTAAGGTTCTTTACTAAATTCTGTGTGTGCTCTTAGGAGAGCTTTTTATGCCCAGATGAATATATTTAACTTGTCTCCTGTCATTCATCGTTCTAATCTATACTTCAGTTGTTCATTATCTCTGTTTATTCCAGCTAAATGAAACAAGGATATGGGTTTTTCTAAAATCTAGTTGTATGGGAGGAATAATCTGTTCTTGTTCTGTAAACATGAAAATACTTGACATGAGGAAAGGTAAAAATATTATTAAAAAGCCGACTGAAAGTTGTAATGGCTTTTCATTCCAAACCAGTTGTATGCTGTCATTCAGGTAGTGTGATCTGCTGAGAATTGGAGGAGGAGCTTTCAGGCAATAATTAGGATAAATATAGTGTTCTAGAGATTGTTTATTGCTCTACTGTGATCCAGAATGAAAGGCTTGTTGGAGACCACCAGGCTGGCATTCATATGAGGTCAAGCAAGGTCTAAGTCTTGATTCAAAGTATCTTAAAATGAAGCTTTTGAGTAATTGCTATGAGCTGCTGCTTCCATGACAGGTTTATCTTCACTTGCTCTTTCTTTTTTTTTTTCTTTTTTTCCTCCTATTTTCTGAAATACTTAACCTTTGAATCAATGTAATGTACCTGCATAAATAATCTAGCTGATGCAAAGTTTAGGTGCTTTAGAAATGTGCAAATAATAATTTTCTTTAGCATGAAGAGGTGTGTAGAAGCAAACAAACAAAACATCCCTATTTCTTTAAGGATTTATCTCTTACTTTGTAGCACTTTGCTCTATTCATTCTGATTTGAATGTTTTTCCATTTGCAGGAGTTTAGCACTTTATGAATTGCATACACCATTATGTAATTTAATTTGCTTTAAAAGATGCTCTGCAACAGTTCTAAAGAATGCAGACTTCTTTACACCAAACTCTTCTCTAGGCTTCTCTAGGTATAAAACTGACCTCTCTAATTCACTGATCTATTTAGTATTGTTGCTTTCTGGCATGTTCCAAGGTAACTTGAAAAAAAATTATATTTTTTTTTCCAAATTTTTGTATGATTGTTTTGTTTTAAAGATTAAAGTTATTTTAAATGATGGAGTTTTCTATCAGTCATTAAGCTTGCCAGCTGGTCACAGCTATGAATATCACAGTTGTGATATGCCAACTGCATGTATGTATCAGACTGTTACCAAAGCTGGGCATAGTTTGTATTCTGTGTTTTACCCTGTGTGGAAGCAACGTAGTCTTTAGGCAAATGCTGTCTTGGGTATAAATATGGAGACAAAAAGATGTGCAGTTTTATTTTTGGTCACACAAGTAGCAGTGATGCTTGTGATGAGTGGAACTGAGGGGTTGGGCCCTTAAGCTTGCGTACTAATCAACGATCATCTTTTTTAATACCTCATAAGTTTTAGAAACTCTTTCTTTTGCTAAAAAGATGCTTTATATTTTCTTTCTTTAAATACAATAATAGAGAAGTGAGCATTGCTTATGTGACTGTGTCTGTCTGGACTTTGTGCTCGTAGTATAATTAAAAACTAACACTTCTGTGCAGACAAGGCTGTAAACTGAAACAGCAAATAAGTTTAGATAAACACTGTGTGTCATCTGTAAGTATCATTGCACTTACCTGTCAGAACCTCACAGACAGCATAAGTGGCTCAAACTTTAAATAGCTTTGGTGATACTTTTATTTAAAAGAAAAAAATACCAAGGTGGGAGTTTATATGTAAAAATACCAGGTTTCTGTGGGTAAGACTGAGGCAGTCTTGTTTCTGAAGCTGATGAATGATGTTGTAGTAATCTCTCTGCTAATGATACTGGTGGGACTATTCACACAGATTGGAGTACAGTTGGTTTCAGTAATTGGGATTTATTATTTGTGGTAATTTAGAGTTGACTATACTTAGAGTTTTTTCTGATTGGGATGACTTTTTAGATTCTAGCCTGCTAAAAATACAGGTATACACTAGTAAAAAGAGTTGTTCCAGTTGAGCTCATTGTAAGGACAACTTATCCTTGAACCCAAATAGTAGCTGATGCCTTTTTGTGTGCCTTATATATAGGGGCAGTGAACTTCCCATAAAAACTAAGTTTTATGAAGTGAGATTTATCCCTAACTACTTTCATCTGGGCACCTGCAGTTAATGGTTGGGGTGCTTATGACAATATAACGATATAAGCCAGGTAGGAGTTTTCTGGGGAAGGTAGTGCCATTTTATTATAATGACTGGTATAATTGAGGGGAGTGAAGTTTTGGGGCATACAATTTTAGACTGTGGGAATCATGCTCTGGAGGAGCCACAGGCACTTCACTGACAAAGCTTAAGCAGTTGTGGCCTCTACATCAGCATTTACCCTGTTAGGTTTTGAAGTTATCATGAGTAATCCCACGAAGATGTGAACTTAATGGTTGGTGGTCAAGAAGGCAGGCAGAAAATTAGAAATTACTAAATTATTGGGCAAGGAATAAAGAAGGAAATACTGAACATTACAGCACTGTATAAATCCACAATGTAGGCACTTCCACATTTTATGAAGCTCTCATTTCATTTGGGGAAGTGGTGGTGGAAATGTTCATAAATAGTAGTACGCACTAGGAAAAAAATGGAAGAGAAAGGGTTAATCGTGTGTGTACAAAATATTCTGTAGGAAGAGATTCTGTGTAGCCAAACTATTTTCATTTTTTTTTTCTTCTCTGCAATTTTAAAGATGGAGGGAGAATGATCAAGTTGAGGTCAACAGGAAATCACTACTTCTTGGTGCTTCCTTGCACTTCACATACCCTAGTTCTTAGCCAAACTGCATATTCAAACTACAGCGTATGCTCTGTCGCAGTATGCTTGGTGAGATCCTGGGATGTGATACTTCTGGTGTCCAGAACACCTTGTGGTAATAAATGGATGCAGAAAATAGGCTGATTAATGAAAGAAGAGTTTTTCAAGGGCTGTTAAAGGTAATGGTACAAATACAGCCTCAGTTGAGAAATAGTAGGAGACTACTTGACGGTGGGGATGTAGAGCAGGGCATACCTCTCACCACTTATGAATACTGTTTTTGTGGTTTAATATTCTATTCATGAGTACCTATTGCTGGTGATTGCCAGAAAGCCCGTTAGGTTGGCTCTGCCTGTACTGTGATCCCATATGGCCTTTTTAGGTAGAATGAGTAGAACAGTCAGTATTAACTGTGAATAACTGTTAGTTTTTAGAATTTTTCTGTGTTTCTGTTTTGTGTTTGTGTGAAAGGTAAAGGTATCTCTTCAGTATTTATCACTTTCCTGGCTATACATCAAATATAGGGGAAGTTAGATAGTTTTGTGGCTTTTTTTGAAGCTATTTTATTGCAAGTGTAACATGATTCCCGTAAAGTGCCTCCCCTCTGACACAGTACATTCTCAATGCATTTTATTGCAGGCTTTGATGGATTCCAATCTTCCTAGGTTACAATTAGAACTGTATAAAGAGATTAAAAAGGTGAGTTTCTTACTTTCATGTCCTTTTGAAATATGGTATTTAGAAAATGTTTTAGCATATTGCAGTGTGGCATTAGTGTGAATAAATAGTGTATGTCTTTTAAGGTAAAGGTCAAAGCTTCACTTTGGAAGGATCTGTGACTGTTTAATATATTATTCTACCCAGTTTCTCACTGTTGGCCTCATTGTTTAGATTTAACCACTCCTGAAAGCTTATCTGGCAGAAAATGTGTGAGCATTTGGTGTGAACAGCAGTTTGAGTTAACCTTAGTGACGGTGCACCCAAATGAATAAGCTATATTCATGGTTTGCTTCACTGACTGAGCTGGAAAGAATAACTTCAAGCAGAAGGGTGTTGAAAAGTCATGGAGGACAGTGACATTCTTAATTTAATGTAACTTCTTGGAGGAATCATTTGATCAAGGCCTGAACTGACCCAATACAAGTTTTAACTACTTTGTTTTGTGAATGTTTGATGTGTACTTACAGCTTCTGTAAGAAGCATAGGTAAAAACACAAAAGCATCTCTTTGCACCAAAAATCACAATTTCATTATATCCATGAGAAGAATTTTAGTAATAGCCTTTTTAAAGTATATGACTACAAAATAAAAATGCTGCATTCAGGATAGTATCACTGAAATCATGTCTCTTGCATCTATAAACATATAGTGAGGTTTGTATAGAGAGAAAATATAGGTGTCATTTGTCAGACACTAATGCTATTGCTTTTTGTTACATTTCTTTGGGAATGATAGAACCCTACAAAAGAATAAATAACAAAAGCAATGTGGATAGCTTTCTTCTGTCAGATGTGGACTACTTGTAGGTCCTGTATGAATATCTTACTGTATTTTACCTTAATTTCATGCAGAATTTTTGAGAGTGTAGAAATAGATGTCTAGCTAAAAAACAGCCAACGTAACCCAAAATCACTCTGAAGTTTCTGCATGTTATGACCAGGTGCAGAAGGAAATATTTTGTTGTTCAGATGGCCTGTGCTTCTTGCATAGTTGCTCTCAGATTTGTGGCAGAGCCAAGAGAGAGGCATAGCAGGCATAGGAGAAGTACCCAGGAGACTGAATTTTGGTTGTACATCAGTTGGATCCCTTTAGGAACCATGGCAGCATCCTTGTTCTACTCTCAACCTGAAAAATGCACATTTTGTAGTTCAGATGCAAGATTTTATTACTTGTCATGCTAACAAGACTGTGAGCCTTTGATATACTAGCTAAAGAAAAAAAGAAAGGTATGACAGTTTCTAAACACCACAGCTCTGTCTTCAGAGGGACTTGTTATGAGAAGCATTTTGGTTCGACACGTTAGGGACACAGGTTCTTCTAGACACCTACTGACTTCCATGGTTTTCTGTATTTCCAACTAAGGAGCTTTCCTGTGTCCTTAGACACTGGGTCTAAAGGTGTTCTGGCTCAAGTCAGGTGCACGACTAAAGGTGTCAGTACAGACTCATAGACACTAAAATTCAGTGTGCAAGCCATGATGAAGTGATACAGATCCATATGTGGATGTTTTTCTGGTGTGCTCAGGAGCTGAACATTATTTGTTTGCATATCTCCACTGCTGTCAGTTTTATGCTGCATTTGTATCTCTGCAAGTCTTCCAGTGATTTTTTAGATTCTCATATCATCAGTGTTTCTTTGTTGCGTGATGACTGTCTCTGTGGTATTTTAAGCTGATTTCAGCAGAGTGGAGATCTCAGCCATTTCCTTCTTTTCTTGGTGTTCCTTATTATTGATTTTGGGTCACTTGGAAAATTCCTAATGCCAGCTAGAAAAATGAAGGCAGTCATGGAGCTGACTTGACTTTGCTTTGGCTAAAGGAAATTTATAGCTTCCAGACACCTTACATTTTTATCTGTTTTAAGTAAAATGATATAAAACTGTGTACTATTGTGTATTATAGGTATTTTTTAAGAAATGGTTTTGCTTGATGAAATGTTACAATTATATACTCTATCTAGAATGGTGCTTCCAGAAGTTTACGTGCTGCACTCTGGAGATTTGCTGAGCTTGCCCATCTAGTTCGACCTCAAAAATGCAGGTAAACGCATCCTAGTAATGAACTCCCCAAGGAACATTTAACAAAATAGAGATGTTAACAAAATGTTCCTGTTATCAAGTTTTAAATATATAACTGGGAGATTGAAAGAATTCCTATCACATTTTTCTCTCTGAAGTATCTTTGATTAGCTGTTTTTTTTTTCAGTGGTGTTTTATTTCTGTGCTGTACATGACTCCAGGCGAACAGGAGGGAAAAAACTGTGAAGGCAATGACTTGTATTTTTTTTTTTATAAGTGTATTCTTCTCTTTAGTTCTATCTTACTGTCTGTAAATTGTATTCAGATGACTATTGTCTTTTCTACATTCTGTGTAGCTAACAGATAACTTTTCATTATTTAGTAATACCACAGGATTTGAATATGAATTTAAAATGTTTAGATGAGTACAGTTCTAACCTGAAATTAGTCTTTCTCCTTTGCCCTACTCAGGCCATACTTAGTGAATCTTTTGCCCTGTCTAACACGAATAAGTAAGAGACCTGAAGAATCGGTCCAAGAGACACTAGCTGCAGCAATACCAAAAATCATGGCAGCATTTGGCAATTTTGCAAACGACAATGAAATAAAGGTATCTTTCTTTGACCTATTAGTGCTCCCTGTTATATCTCTAAACACACTAAGCTATCAGCATTTTCAGTCAGATGTTACAGAAAGAAGTGTTAGAGCTGCATGTCTGAATTAAGGCAAGAGTTGCCTTTGCTTGATATACATTAAGTAATGCTTTGAATGAATGAAAAATATATTTGCTGACTTCTTAATTCACTTCTGTCTCCTTTTCTTTCTTATAAAAAGTTAAGCAAGGTATCTTTGTTTTTAGGTTTTATTGAAGGCTTTCATAGGTAATCTAAAATCCAGTTCCCCTACTATCCGTCGAACAGCAGCAGGATCAGCAGTAAGCATCTGTCAACATTCACGAAGAATGCAGTATTTTTATGCCTGGTTATTGAATGTACTTTTAGGTAAGATTCAGGGGAAAAAACCTAAATTTCTTTTAGGTGTAACATGACACTTTTTTCCATGTAAGATACTTTTCATATGTGAGAGGTTTTCAGGCAAAGCAAGGGTACTTACAGTGCCAGTTACGTTGATAATGCTTTCTCTATTTTGTATTAGGTTAGATGAAGATACAACTAAAGCTATTTGTATCTCTTTGTGTGCTGTAATGCTAATTCAGTAATGTTGAAAAGAAACAGCCAAAGCTAGGGAAGCAAGTAGCCTGTTGGAAAATAAGGAGGTCTAGGGGTCCTGGAAGTTCTTTTGCTCAGGAGTCTGTGAGTAGTTGCATTGTTCAGCAGTTGGTTGTTCATGCAGCAGGTCTGAGGTGGAGGATATGGCTGTTATTCTCTGCGTCATGTACACATATCCTGTAACCTTTTTTGGAAGTACCACCATGTAGATTCTTTGTTGAAAACCTAACTTAAATTTAAAAAATCCATTTCTGGTCTAAAAGCACACAACTTTGCGTCAGGCATTGCTTCCATATTGTTTGTTCAGCTATGAAGTTTGCTTGGTCTTTGGGATCATTTGCAACTCGTGATGAGATGTTTGTCTGGATTAGAGTAGAAACTTTTGCCTCAGTTATGGTGCTGTTGAGGGGTTCTTTACTATGCAGACTATATTGCAAAAGGAGAGATAAGGAAGACCAGCAGACTCATAAAGCATTATCCTGTTAGACTTGCTTCTTTTAAGAACAAGTGGAAAATTAAAGTGCTGTGTAGTGTCTTTCCTCGCTGTGCATGTCTTGAAAATGGTGTACTTCTGTGCACACCTTGTTCTTTCCTGTCTCAAAGGTAAATGTTTTATAACGTCCTGGCAATGGTACTGAATTCAGAGAGGAACACTAATATAAACTCCATGAATTGATTCTGATCCCCCGCTGCCCCTGCATAGAACATTGTGTTTTCTTACATAACTCATATTTGTTCTTAATGTGCTTTGGGTTTGACTCTGATTAGGAAGTAGGTATGTGGAACAAGGTTCCCAGTACTTGAGGGAGGAGGCAAAAGTGTAAATGTCATTAGGATAGTAGCATGTGTGTGTGAGGGAATTATGTTTAGCCTTAATTAAACTGCCAAGTGGAGGGAGGAGGCAGATGACGGGAGCAAGAGAGTCTAGACCACTTGGGGAAAGCATCAGGTATTATGAAAAATAATTTGTTTTGGTCTTTTTATTGAATGCAAAGAGTTAGGGAACAGGGAAGGTGAAACAGGGTCCTCTGACTATTTATTCTCCTACATTGCTTAAGTCATTGTCAGGAATATTAAATAATGCATATTTTAAAATGCTTCTGCATTTAGAAAGCATTCTGAAGTTGCTACTAGATGGTGGGGGTTTTTTGGGGTTTTTTTTGTGTTTTTTTTTTCTTAAAGAAGCTATTGTATGGACTACATTAAATAACATTTGTTTTGAAACTAACTGTTGTCAGTAATTTATTTGGCTTCTTCTTTTCTACCCCAGGCTTGTTGGTTCCTGTAGAAGATGATCATCCTACTCTTTTAATTCTGGGTGTTTTACTTACACTGAGGTATCTCATACCTTTATTGCAACAACAAGTAAAGGATACCAGCCTGAAAGGCAGTTTTGGTGTAACAAGAAAAGAAACAGAGATTTCACCTTCACCAGAACAACTTATACAGGTGAAATATGAATAATAACTCTAACCTGAAGGGTACTGATTAGAAGGGAAAGAATTAAATCTTGCATATATTATCATATAGCACTAATTTAATGTTGAATGTTCTGAATTATTTTCTCAAATTCCTCTTCATCTTGGCAAATGATAGTTGGTTCAGTGACTGGAATTATTGATAAATAATGTTAATGACCATAAATCCCAGAAAAATGCATCAGTACTACTTGTTAGATGTTCCAAAAGGAGCTAAAGAACTTCATAATCATTACGGTGTTCTTTGATGTGATTCCTCCTTCTATAACAATAAACAGAAACAACAGACTTCTACCAAAAAGGCAGTTGAATGGCTGCAATTAATTGACTTTTTCCCCTTGGAAGTGTGTTGTGAAGATTAGATATAGCAAATGTCAGTCATCTTTAATGCATTAATGAATCTTAATGTGGTATATGACAAGAAATGTAGTATGTTGTGTCCTTGCAGATTTACTCCAGTAGTTTGTTGGGTTTCAGGTTTATGAATTGACTCTGCATTATACCCAGCATCAAGACCATAATGTTGTGACTGGAGCTTTAGAATTATTACAACAGCTCTTTAGAACACCACCACCTGAACTTCTCCATGCCCTGACTGCTTCAGGTGGCATTACACAGGTCAGTGTATCCAAAGATGAATCTGCCAGCAGGAACCGCAGCGGGAGCATAGTGGAACTTATAGGTAAGCTATATTTTTGTTAATTTGAGTAAAAAGAGATGAACATACATCATCAGCTCTATTTCTCAGTATTAGCCACAAGTATGAAGGGTAAAATGAAATGTTATGCATGACTTCCTGCCCCCCGCCCCGTAAACAGTAAAGGGTTTTTCCCCTTCTTTCTTTAAGTGGGTATACATTCATTGAATAATGACCAACTCCAGAGTATTTTTTACAGTTTCTGTTGATGGGGTTTTTTGGTTACACAGAACAAGTTAACTGTGGTGATAATTTCTGTCTTTTTTCCTCCCGACAAAGTTAATTTTGTTCTCACCAGCATCTGACAACTGTGATTCACAAAAAACTGATCTAATCAGAATTTATATCAACTGAGATCTCCTTACTGAATACTAAAACCAGCATGAAATTAAAGCATGACTTAAGTTTATCCATAACTGTTAAAATCAGCTGTCGGTGTTCTTGTCAGTGAAGTGCATGTTCTTAAAATTGTCTCTTAACTGCTACTTACCTGTTTTAAAAGAATCAATCTCTTGCTGGACTTCTGGACTGAACTAACGGATCGTTCTAATATTGCTGCTATTAGAAGGTGATTCATTAGCCAGAAGCAACCATAGCAGTGAAATTTACAGCATATTTTTTTAAAAGCAAACTTTGAACAATTGGCGTAGAAAAAACAAAAAGTCATTTGATAGTGAATGATCCAAAAAACTTGTACTTTAAATGCTACAAGTTCGCTATTTCTTCCTGGTTTTGGGTTTTTTCCTTCTCATTTGAGGCTATTAGAATTCCTTCATGATTTCAGCAACTTTGTCTTTACCCTGATGTGTTACTTTCTGTGATTTGCAGCTGGAGGGGGGTCTTCATGCAGCCCTGTTCTTGTGAGAAAGCAAAAAGGTGATTATTTTCAAAATCAAATCTTTCTTTTCATTCCTTTCTGATTTTTTTTTTTCCACTGGTGTTGCTCCCCCACTTCATTGTCTTGTTGAAATTCAGTCTTTATTTAGACTTGCCTTTGTGTTATCAGCTGAGCTTAATCACTGTAAATCTTAAAATAATTCTGACATGATTTCTGATATTGCAATCAAGATATAAAGTTATTCAAAGCTGTATAATTCTTATTTTTGCTGTAGTTCACTGCCAAAATTATGGTGATGAATATTGATGCAATTTTCACTTTTAAAGAGCACATCTAAATATAATCTCTCTGAACAGGGCATTCTTCCTTTTGATGGTAATACTTAATCTTTAACTCACAAGACAATCTGCCTGGGTTTGTTAGGCCTGTTTTGGTTTTTTTCCTTCTTTCACTAATGCACATGTATGTTTTCATGCTTTGATATGATGCTTTTTAATTTATTTTTCTGTTCTTGATGATTAATTCTATTAATTTTATGTCTTACTGTGTGTATTTTCATATTGTTCTTCAATAGGTAGTTCATTTAGCAGGATTTTAAATAATACAATTTGTTCTCAAGTATTCTTTTCCCAGTTTGCATGTGGAAGTACTTCGTATATAGTTACACATTTACACTTTGCTTAAAACCAGGTGTGTCAGTACTAGAATCACTGTAGATACAGCTGTGTAACAGTTTCATCACCTGTTTTATGGGAGCAAAATGCTGCTCCTGCAGTGGAGCTATGTCTGAGTATAGTGCAGTCAGTGCAAGCATACTAAGCAGAGATGTGAAATTTGGAAAAGAAAAGCTTCAAGGAAAAATAGTTTGAGACTAAATAAAATTGTCCAAACCTTAAGGAGCACTATAGCAACTCGCTCACACCTTTTCCAAATACATCCTCCTATCTTTGTGTGCAACGAATCTTGTAATGCATAAAGAATATATGTATATACGTTAAGAATATACCTAAATGTGAAACAGTGATTAGAGCTGAATGAAACAGTGCTTATGGATGCAGTGATAATTTCTAGTTCAGAAACAATAGTGAAAGGATGTTCTAAAAGTAGGTATTGCTGCAGGATCTGAAGGTGAGACAGAATGCAGCAAATCAGAATAACAGTGCATAACGCTATTAAATGAATAATGGTAAATCATAATTTTGATACTTTGAACTGTTAGTAGTCTTAAGTGTACATTTGAAGTATTAATAATAGTGCAATTTCAATTTAAAAACTTGTTAAACCACTAACCTTTCCTTCACACAGTGGGAAAACGTGTGAGTCATCAGCTTTTATCCTTTTTTGAGATCATGATATGAAGATTTGGTGGTCTAAAACAATGGCATAAATAAATTTCAAGAAATGTGTTAATGATTTGTGCTTTGTACAGGTTTAATTTAAATTTTTGAATTGTTCATTTCCTGCTGCTCTCCATTGTAGAAAGGAGGGGAAAATGAAACCTATTCCCAATTCCTACTTGAAGTTGTTTTGCAGTCTGCTACCATAGAGTAATAGGCTTCTGCTGTTGGCCATTAGGATCTACAGCAGGACCTGGACAGGCTGGATCAGTGGGCTGCAACCAGCTGTATGAGGTTCAACAAGACCAAGTGCTGGATCCTGCACTTGGGTCACAACAACCCCATGCAATGCTACAGGCTTGGGCAGGAGTGGCTGAAGAGCTGCCTAGCAGAAAAGGACCTGGGGATGTTGGTTGACAGTGGCTGAACATGAGCCAGCAGAGTGCCTAGGTGGCCAAGAAGGCCAACAGCATCCTGGCCTGTATCATAAACAGTGTTGCCAGCAGGAATAGGGAAGTTATCCTTTCCCTGTACTCAGCATTGGTGAGGCCACATCTTGAATACTGTGTCCAGTTTTGGGCCCCTCACTCCAAGAAGGACACTGAGGTGCTGGAGCGTGTCCAGAGAAGGGCAGTGAAGCTGGGAAAGGGGCTGGAGAACAAGTCTGATGAGGAGCAGCTGAGGGAACTGGGGTTGTTTAGTCTGGAGAAGAGGAAGCTGAGGGGAGACCTAATTGCTGTCTACAACTACCTGAAAGGAGGGTGTAGTGAGGCAGGTGTGTGTCTTTTCTCCCGGGTAACTAACTGGTGATAGAACACGAGGCAATGGCCTTAAGTTGCTCCAGAGGAGGCACAGATTGGATGTCAGGAAATACTTGTTCACTGAAAGGGTTCTCAGGCACTGGAATGGGCTGCCTGGGGAGGTGGTTGAGTCACCATCCCTGGAGGTGTTGAAAAGACAGGTAGATGGGATGCTCAAAAATATGGTTTAGTAGTGGACAGGTACAGTTGGATTCCATGATCTCAGAGGTATTTTCCAACCAGGTGATTCTGTGATCTTCTGAAACTTCTCTAGCTGTAATACTCCTTTTGTGTATAGGGGTGTAAAATGAGATTGATCTACAGAAATCTGTGACCCTAACATAAGAACTCCAACATTTTGTCTTTGCAGTCTTACTGCTTCAAACCAACTTTTGTTTTGAACAGCTGGCTTATGTTGGTTTGTTTATGTTTCAGCTTCATAAAATTATTTGCAAAAAAGACTGAAGACTCATTTTGAAATTAAAGACTACTTCTTAACTGATTTTTTTTTTTTTAATGAATAATGGATAAGTATCCTGCAGTTTGTTTTATATACTCATTTAAACATACAAAGCCTAACATGCCTAATAAGTGTTTTCCAGTGTCCTTCTTCTTTCACTTAAAGATTATTAGCTGTGTAAAGCAGAAGAATATCCTGGTTGGTTTCGGTGGAAATGATGTAAATGTGAGAAAGAATAAAGAAGAATATACTATCTTCCATGGTTTTGGTTGGGACATCTTAGCAGGATTTTACTCATTCTTTCCTAGGAGTGTGTAGTTCTCAATTAATTACTGTTAGAACATACACAGAAATGTCACAGTTACTTTTCTGTCTTACTTGCAAGTTTGAATAGCATAAAACATATTTTTCAGAGGAAGACAATTTGGCAGTGTTACAGCTATGTATGAAAGCAGTTGTGATAGGGAAATTAATACAAAGGTCTGTTAATGCTTTTTTACCCCCTAGTAACTTAAATGAGATGCAAAATAATTCACACAGAGTGATCAAAACATTGGTATCTTGCATGGTGAACCTTAAGACTTCCAGTGAAACCTATTCTAAATGGTAAAACAGCCTTATATCAAAGCACTTATCATGAAACCCTCTGTGTCAGCAAGTAATTGGTGAGATCCGGGGGGACGGCCTCAGTAGCTCCCTCTGCACTCTGTATCCTGTCCCATTTACAGACTTTTCAGTGCAGTTGTGTCCTTGGTTGACTCCCAGGCAGTGTGCATCTGCAAATATCTTTCTCTTTCCACTGCTTCTATTTTAAATAGATATTACTGTGTGTTAGGTTATAAATGGTTCTCATTTTTCCTATGGCAAAAGCCTCTCTGAAGATTTTTGCCTTAGTAGTCCCTGGATCTTAATGGCTGTTGTCCATGGTTCATCACCCTGTCCCACTTATGTTGTCTTGTGCTTCTGGTCTGTGCTGCTTTTCCCCCTAGGCATTTTCCATTCTGTTATCATTGGAGTTCCAAGCCTGGAAATTGCTTTTGATAATTTTCATAGCCTTAAGAAGGGAGAGGTTATTATTCCATTACTTGTCATGCTTTAATGTCCTTCTGAGTTGAGGACAGACATCCAGATGCCAGGTATCCAGTCCTTAATAGTAGGACATACTTGATGAAATTAGTGGGATCTTAAACATAGTCCAGAAAAATAAACTAGAATGAATTAGGTCATAGGTAGTTTCCTGAATGCTTACACTCGTAAATAAAATTACTTAACTGTGTGTTCCCTTGTCACTGCTGTCTGTTTCTCTCCTGATCAGATAGTAAGGCACTAGATATTCCCTTTCTTCATTCTTTTCTCTTTTCTGTCTGTTGCCTGTTGTAACTTTGACAGTTTATTTGGGTAAACTTTTTAAACATAGATTTCCTATCTAACTGACTTCAACTGTTCAGCATTTCAAGTTGACTGTAATTTTAGGAAACTTAAAAGGTTTGTCTTGTATCACTTCTCAGGTAAAATACTTCTTGGTGAAGAAGAAGGTTTGGAAGATGATCCTGAAACCCGGTCAGATGTCAGCACTGCATCGTTTGCAGGTATCTGGCTTTCCCTTTAGGACAGCAATCAACCTGTGTTACTAAACATTACAAATCCATTCTGTTATTCCTCTATGTAAAATATAAAAGTGATGTGTTACAGTGACTAGGAAGTGGATGGGCACTCAAAAGACAAGTTAACAATACTGAAACCATAAATACTTCTGAGTGTAAAATTTACACTTACCTAATGCTGTGTAGGGATGGGGTCAGGAAGGCCAGGGTACAGCTGGAGCTGAACTTGGCAGGGGTTGCAAAGAATAATAAGGACAACTTCTACAGATATGTCATCCAGAAAGGAAGGTCAGAGAAAGTGTAACAGCCCTGATGAGCCAGACTGGCAAACTTGGCAACAGCAGATTAGGAGAAGGCTGAGGTACTCAGTGACTTTTTTTGCCTCAGTATTCTCTGGCAGCCTCTCTTCCCACACCTTTCAAGTGGATGGACTTCAGGGCAGGGACTGGGGGAGAAAAATTCCCCTCCCCTCTGTAAGAGAAGATCAAGTTTGTGACCAACTGAGGAACTTGAATATACTTAGGTTTGAGACCTGATGAGGTGAATCACAGAGTCCTGAGGGAGTTGGCTGATGTGGTTGCCAAGCCATTCTCCATGGCATTTGAAAAGTCATGGTAGTCAAATGAAGTTCCTAGTGACTGGAAAAAGGGAAATGTGGCACCCATTTTCAAAAAGGATAGAAAGGAAGACCCTGGGAACTGCTGTCCTGTCAGCCTCACCTCTGTGCCTGGGAAGATTGTGGAACAGATCCTCCTAGAAGCTATGCTAAGGCACATGGAGGGCAGGGAGGTGATCTGAGACAGCGAGCATAGTTTCACCAAGGGCAAGTCCTGCCTGACCAACCTGGTGCCTGCCTATGATGGAGTGACTACATCAGTGAATAAGGGAAGAGCTATGGATGTCACCAATCTGGACTTCTGTAAGGCCTTTGACACCGTCCCCCACAACATCATTTTCTCTAAATTTGAAAAATAGGGATCTGATGGGTGGACTGTTTGGTAGATGAGGAATTGGTTGGATGGTCACATCCAGAGAGTAGTGGTCAGTGGCTCAATGTCCAGCTGGAGACTGATGACGAGTGGTGTCCCTCGGTACTGGGACCGATACTGTTTAATTTCTTCAGCAATGACATGGACAGTGGGATCGAGTGCATCCTCAGGAAGTTTGCTGATGATAACAAGTTGTGTGGTGTGGTTGACATGCCTGAGGGGTGGGATACTATCCAGAGGGACCTGGACTGACTTCAGAAGTGGGCCTATGTGAGCCTCATGAGGTTCAACACAGCCAAGTGCAAGGTCCTGCACCTAGGTTGGGGCAATCCCTGGTATCAGTACAGGCTGGGGGATGAAGACATTGAGAGTAGCCCTGCAGAGAAGGACTTGAGGGCATTAGTGGATGAAAAGCTGCATCTGAGCCAGCAATGTGTGCTTGCAGCCCAGAAGGCCAACTATATCCTGGGCTGCAAAAAAAGGAGCATAGCCAGTAGGTCAAGGAGGTGATTCTGCACCTCTACCTTGCCCTGGTGAGACCCCACCTTGCATACTGTGTCCAGTTCTGGAGTCGGTACGACAAGGGGTAACGGTTTTAAACTAAAGAGGGTAGATTTAAACTAGATATAAGGGGGAAACTTCTTACATTGGAAGAGAGTGCCCAGAGAGATGGTAGAAGCCCCATCCCTGGATACATTACAGGGCTCTGAGCAACCTGATGTAGTTGAAGATGTCCCCGCTCACTGCAGGGGAATTGGACTATGTAACCTTTAAAGGTCCCTTCCAACCCAAACCATTCTGTGATTCTAGTGGAAGCTGACTGCAATTTTTTTTTTTTTTTTTTAATGGATAGGCTGCCAGGTTGAGCTGCTGGTATAAGTGGAATGGCATCTTATAGATGCTTATTTCCTGACTTGTATTTAACTGTTATACGCTTTCCTTAGCGTTGCTTAATATCCTTCCCCTCTACTCTGCCCTGGTGAGGCCACATCTGGAATATTGTGTCCAGTTCTGGGCCCCACAGTTCAAGAAGGACAGGGAACTGCTTGAGAGAGTCCAGCGAAGAGCCACCAAAATGATTAAGGGAGTGGAGCATCTCCCTTATGAGGAACGGCTGAGGGAGCTGGGGCTCTTTAGCTTGGAGGAGACTGAGGGGGGACCTCATTAATGTTTATAAATATATGAAGGGTGAGTGTCAGGTGGATGGAGCCAGGCTCTTCTCAGTGATGTCCAATGATAGGACAAGGGGCAGTGGGTGTAAGCTGGAACACAGGAGGTTCCGCTTAAATTTGAGAAAGAACTTCTTTACAGTAAGGGTGACAGAGCACTGGAACAGGCTGCCCAGGGAGGTTGTGGAGTCTCCTTCTCTGGAGACATTCAAGACCTGCCTGGACGACTTCCTGTGTGATCTCATGTAGGTGATCCTGCTCTGGCAGGGGGGTTGGACTGGATGATCTTTCGAGGTCCCTTCCAATCCCCAACATTCTGTGATTCTGTGATATGGTGTCCGTACGAAGTGTGAAACACAAGTTTGAACAGTTGATTGACTCTTGAATGTCTGTGTTTTGCAGCCTCTATGAAGAGTGAGATAAACAGTGAACTAGCTTCTTCATCAGGTGTATCGACAGCTGGGTCAGTAGGGAGTGCAGCTGCTGATTCTACTGGACATGATATAATTACTGAGCAGCCACGTTCTCAACACACGTTACAGTCAGACTCTGTAGACCTGACAAGCTGTGATTTGACGAGTACAGCTACTGAAGGAGAAGAAGATGATGTGCTTAGTCGAAGCTCCAGCCAGATCAGTGCTGTCCAGTCAGATCCTACTATGGACTTGAATGATGGTACACAGGCTTCCTCACCAATCAGTGATAGCTCTCAGACTACTACAGAAGGTCCAGACTCTGCTGTAACCCCTTCGGACAGTTCTGAAACTGTAAGTGTGCAGCGGGCAGAGGGGGGATCCCCTTCTACTGAGGGGCCCGACATATCTCAGAGCTCTTCCATGGAGGGCCCAGACTTGGATTCGTCTACTTACTCGTCTTCTACTTTTCCATCCTCAGCTAGTAACAATGCAAAGGTCAGCAGCTCACACCTCTACAGGAGAGCTTGACCTCCTTTTAACACTTTCACTGCAGCAGTAATTAAAAACTACAAAGCTGTAATTAGTGTGTTCACTGGGGAGGTCATATAAAGGCATTGACAGATTGTCACTCACTGGAAAGACATCAGTATCAAAGACCTGACATAAATATGTCCTCTTGGTAGCATATTCTTCATTTTGTATAGATATTTTAATTGTTTTAATGCAGGAAGACTAATGGAAGTGTTAAAGGGTGAACAGTCTATTCGGAATGGTAGAGGAATACTTTTGAAACCTAATACTTCACATTGTTTTCTGCCTGTGCTTTTTTGCTTGGCAACACAACTCATTTTTTTTCTTTTTATTCCATTTTAAGGATTTTTCCTATACTAGAGCAAATACTGCATGATTTACTAATGTAGCAGTTACATATCTAATAAACACCTGAGGTGCATACAATATAGCTATCTTGAGAAATTTGTCTCTCTTAGGCAAGTGTATTCTGAGGTTGTAATAAAACCAGCAAAAATATAATTACTGGAAGCAGGAGCAGAATATACAAAAAGGGGGAAACTTTGACTTTCTTTTTTCAAATATCATCAAACTTTTGACTTAAGTTTGCTGCTAGCAACTTTGGAAGAGTGATAGTCTCTTACTGCTACAAAAAACTGTGAATTTACAATTATGTTAAGCAAATACCTCTGGCAAGTTTGAGGATTCAAGAACCGAAGGAGTGATGATAATTGCTCTGTCTCTGAATTAAATGTAGGTAATGCAGGGACCAAAGTGAGCAGGTGTTTATTGACAAATTGTGCTTACTGACAAGATGCATTTCTTGCAAATTCTTGTAAAACTGTTGCATGTATCAGTTTGCATACTTCTTACAAGCTGTAATTACAAGTAAATTTTTTTTGTAATTGACAGACTAAGTGGTTGTCCCACTTGCCAACACATGGGCTTTTTAATGAACAATTTCCAGGTACTTGCAAAGTCAATGAGTAACTGAAGTACTATCTTGTCTGCTGATAACCTTACAATGAAATATTTTTTACTTTTACTGTCTTTTATTTTACTTATTAATTTTTTGTCTTTTATAGTTATTTTTCCATATAACTACTGCCTATAGTAGTACCAAGGGTCAAATGCTCTTCTATAAGTGTCCCTTTTAGTAGTCTCTGGTTTAGAATGAAGAAATGAAAATATATTTAAACTTATTTGTCCTTTTTTGTCTTACACAGTGTGTTCTCAGTTTGACTTTGCATATCCAGGACAAGTGAGGTTATGGGGAAGTTTGCCAGCAAGGGACAGGTTCAATTTGTGACATTTAAGATGTTGGTTGTGATTTGTAGCTGCTGAGATAAAGGGACAATTGTGTTTGGCATAAAGGGAGTAAGGACAGCTGCAGGGGAGGCAATGCACTGAGTGCTTGACTTTCTTACTGTTCATATCCAAGTTCATGGCTCAGGTGGGAGACTGTCAGATGTAACCACGGCCTCAAATAGACCAAATACTGGAGGAAGAGGGGAGCTGCTTTGGGGCCTGCACACAGCTGTACACTAATATTTATCAGGCTCATATTTACTTTCAGATTATTTCTATATTACTAACACTGCATGTTTGAGATTTAATACTGTGTGTTAAGCTAAGTTATTTTAAGTCCTGTGCTTGCACTGTGTAGGTTTTGGAGGGTGCTGAAGGACAGTATTCTGGAATGCAGATTGGACAGCTTCAGGATGAGGAAGATGAGGCTGCAAATATTCTCCAAGATGATTCATCAGAGTCTTTCAGAAATTCTTCCATTGGTATGTTGATAAATGGGGACACACATATACACACACACACATGAATGGACACAAAACACCATGGTGGCACCTTTAAGGCAGGTGTCACAGGTGCATCTGCTGTCTTAACTTGCAAGAGACTGAAGACTCGTGTAATGGATATGAAAAAAAAAACCTAGATTGAAATGTAAAATAAGGAATATATTTCAACACTATATATTTCAACACTTCTAATAAATCACTTGTTTTGATCACTGCTAATTTCTTTCTCATGTTTATATAATTAAGTTCAATTTAAATGCTTTTAATTTGCATCTGAAATGGTATTTCATGAATTGCCTCTTTCTAAAGCTCTTCAACAGCCTCACCTGTTGAAAACCATGAGCCATAGCAGGCAGCCTTCTGATAGCAGTGTAGATAGATTTACATCAAAAGAAGATGCAGCCGATCCTGGTGATCACGAAAATAAGGTGAGAGGCAGCCACAGTGATCTGGTTTGAAGTTTGAAACAACTAAGTTTAAAAAAAAAAAAAAAAAAAAAAAAAAATTACAGCTATGATCATGTAAATTAGTGGTAAATTTAGGTAACCTGTGTATGTGGTGTACTTCATTATAGGTCAAATAACTAAGGTTGAATATTATATCTGAGTTTCAACCTGAATTTCATTTAACATAAGGTGAATGAATACACGGGTGTTGAAATCTTGAGTGCAATCACCAGCAAAACTATAACAGAACACAGACTGCTGAGAACCCAAGCCCCCTTTGTCTGTGCATTAGTAGGATACACGATGCTTTATTACCCAAAATAATTCAGATAATCTACAGAATGACTGTTCTTTCTGTGGTGAAATTAGACCAGTTCAGATACTGGATATAGACTTCCCGAAAGCATTACGTTTTAAGGCCCTTTTTTGGAATATGTATTAAACACACTTTGTATTACAATCCCTATACATTTGGAGATGTGCAGTATGTCTAAATCTTGTGCTTAATATTTTATTTAAATTTAAGATTAATTTTTATCTATGTAAAAATTGTGGTTTGCCTTCAATAGCCCTCCAGGGTAAAGGGAGACATAGGTCACTATACCGATGGAAATTCTGCTCCTTTAGTGCACTGCGTTAGACTCCTGTCAGCCTCTTTTCTACTCACTGGGGAGAAAGGAGGTAAGTTTCCATTCAAGATTGTCAGTTCATGGTGTCTCTCAATGTCCAAAGTTGGAAATGCGATTGATTTACTTTGGTTTTAATCTAACTTTTTTGGAGATTTCGAGGGTGGCTTTTTCTTTGACAGTCCTGATTTAAATGATCACACCAGAGTACAGAATAACCTAAAAACACTTAAACTTATGCCATTTTACAATGAATCCTGTTTTGAACCATTGGGCATCTAAAAAAGTGTTATGGTAAATTAACCCATAAGTCAAATACTTAATTACATTTACAATTTGTAAATTCTTATAAGACTTAACCTTTGGGACCATGACAATTTATGGATTGTATGAAGCTGTGAAGACAGTCTAGTATCAGTATTTTATTTTTTTTTTAGTCAGGGTTGTGTGCCCAGTTTGCTGACTATAAAAGTATCAATAGCTCAGTAAGGAAATAACTTTGAGTTGCATTTCATTCTATGGAAACTCCTAAAAACAAGTTCAGAAGAATATAGTTCTTTCAAGTACTTGTATTAATATTTTTACAGTTTATTTTGTCTACAATGCCTAGTATGTTTTAATTTAAACAAGATTAAAATTATCTTTTTTTTAGCTTTATCACTCAGTTGTGTTTGAATTTCGTGTTAATTTAATATACTTCAGGGAGAGGAAATGCTGTTGTACCCATTTGTATTTGGGAAATGTAACTTTGTATTTTAAGTGATTCAGTTGTAGTAAAGCAGAGCAGCGACCTAAGGTTTTCAAAAACCTAGCTGAAATCTCAAGTTTATTCTCTGCTTTTAACATTTTACAGCATTTGCTTAAGTTAGTGTGACCGTTTTTCTTGTGGTTTTTTTCACATGATGGTCAAAGAGAAGCTTTTTGACAGTAAGTGACTGTTAGAGGAGGCTGTTGGAGCTCAAAAGAGTAGTTATAGCAATAGAGTAGCAATAAAAGTATCAGAAAGGGTTTTCCAGAAAGCCTTTATGGCATACACTGCTATTTCCTTTTTTTAACCTGGAAGTTGGTGTCACAAATAAGTGTGTGTATCATTATATATGACTGAAGTGAGCATTTAAGATATTTGGGTTTTTTTTTTCACTTTTCTAAACTGTTATTTGTTTATGTGCTCTGCTAATACAGTGTTCTTGGACAGACAGTATAGTAGCTGTATTCTCAGTAGTGAAGGAAGTGTGTGGGGTTATTAGTTACTTTTTTTTTTTCCTTAAAAAAAACCAAACAAACTAAAAATCAACCCTTGCATATAACTGCTGCCTCTGATAAACTGGAACTACTTGCTCTGCCTTCATGTTTTCTGTCCAGGCTGATTTAACAATTTATATTATACAGAGTTATTAATTAACTTAGAAAGAACTCAGGAAGCTTTTAAATAACCAATAACTTTTTTTTTCCTTCCCCTCTTCTCCCCAGCCTTAGTTCCTGATAGAGATGTGAGAGTTAGTGTAAAAGCCCTGGCAGTAAGTTGTGTTGGAGCAGCTGTCGCGCTTCACCCCGAGTCTTTCTTCAGCAAGCTGTATAAAACACCCCTGGAAGCAATGCGAGAAGAGTATGGTATGTTGCAGTTCACATACTCCGTTTTAATACTGTGTTTTGGTTTTGAAGTAAGTGAGGCAGCATCTGTCCTGAAAACTCTGAATCCAGTTTAGTGTTTGCAAACAAATAGTGCACCAGTTGGAATGAACATGCTGTCTGTACTACTAATACATGTGGTGAGATTTTTTTTTTAATAAGAGTTAAGTTTCAGTGGACAAGCTTCTACAGCTTCTGACAGGTTGAAGCTGTTATACTACAACTGCTAGACAGAAGTGATTTGTTTATCTTATGAATAGTCTCTTCTAATTTATTTCAGACTATCCTGTGGGTGGTTTCTAAGCCATTAGGTTCATTTTTATGAATGCTACAGTATGATCAGTAGGGAGCTGGAGTATTCAAGTGGTTTGGTATTGATAGTGGCAAAGGTGGAGTGTTGACCAAAACTCTTCTTAAGATTTTCCCAGAGCATTTTATGTACAACTGAAATAAATCACTAGTTTTTATATGTGATCATTGGTCTCGATGGTGTGTATGATCTGTAGATTACATGCAAAGGAACTCTGAAAGGTAGGACTAAGGCAGGTATATTGTGAATATGCTCACATTGATTGTACAATAATTGGTACCTCCACTGAAATATTTTTAGGGATCAATTAAGTCTGAGTAGTATTTTTAAAATAAAGTAGTTGTAACTTATTTTCTTAGAGGAGCAGTATGTATCAGATATTCTGAACTACATTGACCATGGAGATCCCCAGATTAGAGGAGCTACTGCCATTCTGTGTGGAACAATTATCAACTCCATTCTAATTAAATCCCGCTTTGATGTGGAAAAATGGCTAATAAATGTCAGAAGCTCAACAGGTAACAATTGATTTTAAGGGTGTCTTTTTTTTTTTTTTCTTTAAATGTAACCAAAATTTTCTTTTGTTTCATTGATCTTAATTATTTTTTTTGTTAGGAAATCTCTTTTCCTTGGTAGACTGCATACCTCTGCTACAGAAAACACTGAAAGATGAGTCTTCTGTTACTTGCAAACTGGCTTGTACAGCTGTGAAGGTAAGCAGAAGTAGTAATTTATTTCCACCACAGCAGATCTCAGGAGCGTTATTCGTTGACTAGGGTCCTGCTACACTTAGGTGTATAATCATGGAGCAAAAAATGACTTCTTCCCCAAGAACTTTATTGTAGAAAACATGGTTTCAGGCATAGAATTGGAGGAACAAACAGCTGGAAAATAATGATGTTGGTTAGATCACATAGCAGTATAATCTAATCAAGATAGTCACAAATGTACTGGTATGAGCTGTAATGTTACGTTAATCAATAACAGGATGAGTGCATCAGAGAGAAAGGATATCTAGCCTAACCTGTATTTGGAGAGCAAAAATTAAATATGAGAATTGACAAGTAAAATAGTGATTATTTTCTGAAACAACTTTTAAAAGTAAGGAAAGGCTCAGGAAAGTGTTTTGAATTGAGTGGAAGGTCCATCAGGCAATTATTAAAATAGAGATGATAACTGAATTTGTGAGTGGGACTTAGAGTATGTGAATTTTCTGTAATAAAATCTGTGGAAGGTGATCTGTGAAAAAGCAGAGGGGTGAAGGAGTGAGCTTTTCCTTGAGGAATTTTCCAAAAAGTCAAAGAGCAAGGACAAATTGGAGGCCAAGGGAAATTAATTCATTGTGGAGAGGCACAGATGGTGACTGTATTGCAGTTTATGGGTCAGTGAAGCAAAGTGAAGCTTTTAGTAGAATGCACAGAGTCAACTTAGGTAAAGGATGATTTCACATACTAAGAGGAGGGATCTGTGATGCAGCTGAGGGAAGGAAATCCAGGTAGTTAAATGATGCCATCTTTTTAACCTTCGTTTCTGTGATCTTACTGTTTGTATATAGTGGTTTCATGTATGATTACACTCATGATTATGGCTTTTTAGAAGACTTTTAGAATTGTTCAGTTTAGGCAACTCACACTAGTCAATTTTGACTTTTTCTTTCTCTCAGTATATAATGTAGCCAGATTTCATACCTTTAATCGGAAATGTTCTAAAGCATTTTGGGTTGTTAATCTCTGAATAAGAAAGTACATTTCCATGTAGACATAAGACATAGAAGTTCAGAGTTCTGTAACTTTTTGCAAAGATCACACATTGTGTATAGAGTTGAACATTCATTAAAATGAGGAGGTATGACTTTTTCAAAAACTTCGGAAATCAGAACCAGGTGTCTAAAAATACCCTGTGGAATCTAGGAGAGACTGTTTTTGAACAGATGAGAATATAGTGCTTGTGTTGTTTAAGCCCTGTGAGTTTTAAACCTTATTCTTTGAAGGACTGTCCTCTGATCCCCAGAGTTTAAATTCAGCAGCAGTTCATATTAGAACTAGTGTCCTAGCCTTGCAAAGTACCTAGCTCTGGTACTTTCTCCTGGCTGTTAAGCAATAATTTTGTTTAATATCCTAAATAAACAGATTTCTATAATCACTTACTTTGATTCAGAGAACCTCTTCTGTAATATAACTGGAAGTTGTTTTTTCTTCTCAGCATTGCATCATGAGCTTATGTAGTAGCAGTTACAGTGAACTAGGTTTACAATTAATTGTTGACCTCCTTACGCTGAAGAATAGCTCATACTGGCTGGTAAGGACGGAACTTCTGGAAACACTTGCAGAGGTGGATTTTCGGTAAGTGTTTATTTATACTTTTCCATGGGTGTTGTAGCTCCAGTGCAAAGATGCTGTGTATAGGAAACTGGAACCACAATGGAGCAGTTTCTTCTGAAACATTAACTAGATTCATAAAACTAATTCAGGCCAACCATTCCTATAAGGAATGTATGAATTCCTTTGTGAAGTTACCATTGACTTCACTACCAAGCCCAGTCCTAGTAACACTGTATAGGAGTTCCTAGTTCAGTGGTCTATTAAGTCTTCTGTATATCTGTGATCAGTGAGAGACAATATAATCTGGAAACTAACTTGGACTTCATGTCCAGTTGTGTATGTTTTTAAAGAAAGGGTCCCTGGCTTGTTCTCCCATTATTGTCAGCTCTCTTCTGTTGCTCAGTTTCTGTTATAATGAAATAAATATGACTTCCTTTTCTTGCATTTCCTCATTTTCTACGTGTTCTTCCAAGCTGAAAGACAAAAGATGTTTATATGAAAATTCTTCAAGTTACCTTTAGTCAAACAAAATTGGACTCTTCCTGAATAGTGATATTTAGAATCACACAGAATCCCAGAATGGTAGTGGTTGGAAGGGACCTCAAGAGATCATCTAGTCCAACCTCCCTGCCAAAGCAGGTTCACCTACACCAGTAGTCACTGATTAATGTGTTACCATCTCTTCAAAACAGTCTGATTTTTCCACACATGGGAAAAAAAAAATACAATCACAATGTGTAAATAATGGGGTTTTGTTTGTTGTTTTTTTGGTTTTTTTTTTAAACTAAAGTAATTATTCTGTTACAGTAACCAAATAGTAGTTTGGCAAATAGCTTACCTTTTCTAAAGGTAGCAAAAAGTGTGTTTATTACTTACATTTTCCCTGCTGTGGTGTTTTTTTAAAAAATAAACAAAAAGAACCCTCAGAGCACTGAAGGGAGAAATAATGTTTAATGTTAACTAATGTACTCTAAATTCTATTTCACAATAGGCTAGTCAGCTTCCTGGAAGGAAAAACTGAGAGCTTGCACCGAGGTTTTCATCATTATACTGGTGTAAGTAAATTATTCAATCAGTGTATTGTGTTTCTGGATTAAGGTAGCAGTGCAATTTCAACACTTTGTGTTTAAATTCTATCAAGACTGATAGTTGTTGTATGTTTTGTATAAGTAGGCTCATGTTCTGAGACTTGATACAATTGGAAAGATACTTTACTAATGAGATTCAAATATCTTCATGTTTTCTGGTGTGCATATATGTGTGGTTTTTGCTGTGTTTTTTTTAAACTTCAAAAATTTTTTGGCATTTATGTATTTAAAAAGTCTATTTGGCAGGTAAGGTAAAGATTGTCTTACAGACAATTGGTTAAGGTAAAGATTGTCTTAAGGTAAAGATTGTCTTACAGATTTATGTGATAGGTGAAATCTCACTTGTTAACTATCTTCTAACAATCTGGTCAAATGATGGAAATGTTCATGACCTTTACTGTGCTAACTTATTTTCTAGTTACTAAAACTTCAGGAGAGAGTGCTTGATAATGTTGTAATATGTCTGCTTGGAGATGAAGATCCAAGAGTGAGACATGTAGCTGCGGCTTCATTAATAAGGTATATATGGAGATGGTTTTTTTGTTTGTTTGTTTTTTTAAAAAGGAGTTTAGAAAGATATTTGCATGTTACTGTGTGCATATAACTTAAATAATCCCTTAGTGGGATTTTTATTTTTTTGTTTAAATGAGGGATGGGAGACATATACAGCTTTATGGTACCTGGAACTTGCATCATTCTGAATCGTCAGGCAATGCTGAAGTGGTTTGTTCAACATCTGACAGTAGGTGATGGACTTGAGATGTTGCAGTTGTATGGAGTTGTCCTAACTCACAAATATTGTAGTTCCACATGGTTATAAGTAGTTTATCTAAAAACTTTCAAGCTTGCTGGTTATAGTAAAGTAGCTCATCTTGTTTAAAAATCAGGTGTTTGCTATAACCTACTACAGTTAGGATTGCTGTCCATATAAATGCACCAAACAGTAAGGATTAGTTGGTAGTTTATTAATTAGGACTTTATTTATTATTGAAGGACTTAAGTCTTATGTTTAAAGAAGTTGGGAGCATCTAATACTGAATTCTTGGAATACTTTATTGTCAGAGGAGTCCCTTTCCTAGTTTTTTCAGACTATTAATTGCTGACCATTCCTAATAACAAAGAAAGAACAATTAAACCTTAAAAATTCTGCTACTTAAAGACACTTGTTTTGCAGAAACAGCTCAGCAGAGAAATCATTAACTGTTGTGTCAGAGATAGTATTTGTTGCTTTTATTCAGGGACTCGAATTTGAAATAGAGTTATTTTGTTAATTGAGTGGTAACAAGTTGGAGTTTTTATGAATCTTCATGTTGACTTAATGACAGCATGTGCATTAAGGCTGGAAAAGACTTAACTGCCCCAAGAAAGCTGATATAAGCTCCCAGAAGTCCAATGTGGGCATTTATTGGAAGTATTGTCAGTTAAATTATAAAAACCGTGTATTGTAGGTTTTCACTGTTGATTAAGTTTAAAATGTTGTTGTTTAAGAAGACTGGATCTTGTATGCTTAAGTTCTGCTGCATAGAAATCAGATGGTGAAAAATTTTCCTTTTCAGGTAGAAATTAGTTTTCAGTTGACATAGATATCCATGGGGAAAATATCTGGGGAAATAAGGGAACAAAGAGAAATACTCTAGTGAAGTAGTTGTTGTAGTGTGTATAGGTAGGTATCTCTGTAAAAAATTCTCTTTTCTTTTTACTACTATATGTTTACAGCAGTTCCTTTGTCCAGATTTGAGTTCCTTGATTATAATGAAGAACAGTTGTATGAAGATGAGTTCAGCTTAACAATATGAGTTTTAGTAACAGCTTTTGTTTACAGTTTGATAAGTGTATTTAGTGTATGCAGCTTTGAGTTGTATATTATATGTATTTTAAATGTACTTTAAATTGTATACTTAAATAATTTCTGAATAATGCTTTTCCTTTTTGACAATTATTGTTAAGGCTTGTTCCAAAGCTGTTCTATAACTGTGATCAAGGACAGGCTGATCCAGTTGTGGCAGTAGCAAGAGACCAAAGTAGTGTCTACCTGAAACTACTAATGCATGAAACACAGCCTCCATCTCACTTTGCGGTGAGCACTATCACCAGGTATGTTATATGTCTTGTATTGCTTTAAAAGGAACAGGGACCCACATTTAAATTCATAATACCTAGAATCATAGTTAAATCCTGCAAATCCACGTGCTTATGAATTCTTTTTCCAGTCTGTAGGAGCATCTGTTGTAGTTTTAGGCTCCACAGAAACAGACTTAAGTTTAAAGAATAAACTGGTGTTGAGTTACTGGGGATGTGCTCACACATTGATGACAGGGAGTCATTGTTCTGTGATAAACTCTTGTCTTCATCCTGAGATCACCCTATTTGTCCATTAAATAGAGCAAGTAAGTGCAGCTTTGCAGGCTAACTGTGTGTATACCTCATTGTTCTTCACGTATGTTTATGAGGTTTTATAACTCTTTGCGTTCTGTTTAGTGATTGTGATTGCAGAAGTTGTTACTGCCTCTATAATTTAAAAATAAATTCTGATTTTGATAGTGTGATTTTGTTGCTGTATTTATGCTGCCAACTATACTTTCCTAAACTATTCTGTTTAGATATCTGGTCTTATAGACAGTGTAAGTTGTGTGTATTTATGGGGGGCGTCTTTGCTTCTATCAATATCATACAAGATTTGGATTATGTAACTTTTCCGTAGGTTATCTTGATCGTGTCACTCAAGATTTAGATACTGTACTATAGAAATAATAGAGCTTTGTGGATGCAGTGTTATTTAGAATAAAATAGTTATTTTTCTACAGCAATAATTCAAAGTTTGTGATTGTGCAAAAAATCTTAGATGGATTTGAGCAAAAGCAAAGACTAATGTTAAATTGATGGTGATTTCCAAAGCATCTAGCTAGGTATTGTGAGTTGGTCTGCTGTTTCTGTTTGCTAACAAAGGGATTTGATTTATTGACTAAATTGCTTTTGCTGGTACAGAAGCAAAAATATTAAAATGTAATAAGGTGGTATTTATACTGTTCTCAGATTTTGTATTTTATAAGCAGACTATAAATATATAATAGTAATTTAAGGCATAATAATTTTTGAGGTGTTTCTTTTTTTAAGTACATGTTTTAGTGGTATAAATATTTTTATTTCAGAATATATAGAGGTTACAATATGCTGCAAAGTCCAACAGATGTCACTATGGAAAACAATCTCTCAAGGGTTATTGCAGCAGTTTCCCACGCATTGACAATATCCACTACAAGAGCACTTACGGTGAGTTCTCTTAGTTGCTATAGTGGCTTTTATTTATTTCCTGGCTATATTTGTATCTGCAGCTTTGGTACTGTGGCAGTGGCAATAGTAATATATTTAATTCTCACTCTTTTGAGATACTTTGTTGCTAACTCTTCCAGTGATGAAATGGATTGAATTCTTGGTGTTAACTTTTTCAGTTTGGCTGCTGTGAAGCTTTGTGTCTTCTCTCCACGACGTTTCCAGTCTGTACCTGGACTGTTGGGTGGCACTGTGGGTATGTTTCCTCATCTGTTATTCAAGCTTCTAAAAGTCATGTTTGTGAAATGAAAGTACACTTATTTAGGTATCAGAAGTCTTGGTTATGCTGTTAAGCTTGTCGTAGCAGTTGTTTAAGAACTTTATGCAGAATAGTTGTTGTACAAAGTTGAACTTTCTATATCAGGTTGTCATGATATTAATTGTCAGCACTTTGTCATCTCCGGAACCATAGCGTGTGTCACAGGGATTGGCTGCAAATGCTGTAATTGAAAGTTACATACAGTCAGTGTCTATCAAAATAAGTAATAGAAGAAAATTTTCCATGCTTTTGAAATAATGTTTATCTTCAGGGTATTGTGTCTTGTAGTATCTCTTTAAAATCAGAACACCATAATTTTCACCTTGATCTCATGTTTATGTTGAAAAACAGTGGGTAAAGGAAGCTGGTCCATAATTCCTTTTATGACCATGAAAGTGTCAGGTGCATTTAAATTGTTCTCATTTGTCACACTGAATGGGAACAGCAAATGAGATCTATGATACTTAAGTATTGTGTAGGTGATATATGATAGCCCCGAAGTACTTATATTATGAAGAGTTTCTTCAGAATGTAACTGTATGGTTGGCAACTCTATAAAGCTTTGATCTTGCCTCTGATTATCAGTGTGCTGTGCCATGTGAGCTGTAAAACTAGCTACTGTGGGTGTATAGAGCTGTTTGGTTTTTAAATAGTTTTAACATTATTTGTGTTGATTTTCTTCGTTGTTTGTCGTAGTGTCTCTACTCTCATTTTACTTCTCTGGTATCCTGAAACTCTATTGCAAAATTTTATCTTATTTTAAAAACAAACAAACAAAAAACCAGAAACCCAACAAAACAAAAAAAACCCAACCCTTCTCCAGCTGCTTTTCTTGTTGGCATGCCCTTTCTTCCCTTGCCGGCCGTAAGCATGGCGTGCTCTGCATATGCATTCTAAAAAGATGTCCTTTGAGCTGTAGGTCCAATTTTAACAAATGAGGTAGGCTAGGGTGTGAGCAGTACTTAGCTGGAATGTACAATCAATGCAGAATTGCAATAGTGTGTCTTTTGCTCTACCCAGCTTAAAAAAAATGCTGTTTTTAAGATGCATCTAATACTCATCAGTGATGCAGTGACAGAGCCTTTGCCCTTTCCTCTAATTTCTTCTTTGCAAATTTTCAGCCCATGGTCATGCCAATTTGAATTACAATTTTATTTTTGTGGAATGATATGAACATTTATGATTCTGGGTAATAAGAATATAACAACATGGATAACAACATGAGAATTTTACCAAAATTCTTTTCTGTATTAAGTATTGTCATCTTGTGATTAAAAGGTATTGGAATTGTTGCATTCCAACTCTGTATAACTCAACATGAATCAATGAGTTTCTAACTGTGTGTAAAGTAAACAACACTTGCATATGAAAATACTTTAAAAAAAAAAAAAAAGGCACTGTAATTACTTGTAGCTTTGTCAAAATAATAGCTACACTTACCATACATTTTATTTTCTGAAATTACTCTGGTTGCATTAGAGCAGAGTGACTACATCAGATTTTTAAATTTTTTTTCAAAATTAAAAAATATCCTGAAAGAATCCCTTTATTTAGAGGTTGCATAAAATCTTTTCCTGAAAGAAAGTTAATAGTATTGTGCAGGTCTTAAAGCTTTGAAATGAGGTATGCAATTCACACAGTATTCTGACAAACATCCCCTGGTGATCTCTGCCTGCTCTTTTTGAAACTTGAGTTGTATGGGAAAATCTGATTTTAGAATCATTGTAAAGGAAAATATGGAATGCAGAAGCAAGTTACTATCTTGGATAGAATCCACCTCCACCCCTAAATCTAGATGATTTGATGGATGATAATTGTTTAATTACATTCTTGTCACTTTCAAATAGTATCTTGTTACATTACAATACTACAAATTATGTCTCCCATTCCTACCCTGCATATGTGCAAGACTTGTAACTGGAGATAGTTCAGGGCTATACTGGTTAGCAACTAAATACAGAATTCTTCAGTTTATCAGTAGATGTCACTAGCAGCTTTGGTATTTGCTATTTAAAAAAAGAAAAGTAACAGCTCTTCAAAAATACTGTCAGGTCTCTGCTGCAGATGTTTTACAGTTGTACTTGAGTGTTAAATGTGTAGTACTGATTTATTTTTTTTTTTTTAGTAGTTTACTTAACTGTTAGTTCTCTTAAAACTTTAAACTTACCAAATGATGGGGAAAAAAAAGTCATGATATTCTAAAATTAAACTTGCAGTGTTTCCCAGCCAAGTCCTTCAGATGAAGTTCAGAAGGGCTGCACCATTGGAATGGCTGGCATGGTCCTGTCTCTCCTTTCATCAGCATGGTTCCCACTGGACCTCTCTGCACATCAGGATGCTTTGATACTGACTGGAAACTTGCTTGCAGGTAGGGCAGAACAAGGAAGTGTAGGATTGTCCTGTTATTTTTGCCATTAGTATCAGAAGGCCTGTATCTGACCCTGTTCTGATAGCATGCAAGAAAATACTTGCAAGATTGAGCAGAAGAAATAAAGAAGGAACTGCTTGCACCCAGAAGCTTGAAAAGACACTGCCTCCTAGTTGCAAATTTCTGCTGGTTGCCAAAGGGAATGTGCAGTATGCTCAGTACAGACTGGATACAAAGAATTAACCTTTTTTGTTGTTGAACATTGCACCTACTTCTGGTTTTGAAAATGTAGGCTCACTTTTCCATATTTGAATTTCTATTCATATAGAGATGATATGCCTCTAAAATGTACTGATACTTAACACCAAGTTTTTATCTTCTTTTTCTTTAAATAATGTGGTTCTTGTTGCAGCAAGTGCTCCCAAATGCTTAAAGAATCCCTGGAGTGCTGAAGACGATTCAAACCAAGGTGCTGCAAAGCAGGAGGAGCCCTGGCCAGCTCTGGCAGATAGAACTCTTGTTACCTTAGTAGAACAGCTCTTTTCTCATCTGCTGAAGGTCATTAATATTTGTGCACATGTAATGGATGATGTTGCTCCTGGCCCAGCAGTAAAGGTATGTATTAAAACTATCTAATACATTCATAATATGACTCCACTATGTGTAGGAAAGCAAGTAACTTGAAAAGAACATGCATATTTTTCTTCCACTTAACAGGGTTTTGTTTAGTTCTGCAGTGTTTGTAATATTACACTAAAGTTTGAACCTTTTATTCCTGGTGACTTCACTTGAAACATTAATTCAGTGAAGAGTGTATATAGTAAATGGGGTATTGGATTGCATAGACTGTCAAACATCTGTTGACTCTGGCTGACTGTAATGCACTGAGCTCATTCTGGGGTTTAAAATAACTCTTTCATCTTTTGAATATCCTGCAAAATATTTTGACTTCTGAAAAAGCTCATACAAGGAACTTTTAGGTTTGGGTTTTTGTTTTATTTTGAGGCTTCTGTGTTTTACAGTAGTGATTTTCTCATATTTTAAAAATGTGAAAATATTTTTTTGACACTCCTTTGTCTGGAATCAAAAACAACTTAGTTATTGAGCTCTAATTCAATCTCATTGGCTTGTACTGAAGTTGAGAAGCAAAGTAGGAGATATATTAAACTTCTTCCTTTTCACTCAGGAAATTCATGTCCTGAACCTGAGAGTTGACACATTTTAATTTAATTGACAGTCAAATGAAGGGGATTTTAAACAAAAGATGAATATGTTTGTATTTGTGTAGAAAAATAAAAGCTACTTGAGCATACAAAATTAATAGAGCTTATTTTAATTCTAGGCAGCATTACCTTCTCTCACAAATCCACCTTCTCTGAGTCCAATTCGGAGGAAGGGAAAAGAGAGGGAGTCTGTCGAACAGGCGTCTGTGCCAATGAGCCCTAAAAAGGGGGGTGAAACGAGTCCAGGTAAGCACACTTACTCCTGTTAACCCTTCCACCTGCCATCTCCACCTGAGTATGATTATGGCATAGAGAGAAAAAATAAAACTGAGTAACTTATTTCTGAAGTTTTAGTTCAAAAGGCTGGCAGACCTACTGTCAGAAGTTCTTTTCAGTACTGCATTGCAGCTGTGGGTGGGGGGCTTCTTTACTGTTTTGGTTTTTGATGAAAAATTACTGTAGCAAAGTACTTCTGGATCCTTTTCCTCACTGTTTTCTGAAGCTACTCAACTGTTGACTAAAATTAATAAGTCATTTTTACATGTATTTAACTTAAAAGAAGTTTGAAAGTTCCTTTGTAGCTTTTGGCAGGGGTAGTAGCTTACATCACTCTTGGAAACAAGATTCTGAATCTTGAAAACTTTTTTTTTCCCCTTAGTAATGAATGAAGGAAATGGGTGTTTAATTCTGTTTTGTAAATTGTACTTGCACTTCAATAATATGCCCTCTAGGCTAATTTCTCTTTTCTCAGAGGCCTAGTTTCTTGGAATGCTAGTTCATTTTCTGGTTGTGCAGCATGTGTTTATGCAGTTTAAAAGATGCATGTGGATCGAAAAATTCATGCTGTCTAATTATTCAAATATGGTAAATTATATTGAGTATACATGTCTTGAGCACTCTAGAAAGAGTATGTTATACTAATCTATGATATACTTTTAAGCTACTAGGCAAACTGATGCTACTGGTCCTGTTCCAACAAGTAAATCATCTTCAGTAGGAAGCTTTTATCATCTTCCTTCATATCTGAAGTTATACGATGTCTTGAAAGCAACCCATGCTAATTATAAGGTACTACATGATATCATTTGATTGAATTAGAATGTGGTTGGGCAATCACTTCCTGTTTCTTTTAAACATGGCTCTGCTTGCACCAAGACTCGCTTGCTTGCTTGTGTAAACAGTTTATCCACACCAAAAAAAAAAAAAAAATCACAACCACCACCAATAAAACCAAAACACAACTGAATGAAAACCCCTGATAGGCATTGTCACCGCATTGCTTGTTTCTCTGCTGTCACTAATGCTGGTACCAAATGACCCTTTCCTGGCTTGGCAATGCCAAATGGATCCCAGTGTCTCTTCTCTCCACAGTTTATTCCAGGGTGGGTAAGCTTTTTTCCTCATTAATTCAGGTAATAAAACATGCATTCCCTATATAATAGGGGCTCAGTGATGTGATTGGTTCATTTCAGGGGGTGTATTCTTACTAGACCTACTGTGTTGAGAAACATATTATCCCTTCTCCACTAATTGTCAACATCCTAAGCCTTCCCAGAAGCTGTAGCTTCCTCAAGCTAGAAGATCAAATCCCTTTCTTTTTCTCAGTCAAAATGAAGTCCTACCTTTCCAGGGATTCATAAGGGAGTCTAAGCTGTCCATAATGTTGATTGAACCATGCTGAAATTTTATCAAAAAATGATTTTGTGTCAATATCCACTTCTTTCTGTATTTTTTATCTCCTTGACAAGTAATTGTTAAGAAAAAATGTGTTTTTACTTTTTGCGACCAGGTTACTTTGGATCTCCAGAACAGTAATGAAAAGTTTGGATGTTTTTTACGGTCTGCCTTAGATGTTCTGTCTCAAATCTTGGAACTTGCTACTCTTCAAGACATTGGAAAGGTACAGGATTTGTGTGGTTTTTCTTTTGTAGGTAAATTGTCCCATATCTGTGGTTCTTACTGGGAAAAAGCGTGTATCATTGATCTTGAAATTGGTACTGTTGAGAGAGACAGTAGCCCTAGAAACACTGTGCTGCCACAATGCTGGGTAAAGTGCTAAGGCAGATTTTCCAGGTTAAATTGCTGCTGTTGAAAACTGGAGTAACTTTTTTACTCTTTAAATTTCATGTGGAGATTTTTCTTTCCAGCAAGATAGTTTGCCCTCAGTCATTCTGAGTATATTAATATGTTTGGGTATACTCATGTTAAATAAACAAAATGTCAGAAGGCATACTGTTCTCCTTTCTCTCTTGTGTCTTGATTATTATTTTTTTTAATCCTTAACTGTGGTGTTGGGCACTGTGGTATTTTAAGACTTGGAGTCAGATCTTGCTTTTTTTTTTTTTTTTTTCCTTTCTGTGCTTCCACAGTTTCCCTTAAATTAGCATATTTTTACTTAGTAAAAAAAAATGTGCTGTTTTCCAGTTTTCATAGTAATGCTTTATATAATGAAGAGAAATGCAATGAGGTGCACTTGTTTTTCTATTTTTCTAGTGTGTAGAAGAAATTTTGGGATACCTAAAATCATGTTTCAACAGAGAACCAACAATGGCAACAGTTTGTGTACAGCAGGTAAGGAGATAATGGAAGGTTTATCCTAATTCCCTGTGGTTATCAATTGAATACTAGAACAGCCCATTCTTTTAAGGGAAGCAGTGTGAGGAACCTGCAGCCCAGGTGGAGCAAACAGTGCATGTTTTCTTTAATTTTCAGTACTTGTTCTGAAATTGGTACCATCTGAATAATACAGTTTCAGTTTCTTCTTGAACTGCCTCTAATTCAAACAACTATTTTAGCTATAATGCTCAGAAGTCAAGTTTGTTTCCTACCTTCCCTAATGTTCTTCATCAAACAGTTAACTACATCAAAAACCTGGGAAGCAAAGAACTGCCTTACTGATGGATTTCTTGCAGGCTTACAGCATTTTGGTGGGAGGCAAGCTGTAATAGATTATTTTGAGTTGTCACATGGAAATAGCTTCAGTTGCAAAAACAATCCTATCTCTTTGGGTCAGATGTAGATTGTTTCTTTTTTCCAGATTTTTTTCTTGTATTTGACTACATGATCTGCAGTTTGCACTTTGACCACTCTTAAGCCCTTTGGGAGGATGAGGAGTTTTTTTTCCTGAAATGTTAACTTTTTTTTTTCTTTCCAATTTTCTTTTCTAGTTATTGAAAACATTGTTTGGGACTAATCTGGCTTCTCAATATGATGGCTTCTCTTCAAACCCCAGCAAAGCTCAAGGCAAAGCGCAACGCTTAGGTTCTTCCAGTTTGAGACCTGGTCTCTATCATTATTGCTTCATGGCACCATACACACATTTTACACAGGCCCTTGCTGATGCTAGTCTAAGGAACATGGTTCAGGCTGAGCAAGAACATGATGCTTCAGGGTAACTTTCTTCCCTTACGATATGTTAACTTGAACTAGAATCTCCTTTTACTGTTTTTCATAAATGCAACTATTACAGGGGAGCTAATTAACTTGAAATGACAGTATTGTGTATTATTTATTTCTTGTAGACTTAAGCAGAGTAAGTTGTGTTGATAGTGAGATCCTGAGTGCAATACTCTATTGATTATCACTGATGTGTTTTTCCAAATGAAAGCTAAACTATTAAAATTGATATTGCTTAAGTTTTTTTAAAAAGCATGATAGTTTTAAAAGTTTGTATTCAAAACTAGTTCATTAACTTGCTAATTATAGCAAATAGTCAGTAGTCTTAAAGGAAAGGCTGAAGGATGACTAAGCAAAGACCAGAAATTCTTTCTCTATTACATGTTTATTGTCCACAAATCTGTTTGATCTGATCAAAGCGTATTATAGGTTGCCTCTGCTCTTTTGTTTTGCTAAAGTTCTTGAAACAGTCTAGTAAATAAAGAAAAGCTGTCGTTGGTAAAGCAGTATGCATCTAAGGAGAGAGCATTTGTTCCTTCTTTTTTTTTAATGTGTATGGGATTTTTTGACAGATGGTTTGATGTACTGCAGAAAGTTTCTACACAGCTGAAAACTAGCATTACGAGTGCAGCAAAACACCGTGCTGATAAGGTACTTGTATCTATATACTCCTGAAAGAGCTGTACCATAGATATAAAGCATTTTTCCTCCTTTTAAAATGTAATTTGGTTTTGAATCAGAGATATGTTCAGGTATTAGATTACTTTGAAATCTCTCTATTACAGAATGCTATTCACAGTCACATTCGTTTATTTGAACCCCTTGTCATAAAAGCGTTGAAACAATATACTACAACAACGTCGGTACAGCTGCAGAGACAAGTTCTAGACTTGCTTGCTCAACTTGTTCAGCTACGAGTTAACTACTGTCTTCTGGATTCAGACCAGGTTGGTACCTCACCATTTTTTGCAAATTTGTAATACAGCAATCTCACCAGCAGGCTTAATATTTCCAGCAAAAATACTTGCAACAATCCATTCGTTGTACTACAGGTGAAAGCAAAGGCTTAAAGGAGGGTAAGGCTTGATTCCCACCCCCCATCCGCAAAGACCTTCAGATTTCTGGTTGTCTATTGCATATAAATTACTTTCTAGGCTCTGCAACAATTATTTAAGAACTGTTCATCAGATTGATTTTAGCAATAAGATTAGGTGGACAATACAGTGTTGCTAAATAAAACTTCATTTACAAATAGAAATAATTCCTTTCTGTATTCAGAGTATGGACTTCCATGTGACTGATAGTGAGTGGTGAGCATCATGGTTGACAACCATTATTTGATTTTTAATGGCAGGGGAAGCTAGTGGCAAATACAGTAGTTTGTGTGGTTGTCCATATAAGCAATACATTTGTAAAGTAAAATTAGTGTTTGATTTGCTACAGTATTTTTGGGTTTACTAACTAGTATGAGTTGTAATACATGGCTTTCCTGTAAGTTCCTACACAGATAAATCTTTTCAATGCATGCTTTGGATTTTCTCTTGGTTTAGTTATATTTTTGGTTGATTCTTGACTGTGATGCCTCAAATAGTGTGTTACATGAGCGAGAAAGTTATACTTAAAAAACATATAGATTATAGGTAAAATGTTGCATGAGTTCATGTAAACTGTAATAAACTCTAACATCAACAAGGTGAGTCTGTAACTGTAGAGGGAATGCTTCATAACGTATTAGAATGAACTATAAGTATAAATGATTTTCATTGCTTGTCTTTCCTCCCAAAACGTGCACTTTTATAACTCTGTCAAAATTATTTCAAATGAGAATTAACCTCTCTGTATCTGTTGTACACTTTATTCTCTCTTCAGGTGTTTATTGGATTTGTGCTAAAGCAGTTTGAATACATTGAAGTAGGACAGTTCAGGTATGAAATTAACAAAGATCCTTTGAACAGTGCGGGTTTACAACTGTCTTACTCTGAAGCATGTAGTGATTAGTTTTGCTGGTTATTTCTGCCTTATTAGAAAGAGGGAGTTACATTCTGGGCAATGTATTCCCTGGCTCTAGCGGCAATCCTTTCAGGTCATTTAGGTTCCATGTGGCTGAAGAAATAGGGAAGTAGCACGGAAGCGAAAAATCTTAAGCTGTGTGGTGCTCTTTCTCCATTTGGTAATGTAAAACCACTCCTTTGGGACTCCCCCAAAGCTATGCTTTCAGGATTCAGCAGTTCATTGCTAGGATTCAGTTGCTGAATGGAGAGCTACTTCTTCCTATTGTGGACTTAGTGTGAATCCGTTTGTATTGAGATCACCTGATACATTTTGTATAGTATCTAACAGATCATAAGCAAGGCAGTGGAATTTTCTTGTCAGCTGTTTCTGTTTTTTCTCACACTTGAGTTTGTACGAAGAGATAAGTGAGTTGTTTGCTCTCTCGGTCTCCTACAGAAATACTCTGATGCATGTCATTAAAAAAAAAATCCTTACTGTACAAAGATTAATTTTTACTGAAGATAGTTGTGCAATTCAAACTCGACACTTTAATTTTTTTTTTATTTTCAGGGAATCTGAAGCAATTATTCCTAATATCTTTTTTTTCCTGGTGTTGCTGTCTTATGAGCGGTATCATTCCAAACAGATAATAGGAATTCCTAAGATCATTCAGCTGTGTGATGGTATTATGGCCAGTGAGAGGAAAGCTGTTACTCATGGTAATTAAAAAAAAAAAAGGTGGGGGAGAGGGGGAACATCGACACTAGTATCAGTAATAGTTCAGCAATAAAAACAGTATTGAATACTAAGCTGTAGAAAACTGCAGTCCTGGTGATTGTTCCAGAAGACACAGCTCTTAAATCTTTAATCCATGCAATAAGTCTCACTAATTCCTTCAGGAAGTTTATTGTACCCTACTAACACTGCTACCCAGTGTTTTGCATCATACATAGTAGCAACAAAGCTTATATTTTAAATTTTATTAGATAATAAGTTCACAACATAGCAGTACTTTAAAGGCTTTGGTTTTAATTTTTAGTCCCCTTCCTTTCCCTCTACTTTCAGCCTT